>CAWUFW010002844.1:676467-1352935 GCA_963921515.1 Calotriton arnoldi
AATTACATAGATGAAAGGCTTGAGTTCCTTTACAACCCTCTCATCTAGATGTTGAAACCAGACTCGATCTCAGAGAGCTTTCTTGGTGGCAACAATACCATGATGTCCTTCGTGCGCCACTTCAATTATCTCCTGTCTTAAACTCTCTGTAAATAGGATACCTAACCCTCACAGTATAACCCCTTCCTGAGTTATAGACAGTTCAACTTTAATGTTTTTATTAGGGGTGGATGGAGTTCACAGTGTCGTACTATGCAGAATTCAGCGGAGTAGCAAAAAAACTCTGTGCTATTTGGAGTTTCACGTTCAGGTGGAGTTTTTGCCGGTGTGCTCATTCGCATTCGTTTGGGAATGTGGAGTGCGTACGTGTGCTCCAAAATTGCACGGGAACAGCACTACGCAGTCCTAAAGTGTGCTCGTGTTATAAATTGCACGCAAACAGCACCACGTGGTTCGCATGGGCGCGGGCATCTTGTTATTCTGCTCTCTGTTATAGTGCTGGGCCTAAATGTTAATCTCTACTTATTCTTTGTAATCCTCCTCCTATATTACTTTTTTCTACCCCTAATTTTTATTTTTTACAATAGTGTGCATCTTTTTCTTTGTGTATTTTATGTTTTTGTGTACTTTACCTTCCTTTCCCATCTTAGTTTATTATTTCCCAACCCAGGAGTCCCCATGGCACTGTACCCCATTCTTTTTAGCATTCCCACGTTTAATCGTTTTGACATCATGTCTTCTTTGAAGGAAGTAGATTGACTCAATATATCAGACACTAATGCCACTCAAACAAGGGACGTGTCTTATATCCAAAAAATGTGATTCTGAATCCCTTAGTCACCACGGCACTGCTTTTGGATTCTGATATCAACTTAGTGAGTGATGTAATGCCTTTACCTCGCAGCCAGGGCTCTTTGATACTCTCAGATCAACATTCTACTGAGAATAATGCTACTATAATAAACCCACCAAGAGATAGCCCCCCTTTAAGATATCTATTACAGGGAAGACCGATCGCTGATTCGCAGGTGAATAATATATCCTGGAATATTGCAGGGATACGGTCTAACCTTAATGACCCGGAGTGGGGTAAACTAGTGGATAATTGCCACATCTGTCTGTTCCAAGAAACATGGGCAACAGAACTGATTTATAGGGTGGGTTTTTCTACATTTAGCATAGAAGCCAGACGGTCATCTTCTGGCAGACCAGCGGGCGGGATGCTGATCTGGGTTAAGACCACATTGGCATGCAAAATCAAGCGCCTAGATATAGATTCACAGGAGATCCTTGGCATTGACTTAGTATCGTTTAAAGGGGGCATTCATGTCAGATTAATTAACATATATAATCGGTTTAAAAGCCTCCATAAGCTTCTGACACTATGACAATGCTTACAAACTTCCTTGAAAGTTCTAAAAATGAATACCACCTTATCATAGCAGGCGATTTTAACACAACTTACGAGCCCATAGGATATGTTCAGGAGATAGTTTAGGATGAAGAACAAGCTAGAGGTGTCAAAAGGCTCCAGATACCAACCCTCAAAAGATGCACTAGCGTTGGGCAGCAAGTTCTGCTGTTCACTCTTGCTTATGGGGTGCGTGCATGCAATGGGCAGACACACTCAGATGCCAAGGCAAACTACAACTTTAAGAGGGGGAATGTCAAAAGCAGGATTGACTATATTATGGTAGATCTTGATCTTTGGCCACAAGTCAGTGATATGAGCATTCTCAACCGTGATGACAGTGACCATAATGCACTGCTCCTAAGTCTTTCTGGGCTTCCTATTTTACAGCCCCAGTCAAATCTGGCGAATGTGACAGTGGTTACAACCAATAACAGCAGGAGAGTCAAGTGGGCCAATGTAGCCATGGATGGAAAGCTCCTCTCTATATCTACAAAGAGGTAGCTCAGGCACTAGTGAAACTGAGCAAAAATAATATAATGATGATACCATTTTGACTAGCTATCAAGAATTGTCAAATAACATCTTGCCATACTTTAGTAGTCAGGGAAGGCCATCTTCGATTAGACGCAATAATGCCCCATGGTATAATGAGGCATGTAGGCAAGTTAGATTAGAACTAATAGTAGCAGTAAAAGCAGGGATATAGAATGACATAATTAATAAAAGAAGGCTTTATAAGAGAACGTAAGCGGAGGCTAAACGTGGTTGGGAAATATATAACTGGTGTACTTTAGTTGAGGCATCTAGGCAGACGGACAGTCAGTTATTCTGGCATCTTTTTTCTTAAGGGGTAACCCATCAGGTTAGTGAAAAAGATTTTTATATTCAGCCGCATCTTTGGGAAGAGTACTTCCAGGCATTATATTCTGAGAAGGACTGTGAGCCCGATGGTAAGGCAGTGGAGCCAGTTGAGGTCAGGAATGAAAAGCATGATGTAAAAGAGGCAGTCAGTTTTTCCTTAAAGGAAACGATGAATGCAATTAACTCACTACAAACTGGGAAAGCCCCTGGCTTAAAAAGATTACCAGGAGATCTCTATAAATCTGAACCCAAAATATGGAGCCTGTTTCTCCACATAGTTTTTAATACCATTACACGTGGAGGAGACATCCCGGCAATGTGGAAGGTTGCCGAAATAATCCTAATATTCATAAAAGGGGACCCTGCAAACTATAGGCTCATTAGTCTTATAGACGTGTCCAAGAAAGTTTTTAGCAAAATGATTCTATTACATCTTCAAAATTGGATAGAGGATAATAGCATACTCTCGCATCTGCAGGCGGGGTTTAGAGCCTCTACAAGCACCCTTGATCAGGTGTTCAGTTTTCTTTTGTTTATATGGAAGGAGGTTAAGCTTCAGAGGGGCCATCTTTATGTGGTGTTTGTTGATCTTAAAACGGCTTTCGATTCCATAGACCGTACTAAGCTCTGGGCTGCTCTTAGGGATTTGGGACTTCCCCCTGGCCTGCTCCAACTCTTAATTCGTTTACATCATGATATTTATGCTAAAGTCAGGTGGAACCTTGATGGGGGTTTAACCAACATCATACCTATTATGAAGGGAGTGCACCAGGGTTGTGTGCTGGCCCCAACCATGTTTACTTTGTTTATGAATGGGCTTATAAGTGAGCTGTATGACTGTGGAGGCGACCCGCCCAAACTGGGAGGCAGGTTAATACCTTATTATTTGCAGATGACACGTTGCTCATATCTAAAACTCCAATGGGCATTCAAAATGTGTTAACCAAGTTTGCGACAGCCTGCAAAGTTCGGGGTCTTGAAATCAATTGCTCAAAATCAAAGTTCATGGTTTTTAATCCCTATAAATCCACCAAAGGGAAGGTGAGGCTTGACACTCAATTATTAGAACAGATCAAGGCATTTGATTATTTGGGTGTTAGAATTAGCGACAATCTGGCATGGTCCCCCCAAATCCAGAAATTTGTTCTAACTCTTCAGCACGAGGATTGTGCTATTGTAAAGAGAGTCAAACGCTCAGCCTTTCACCCAATTTCTCTTACTTTAGAAATACACGGAGCTAAAGTGTTGGGCGCAGCTCTTTACGGGGCCGAATTATGGGGGTTGGAGAACATTGGCCAGCTGGAAGTCACTGAAAATAAATTCTTAAGAGCTCTTTTACATCTTCCAAGGAACACACCCATATTACCTTTATGCCTTGATCTTGGTTTAAAGCCTATTACCCACTTTGCTGTTCTCAAGGCGCTCATGTTTTGGTTAAGACTCTGCACTAGCAATACCCAAGTACCAGTAAAGGATGCAGTGGGGGAATTATTAATCCTCCAAAGGAAATCAGGCTGTTTGCCTTGGTTTGAAAAAATTAAAGAGTGGTTTTACAGACTGGGGTTGGGGAATATGTGGGACGACCGCAGTCTATCACAAAGAAAATGATACCACAGCTCAAAATAATCTATTGCATTTGTATTGATTCTGCTGGCACTGAGTATAGGTCACTTGGCACTTTAACATAATTTTTTTTAAACGTTAAAAGTTGTTTTAATTTTGATACTTACATGGATGATGTTGAACCACCTCAAGCACGAGCACTTTATATACAATTTAGATTTGGCACCTTACCTTTGAATGCTATGAAAAGTAGGTAGGTGAATGCCAATGTAATCTCTATGTGTCCGTCTTGTAACTCCTCCACAGAAACTATTGAACACTATGTTTTTTCTGTCCTGCATATGCCAATTTGAGGAAAACATGGATTATTCCTGCTTCCTGTTGTCATTCTCTCGCCCCTTAGATGCCCTCCGTGTATTTAGCTCTGATACGACAAGGTGGCTTGTTTTTACTTTATCCAGATATCTCCTGTATGCCTGCTGGCAGAGATCTAAAGTGGCCAAATAAAGCTCCATTGCAGGAGTTTAGGCATAAACGTAGTGTGGTCAGATTGGGTCTCCAGTCCAAAAATGATGTAGGAAAAATGGTATTGTTCCGTTTTATCCAAACTGAATTTTATTCAATTTTATATTTTAATATCACAACTTCGAAAATTTGGCTTATGTGACAAATTTGTAATTCAACTTTTGGATGTCACTTATGATTGCTCGAACGCCGTTTACTTTTCAATATTGTGTATGTATTTTATTGATGACATTTTATATGCAATGTGATATCTGTCTTGTGTATGATCATGTTATTGATCGAATAAATAAATAATATTTCCCAACCCAGCGCCATGTCAGAGGGCTTCCATGCGGGTGGCACCGCCGCCCAGGTGTGCAGCCCCAGGCGATCTTTGGAGCGGTGGCGGAGGCAGCACTAGTTTTATTTGTGCAGTACCACCGCCCCTCTATGCTGGCAGCAGGCGGCAGGCCCGGGAGCGTTGGTGACACTGGGGGATGGTGCATTGGTGTGTGCAGCACACCAGCGAGGTTTGGCAAACCGCCCAGCAGCTGAGGCCGACATTCTTGACCGGGAACAGGACCTGCTCGACCTGCTAGGTGTTGAGATTCCGGGGTTCGGTGAGTAATAATTATTTGTTGTGTTTGTGTTCTACAATTGTTAAAAAGCACAATTTCTGAATAGCATGTTGCTCACACTCAGAGGTAAGTTATGTTTAGTAAAGTTTACGCTGGTATAGTATTGTGTGATCCAGCTTCTAGTTTCTGCTAGGCAGGTGCTGCAACCTAATCGCATTCATCAGGCACTTGCTTTGGCTGATTAATTAAGAAGCCATGCAGACTGTTTCTTCTGTCACTATAGTGAATCACTGAGTGGCGCATTCTCTCCGTGACTTTGTTTATGTAGCTCGTACAGATCCAGGTTATTTAATTGAATTTACAGTGATGATGTGAAGTATGCATCAATGCATTGCAAAAAAGGGAAACTGAGTTGGCTTATCAATGGTGTTGAGAAAGGGGAATAGAATAAAATGAAAGATCATTCACTTCAACACATTAGCTCCAAATGTAGTTTTTTTAGGAGATTTGGAATATGGATTTAACGACAGTCGATAGACTCAAGTTGAAACTAGTAGTACTATAGGTAATCTGTTTTAGCGACTGCATTTGCTTTTTCATAAAACATTTTGTGGAGATCATTAACAGAATCACTAATCTATTTATATTTATCTTCTTAATTTCTTTCATCAGCACCCAAGGGCAAGAAGAGGGATGATTCGGAGGGTCCAGGGCAAGCTGGTCAGTCGGCGCCAACCAGCAGTGCCGCTGCTGAGGGTTCTGCTGATCCGAGTAAGTCCTTTTATGATTGTTCTGGTCTTCTTAGGGTAGAAACATAGAATCATGGGGTATTTATTGGTCTATTTGAATGTTGGTGCTATCTATCGTGATTCATGAAGATTCAGATAGCAGGCCCAAGTAAGCTAGTATTTTAAATAAAAATCACCATGTATGTTTGTTCAGAAGGCTTTCCTTTTCCTGCTTATGCATAGCTCTAACTCATTTCAGTTCATGAGACAGTGGCCATGGCCATCATGGACAACCCCCCCAAATTTAGTGTGCTGCAGACTAGGCCGTTCATTTATAGTTGCAGTATACCAGCAGTTTCCAATGATGGTGCAACAAGGCTGGAAAAATGTATGAGGTCCCACTCCCATTGCTTCACTACACACCTGGCTTGTCTAACTTTGTGAACCAAGTGCCCAGAGTGATATTTGGGAGATACATGCTAACTGAGTTGTAGGGCAGCATTGCTGTTTTATTTCGGGTTGCGTATCTGGGATCTAAATTATGTGTAATGTTTTATTTTAGCCACACAGAACATCGGTGATGCCGGCTCCAGTGCTGCTGCAGGAGGAGACGGCGACAGGTCAGTTGCAGAGGTAGAAGCGGCAGCAGGGACAGGCACTGGTAGGTCACATATTTCTTCCAATTACTATCCTCACTAGCTATTGCCATGGCGTCGCTCATCCTCATAAAAAATGACTGTGAGGTGAATCCCTCCCCCCAGCTTTACCAGCCACAGCGGTGATTTAGTTATTTTTATGTACTCTTCTATCTGCAATGCAGCAAAACCTCTCATGATGAGCTTTGATGGCTTGAGGGAGACATGAAAGAACAGAAGGTAACTTAAAAGAAAGGAAATGGTATATGAATAAAAGGGTGGGTGGGCCATTCTTGGCATGTGCCAGATTTAATCATGCGATACCCATATGAAGTGATTCCAGAAAATATATCATGGTTTCCCATAACAGATTAATTTACGCTTGTTCAGATATTTCTCTTTTGAATTGAACTGTGACTGAATAAGCCAAAGATGATGAATTGATGATCAGTGTAATCGCCCCTCTATTATATATAAAAAAGTATATATAAAAAATGCTCTACCCTACCTGTCTAATCTCTCTACCTACTGCAGTAGAGAAAATCAAATTTCCTTTCCTTGGTTACTGCCCAGGAAATTAATTGGGCCACGTGGTGGCAGGCGCGAGCCACAGAATAAAGGGGTAGTATGAAAATCTTTATAATCTGTTCCTTTACCTGTAGTTCAGTCCATTAGATTCATTTTTATCAACGTCTACTTACTGCAAACAGAATAATATATTAATATCTGCATTTCATACATGAGGTGTGTGACTGATGTAGTATCTTATTTATTATTCATCAGCCTCTTTGGAGACAGGATAGAAAGAGAAATGCATTTGGTGAAGAGCAGGGCCGTTGGAATTAAAAATAGATAATTGTCAACTACAGTTGCAGCCAGTAGAAAACTAGCAGAGGTGCTGGCTAGCAATAAGCATGGCTTCATTATTTTAGCATCACACACAACTTGTACTCCATAATGCCATACTCATCATTGAGAAGTCACTTATTTTTCAACTCAAAGTGTCTGGCTCTGTTTATATTTACTTGAAAAGCCTGTTACTTTTCTGCCACACAGTCAGTGCTTTTTTATGTTTGTTAACATGTGTGGGTAAAAGAAAACATAAAATTGGTATTGTGATTCTCCTCATCACAATCATCACATCAAATAAATTCCAATGGAACCAGGGGAACAGGAATGTACTACTACTGTGCCACCCAGTTATTTAAAACAATTGTTTGCACAGAGCATTATTTGCAATTTGTCTTTTTTGTTTTTCTCAATATAGCTGCTCCTGCTGGTCTAGCAGGACCACCCAACAGGCAGGAGAAAGCGGCCTGTTTGCGATGGCACAGGCTGGAGCATATCCAGCAGGAATACTCGAGACTGGTGGTCCTGAAATAGGAGGAGGAAGAAATCATTGCACAGATGCCAGGCCCCAGCGCAGCCGGTCCCCCTCAGCCTCCAGCTTCCCGGCCATCTCATCACTGGCGTTGCCGCCAGACAACTGCTGCCACCCCCCACCAGAATCGCAACAGGCCATTGTTGCGCTGCATCCTCCAGCGGCTGGACAGTATCGACGGCTGGCTCAGCTCGATGTAGCAGAGCATGGACCAGCTCCAGACTGGCATCCATAATGCCCTCTTTTAGCCTTTTTTTAAAAAGAAATTTGGGGTGGGAGGGATTTTTCGTTTGTTGGGACTGGATGGAGAGGGCAGGAAGGAAGTTGGGAGTGGAACTGGAGATACTTCCTTGAACATTTTGAGTTTTGGGGCTTGGATCAGTTTTGTTTGGGAGAGGGGTGGGTATGTTGATTGGGTGGAGAGGGTCGGTTGCTTTGTAAATAAATAAAGGGGAAACTATTTTTAATAATCTAAATTTATGTGCTAAGTAGTTTATTTTACTTTTAGTTTGCATGGCTGCCTTCAAGCAGCCTGTTTACGTGCTTGTAATTTAAGACTAGAGATAGCACAGTACTTACTTATAGAGTCTAGGCTTATACTTCTTTAACTATCTTGAACGTTATGGGGAATGCTGCCATGATGAGATGACCTATATTGTGTCGAAGTCTGAACTACATAGATAAAAAACAGTAGCAGTTAATTCATTTCTTACTAAATTAAATTACAGCCATACTAGTTGTCTTACCTGAATATACGTGCAGCAATAACAGGGGAGGCATCACAACTTCACAAGTGAGGTCCCACTTCCTGTTCCACCCAGGTGAGATCCAACTGTAGGATTGATCTGAATGATTGATTGATTGATTATCCATTGTAGGCAACTAAATTGAAGTAGAAAGACTGAGTAAGTGGGTTATATATTTATCAAAGATTTACAAAGAATTGACACTACCGGAGTACCACATGATGATGACACAATGAAAATGCCTGATTGTACGAAAATAGAAAAAATAGCAATACTAGTAAGTTTTGGCTAATGTGGACCTAGCAGTATTATTTCAGAAATCCACAAGTTATCAAAAATGGACTCAAAGTCTGGAGTCGACAAGCTTAAGTTAGGCGTTTACGGTTAGGCAACTCAAGGCCTGAATGATGATGATGGTGACGACTGATGTTCTTTATTCTATATCTAAAAAAAAAGGACAATTTTTAATGCGCGGGATGGGAATGGGCTGGTGTGGGCTGCTGCTTAGAAGATTCTACAGTAAGTTGGTGTTGCTTTTAGCACATCTGCCCCACCAAGTGTGTGATCCATTGATGGTGTAATTTAAGTCACACCTCAATAAATCACACAGCTCGGGGGAAGAAGGTTAGGGGTTTGATGAATGGATGGGTAATGGGATTTGGGTAAAGGTTTAGCAAAGACAAACACGACAACACAAGGCCATCATTCATCTGGGCAATAAGCAGCAGCACATCATTCGCTAGCAATCTGTCGTTACAAGAAAAGAAATGAATGAGTATGACAAAGTACAGATAAATGCATTGCTAACAGTCCTTCTGCCCCCAAGACACAATTTACCATATATCTAAACGTTCTGTCTTTTAGGTTAGGGAGCAAACCCACCCACCCACTTCTCTTAATTAATATGATTTTTAAAAGAAAAATGATACTGTATTGCAAAATTGGGTGGTGCGTCTGCATTTTCCTCAGGAATTTCCACTTTTTGGAGACTGTCCTTACTGGTCCAGTAGGTAAGCAGGAGTGTTGTTGAGCTCAGCTAGCTTTCACTTTTCTTTCGTCAAGGAGACTAGAAGAATGCCTGCAATTGTAAAAGAGAAACTGTATTTAGAGTCAAGGAGAAGGACAGAAGGAAGGTAAGTTTCCTGAGGAGCGTATCAAGAAGACTCAGAGGCAGCGACAAAAAAACAAAAGGGGGACTCAGAGTATCACTTTTGACACAAGTCCAACACACACACAAAGAGCAGAATTGCAGAAATGTACCTCTCTCAATTCCACACAGATGAGTACAAGGCTTCAGACTCTTGGTTTACCTTTGAACTCAAGTCCATAGTATACTCGCTAACTTCTTTCTTCTAGTTATTGATGAGGTAGTTGTAGGACTTGGCCTTTTTGTCTAAAGTTCCCTAAATTTTTTTTTGCTTTCCCCCTAGACCGTTTTCCTGACATAGAGTTGCCAACTTAGATGCTTTGGGTACTTTGCCACTGCTGATCAGTGTCAAAGTACAAGTGTTCCCTGTGTAAAGTGTAATGGTAATTGGTTGGCCATGATTGGTATGTTTTCCTTACTAGTAAAGTCCCTAGTGATGTGCACTGTGTGTGCCAGGGAAGGTGCGCAGAGAAGGGAACTCAGGCCTGCAGTGTAGGGCCTGCGCGCAGTTTGCTAAGTTAGCATGCTGTGCTGACAAGTGCAACCACTTGTCAGGCCTTACTTTCCCTTTTGCGTACACAGTGGGCACCCCTGTGGTAGGTCCCGGGTAACCCCTGGGCAGGGTGCAGTGTAGTTGAAAGGCAGGACATATACTGAGGTGTGTGTTATGTTCTGACAGTGAAAAACACTACATTTCGTTTTTCACTGGTGAAAGGCCATCCTGCCCATAGGACAGAATGGGGGAGGCTGGGTATTGTGTTTGTTAGCCTAGTTTCCCATAAGTTTAAAATGGAGAGGTGAAGTTTAGTATGTATGAACTCACAGCGTCACTATGTGTTCAGAAACCACTCTTTTAGAAAGTGGCTGAGTTTTGTGCTTTAGGCATTTCTGTGTGTCTCTGCTGAATGTGGATTGACTGTCTGGATCTGAAAGGGGAGAGGAGCTGGGGGAGGTCTTGACCCAGGGAGGGGTTGAGATGGCACCAGGCTGACCTGCATCTGGAGAGTAGGCGAGGAAAAGCACCGGGAGGTGAAGAGGCCTGGGTTGCAGCTATAAAACAATTGACACATCTCCTGCTGAGTGATTAAGGATCCAGACCCCCAGTATCAAAGGGAGAAAGGTGACACTGGGAGGGAGACACCCAGAACTGATTTAGGCAGGGGTCAGGGACCCCTGAGCACAACGAACTTCAAAGACATTTAAGGGTATAACTATGAGAGTTGAAGCCCCTGAACGTTGGAATAGAAATGGATTGAGACTGAAAAGGCTTGGACCCATTTCGTGGTCAAGAGGAACCTCTGCTAAGGAAGGAACAACTGAAGAGACTGCTGGGAAGGACCAACCCTTGCTTTGTGATCTGGGGCTGGTCTGCAGTTTGTTGTTTTAACCAAGGAAGAGGCTGTTGGGACTGTGCTTCTTGCGCTGGGTCCCCCTGCTTGAAGAAGACTGTGCTTTGTGCTGTGTCTTGTAACCCCAAGGGCCCGAGGTGAGCTGGCTGCCTGTTTGGAAACACAGGAACATAAAAGTTTCCGGAGAAGTTTCAAGCGACGCGGTGGGCGCGTGTTGTGGCAGCTTGAGACCCTCGGAAGATGTGCCCTGTGATCTTGGACACACTGAGGAGAAGTGAGACTCGGATGCGCTGGGTGCGTCTCTTGGTGCACAGGGGGCGTTGGTGAAGACCGCCTGGTAAACATGTGCATCGAAGGTGAAGTGAGTCTCGGACGCGCTGGGTGCGTGTCGTGGTGCACCGCAGGCATTGGTGAAGAGCGCCTGGTCAGCGTGTGCATCGAAGGTGACATGAGACTCGGACGTGCAGGGTCCGTGTCGTGGTGCACCGCAGGCGCTGGTGAAGAGTGCCTGCTCGGCGGGGGCATCGGAGGTGAAGGGAGTCTCGGACGCACAGGGTGCGTGCCGTGGTGCACAGGAGGCGTTGGTGAGGAGCGCCTGGTCAACGTGTGCATTGGAAGTGGAGTGAGTCTCTGACGCGCAGGGTAAGTGTCGGGGTGAACTGGAGGCACTGGTGAAGAGCGCCTGGTCATCAAGTGAACTGGAGGAGAAGTGAGGCTCAGACACGGTGAGCGTGTCGGGGTGCAGCCGAAGGTGTTGGTGAAGAGCGCCTGGATATCAGGGCACCGGAGTTGGAGTAAGTCTCAGTGAAGCAGTGTGCGTGCTTTGGTGCAACCTGGGAATGTGGAGGTGATCGGCTGATCATCGTATGCACCAGAAGAAAGTGAGTCTCTGCAGCGTGGTGTGCGGGTCTTGGTGCCAACTAAGACCGCAGGAAGGAGTGCCTGGTGAACGTGCACTCCGAGTCGACGTGAAGTCCCATCAGCGTTGTGTGTGTGGCTTTGTGCCAGAGGAGACCCGGAGGGTACTGTGGTGAACGTGCACCCGGAGTAACGTAATCTCAGGGGCATGGGGTACATGTGCCCTGCGGCTGCCTGAGACCTTCCTAACAGTTGGGGCCCGGACCGGCAGCCCGGAGGAGGTGAGCTGCCAGGCCGAGCCGCTGAGGCCCATTGAGAAATTTCTACACGGAAGGCTTAGTTCGCTGAAGGAGGAGAGGAGAGTGGGGTCGTGCCCCCAGGTAACGTGGATTACTGCCTGGGTGGGGTGCGGGCTCGGAGGGACACTCTCTCGGCCTCTCAGACCTTCTGGCGACGTGAGCCTTTGCTTCGGCTCAGATTCTGGCCCGTACTGGCCAAAGGAGTGGTGGTACTGGGGCCAGAGTGGGAAGCTGTACTTTATGTCATCGTTGATACGTGTGGGGGGCAACTGTTATCGAAGAGGCTGACTGTCGTAATACACATTGCCAATATTGCTGCTACCGAACTGCCGGACTGTCTTATGATGCCTGACATTATTTCTGCATAACAAAGTACACGATTGTAGCGCTACTCATTGCATTATTTCTCCCTTGCAAAGTACAGGATTGTAGCGGCCCGCATTGCATTATTTCTTCATTGCAAAGTACATGATTGTAGCTACGCATTGCATTATTCCTTAATTGCAAAGTACATGATTGTAGCGGTGCGCATTGCATTATTTCTTCATTGCAAAGTACGTGATTGGGGTGTGACGCATTGCAGTACAGGATTGTAGCGGTACGCATTGCAGTATTTCTCCCATTGCAGGTACCGGGGTGTATCGTTACGCATTGTATTATTATTCCTTTGCCCAGCACAGGATTGTATCGTTACGCAGTGCACTATTGTTTGTCCATTGCAACATGTGTGATTCTAGCATTATGACCAGCATAGCATTTTGAAAGCGGTGGTTGGGATTTGAACCTACCAACCAGCCGGAACGAATATTACACTTTATTATATGTTGGCTCATGTATTGTGTGGTCTGATCGTATATCTTTTTACATAAAGTTTATACTTGTTTTATCAAACTTGTGTGGAGTCCATTTGTGGTGTCACCAGTGGGTTGTTGTGAGTGTGGTTGCACATACTGTACACTGTACACTCGTGCCTTGGAGATAGGCCTGGCTGCTCGTGCCAAGCTACTAAGGTGGTGAGCAGGGCTATCTCAAACGATGTCCTTACTTGGCCTAATATTGAGTGAGGAGTCCCGGGTCTCGCATTTGTGACAGTGGCGCGGGACGGGGACTCCGGCTTACAACAGTAGTCCTGCAGCTCTCAGTCCCGCCCTGAGTTCTACCATGATACTCCTCCAGTACTGGCTCCGAGTAACACTGTCACAGACCAGTCATCATCATCATCATGAATCACGAGGACCCGAGCAAGATAGACATGGAGTGCAGTGCATTGCTGGTGAAGAACAGGTAGAGAATGAGACAGAATTGTAGTATTTTGCCTAGGTTTTTGTTTGATATCTAAAGTGACTGTTCTGGTGTCTGAAGAACCAGAAAAAGGAGAACACCCGTGCAATTAATTAAATCTGTCTAAGTGTGAAAGGGCTCATCATCACATACAAGGAATTGTTGTAGGGATTCTGCACATACACAGAGCTATGCACAGGATAATAGGACCAATGAGCCAACCATACACCTTAGTACCCACAATCCCAATCCATCTAGCTTTAGCGTCTCATGAGCAGCGATGCTACCAATGATTAGACAACCCAGAACACGGTATTCTCTCTCTCAGGACTCATGGGACAAGAACACCCTTTCATAACTCACTCATACCTGTCCATCAACGTGCGTAATAAGAGACACAGTATAGTTTAAAATGTTTATTTCAACTATCGTGCTCTAAGATACAGTACAAGTGCCAGTACTATCAGCATAATGCATAAGGATAAAATAATCAGCATAGTTACAATTCCATAGAATACAAACGGGGAAAGCATTTCATAAAGCAGTGGATATAGGGCTAAATGACCATACCACCCTCCCCCGTGCTATTAGCTAGTTTATTATAAAAACAGAAAACCTCTGGGCATTGTCAGCCGGACCCGCATACCTCAATATCTAGATGCAAGGTTTACATCATCAGACAAGCACAGCTCTTCTCTCTGGAAAGGTTTTTCTCCAAGTGCCTCTAACAGTGAAATCACAATATTAAAAAGCACACGAATTTCTCCAGTGCAGCTGTACGTAGTGTTATGTCTAGGTTTGAGGGACTGGCCAGATCAGCAAGAACAAGGGACGTTGTTTTTCGACCTTGTACATGGTGTGCAGATGTAACCCACAGGGAACAGGAGAAAAGGTGAAAGGCAGAAATGCAGACAGTCCTAATATAGCCGGGCACAAGCAAAGGCTGGAAAAACAAAGTCACAAAGTAACATGTGCAGAAAAGGCATCATGGCAGCCAGGCCTAAGCCAACTTAGCAAGGCAGACCCTGAGGCCACAAACCACACGACATCCTCCCCTGGTCAGTCCATTGGCGAAGACATAGGACGAAGACAGAGTTCAAATAGAAGGAGCAGAACAGAAACGGCTGTTGTGGACTAGTCCCCAATGAAGGACAATGAAGGGGAGATGAAAAAATAATTTGCAGAATAAAAAAAATCCAGTGAGGCAGGTCGCTGAAAGCAGAGGCCCCCTTAATCCATTAGAGTGTAAGTGTAGAAAAACGGCACACCTTCCAAGAGGACATCGTTGGAATCGTCAGAAAAAAGAGACGCCATCCAGTCCAATAAACCAAAACCCTGTGCGAAACCGTAACAATATTGGGTATGCCAGCCTGCATGCCACAGCAGTTTTCGTTATTCAAAAGCAAATAGCTACCATTAGTAAGCAAAGTAAAAGTAGGAGAGATAGCAGGAACAGGAATACCCTTCAAAACACAAGCCAGATTCAGAGCAGAAATATTGCAAGCTCCGTGCAGTTTAATATGTTTACAAATAAGGGAATGACCCACAGTTGAATCGCATGATTCCCCCGTGAGAAAAACTTCCTTGCCGTCTCTAAGGCATTTATACATGAAAGGCAGGGACCAAAGTTCATGCAGGAAGGCACTACCCAAGGGCTGGAAATGGCCCACAGGATAATGTTTCATGCACGAGCTAAATTCAAACAAGGAAAAGGCAAAGCGATAACCCCATGAACTAGCCACACAGCAGAATTCAATTCCGCCACAGAGAATGGTAAGGGCTCCACCTTCTCGATATGTAACAGAGTGTAAGCTGCGTCTTTCATGGACATGAACTGCTCTTTGTCAGTTAAATTAAAAGGCAGAAATAAGGCAGTGGTGTTCAAAAAATGCCAAGGAACTTTACCCAACTTAAGTGTCTGCAAAGTCCACGCAAACTGCATAACTGAATGTAATTGATTCTGACCATGGTACAACACAGAAACATCATCTTGTACAATATCAACAACAGAGGACACAATATTCTCCAACGTGTAAATGCGAGAAGACAGGGTATTAATACTGTTGTCAACAACAGCAAGCACCTTTTCCAAATTTGCTTGGTCTATTTCCCGTAAACGGGAAGCAGCTTCCATTTGCGACAGCTTCCAGAGTTCATTATAAGCTTCATAAATGAATCTCTTCGGTCATGGACCACGAGGTCCCAATATAAAGTCGGACAGATCAATGTTGCCTGATAGGAGGGATAAATGTTGTTTAACAGAGTCTAGGGAAGAATGCTGCAACCACTGTTTACATAATTTACCAACAGAATATGTTGTGACAGTACAAGAGTCAGAAAACCTAGGATCGGGCCTATCCTGTTTATAGCCAGGGACTGAGTCATGAAAACGCAGTTGGCACGCATTAGATGATATGGGCCAAGCCAACCAGGGTGACTGAACAAGCGTAGAAACATTAAACGAATTGTTCTGAAACAAAGCCTGCAAAGTCGCAAGGGACATATTAAGGTGCAAGCTATTGTTTGTAGTGGAAGACAGGGATGGAATGGAAGGTGCGTTTAATTGTTTGGTGGTAGCCAAGCCCCAACAGGTAGTCTGATAGATAGAAGCATTTAGAAAAACAATTTGGGCCGGGATAAGGCAGGCACGGTGCAAGGCCTCGGTGCCCTGTACCTGCCAAGGTTTTGAGCCCCAGATTGATTTCAAATCCACAGTGTCCTTCCAGTACTCATAACCACCCACAGCTAAGGCGCTCAAAAAGGAACCCGAATATAGTAATTTGGTATGGGTCACCATGATTTTCTGAGTGGATGTGGCGGTCAATTTAAAATAATAGGACCCAGGGTTGGACCTATTAAAATCTGTGAAATACGTAAATTTATTTCTAAGAGTCTGGGAGCTACCCGGTAAAGGGCTTGGACAATGTTCCCATTGGGTGTAGGCGAAAGGACTACGTAGTGCACTTGGTTTATGGACAAAGTGGTGGCCCCAATGCTGGTAGCAATACAGATCAGCATAATTCGCAGAATTCATATACAAATCTTCAGCATTAAAGGAAGCATAATATTTTAAATCAGCAAACAATGCTTCAACTGCATGCACATCCCAGTCGTCAGAATGAATATTACTCTTTACTACATCACCCATCGAAACTCGAAGGACATTTGGTACATTAATAATTTCTGTCGGTCCATGAATTTGAAAGTTTACCGCATCCCATTACGATGCCATCAGCAACTGGAAAAGCTGAAATGTTCACAAATGTGTGTTCACGCTTCATGATGTGAGATGAGGAATGTGGAGCCAAAGTTCCAGCAACACTGTTCACAGCAGAGCGTTCTGGTAAATAGTGACCATTGATGAGCAGAAAAATACGGTGACAAAGCCAATGGACATGAACAAAAATATAAGTAACAGCACCAACCAGATGTATGTCCAGGGGGGAATCAAAAAATTGTCTCTAAACCAGGACACAAAAATACTGAACTTGGATGGGACAATTGATGAGGTGGAATCCGAGTCAAAGGAAAAACGTGTTGGGCTCAGTGGCGTTGTTGGTAAGTGTGCCACCGATTCTGTTTCGGGATAGGTATACTCGTTCTCGTCGATGCAGGGGGAGACAGGGGGTTCGAGTATACTTTCAGGCAAATCAACCATCTCAATTGTAACATCAGTGACCGTTCGGGCAGGAGGGCCACGAACACAACTCCCGTAAATGGCAGGACAAGAGACCGCTGGTGTAACACTATTCAGGATCGGCCAGATGTTGTAGCTTGACATTTTCCACTGAGATGTATCTGTTCTCCTTGCGACCAGGAAGCGGTGGTACACTTACCAACAACGCCACTGAGCCCAACACGTTTTTCCTTTGCTACGTTGCCTTAGGCCTGGCTGCCATGATGCTTTTCTTTGCACACGTTACTCTGGGCCGTTGTTCTGCCGACCTCTGCTCCTGCCAAGTTATTTTAGAACTGTCTGCATTTTCTGTCTCTCACCTTTTCTCCTGTTCCCTTTGGGCTCAGTCTGCACAACATTAACAAGGTCGAAAAACAACGTCCCTTGTTCTTGCTGATTTGGCCAGTCCCTCGCACCTAGACATAACACTATGTACAGCTGCCATGGAGAAATTTGTGTGCTTTTAATATTGCGTTTTTCCCGTTTGAGAGGGACTTGGAGAAAAACCTTTCCAGGTAGAAGAGCTGTGATTGTCTGCTGATGTAGTCTTTGCATCTAGAGACTGAGGTATGGGGGTTCGCTAGTCAAAGCCCAGAGGTCTTCTATTTTTATAATACACTAGCTACTAGCACGGGGAGGGTGGTAAGGTCATTTAGCCCTATAGCCACTGCTTTATGAAATGCTTTCCCGTTTGCATTCTATGGAGTTGTAACTATGCTGATTATATTATTCTTATGCATTATGCTGATAGTACTGACACGTGTACTGTATCTTAGAGCACGTAAGTTGAAATAAACATTTTAACCTATACTGTGTCTCTTCTTACGCACGTTGTGGACAGGTATGAGTGAGTGACGAAAGGGTGTTCTTGCTACTGCGAGTCCTGAGAGAGAGATACCGTGTTCTGGGTTGTCTAAACATTGGTAACCTTGTTGCTAATGGGATGCTAAGGCTAGTCGGGTTGGCGTTTTAGGTGCTAAGGTTTATGGTTGGCTCACCACTATATTCCGAGGTCCTATTATCCTGTGCATAGCTCTGTGTGTGCAGAATCCCTAAGACATGGCGCCCAACGTGGGGCAGGCCAGGAGGCCACAAACCACAAGACACAAGAAGACCGAGACAAACTTGCAAACGAACATTTACCTTCAGCCACGGACGCTGCGCTGCAGATTCCGGTTGCCGGCTGGCTTCCGAAGATTGGAGATCTGGTTCGAGAGAAGGTGGAGAACAAAAAAGAATTTGGCCCCTCTTATCGTGCACCGGTTCCAGTCCTTGGCTTGAAGGGTACTTGTACAGTCATCTTACCACCGCTTCCTGGTCGCAAAGAGAACAGATTCATCTCAGTGGACAATGTCAAGCTACAACATCTGGCCGATCCTGAATAGTGTAACACCAGCGGTCTCTTGTCCAGTCATTTCCCGGACAAATGTTTGTGGCCCGAACGGTCACTGATGTTGCTATCGAGATGGTAGATTTGCCTGATCGCTTACTCGACTACCCGGCCTCCCGCTGCAACGAGGAGACTGAGTATACCTACCCCGCCAACGAGTCGGTGGCTCACCTACCAACAACGCCACTGAGCCCAACACGTTATTCCTTTGACTCGGATTCCACCTCATCACTTATCCCGTCCAGATTCAGTATTTTTGTATCCTGGTTCAGAGACAATTTTTTGATTCCTCCATGGACATACATCTGGTTGGTACTTTTCCTGATTTTTCTGTTCATGTCCATTGGCTTTGTCACAGTTTTTTTCTACTCATCAGTGGTCACTATTTACCAGAACGCTCTGCAGTGAACTGTGTCGCTGGAACTTTGGCTCCACATTCTTCATCTCACATCATGAAGCGTGACCACACATTTGTGAACATTTCAGCTTTCCCAGTCGCTGATGGCATCGTATGGGATGCGGTAAATTTCCAAATTCATGGACCAACCGAGATTATTAATGTACCAAATGTCCTTCGTTTTTCCATGGGTGATGTTGTTAAAAGTAATATTCATTCTGACGATTGGGATGTGCATGCCGTTGAATCGTTATTTACCGATTTGAAATATTATGCTGCTTTTAATGCTGAAGATTTGTACATGAATTCTGCAAGTTATGCCGATTTATATTGTTACCAGCATTGGGGCAACCATTTCCTCCATAAACCAAGTACCCTTCTTTACACTTCAGCAGAAATGCGCTTTTCCTCTGTGGAGAAAGTTTTGACTGCAGTGCAAATGGCGATTCTGAAGGAACGCGCACTGGCACAGGGAAAACGCATTTTGGTGGCAACACCATATCCTGCCCTTGAGGCAGTGACGAAAGCGAGTGTTCTGAACTCTAAGGCGTTGCACCCCCGTTGGATACAATGGGCTACATCTCTGACGTCTCCGGATGTCACATATATCTTTGATTCCTCTCTTCAGACACAGGAGTTTTTACAGTACCCTTCGGGGTCCTTTTAATTACACCCAATGCGAACATTGTCCAACCCCTTTGCCAGGTAGCTCCCAGACTCTTAAAAATAAGTTTACTTATTTTACAGACTTTGATAGATCGAACCCTGGGTCCTATTATTTTAAATTAAACACTTCATCTACACAGAAGATCATGGTGACCCACACCAAGTTACTGTATTCGGGTTCCTTTTTTAACGCCTTAGCTGTGGGTGGTTGTGAACACTGGCAGGACACCGTTGACTTAAAATCAATTTGGGGCTCCAAATCATGGCAGGTACAAGGCACAGAAGCCTTGCATTGTGCTTGCCTCATCCCAACCCAAATTTTGTTTTTAAATCATTCAATCTATCAAACAACGTGTTGGGGTTTGGCTACTTCCAAACAATTAAATGCACCTTCCATTCCTGTGTTGTCTTCCAGTCCCAACGAGAGCTTTCATTTCAATGTTTCCCTTACAGATTTGCAAGCTATGTTACAGAACAATTCATTTAATGTTTCCACGTTTGATCAGTCGCCCTGGTTGGCTTGGCCAACGGCGGCAAATGCCTGCCAACTGCGTTTTCATGACTCAGCTCCTGGTTACAAACAGGATAGGCCAGACCCGTGGTTTTCTGACTCTCGTACTGTTACAACGTATTCTGTTGGTAAATTATGTAAACAGTGGTTGCAGCACTCTTCCTTAGATTCTGTAAAACAGCATTTATCCCTCCTATCAGGCAACATTGATCTGTCCGATTTTGTTCTGGGGCCTTGTGGTCCTCGACCTAAGAGATTCATTTACGAGACTTACAATGAGCTCTGGAAGCTTTCACAAATTGAAGCTGCCTCCCGTCTTCGGGAAATTGATCAAGCAAATTTAGAAAAGGTGCTTGCTGTTGTTGACAATAGTATTAATACCCTGTCTTCCCGCATTTACACATTAGAGAATATTGTTTCCTCGGTTGTTGATATTGTACAAGATGATGTTTCTGTGTTATATCATGGTCAGAATCAATTGCGTTCAGTGATGCAGTTTGCATGGACTTTGCAAACACTTAAAATGGGTAAAGTTCCTTGGCATTTTTTAAACACCTCTGCCTTATTTTTGCCTTTTAATTTGACTGAGAAACAGCAGTTCATGTCCCTGAAAGATGCGACCTATACTCTGTTACATATCGAGAAAATAGAGCCCTTACCATTCTATGTGGCGGAATTGGATTCTGCAGTGTGGCTAGTACACTGGGTTATCGCTTTGCCTTTTTCTTTATTTGAGTTCAGTTCCTGTATGAAACATTATCCTGTTGGCCATTTTCAGCCTTTAGGCAGTGCCTTCTTGCATGAACTTTGGTCCCTGCCTTTCCTTTATAGATGCCTTAGGGATGGCAAGGAAGTTTTTCTCACAGGAGAGTCATGCGATTCTACTGTGGGTCATTCCCTTATTTGCAAAAACATTAAATTGCACGGAGCTTGTAACGTTTCGGCTCCGAATCTTGCTTGTGTTTTAAAGGGAATTCCTGCTCCTGCTATATCTCCTACTTTCACTGTGCTTGCAAATGGTAGCTATCTGCTTCTGAATAATCAGGACTGCTGTGGCATGCTGGCCGGCATACCCTGTATTGTATCAGTTTCCCACAGGGTTGTCTGCTGCAAAAATGTGCTTTTTCCTCCCCCGCACGACATCATAGATAGTTCCATTTGGCCTTCCATTCCTACTTTGAAGGCGGATTTCAATAAATTGAGCAGAATAAAGGCGCTATTATTGAACCAGGAGGTTATGCTCACATCCGCCCGGGAGACATTCATCCTCCAGGTGGCTAGTACCCACAGTGAAATACAGGCCCTTTTGAACACTAACCTCCCACAACATTTCGGTGAGTTAATTCACCGTATTTTTAACGCATCACGCACTGAAGGTCTGGTACACTTTTTTAAGGTTGTGGGATCCAGCCTTGTATCCACTTTCCAAACTATTTTTGGTGTGATACCGGCATTTATTCATTCGATTTTTTCCAGCGTCTTTGGTGGCTTCCCCTTAATCCTCGCTTTGGCGGCTGGTGTCCTGCTGTTGGTCTGTTTTCTCCGCAATGGCTGCTCCCCAATGGGCCCTTCTCGACCCAGGACGCCTCCAGCTGTTCCGTGAGCGCATCCTGGCTGGTTTAGGCGTTCTGCCATTGGCGACACTGAGTGTGTCCTATACACTTTCTTTTCGTTTTGCGTATTTCACTTGCGTGCAACCTGTGATGTCTTGCATCCGCTGTCCTTTCACCTGGACCATGGATTATTGCCTCTCCAATACGTCGTTGTATGTTCCGGATTTTGTTCAGTTGGTGGGTCCCTTAGAGGCCCATGAACGGGACTGTTCCGTTGCAGGCTGCATGACGCGTGCGGCTGCACTGGGGATTTTGGCACAATGGGATATCTGGGCGGCTGCTCGGAATCTCCTACAACGAAGCTTTATTGAATATCATGCAAGCTGTCCCGCATTGCTTTTGGATGCTCCGTCCTCTGAGGAACATTCCTGCTGCTTTGATCTGTTGGACTGGATGGCGTCTATGTTTTCTGACGATTCCAATGATGTCCTCTTGGATGCTATCGCGTTTTTCTGCACTTACACGCTTTTGGACTGACGTGGACTGCCTTGCTGGCTCTCTCTTTTTTTTTTTTTTTTATTTTGGAATACTTTTTTCCCTCTCTTATTCGTTGTCCCTCATGGGGACTGCGTCCCCTTCTGACATTTCTGTTCTGCTCGGTCCATTTGAACTCTGTCTTCGTCCTTTGTCTTGGCAGATGGACTGTCCAGGGGAGGGTGTCTTGTGGTTTGTGGCCTCCTGGCCTGCCTTGCTACATTGCCTTAGGCCTGGCTGCCATGATGCTTTTCTTTGCACACGTTACTCTGGGCCGTTGTTCTGCCGACCTCTGCTCCTGCCAAGTTATTTTAGAACTGTCTGCATTTTCTGTCTCTCACCTTTTCTCCTGTTCCCTGTGGGCTCAGTCTGCACAACATTAACAAGGTCGAAAAACAACGTCCCTTGTTCTTGCTGATTTGGCCAGTCCCTCGCACCTAGACATAACACTATGTACAGCTGCCATGGAGAAATTTGTGTGCTTTTAATATTGTGTTTTTCCCATTTGAGAGGGACTTGGAGAAAAACCTTTCCAGGAGAAGAGCTGTGATTGTCTGCTGGATGTAGTCTTTGCATCTAGAGACTGAGGTATGGGGGTTCGCTAGTCAAAGCCCAGAGGTCTTCTATTTTTATAATACCCTAGCTACTAGCACGGGGAGGGTGGTAAGGTCATTTAGCCCTATAGCCACTGCTTTATGAAAATGCTTTCCCCGTTTGTATTCTATGGAGTTGTAACTATGCTGATTATATTATTCTTATGCATTATGCTGATAGTACTGACACGTGTACTGTATCTTAGAGCACGTAAGTTGAAATAAACATTTTAACCTATACTGTGTCTTCTTCACGCACGTTGTGGACAGGTATGAGTGAGTGACGAAAGGGTGTTCTTGCTACTGCGAGTCCTGAGAGAGAGATACCGTGTTCTGGGTTGTCTAAACATTGGTAACCTTGTTGCTAATGGGACGCTAAGGCTAGTCGGGTTGGGGTTTTAGGTGCTAAGGTTTATGGTTGGCTCACCACTATATTCCAAGGTCCTATTATCCTGTGCATAGCACTGTGTGTGCAGAATCCCTAAGACACTTGTAAGTCCTGTAACATAGTAGAATGGTTATGTACATCAAAGATTGCGGATTGCGCCGCCATGTCTAGACCATCAAGGTCGGGCACAAACATTCGTATGCCAAAGAGCATTTCAGTATGGGGTCCGCCCACCCAGAGGTCTTCTAGGGAGATTATTAAGTGCACGCTGTACGGTATACAAGTGGGCCAGCCAGTTCCTGCCAGTACCTAAGACTCTAGCTGTCAAGGATTGCTTTAAGTCACGGTTCATTCGTTCGACAATCGAATTGCCCTGAGGCCGATATGGAGATGAAAATTTCACCCGCACCCCCAGTGCCCCATTGCGTCCTTGTACGCCTTAGAGGCGAACGCCGGACCTTGGTCAGAATGGAAGGTGCCACAGGCGAAAATTCCCACAAAGACACGCAAATCCCTTATGACATTTCGAGCATCAGCACTCCGTTGTGGCCAAACCCAGATGAAACGTGTGCACGAATCCACTGCAACCAAGATGTAGCTTATATGCAGTGTCAGAAGAAAATGGACCGCAGTGATCCAGGTAAACACACCCAAAAGGTCTGTTAGATATGCAGAGCGGGGTTTGTGGTGGTCGTGGTAACCGTGGAAGGCTTAATCTGCTGACAAACGTCACAAGAAAGCACATAAGCACGGGTTTGTTTGTATAAACCACGCCACAAGTAACGCAGCTGCAAGATGGAAACCGTTGCAGACACGCCAGCATGAGCCGAAGCCATGCCTTCGTGTTCGGCCGTTATCAAGGAAAGTCTGCGGTCCGCATTGGGAATCAGCCGATCACCAACGTCAGGAATTCTTACGAAAGGAGCCTGTTCGGGACCTAATTGATAAGAGTATTTGGAAGGGAAACCCCGTGGGTAATTAGCACCCTCATTTGTTGCAGCAATAGCTGCCAGAATATCATTATCTATCTTAGTCATGGATCTTGTAACTGCTGCGACTGAGCACGTGGCTACTGCCGATTTGGCAGCTTCATCTGCCAAACCGTTACCTACAGCGTGTGTGCCCACACGCTGGTGGCCAAGAGTGTGAGTCACCTGTGTGAGAGACAGACGTTGTTTCAAATCTGCCACTCGAACCCAAAGCATTTTATGCTTAATTGTGCTGCCTTTAGCATCTCTATAGTCATTTTGCGACCAAAAGAATAGATTGTCATTGAAAGATTGAACACAGTAGTAAGAATCGCATACAATAAGAGTTGTCACATTTGGATTAGCGAACTCAAGTGCGAGCACCAAAGCACGCAGCTCGGCCAATTGTGCGGTACTGTCTCCTAGTGCCTGTGTGTGCACTACAGTTGATTTGAACTTGCCGTTCACCATGGTACCTGCTACAATAGCACATGCCGCGGAATAAGCATGCTTGGAACCCGTGGCCGGTTGTGCCGAACCATCGGTATAGATAATACATTCGTACTCCTCAAGCGGTAGCAAAGACAGAGGAGGATGATGAACAAATTCATACTGTAAAAACTCCTGTGTCTGAAGAGAGGAATCAAAGATATATGTCACATCCGGAGACGTCAGAGATGTAGCCCATTGTATCCAACAGGGGTGCAACGCCTTAGAGTTCAGAACACTCGCTTTCGTCACTGCCTCAAGGGCAGGATATGGTGTTACCACCAAAATGCGTTTTCCCTGTGCCAGTGCGCGTTCCTTCAGAATCGCCATTTGCACTGCAGTCAAAACTTTCTCCACAGAGGAAAAGCGCATTTCTGCTGAAGTGTAAAGATGTGACTTGTATGCAATCGGTACTGTGTCACCTTTGTTAAAGGTTAAGTACGTGAAACCCACTGCCCCTGGAACGATTCTAATCACCAGGTTTGTGTGGTTGTCACCAGTCAACAAGAATTTAGATTCAAGTAAATCTGACTGCAAAGACTGCAGTATAGAGGAATGCTCAGGAAGCCAGCATGACTTCGAAAAGTTAGGTCGTATCAAGGCATAAAGAGGCTTGATATGCTGGGCATATTCGGAAATATAAGTACGCCCGAAGTTCAGAAAACCCAGTAAAGACTGAAGCTTCTTCAGTGTGGTTGGAGGGCACAGCAGTGCGCATTTCTCCAAGAAATGGGGGGCTAAGCCCTTACCTTCATTGTTGAGCTCATAGCCCAAAAACAAAACGGTAAAATCAGCAATGTGAGATTTGGCAAAGTTGAATTTGTAACCTAAGACCGCAAATTCAAGAATAATGCGGTCCACTCAGGAAAGATGCGGCCATAGTTCGTCGTCTGTCAGATAGATATCATCGACGTACGAACACGCATCTGGGTCTATGCTGTCCAACAAAGAGACAACATGGGTGGCGAATACACCTGGACTGTTCTTGTAGCCCTTGGGTAAACACCGGAATTTGAATTGTTTACCACCGGAAGTGAAAGCGCTCCATTGGCTGCACTCCGGGGACAAGTTGTGCGTGTAAAATCCATTGGATAAGTCAAGTGTCGTTTTATATTTTTTACGAACAAGACTGTCTACAAGCGCAGAACTATGTGCATTTTGTACTGCAAAGGTCCAACAATGAGAGTTCAAATGTCGGTAATCCAAAACTAGGCGGTACGATCCGTCGGGTTTAGAAACCGCGAAAAGGGGATTATTCATCGGTGATACGCATGTTTCAATTACTCCTTGATATTCTAACTGTGTCAGAATTTCGGAAACGGGACCTTTAGCTTCCCGCTTGATGGGATATTGGGGTTGTGGCTGTGGCAGCGACCGCAAAGGAATATCATGGGGGGGAGAGTCTTCATCCCAGCCCACGTGGTTGCGGTTTAACGCCAGAGCCAGGGACGCAGCCCACTCGGCTGCGAGAGTCTCCGCTTTGTCCTTTATTTATTTATTTATTAAACTTGTAAGGCGCAGCAGCTACCCAAAAAGGGTTTCCCGCCACCGAAGCGAGACAGAAGAACAAAAGGCAGCTAAATAATTACTGGTTGAAGAGCCAAGTCTTCAAAGATTTCCGAAACTGGATGTATGCCGTTTCGTTACGGATGGCTTTAGGAAGTGAGTTCCATAACAAGGGGCCGAGGTAGGAAAAAGACCTTCCTCCCATCTGGGATAGCTTTATTCTAGGCACAGTAAAGTTCCCTTGAGTCGATGAGCGGTGGCACCTAGAGGGCACGTAAGGGTTGACCATGGCTTGAAGATATTTGGGGCAACACCAGTTTTAATTTTGAACATATAGCTCAGGGCTTTGAACTTAATACGGTTCTCCACCCTGAGCCAGTGCAGGTCTCTCAAGTGGCCAGAGACCGAGGTCGCTCTAGGTACCCTGCAAAGTAGTCGTGCGGCAGAGTTCTGGACCCGCTGAAGCCTGCGCGTCACCGCCTTGTTAGAACCGAGATAGAGGACACTACAGTAGTCCAGTCTCGAGGTGATAAGGGCCTGGACTACTGTTTTCTGCGTGTACTCTGGCAGCATCCAGATGATCTTTCTTAGCCACTTCAAGATGGTAAAGCAGGTGGCTGCTACCTTGACTGTCTGATGGTGCATAGAGAGTTGGTCGTCAATGATGACGCCTAGGTTGCAGACTTTACTAGAGGGGCGGGGAAGAGCACCCATCACACTAGGCCAATGTTGTGGGCCCCAAAGATCTTTGTTTTTGCTCAAGACCAGAACTTGGGGACATGACGAGAAAAGCTCGGAAGGATTACCTCCTCCCCTCGATGCGCAGCAAGTACGAATGGGGGCGGCCAATCCGCCTCTGCCAACAGAATGTCGTACGAAGAGGTCAGATTCTCCCAAAAAATCCCTTTAATAACACGCTGTATGTCACCTTCAATTTGAATGACAATATTATATAGTCTGTCAGGGGGTGCCACTCTGGTGTCTGCTGTCTCAACAGTAATGAATGTATCAGTTGCTGTCGCCTCCACATGAGGACGTAGCGCCTCCCGCACTATGGTAACTTCTACGGCGCTGTCTAGGAGCGTCACTGCCCACGTCCAATTCAGGAGTCTCGTTCTCACCGTCTGTGGCATACCTCGCTGTTACAGCTGCAACTTTTTTCTTCTGAAACTGTGGGCGAGAACGTTGAAATTCTTCTGGTTTCCCTCGGCCTTGCTGTCGAGGTTGGTCTCATCCCTGTGGAGCCTCACGACCCTCTGCCTCTATCCTGGCGATCTCCTCCACCAGCCTGGGAGGTTGTTGGTGCCTGTGAAGAACGAGGAGAACGCGAATCAGGGACTTGAAATCTCTCTGGAGATTTAATTCTCGCCCTATCGCGCAAATCATAAGTGCGTTCAGAAGAGACGGAAACCGGGGATGCGCCTCGCGACCCTGGCTTCTTCTGTTGCTTACCCTGCTTTTTCAACCTCCAGCTCTTTTTAGTAAAGAACGGCTTCTCATCCTTCTCAGATTGAGTTTTCGGTTGAGGTTGTGATTGTGTTTGCATTTTAGCAAAAGGCTTGACTCCCAGGCTATTGCGGCCAATTGTTTTATAAGCCTGTGCAATAATTTTCGGTAATTCACGCGGCTTGTCCGGTTCTGGGATCAAAGCCAACGCATTAGCTACTTAAAAGTTAACTGCATCGCCCTTAACATTCACAAGGATCAAATCAGCTACTACATCGAACACTCCCACCAGTCTCATCCCTAATTCCACAGCCGCTTCAGGGCCATGCTCATCCTGCACTCGTTTAATTACAAAGGGGAGAACCGTCATGGAAGGAGTGCCGAAACACTTCGCATATACTGCTGCGAACACCTTACCCCAGTTGTTGCATTCTGTCAACTCGGGAATCAAATCTTTTGGCAAACTAATCGTTAAAATCCTGTGTTTTTCCACAGGAGAAGTATTTGGAAAAACTGCCTCCAGCTGGTCAAATTTTTCTGCAAGCCAATAAGGCAAATCATCCTTATTTTGTGGGCATTTGCCCATCACCGAATTAACCATGACGGGACTTATGGTTACACCGCCCGACCCAGCTGTATGCGCTGCAACTCCAGGCGGGGCTCCCTGGATATTGCCTGTAACATACGGTACTAAAGCTCTGTGCACACGTATCAAAGACGTATGCAATTCACGCAGTTCAGAAACTGCTAGCGTCATATAACGCGGATGTGGGGTATACCCGGCCAAAACTGGCCAAGTGGCCCCTGCAATCGATAAGGGGCCTAAACGAATCGGGGTAACCGGTTGGGGGAGGGCGCCATTAAACCAAACACGGTGTTGCCATGCCGTGAGCGGTACTTCAAGATTTTGATAAGGCCTATAGACTATAGGAATAGCGGTGGCTGTATATTCATGGAACATATTATCCGTCCCATCCACCGCCGGGAAGGTGACCCAACAGTAAAACACCTCAAAGTGGTAAACGGGATCCGCTTGTACCACAAAGATCAGATCGACACCCGCGTCAGGCACTCCATACACTGTCAAGTGAGCCCGGAGCGCTGCTCGGCTATGTGCCACAATTTGGATAGCCATTTAAGGCTAAAATGTTTCGACAGCCTAATATGAGGCAGCACAATATAGGGTTTTATTTAAAAACCTTTTAACAACTTCAAGCTTGAAAGAACCTATAAAAACGTCAATATAGGAGGTATCACTCCTCACACACGCTTCCGGAAGCATCTGCGAAGGGGTTGTGGACAAGCACAAGTACTACTCAAGCTGTCTCGCAGATAAGCAGCCCACTCGTTGGTCGCACCATGTTGTAGGGATTCTGCACATACACAGAGCTATGCACAGGATAATAGGACCTCGGAGTATAGTGGTGAGCCAACCATACACCTTAGTACCCACAATCCCAATCCGACTAGCTTTAGCGTCTCATGAGCAGCGATGCTACCAATGATTAGACAACCCAGAACACGGTATCTCTCTCTCTCAGGACTCGCGGGAGCAAGAACACCCTTTCATAACTCACTCATACCTGTCCACAACGTGCATAATAAGAGACACAGTATAGTTTAAAATGTTTATTTCAACTATCGTGCTCTAAGATACAGTACACGTGCCAGTACTATCAGCATAATGCATAAGGATAAAATAATCAGCATAGTTACAATTCCATAGAATACAAACGGGGAAAGCATTTCATAAAGCAGTGGATATAGGGCTAAATGACCATACCACCCTCCCCGTGCTATTAGCTAGTTTATTATAAAAACAGAAAACCTCTGGGCATTGTCAGCCGGACCCGCATACCTCAATATCTAGATGCAAGGTTTACATCATCAGACAAGCACAGCTCTTCTCTCTGGAAAGGTTTTTCTCCAAGTGCCTCTAACAGTGAAATCACAATATTAAAAAGCACACAAATTTCTCCAGTGCAGCTGTACGTAGTGTTATGTCTAGGTTTGAGGGACTGGCCAGATCAGCAAGAACAAGGGACGTTGTTTTTCGACCTTGTACATGGTGTGCAGATGTAACCCACAGGGAACAGGAGAAAAGGTGAAAGGCAGAAATGCAGACAGTCCTAATATAGCCGGGCACAAGCAGAGGCTGGAAAAACAAAGTCACAAAGTAACGTGTGCAGAAAAGGCATCATGGCAGCCAGGCCTAAGCCAACTTAGCAAGGCAGACCCTGAGGCCACAAACCACACGACAGAATAAAAAATAAGCGCCCATCACTCAAGCCTCAAACAATGCAAATCAATAATCATCTCAAGAAATTTCCCATTATACAGTTCAACACACACCCTCCCTCAGTGTCTGCCACCAAAAGAATCATAAATCAACTTAAATCATTACTCACACAATCAGTCACTCACAGTTGCAATAGTTGAAGTTACCTTTTCCAATCCAAGCACGGGTACTTCAACTTCAGATAGGTATTCAATCATCTTTGAATCAGGCAACACATTGGAATTTGGTCATGGCAGGCCGTCTTGTAGGATAATAAATAATGTTATGGGGCAGCCCTCTACTGCTAAGTGATGCAAAAAGGAATAGGCATTAGGCAATAGGCATGAGAGGGGGCAGACATTGTCCCCAGTGCCATGAACGACTAGTGGAGGCTTCTTTAATGCACAGTGGTCCAACTGCAATCCGGCAATATATATGTGACTAATAAAAAAAAGGTGGGGCAGGTTAAATCTGACACAAAAATAATAATTTTCCTCTAGCTAATGTTTTTTAGTTTTTTTGCAAAGAAAGAACTAAGTTCATCGAGAACATTTTAAAAGTTCTATGGGGGCACTGGCATACTTAGTTCGGGAAGCAGAGTTCGTCCTCAAACTCAGGTTGTTTATCCAGAAGTTGGTCAGCTAACACATTTGATTCAATTTTGGACCAATCACCCTCTTCCTCCTCTTCTGCTGCTGTTTCAGGAACTGTGTAATTGTGTGGTATAAAATTGTTGGTTCATTTTGATCATAGTCAATTTTGAGGTGAGAGACTGGTCCTTCTCACTGTGAGGACTGCACCATCTGCACTGAACACACATTCAGCAGACACACTGGCAATAGGGCAAGCCAGATACTTTATTGCCATCCTGCTGAGCTCTAGCCATTGGTGCATCTTCCCATACCAATATATTAATGGATTTTGATCCACATAGACCTCTTTTGGATCATCCAGATACTCCTGGAACATCCTGTGTATGGTCATTGGTGCTTCCATTTGCTCTACCTGTTTTGCCATCGCCTCTGCACTGGACTTGATCTCTGCCAATTGAAACCAATACAATGCAGAGGTTGGCTCTGGTCCTTCTTTTGCTGTTGTTGCCAGTGTTCTGGTTGATGGTGTTGGCTGTGTGAGACAAGACTGCCATCTCTGGGAGTTGAAGGCTGCACCCCAGAACTGCGGGGTGGGACTCGGAGTGCCAGCCGTTCTTCCAAGTCTCCACCTTGATCTACAATCCTCCTCTTGTATTTTAATACATCCCCTTCAGAGAAAGGGATGAAAGTGGGCAGAATTTGGTTGTACTGTGGATCAAGTGGTATGGCACATATGTACTCTTTGGACTCGATCATGTCATGTTGCACCCTTATGTTAGAAGCGAAGTGCAGGACTAAGCTCTCAACCAAGGCATGTGCTTCTGTGTTTTCATTCACACTTGCAGGGGTGAACCTTTTAGACACCTTCTTTACCTGGTCTTTTTGGAGATGCAACAACGGGATAGCTTGGCCCATCGTACATCGTACTGTCCTCCTTGCTATCTTCCTGTGTGAAAACCTTAAAACAGAGTAGCATCTGTGTTAGGCATTTGACTAGGCCCCATTTGTCCGCATCCTTGGTCACAGCTTTTCCAACTGCATCCCTTCCTCTTTAAATGACATAGTCATTGATATGTTTGTACTGCTCAAACAGACGTTGCAGCATGTAAAAGGTGGAGTTCCAACGTCTTGGCACCTCCTGTATCAGGACTTAAACTGGTGCTCTATTATTATACTGAATAATCCGCAGCTGCTTCCGGGCTTTAAAAGAATGGCTGGAAATGGTACAGATTCTTCTACAGGTGGTCAGTATGTTGCTGACTATCTCTTACTTTTTGAGGAAGTCTTGCACCACCAGGTTGATGCAATGGGCCAAACACAGGACCCTGACATTGCCTCTGTCTGACATGGCCTTGACTATGTTACTGCAATTGTCCATGGCAACAAATCCAATTTTAAGACCCCTGGGTTGCAGCCTTTCATACACCTTGCTGTTAAATTCCTCCAACTGTTTACAGCCTGATGTGATTTTATCCATGGTGAACATGGCCACTGTTGGATGATGCCGAATGCTCTTAGAACTTTCTTCAGGGCCAAGACCTGAAGATATGTTTTGCTTTACCCATGCAAAAGAGATCAAATGTGCAGAGATGCACATGTAATCAGTCACCTGGCAACTGGTCCAAATGTCTATCATCAGGTGGATGGTGTGAACAACACTTGGCTGCAAAGCTTGTCTAACCAACGGCAGCACATTGTGATACAGCGCTGGAACAGCCACTCTGGCAAAATAGGTCCTACTTGGTACCTTCCATTTTGGGCAGGGGGCTGCCACAAATTCTAAGAATCCCACTCCTTCCACAATAGAAAAAGGGAAGAGGTCCAGCACTAACATTTTTGCCAGCTTCGATTGTACAAACGTCCTGTCTAAACATGCCTGTAATAGAAGCATGGATTTTCTTCTTTTCTTGGGGCACTGACACAGGCGTCTTTTGAGAAGTAGGAGCTAGTGGCAGACTCAATGTGTGTGGTGGTGGTGGGGCAGTCGCTATATGCCGCGGTATCTCCATCATCTAACTGTGAGTCTTTTTGTGCCATTGTGAAGTCGCTGAGGTGGGTGAATCTGCTGGTACACTACTGGGGGCACGGCTGCTTTGCATGAAGAAGATGTCACCCTCTTCTTCTTCATCATCACCTTCCCCCCGTGATTGGACTTGTAGCTGATGTTCCCCAGCTTTCCCCACCACCACAACCAAGTTCATCAAATTTTTTAAGGTGCTCCTCAATCAATAAATCAATCAATCAGGGTATTGTAAGTGCGCTACTAACCCATGGGTGTCTCAAGGCGCTGAGGGGGGAGGTCAGCAGGTCCATTCAGCCGAAGAGCCAGGTCTTGAGAGTCTTCCTGAAGGTGTTCAGGGAGGGGGCATGCCTGATGTCTGCCGGGAGCTCGTTCCATGTTTTGGCCGCAATGTGGGAGAAGGATCTTCTGCCTGCTCTGGCTCTGTGGATGCGCGGGTTTTGGCCAGTGTGAGGTTGGAAGATCGGAGGTTCCTTTTGGGTACGTGGAAGTTGATTCTGTCATTGAGGTATTCGGGTCCGGTGTTGTGGAGGCATTTGAAGGTGTGGATGAGGATTTTGAAGGTGACTCTTTTCTCCACGGGGAGCCAGCGGAGCGTTCGTAGGTGTTGGCTGATGTGTTCATGCCGGGGGGTGCTGAGGACGAGTCTGGCGGCGGTGTTCTGTATCGTCTGGAGTTTGCGGAGTAGGGACTTGTTTATGCCGGCGTAGAGCGCGTTTCCATAGTCAAGTCTGCTGGTGATGAGTGCGTGGGTGACTGTCTTCCTTGACTCAGGGGGGATCCACTTGAAAGTCTTGCGGAGTATGCGGAGGGTGTTGAAGCAGCTGGAGGTGATGGCGTTGACCTGTCGGTTCATGGTGAGGGATGAGTCGAGTATGATGCCGAGGTTTTTGGTGTGGTCTGTGGGGGTCTGTGGGCTTCTGAGGGTGGTCGGCCACCAGGTGTTGTCCCATGCTGAGGGGGTGGTTCCAAGGACGAGGACTTCTGTCTTCTCTGCGTTGAGCTTTAGGCAGCTGTTGGTCATCCAGACTGCGAATTCCCACATCTCTTTTTGGAAGTTGAGTCTGGCGGTGAGGGAGATGATGAGCTGGGTGTCGTCGGCATAGGATAAGATGTTGAGGCCGTGTTGTCGGATGATGGCGGCGAGGGGGGCCATGTAGATGTTGAGGAGGGTCGGGCTCAGTGACGACCCCTGTGGGACTCCGCATGTGATATTCGTGGGATCGGAGAGGAAGGGTGGCAGTCTAATTCTTTGGCTTCTTCCGGTGAGGAATGATCGGATCCAGTCTAGGTGTTCCTTGTATGCCGGCGTCATGTAGTCTGGCGATGACTGTGCGATGGGAGACGGTGTCGAAGGCTGCTGATAGGTCGAGTAGGATGAGGGCTGTGGAGTGACCTTGGTCCAGGAGGGTGCAGATGTCATCCGTTGCGGCGAGTGGTGCGGTCTTGGTGCTGTGGTGGCTCTGGAATCCGGATTGGGACGGGTCGAGGACGCCGTTGTCTTCGATGAATCGTGTCAGTTCCCTGTTGACTGTTTTCTCTGCAACTTTGGCTGCGAAGGGGAGGAGTGAGATGGGCCGGTAGTTCTTGAGGTCGGTAGGGTCAGCTGTGGGCTTCTTGAGCAGGGGCCTGACTTCTGTTTGTTTCCAGTTGTCTGGGAAGGTGCCTGTTTCAAAGGTGGTGTTGATGGTGTGTTGCAGTTTGGGTGCGATGGCAGTGGCGGCTCTGTGGTAGATGTGAGTGGGGCAGGGGTCAGTGGGGGCCCCTGCGTGGATGCCTTTCATGGTCGAGGTGGTGTCTTTGGCCGTGATCGGAGTCCAGGTGGAGATGGTGGGCTGGCTGGTGTGTCTGGGGGGGCGGGCCTGCTGTGGTGTCTGGTGGGTGGTTGGCAAAGTTGTTGTAGATGTTTTTGATCTTGACGTGGAAGAAGGTTCCAAGCTTTTTGCAAAGGTCTTGGGAGAGGGTGATGTCTGTGGCTTCGCTGCGGGGGTTGGTGAATTCCTGAATGACGGTGAAGAGTTCCTTGGAGTTGGTGGAGTTTGCGAGGATTTTGTTGTGGATGAAAGTCCTTTTGGTAGTTCTGATTCAGTTGTGGTAGTCCGTCATGGCATCCTTGTAGGTGGTGTAGTCTTCGGGTGTCTTGGCGTTTCTCCAGTTCTTCTCCAGGCATCTGCAGGTGCGTCTGGCTTCTTGGAGATCAGTGGTGAACCAAGCGGCTTTCCTGGGGTGCTGTTTGTCTGTGTTGCATAGCAGGGTGAGCTTGTCTGTGCAGTTGGAGATCCAAGTGTGGAGTTCTCTGGCTGCGGCTTTGGTGTCGGATGCCGGTGTGTGGTTGCCTCGGGTGAGGGTGGAGTTGAGTTGCTCGTCAGTGACTTTGCTCCAGTTCCTTTGTGGTGGGCATGAGGCTGGTTTGGGTGCCTTGGGTTTGTCGACGGTGAAGTGTACGAAATGGTGGTCGGTCCATGGGGGTTGCGTTGTGTGGCTGAAGTGGACGCTGTTTCCTGCTGCGAAGATGGGGTCGAGGGTGTGTCCTGCCCTGTGTGTGGGTGTGGTGATGAGTTGGTTGAGTCCGATGTTGGCGAGGTTATCCCGAAGGGTGGTGGAGTTGGGGTCGCTGGGGTTGTTGAGGTGGAAGTTCAGGTCTCCGATGAGTATGTAGTTCATTGAGGCTACGGCGTGGGGTGCGATGAGGTCGGTGATGGTGGCGGCGAAGGGGGCCTCGGGGCCGGGGGGTCTGTAGACGAGGGTTCCGCGGAGAGTGGAGTTGGGGCTGGTCTGGATCTGGAAGTGCAGGTGTTCGGCAGAGGGGAAAGTTTTGCTGGAGGTGGTGAGGCGGAGGGTGTTCTTGTGGGTGATGGCGATGCCCCCTCCCGGGCGGTTGGGGTGGTCCTTCCTCTGGATCTTGTATCCTTCCGGGATAACGATGTTGATGTCAGGGCCGGAGGAGGCGTTGGTCCAGGTCTCCGTGAAGAAGGCGATGTCTGGCGAGAGAGAGTCAAGTAAGTTCCAGATCTCCACGATGTGTTTGTGCATGGAGCGCACGTTGAGGAGGATGCATCTGAGGGCGTCGCTGGTGTTGGTTTTGGTGGTGCTGGAGGCAGGGTTGGTGTTGAAGGTCTGGCAGCAGTGGAGGCAGGAGAACTGGCGTGGGTCGTGTTTGGCGTGGCCTGTTGGCAGTCTCTGGGTCTTCTGGGGTTGAGTGCGTGGAGGGCAGCTGTGCCATAGCGGTGGGTGGTACGAGATGCAGGGTCCCTGGTGCTGGTCGCGAATGAGCGCAGACCGGCTTGCCTTTGGCGCGCCGGCAGCGCGGCCGCACAGCTGCCTCCATTAAGTAGGGGAGGGAAGCACAGCTAAGAGGCGGGAAGGCGGGAAGCGGCGATCGGGAGGTGGGCGGGCTCTAACGGGCACCGAAAACAGAGTAAGGGAGAGGGAGGCAAAAAACAGTAAACAATAAGGCAGGAACTAAGACTGAACTAAAAAACAAAAAAACAATGCCAAGGCAATCAGGCAATGCAGGCAATCAGGTCAGGCACTGAGAGCGGGTCGAGAGCAGTCTCAAACCCTGTTCTGCTTGGTCAGCAGTGATGACGGCCAGGCGGAGCTGCGTGGAGAGAGAGCGGTTCCCAGGCCAGAAGGTCAGGGCACTCGCTCGCTCCTCTGCACAGCGGCCTCCATTAAGTAGGGGAGGGAGAGGGAAGCGCAGCTGGGAGGCGGGAAGCGGCGATCGGGATGTGGGCGGGGTCTAACGGGTACCAAAAACAGAGTAAGGGAGAGGGAGGCAAAAAACAGTAAACAATAGGGTAGGAATTAGGACGGAACTAAAATCAAAAAAACAATGCCTAGGCAATCAGGCAATGCAGGCAATCAGGTCAGGCACAGAGAGCAGGTCGAGAGCGGTCTCGAATCCTGTTCTGCTTGGTCAGCGGTGGTGACAGCCAGGCGGAGCTGGTGGAGGGAGAGAGGTTCCCAGGCCAGAAGGTCACGGCACTCGCTCGCTCCTCCGTGCAGCGGCCTCCATTAAGTAGGGGAGGGGGAGGGAAGCGCAGCTGGGAGGTGGGAAGGCGGGAAGCGAAGATCGGGAGGTGGGCGGGGTCTAACGGGTGCCAAAAACAGAGTAAGGGAGAGGGAGGCAAAAAACAGTAAACAATAAGGCAGGAACTAGGACTGAACTAAAAACAAAAAAACAATGCCTAGGCAATCAGGCAATCAGGCAATGCAGGCAATCAGGTCAGGCACAGAGAGCGGGTCGAGAGCGGTCTCGAATCCTGTTCTGCTTGGTCAGCGGCAGTGACGGCCAGGCAGAGCTGCGTGGAGGGAGAGCGGTTCCCAGGACAGAAGGTCAGGGCACTCACTCGCTCCTCCACGCAGCGGCCTCCATTAAGTAGGGGAGGGGGGAGGGAAGCGCAGCTGGGAGGCGGGAAGGTGGGAAGTGGCGATCAGGAGGTGGGCGGGGTCTAACGGGCGCCGAAAACAGAGTAAGGGAGAGAGAGGCAAAAAACAGTAAACAATAAGGCAGGAACTAGGACTGAACTAAAAACAAAAAAACAATGCCAAGGCAATCAGGCAATGCAGGCAATCAGGCCATGCACAGAGAGCGGGTCGAGAGCGGTCTTGAACCCTGTTCTGCTTGGTCAGCAGTGGTGACGGCCAGGCGGAGCTGCGTGGAGGAAGAGCGGTTCCCAGGCCAGAAGGTCAGGGCACTCGCTCCTCCCACTTGATTGTGTGGTGTTTTTTTCATATGGGTTGTCTGGCCTCCAGTTCCATAATGTGCACCAGGCTTACCTCAACAAACATTTGTGTGGCAAATGATGCATATTGCAATGTGCTCCCCCTCTTTACTAAATGTAAAAAAGTCCCAAACTGGGGAGGAGTACATTTTTACCGGGCCAATGCCTGAAGACAAACTGGAGGTAGGTGGGCATGTCCTCGATTGCCTCTCTGCTTCTCCTGAGGCTGGGGATGGTGCAGGTCTCAGCTGGAGCTTTGAAAATACGGGAGCTGGTGGCATTGTTACCTGTGCCACATCCCTCAGAGCTGGTTGAATAGCAATGTCAGATTCCTCCGTGTCACCTTCCACCATGACTACCTCGTCATCCTCCACTTCATCCCCTTCCATAAGTCTAAGTCTTTCTGGAACATTTATTTTCCCTTGCCTCTCCTGTTGTCTCCTGGTCCCTGTCGGGATCCACTCCATGTCCCTATCATCATCATCAGAAGTGGTGCTTGGAGAAGATGGTGCTGTAGTACATCTCCTTTTCCTTGCTGGTGATGTGGGAGCCAATGAGTTAAAAGATGAGGTTCAACTTCTTGCTCTGAAGGAAGCTCAACCTCCTGTTGTGCTGCAACATCAGACAAATCCATTGCTGGCCATGGCTGCTGTCCACTTTGCTGTGTTTCCTGAAAAGATTGTGTATTACTTTGCGAAAGGGACAAATCCAATTCAACATCACTGCTCATTGGCGTCAACATGATTGCACTGGCTGCCTCACTGACAGACATGGTCCTAGGCTTAGGTTGGGAGGCTGGTGCTGTTGATGCAGGAGTGCTGCTCTCAACTTGCTCGCCAGAGGCCAGTGCGGCAGGCACAACTTTCCTGAAAAGGTTGCGGCCAGTACGCCAGTGGTGGAAGTCTGCTTCTTCTGCTCCCCACTACCCACTTTCTTGGCAGCACCTTTCTTTGGGGCCATCTTGAAGCTGTCAGTTGGCAGTGGCACTTAGCTTCACAACAAGTTGAAGAGATGACCCTTCTGCGTAGTCAGTCACGCGTCACATCATGCACAGGAATTCTGTCTGGCAGTACTGTGGGTGATGTCTCTTCTCTTGTGAACCTAAAAGCAAACAAGCATGAAAAACATCAGTGAAACATGGCATTGTTGCAGTTCAAGTAGTAGTGCAAACAAACAATATCATTTAGTGTGGTTACAAAATTATAAATAATTATAAATAATTAGGTATAGTATACAGTGTTCATTCGTAAAACGGAAAACTACACCAACATAAACTTTCATGGTGAATGTGCACTGAGGAAGGACTACAAAGAGCAACAACAACAACAAAACAATACAGCTGTAACAGTTTGCTTTATGTGCAATGCATTACGTGGGATGTGGCACTCAGGGAGGTGCAGCTAACAAATGACAATAGAATAATCCTTATTCACTGATTGCTGTTGTGCACCTATAGCAGAGATGGGGTTGATTCATTGATGCCAGATGTTATGAAAATGGTAAAAAAAAATCTAAAAATAAAATAAATAAATAAATAAAAAATGGCAAAAGCACCATGTGGCTGTGAGCTACATGGTCAGAACAAAAAAAACAACCAGCAAGGCGGCATGATCACTCACAAACAGAAAAGACTTGCATGGCTATGGCAAAAGCACACTGGCTGGCTACACAAAATGGCCACCAGCCACACGGTCAGAACAACAACAACAAGCAAGGAGGCATGGCCACAAACAGGGAAGGCATGTAGGCCTATGGGGAGAGCACACTGGCTGGCTACCAAAAATGGCTGCCAGCTGAATGGTCAGACAACAACAACAACTAGCAGGGAGGCATGGTCACAAACAGAGAAGACATGCAGGCCTATGGCAAAAGCACACTGGCTGGCTACACAAAATGGCCACCAACCACATTGGTCGGAACAACAACAACCAGCAAGGAGGCATGGCCATAAACAAAGAAGAAATGCAGGCCTATGGGGAAAGCACACTGGCTTGCTATACAAAATGGCCGCCAGTGCCACATGCTCAGACGAACAACAGGCAGGAGGCCTGGAAAACAAAGAACACATAGAGGCCTAGAGTGGACATTGACTATAGAAAAAGGCCCCTGGCCACATGGCATAATGAACTACAAAGGCAAATGGTGGCCTATGCCAAACACACATACACACACACAGTGGCCATACAAAAGAGGCATGGTAACACAGAGAACACAGCATTAATTCAGCAATACCAAAAATAAAAATTAACAGGGCTAAAAATGTACGCAACAACACACATCCTCCAAAGACATTACCCCACGTAAACACTGAAGCAGTGGGAAAAAAAGTGAAAAACCACAAAAAACACTTTTTGTATTTTAATCCCATGCCATCCATGGCCTAAATGATGTTTCAATTCTATAGATCAAACACAAGAGGATGATGGACAGAGCGCTGAAACTTTTCAGACACTCAACCCCAGTCAAAGATCTGGGTTAAATCCATCATCATTCTTTAGCTCACTTCACCACCTCAGTTCAGACCCAGCTATATGCAAATCAGTCTTGACCCTGTGCCTCATGGGAACAGTCCAGCCCGAACTTCCAAGCCAGGTCTTCCCTGAACCGGAAAAAAGCATCCTGGGACCGCTTTCTGGGTAACACCCTTCATCAGCCAGGCTAGCTTGAATCCAGTGGCAAAGTGAGCAAGGGACCCACGTCTGGGCATACCCTGCCATCTTAGGGCGAAAAACGCAAACACAAGAGGATGATGGACGGAGCAATGAAACTTTTCAGACACTCACCCCCAGTCACAGAACTGGGTTGAATCCATCATCATTCTTTAGCTCACTTCACCACCTCAGTTCAGACCCAGCTATTTGCAAATCAGTCTTGACCCTGTGCCTCATGGGAACAGTCCAGACTGAAATGCCAAGCCAGGTCTTCCCTGAACCGGAAACAAGCATCCTGGGACGGGTTTCTGGGAAACACCCTTCATCAGCCAGGCTAGCTTGAAACCAGTGGCAAAGTGAGCAAGGGACCCACGTCTGGGCATACCCTGCCAACTTAGGGCGAACAGAGCAAACACAAGAGGATGATGGACGGAGCGCTGAAACTATTCAGACACTGACCCCCAGTCACATATCTGGGTCGAATCCATCATCATTCTTTAGCTCACTTCACCACCTCAGTTCAGACCCAGCTATATGCAAATCAGTCTTGACCCTGTGCCTCATGGGAACAGTCCAGCCCGAACTGCCAAGCCAGGTCTTCCCTGAACCGGAAACAAGAATCCTGGGACCGGTTTCTGAGTAACACCCTTCATCAGCCAGGCTAGCTTAAATCCAGAGGCAAAGTGAGCAAGGGACCCACGTCTGAGCATACCCTGCCAACTTAGGGCGAACAACGCAAACACAAGAGGATGATGGGTGGAGCACTGAAACTTTTCAGACACTCACCCCCAGTCACAGATCTGGGTTGAATCCATCATCATTCTTTAGCTCACTTCACCTCCTCAGTCCAAACCCAGCTATATGCAAATCAGTCATGACCCTGTGCCTCATGGGAACAGTCCAGCCCGAACTGCCAAGCCAGGTATTCCCTGAACCGGAAACAAGCATCCTGGGACCGGTTTCTGAGTAACACCCTTCATCAGCCAGGCTAGCTTAAATCCAGAGGCAAAGTGAGCAAGGGACCCACGTCTGAGCATACCCTGCCAACTTAGGGCGAACAACGCAAACACAAGAGGATGATGGATGGAGCACTGAAACTTTTCAGACACTCACCCCCAGTCACAGATCTGGGTTGAATCCATCATCATTCTTTAGCTCACTTCACCACCTCAGTCCAAACCCAGCTATATGCAAATCAGTTATGACCCTGTGCCTCATGGGAACAGTCCAGCCCGAACTGCCAAGCCAGGTATTCCCTGAACCGGAAACAAGCATCCTGGGACCGGTTTCTGGGTAACACCCTTCATCAGCCATGCTAGCTTGAATCCAGTGGCAAAGTGAGCAAGGGACCCACGTCTGGGCATACCCTGCCAACTTAGGGCGAACAAAGCAAACACAAGAGGATGATGGACGGAGCGCTGAAACTTTTCAGACACTCACTCCCAGTCACAGATCTGGGTTGAATCCATCATCATTCTTTAGCTCACTTCACCACCTCAGTTCAGACCCAGCTATATGCAAATCAGTCTTGACCCTGTGCCTCATGGGAACAGTCCAGACCGAACTGCCAAGCCAGGTCTTCCCTGAAACGGAAACAAGCATCCTGGGACCAGTTTCTGGGTAACACCCTTCATCAGCCAGGCTAGCTTGAATCCAGTGGCAAAGTGAGCAAGGGACCCACGTCTGGGCATACCCTGCCAACTTAGGGCGAACAAAGCAAACACAAGAGGATGATGGACGGAGCGCTGAAACCCTTCAGACACTCACTCCCAGTCACAGATCTGGGTTGAATCCATCTTCATTCTTTAGCTCACTTCACCACCTCAGTTCAGACCCAGCTATATGCAAATCAGTCTTGACCCTGTGCCTCATGGGAACAGTCCAGCCCGAACTGCCAAGCCAGGTCTTCCCTTAACCAGAAACAAGCATCCTGGGACCGGTTTCTGGGTAACACCCTTCATCAGCCAGGCTAGCTTGAATCCAGTGGCAAAGTGAGCAAGGGACCCACGTCTGGGCATACCCTGCCAACTTAGGGCGAACAAAGCAAACACAAGAAGATGATGGACGGAGCGCTGAAACTTTTCAGACACACACCCCCAGTCACAGATCTGAGTTGAATCCATCATCATTCTTTAGCTCACTTCACCACCTCAATTCAGACCCAGCTATATGCAAATCAGTTTTGACCCTGTGCCTCATGGGAACAGTCCAGCCGGAACTGCCAAGCCAGGTCTTCCCTGAACCGGAAACAAGCATCCTGGGACCGGTTTCTGGGTAACACCCTTCATCAGCCAGGCTAGCTTGAATCCAGTGGCAGAGTGAGCAAGGGACCCACGTCTGGGCATACCCTGCCAACTTAGGGTGAACAAAGCAAACACAAGAGGATGATGGACGGAGCGCTGAAACTTTTCAGACACTCACCCCCAGTCACAGATCTGGGTTGAATCCATCATCATTCTTTAGCTCACTTCACCACCTCAGTTTAGACCAAGCTATATGCAAATCAGTCTTGACCCTGTGCCTCATGGGAACAGTCCAGCCCGAACTGCCAAGCCAGGTCTGTCCTGAACAGGAAACCAGCATCCTGGGACCGGTTTCTGGGTAACACCCTTCATCAGCCAGGCTAGCTTTAATCCAGTGGCAAAGTGAGCAAGGGACCCACGTCTGGGCATACCCTGCCAACTTAGGGCGAACAAAGCAAACACAAGAGGATGATGGACGGAGTGCTGAAACTTTTCAGACACTCAACCCCAGTCAAAGATCTGGGTTGAATCCATCATCATTCTTTAGCTCACTTCACCACCTCAGTTCTGACCCAGCTATATGCAAATCAGTCTTGACACTGTGCGTCATGGGAACAGTCCAGCCCGAACTGCCAAGCCAGGTCTTCCCTGAACCGGAAACAAGCATCCTGGGACCAGTTTCTGGGTAACACCCTTCATCAGCCAGGCTAGCTTGAATCCAGTGGCAAAGTGAGCAAGGGACCCATGACTGGGCATACACTGCCAACTTAGGGCGAACAAAGAAAACACAAGAGGATGATGGACGGAGCGCTGAAACTCTTCAGACACTCACTCCCAGTCACAGATCGGGGTTGAATCCATCGTCATTCTTTAGCTCACTTCACCACCTCAGTTCAGACCCAGCTATATGCAAATCAGTCTTGACCCTGTGACTCATGGGAACAGTCCAGACCGAACTGCCAAGCCAGGTCTTCCCTGAACCGGAAACAAGCATCCTGGGACCAGTTTCTGGGTAACACCCTTCATCAGCCAGGCTAGCTTGAATCCAGTGGCAAAGTGAGCAAGGGACCCACGTCTGGGCATACCCTGCCAACTTAGGGCAAACAAAGAAAACACAAGAGGATGATGGACGGAGCGCTGAAACTCTTCAGACACTCACTCCCAGTCACAGATCGGGGTTGAATCCATCGTCATTCTTTAGCTCACTTCACCACCTCAGTTCAGACCCAGCTATATGCAAATCAGTCTTGACCCTGTGACTCATGGGAACAGTCCAGCCCGAACTGCCAAGCCAGGTCTTCCCTGAACCGGAAACAAGCATCCTGGGACCGGTTTCTGGGTAACACCCTTCATCAGCCAGGCTAGCTTGAATCCAGTGGCAAAGTGAGCAAGGGACCCACGTCTGGGCATACCCTGCCAACTTAGGGCGAACAAAGCAAACACAAGAGGATGATGGACGGAGCACTTAAACTTTTCATACACTCACCCCCAGTCACAGATCTGGGATGAATCCATCATCATTCTTTATCTCACTTCACCACCTCAGTTCAGACCCAGCTATTTGCAAATCAGTCTTGACCCTGTGCCTCATGGGAACAGTCCAGCCCGAACTGCCAAGCGGAAACAAGCATCCTGGGACCGGTTTCTGGGTAACACCCTTCATCAGCCAGGCTAGCTTGAATCCAGTGGCAAAGTGAGCAAGAGACCCACGTCTGGGCATACCCTGCCAACTTAGGGCAAACAAATCAAACACAAGAGGATGATGGACGAAGCACTGAAACTTCTCAGACACTCACCCCCAGTCACAGATATGGGTTTAATCCATCATCATTCTTTAGCTCACTTCACCACCTCAGTTCAGACCCAGCTATATGCAAATCATTCTTGACCCTGTGCCTCATGGGAACAGTCCAGCCCAAACTGCCAAGCCAGGTCTTCCCTGAATCGGAAACAAGCATCCTGAGACCGGTTTCAGGGTAAAACCCTTCATCAGCCAGGCTAGCTTGAATCCAGTGGCAAAGTGAGCAAGGGACCCACGTCTGGGCATACCCTGCCAACTTAGGGCGAACAAAGCAAACACAAGAGGATGATGGACGGAGCGCTGAAACTTTTCAGACACTCACCCCCAGTCACAGATCTGAGTTGAATCCATCATCATTCTTTAGCTCACTTCACCACCTCAATTCAGACCCAGCTATATGCAAATCAGTTTTGACCCTGTGCCTCATGGGAAAAGTACAGCCCGAACTGCCAAGCCAGGTCTTCCCTGAACCGGAAACAAGCATCCTGGGACTTGTTTCTGGGTAACACCCTTCATCAGCCAGGCTAGCTTGAATCCCGTGGCAAAGTGAGCAAGGGACCCATGTCTGGGCATACCCTGCCAACTTAGGGCGAACAAAGCAAACACAAGAGGATGATAGACGGAGCGCTGAAACTTTTCAGACACTCACCCCCAGACACAGATCTGGGTTGAATCCATCATCATTCTTTAGCTCACTTCACCACCTCAGTTTAGACCCAGCTATATGCAAATCAGTCTTGACCCTGTGCCTCATGGGAACAGTCCAGCCCGAACTGCCAAGCCAGGTCTTCCCTGAGCCGGAAACAAGCATCCTGGAACCGGTTTCTGGGTAACACCCTTCATCAGCCAGGCTAGCTTAAATCCAGTGGCAAAGTGAGCAAGGGACCCACGTCTGGGCATACCCTGCCAACTTAGGGCGAACAAAGAAAACACAAGAGGATGATGGACGGAGCGCTGAAACTCTTCAGACACTCACTCCCAGTCACAGATCGGGGTTGAATCCATCGTCATTCTTTAGCTCACTTCACCACCTCAGTTCAGACCCAGCTATATGCAAATAAGTCTTGACCCTGTGACTCATGGGAACAGTCCAGCCCGAACTGCCAAGCCAGGTCTTCCCTGAACCGGAAACAAGCATCCTGGGACCGGTTTCTGGGTAACACCCTTCATCAGCCAGGCTAGCTTGAATCCAGTGGCAAAGTGAGCAAGGGACCCACATCTGGGCATACACTGCCAACTTAGGGCGAACAAAGAAAACACAAGAGGATGATGGACGGAGCGCTGAAACTCTTCAGACACTCACTCCCAGTCACAGATCTGGGATGAATCCATCGTCCTTCTTTAGCTCACTTCACCACCTCAGTTCAGACCCAGCTATATGCAAATCAGTCTTGACCCTGTGACTCATGGGAACAGTCCAGCCCGAACTGCCAAGCCAGGTCTTCCCTGAACCGGAAACAAGCATCCTGGGACCAGTTTGTGGGTAACACCCTTCATCAGCCAGGCTAGCTTGAATCCAGTGGCAAAGTGAGCAAGGGACCCACGTCTGGGCATACCCTGCCAACTTAGGGCGAACAAAGAAAACACAAGAGGATGATGGACGGAGCGCTGAAACTCTTCAGACACTCACTCCCAGTCACAGATCGGGGTTGAATCCATCGTCATTCTTTAGCTCACTTCACCAGTTCAGACCCAGCTATATGCAAATCAGTCTTGACCCTGTGACTCATGGGAACATGTCTGGGCATACCCTGCCAACTTAGGGCGAACAACGCAAACACAAGAGGATGATGGGTGGAGCGCTGAAACTTTTCAGACACTCACCCCCAGTCACAGATCTGGGTTGAATCCATCATCATTCTTTAACTCACTTCACCACCTCAGTTCAGACCCAGCTATTTGCAAATCAGTCTTGACCCTGTGCCTCATGGGAACAGTCCAGCCCAAACTTCCAAGCCAGGTCTTCCCTGAACCGGAAACAAGCATCCTGGGACCGGTTTCTGGGTAACACCCTTCATCAGCCATGCTAGCTTGAATCCAGTGGCAAAGTGAGCAAGGGACCCACGTCTGGGCATACCCTGCCAACTTAGGGTGAACAAAGCAAACACAAGAGGATGATGGACGGAGCGCTGAAACCCTTCAGACACTCACTCCCAGTCACAGATCTGGGTTGAATCCATCGTCATTCTTTAGCTCACTTCACCACCTCAGTTCAGACCCAGCTATATGCAAATCAGTCTTGACCCTGTGCCTCATGGGAACAGTCCAGCCCGAACTGCCAAGCCAGGTCTTCCCTGAACCAGAAACAAGCATCCTGGGACCGGTTTCTGGGTAACACCCTTCATCAGCCAGGCTAGCTTGAATCCAGTGGCAAAGTGAGCAAGGGACCCACGTCTGGGCATACCCTGCCAACTTAGGGCGAACAAAGCAAACACAAGAAGATGATGGACGGAGCGCTGAAACTTTTCAGACACTCACCCCCAGTCACAGATCTGAGTTGAATCCATCATCATTCTTTAGCTCACTTCACCACCTCAATTCAGACCCAGCTATATGCAAATCAGTCTTGACCCTGTGCCTCATGGGAACAGTCCAGCCGGAACTGCCAAGCCAGGTCTTCCCTGAACCGGAAACAAGCATCCTGGGACCGGTTTCTGGGTAACACCCTTCATCAGCCAGGCTAGCTTGAATCCAGTGGCAGAGTGAGCAAGGGACCCACGTCTGGGCATACCCTGCCAACTTAGGGTGAACAAAGCAAACACAAGAGGATGATGGACGGAGCGCTGAAACTTTTCAGACACTCACCCCCAGTCACAGATCTGGGTTGAATCCATCATCATTCTTTAGCTCACTTCACCACCTCAGTTTAGACCAAGCTATATGCAAATCAGTCTTGACCCTGTGCCTCATGGTAACAGTCCAGCCCGAACTGCCAAGCCAGGTCTGTCCTGAACAGGAAACCAGCATCCTGGGACCGGTTTCTGGGTAACACCCTTCATCAGCCAGGCTAGCTTTAATGCAGTGGCAAAGTGAGCAAGGGACCCACGTCTGGGCATACCCTGCCAACTTAGGGCGAACAAAGCAAACACAAGAGGATGATGGACGGAGTGCTGAAACTTTTCAGACACTCAACCCCAGTCAAAGATCTGGGTTGAATCCATCATCATTCTTTAGCTCACTTCACCACCTCAGTTCTGACCCAGCTATATGCAAATCAATCTTGACCCTGTGCGTCATGGGAACAGTCCAGCCCGAACTGCCAAGCCAGGTCTTCCCTGAACCGGAAACAAGCATCCTGGGACCGGTTTCTGGGTAACACCCTTCATCAGCCAGGCTAGCTTGAATCCAGTGGCAAAGTGAGCAAGGGACCCACGTCTGGGCATACCCTGCCAACTTAGGGCGAACAAAGCAAACACAAGAGGATGATGGACGGAGCACTTAAACTTTTCATACACTCACCCCCAGTCACAGATCTGGGATGAATCCATCATCATTCTTTATCTCACTTCACCACCTCAGTTCAGACCCAGCTATTTGCAAATCAGTCTTGACCCTGTGCCTCATGGGAACAGTCCAGCCCGAACTGCCAAGCGGAAACAAGCATCCTGGGACCGGTTTCTGGGTAACACCCTTCATCAGCCAGGCTAGCTTGAATCCAGTGGCAAAGTGAGCAAGAGACCCACGTCTGGGCATACCCTGCCAACTTAGGGCAAACAAAGCAAACACAAGAGGATGATGGACAAAGCACTGAAACTTCTCAGACACTCACCCCCAGTCACAGAACTGGGTTGAATCCATCATCATTCTTTAGCTCACTTCACCACCTCAGTTCAGACCCAGCTATATGCAAATCAGTCTTAACCCTGTGCCTCATGGGAACAGTCCAGCCCGAACTGCCAAGCCAGGTCTTCCCTGTACCAGAAACAAGCATCCTGGGACTGGTTTCTAGGTAACACCCTTCATCAGCCAGGCTAGCTTGAATCCAGTGGCAAAGTGAGCAAGGGACCCACGTCTGGGCATACCCTGCCAACTTAGGGCGATCAAAACAAACACAAGAGGATGATGGACGGAGCACTGAAACTTTTCAGACACTCACTCCCAGTCACAGATCTGGGTTGAATCCATCATCATTCTTTAGCTCACTTCACCACCTCAGTTCAGACCCAGCTATATGCAAATCAGTCTTGACCCTGTGCCTCATGGGAACAGTCCAGCCCGAACTGCCAAGCCAGGTCTTCCCTGTACCAGAAACAAGCATCCTGGGACCGGTTTCTGGGTAACACCCTTCATCAGCCAGCTAGCTTGAATCCAGTGGCAAAGTGAGCAAGGGACCCACGTCTGGGCATACCCTGCCAACTTAGGGCGAACAAAGCAAACACAAGAGGATGATAGACGGAGCGCTGAAACTTTTCAGACACTCACCCCCAGACACAGATCTGGGTTGAATCCCTCATCATTCTTTAGCTCACTTCACCACCTCAGTTTAGACCCAGCTATATGCAAATCAGTCTTGACCCTGTGCCTCATGGGAACAGTCCAGCCCGAACTGCCAAGCCAGGTCTTCCCTGAGCCGGAAACAAGCATCCTGGAACCGGTTTCTGGGTAACACCCTTCATCAGCCAGGCTAGCTTAAATCCAGTGGCAAAGTGAGCAAGGGATCCATGTCTGGGCATACCCTGCCAACTTAGGGCGAACAACGCAAACACAAGAGGATGATGGGTGGAGCGCTGAAACTTTTCAGACACTCACCCCCAGTCACAGATCTGGGTTGAATCCATCATCATTCTTTAGCTCACTTCACCACCTCAGTTCAGACCCAGCTATTTGCAAATCAGTCTTGACCTTGTGCCTCATGGGAACAGTCCAGCCCAAACTTCCAAGCCAGGTCTTCCCTGAACCGGAAACAAGCATCCTGGGACCGGTATCTGGGTAACACCCTTCATCAGCCAGGCTAGCTTGAATCCAGTGACAAAGTGATCAAGGGACCCACGTCTGGGCATACCCTGCCAACTTAGGGCGAACAAAGCAAACACAAGAGGATGATGGACAGAGCGCTGAAACTTTTCAGACACTTACCCCCAGTCACAGATCAGGGTAGAATTCATCATCATTCTTTAGCTCACTTCACCACCTCAGTTCAGACCCAGCTATATGCAAATCAGTCTTGACCCTGTGCCTCATGGGAACAGTCCAGCCCAAACTGCCAAGCCAGGTCTTCCCTGAACCGGAAACAAGCATCCTGGGACCGGTTTCTGGGTAACACCCTTCATCAGACAGGCTAGCTTGAATCCAGTGGTAAAGTGAGCAAGGGACCCACGTCTGGGCATACCCTGCCAACTTAGGGCGAAGAAAGCAAACACAAGAGGATGATGGACGAAGCTCTGAAACTTTTCAGACACTCACCCCCAGTCACAGATCTGGGTTGAATACATCTTCATTCTTTAGCTCACTTCACCACCTCAGTTCAGACCCAGCTATATGCAAATCAGTCTTGACCCTGTGCCTCATGGGAATAGTCAGCCCGAACTGTCAAGCCAGGTCTTCCCTGAACCGGGAACAAGAATCCTGGGACCGGTTTCTGCGTAACACCCTTCATCAGCCAGGCTAGCTTGAATCCAGTGGCAAAGTGAGCAAGGGAAATACGTCTGGGCATACCCTGCCAACTTAGGGCGAACAAAGCAAACACAAGAGGATGATGGACGGAGCGCTGAAACTTTTCAGACACTCACACCCAGTCACAGATCTGGGATGAATCCATCATCATTCTTTACCTCACTTCCCCACCTCAGTTCAGACCCAGCTATTTGCAAATCAGTCTTGACCTTGTGCCTCTGGGAACAGTCCAGCCCAAACTGCCAAGCGGAAACAAGCATCCTGGGACCGGTCTCTGGGTAACACCCTTCATCAGCCAGGCTAGCTTGAATCCAGTGGCAAAGTGAGCAAGGTACCCACGTCTGGGAATACCCTGCCAACTTAGGGCGAACAAAGCAAACACAAGAGGATGATGGACGGAGTGCTGAAACTTCTCAGACACTCACCCCCAGTCACAGATCTGGGTTGAATCCATCATCATTCTTTAGCTCACTTCACCACCTCAGTTCAGACCCAGCTATATGCAAATCAGTCTTGACCCTGTGCCTCATAGGAACAGTCCAGCCCGAACTGCCAAGCCAGGTCTTCCCTGAACCGGAAACAAGCATCCTGGGACTGGTTTCTGGGTAACACCCTTAATCAGCCAGGCTAGCTTGAATCCAGTTGCAAAGTGAGCAAGGGACCCATGTCTGGGCATACCCTGCCAACTTAGGGCGAACAAACAAACACAAGAGGATGATGGACAGAGCGCTGAAACTTTTCAGACACTTACCCCCAGTCACAGATCTGGGTAGAATCCATCATCATTCTTTAGCTCACTTCACCACCTCAGTTCAGACCCAGCTATATGCAAATCAGTCTTGACCCTGTGCCTCATGGGAACAGTCCAGCCCAAACTGCCAAGCCAGGTCTTCCCTGAACCGGAAACAAGCATCCTGGGACCGGTTTCTGGGTAACACCCTTCATCAGCCAGGCTAGCTTGAATCCAGTGGTAAAGTGAGCAAGGGACCCACGTCTGGCAATACCTTGCCAACTTAGGGTGAAGAAAGCAAACACAAGAGGATGATGGACGAAGCTCTGAAACTTTTCAGACACTCACCCCCAGTCACAGATATGGGTTGAATACAACATCATTCTTTAGCTCACTTCACCACCTCAGTTCAGACCCAGCTATATGCAAATCAGTCTTGACCCTGTGCCTCATGGGAATAGTCAGCCCAAACTGCCAAGCCAGGTCTTCCCTGAACCGGAAACAAGCACCCTGGGACCGGTTTCTGGGTAACACCCTTCATCAACCAGGCTAGCTTCAATCCAGTGGCAAAGTGAGCAAGGGACCCACGTCTGGGCATACCCTGCCAACTTAGGACGAACAAAGCAAACACAAGAGGATGATGGACGGAGCGCTGAAACTTTTCAGACACTCACCCCCAGTCACAGATCTGAGTTGAATCCATCATCATTCTTTAGCTCACTTCACCACCTCAGTTCAGACCCACCTATATGCAAATCAGTCTTGACCCTGTGCCTCATGGGAACAGTCCAGCCCGAACTGCCAATCCAGGTCTTCCCTGAACCGGGAACAAGCATCATGGGACCGGTTTCTAGGTAACACCCTTCATCAGCCAGGCTAGCTTAAATCCAGTGGCAAAGTGAGCAAGGGACCCACGTCTGGGCATACCCTGCCAACTTAGGGCGAACAAAGCAAACACAAGAGGATGATGGACGGAGCGCTGAAACTATTCAGACACTGACCCCCAGTCACATATCTGGGTCGAATCCATCATCATTCTTTAGCTCACTTCACCACCTCAGTTCAGACCCAGCTATATGCAAATCAGTCTTGACCCTTTGCCTCATGGGAACAGTCCAGCCCGAACTGCCAAGCCAGGTCTTCCCTGAACCGGAAACAAGTATCCTGGGACCGGTTTCTGGGTAACACCCTTCATCAGCCAGGCTAGCTTGAATCCAGTGGGAAAGTGAGCAAAGGACCCACGTCTGGGCATACCCTGCCAACTTAGGACGAACAAAGCAAGCACAAGAGGAGGGAGTCAACCCAGATCTGTGACTGGGGGTGAGTGTCTGAAAAGTTTCATCGCTCCGTCCATCATCTCCTTGTGTTTGCTTTCTTGGCCCTAAGTTGGTAAGGTATGCCCAGACGTGGGTCCCTTGCTCACTTTGCCACCGGATTCAAGCTAGCCTGGCTGATGAGGGCTGTTAGTCTGAAACCGGTCCCAGGATGCTTGTTTCCGGTCCAGTGAAGACATGGCTTGGCAGTTCGGGCTGACTGTTCCCATGAGGCACAGGGTCAAGACTGATTTGCATAAAGCTGTGTCTGAACTGGGGTGGCAAAGTGAGCTAAAGAATGATGATGGATTCAACCCAGATCTGTGACTGGGGGTGAGTGTCTGAAAAGTTTCAGCGCTCCGTCCATCATCTACTTGTGTTTCCTTTCTTGTCCCTAAGTTGGCAGGGTATGCCCAGACGTGGGTCCCTTGCTTACTTTGCCACTGGATTCAAGCTAGCCTGGCTGATGAGGGCTGTTAGTCCAAAACCGGTCCCAGGATGCTTGTTTCCGGTCCAGTGAAGACATGGCTTGGCAGTTTGGGCTGGACTGTTCCCATGAGGCACAGGGTCAAGACTGATTTGCATAAAGCTGTGTCTGAACTGGGGTGGCAAAGTGAGCTAAAGAACGATGATGGATTCAACCCAGATCTGTGACTGGGGGTGAGTGTCTGAAAAGTTTCAGCGCTCCGTCCATCATCTCCTTGTGTTTGCTTTCTTGGCCCTAAGTTGTCAGGGTATGCCCATATGTGGGTCCCTTGCTCACTTTGCCACTGGATTCAAGCTAGCCTGACTGATGAGGGCTCTTGGTCCAAAACCGGTCCCAGGATGCTTGTTTCCGGTCCAGTGAAGACATGGCTTGGCAGTTCGGGCTGGACTGTTCCCATGAGTCACATGGTCAAGACTGATTTGCATAAAGCTGTGTCTGAACTGGGGTGGCAAAGTGAGCTAAAGAACGATGATGGATTCAACCCAGATCTGTGACGGGGGTGAGTGTCTGAAAAGTTTCAGCGCTCCGTCCATCATCTCCTTGTGTTTGCTTTCTTGGCCCTACGTTGGCAGGGTATGCCCAGACGTGGGACCCTTGCTCACTTTGCCACTGGATTCAAGCTAGCCTGGCTGATGAGGGCTGTTAGTCCGAAACCAGTCCCAGGATGCTTGTTTCCAGTCCAGTGAAGACATGGCTTGGCAGTTCGGGCTGGACTGTTCCCATGAGGCACAGGGTCAAGACTGATTTGCATACCCCTACCTCTGCTACCAGATGAAATGGCTCCATGAATGTCATTTTGCCCAAATCAGACATGGGAAGAATGGTGAGCTCACTGACCCCATTTCCATAGAAAGAGGAGTACGACAAGGGTGCATGTTGGCCCCGACCCTCTTCTCCTCATTTATTAATGGCTTAGTTGAAACCCTGACCGCTGGGAGGGATATAGATGCCCCTAGGCTAGCGAACCTCAAGGTTCCTGCCTTGATGTTCGCCGATGATACCCTCTTACTATCTAAGTCCCCTATGGGAATACAGAGGGCATTAGATATTTTCCATTCATTTTGTAAAAGCAGGGGTTTAGAGGTAAACACACAAAGAACCAATTATATGGCTTTTAACGTAAGAAATACCACACGACCAAACCCCCAGCTAGATGGGAAACCACTAGAGAAAGTGACCATTTTTGAATACTTGGGGTTAACACTTACTGAGAAGATGGAGTGGAGCGCACAAATAAATAAGGCCAGCCTTTTGCTGGCACAGACAATGGGGGGTGTTGGCCAAAACGCTCAGGAAGCGTACCCATAAAACGGTTGGGCCAGTGATGGAAATCTAAAAAGCTCAAATAAGGGGGGCAGCCCTGTATGGGGCGGAAATCTGGGGTCATCGGCCAACCGACCCCCTAATCTAAGACTGAAAACTCCTTTGCTAGGCAACTCCTAGGCCTCCCGATAAGTACTCCGCTTACGCCACTTCGAATGGATCTTGGGGTTGGTCCAATTGCAGAGGAAGCTGCCCTTAGACCCCTACTACATTGGCGACACCTATGGAGTACCCCAGAATTAGAAGCTTTTAGAGCCGAGTTAAAGGAAGTGCTGAGCCTACAAGGAGCTAGTAAAATCCCATGGCTGCCGTATATTAAAAACTCCTTAGAAGATATGGGGATGGGCGACCTATGGGCCAACGCTGAAGGAAGCAGTATGTTAATATCCAGGAAGACTCTGTCAAAGATCTTTAGGGAATATAAAATTAATCAGCTAAAGAGAAACCCCGCAACTGGTACAATGACTGCAACCTTCTTAGAGACTAAAGAGAAATATAGCCTAGAACCTGTTCTCGATGACATCCAGCCCCCCTTGCGAAAAAGCTGTACTTACAATTTAGGCACGGAGCATTGCCGCTTCGTGCCTTTACAAATAACTGGGGGGGCACTTTAACTCAGGGTTGTCCGGCTTGCAACCACACATCAGAGACAGTTCAACATGTACTGTTTTATTGCCCGGCATACAAGAAGGCTAGACGCCGATGGCTAGTACAGATATGCAGAAACCTTGGAACAAACCACTGTGCGGATGCCTATAGGATTTTAAAATATGATACTAGTATGCCCATTGTGTATTCTGTCTCCCGATACCTATTCTCTATGTAGTGTGCGCGCCAAGCTATTTTAAAATCAGGCTCTGCTTAATTTGATCACTCCATCACCTTTCTGTGATCTTATACTGGTATCAACCCCACCTTTTTTAAACCCCAAAAGTTACTAATGTTTATTTTAATGTATTTATTACATTTTATAACTTTTAAATGGAATTCTTTGATATTATATTGCACATGCACTTTAGCTTTGGAACTTATATGTATGAATTGTGACGTATTTTTTATCTGTGCTTTTATGGTCATATTGGCCGAAATAAAGAATTCTTGACTTGACTTGACATAAAGCTGTGTCTGAACTGGGGTGGCAAAGTGAGCTAAAGAACGATGATGGATTCAACCCAGATCTGAGACTGGGGGTGAGTGTCTGAAAAGTTTCAGCGCTCCGTCCATCATCTCCTTGTGTTTGCTTTCTTGGCCCTAAGTTGTCAGGGTATGCCCAGACGTGGGTCCCTTGCTCACTTTGCCACTGGATTCAAGCTAGCCTGACTGATGAGGGCTGTTAGTCCGAAACCGGTCCCAGGATGCTTGTTTCCGGTCCAGTGAAGACATGGCTTGGCAGTTCGGGCTGGACTGTTCCCATGAGGCACAGGGTCAAGACAGATGTGCATAAAGCTGTGTCTGAACTGGGGTGGCAAAGTGAGCTAAAGAACGATGATGGATTAAACCCAGATCTGTGACGGGGGTGAGTGTCTGAAAAGTTTCAGCGCTCCGTCCATCATCTCCTTGTGTTTGCTTTCTTGGCCCTACGTTGGCAGGGTATGCCCAGACGTGGGTCCCTTGCTCACTTTGCCACTGGATTCAAGATAGCCTGGCTGATGAGGGCTGTTAGTCAGAAACCGGTCCCAGGATGCTTGTTTCCGGTCCAGTGAAGACATGGCTTGGCAGTTCGGGCTGGACTGTTCCCATGAGGCACAGGGTCAAGACTGATTTTTATAGAGCAGTGTCTGAACTGGGGTGGCAAAGTGAGCTAAAGAACGATGATGTATTCAACCCAGATCTGTGACTGGGGGTGAGTGTCTGAAAAGTTTCAGCGCTCCGTCCATCATCCTCTTGTGTTTGCTTTCTTGGCCCTAAGTTGGCAGGGTATGCCCAGACGTGGGTCCCTTGCTCACTTTGCCACTGGATTCAAGCTAGCCTGGCTGATGAGGGCTGTTAGTCCGAAACCGGTCCCAGGATGCTTGTTTCCGGTCCAGTGAAGATATGGCTTGGCAGTTCGTGCTGGACTGTTCCCATGGGGCACAGGGTCAAAACTGATTTGCATAAAGCTGTGTCTAACCTGGGGTGGCAAAGTGAGCTAAAGAACGATGATGGATTCAAGCCAGATCTGTGGCTGGAGTTGAGTGTCTGAAAAGTTTCAGCGCTACGTCCATCATCTCCTTGTGTTTGCTTTCTTGGCACAAAGTTGGCAGGGTATGCCCAGACGTGGGTCCCTTGCTCACTTTGCCACTGGATTCAAGCTAGCCTGGCTGATGAGGGCTGTTAGTCCGAAACCTGTCCCAGGATGCTTGTTTCCGGTCCAGTGAAGACATGGCTTGGCAGTTCGGGCTGGACTGTTCCCATGAGGCACAGGGTCAAGACTGATTTGCATAAAGCTGTGTCTGAACTGGGGTGGCAAAGTGAGCAAAAGAACGATGATGTATTCAACCCAGATCTGTGACGAGGGGTGAGTGTCTGAAAAGTTTCAGCGCTCCGTCCATCATCTCCTTGTGTTTGCTTTCTTGGCCCTAAGCTGCCAGGGTATGCCCAGACGTGCGTCCCTTGCTCACTTTGCCACTGGATTCAAGATAGCCTGGCTGATGAGGGCTGTTAGTCTGAGACCGGTCCCAGGATGCTTGTTTCCGATCCAGTGAAGACATGGCTTGGCAGTTCGGGCTGGACTGTTCCCATGAGGCACAGGGTCAAGACTGATTTGCATAAAGCTGTGTCTGAACTGGGGTGGCAAAGTGAGCTAAAGAACGATGATGGATTCAACCCAGATCTGTGACTGGGGGTGAGTGTCTGAAAAGTTTCAGCGCTCCGTCCATCATCTCCTTGTGTTTTCTTTCTTGGCCCTAAGTTTGCAGGGTATGCCCAGACGTGGGTCCCTTGCTCTCTTTGCCACTGGATTCAAGTTAGCCTGGCTGATGAGGGCTGTTAGTCAGAAACCGGGCCCAGGATGCTTGTTTCCGGTCCAGTGAAGACATGGCTTGGCAGTTCAGGCTGGACTGTACCCATGAGGCACAGGCTCAAGACTGGTTTGCATAAAGCTGTGTCTGAACTGGGGTGGTAAAGTGAGCTAAAGAACGATGATGGATTCAACCCAGATCTGTTACTGGGGGTGAGTGTCTGAAATGTTTCAGCGCTCCGTCCATCATCTCCTTGTGTTTGCTTTCTTGACTCTAAGTTGGCAGGGTATGCCCAGACGTGGGTCCCTTGCTCATTTTGCCACTGGATTCAAGCTAGCCTGGCTGATGAGGGCTGTTAGTGTTAGAAGCACGTACCAGAACTTGGTCTTCCACAGGAGCCGAACCGCTGAACTACCCTGCAGATGATGTATATTTCTCAATTCCCAAACACCACTGAGGGCTAGAAGTTACTCTGCCCACAGTACTGAGGGGGAAAGGGGAATGGGAGTAAAAGAGAGACTGCCACTGCGGTGCTTCTAGCGAATTTCCTGAGTCTGGACCTTCCAGCACCTGAAACCACAAAACACAAAATTACTCAAAAACCCCAGACCCACCCTTGGTACTACTAATGACTCCCTCTAGTTATTCAATACCTGTTAAACACAGTGGGGTAGCTTCTCTCTAGAGGTCTTGATTAGTCTTGTAGATAGTTGGTTATTTACTCCTTGCTTGAGCTCTCTCTAATTCTAAATCCTTCTTTTCCTTGGAGATGCGGTGAAAGAAACCAGGAGCGACGTTTACAGGTGGTAAGTACAAGTATATATATATATATATATATACATATATATATATATATATATATATATATATATATATATTTATAGCTACATAGTAAGATCAAAGTCACTCTCAGTTGTTAATGGTTAGCACAGCAAGAAGAATGTCAAGCGCGTAGTTAATGTTCTCTTCAGGTAGAATTAGTAAGCTGAAAGCGTGGCAGGAAAAAGATTGTAGAGACAGCTACTTTCACAAACGTAATGTCTCTTGTTTTGAAGAAGGCGCAGCGGTGTGAGGTAAGTATAGCGTCTTAGAATCTCTACTGGTAGACTTTTACGCTTCACCAATAGGTAGAGACTGAGATTGAAACGAGTATATTCAAAACATACCTGCACTCATATACAGAGGAGTCCCAAGGAAATAATAGTTTTTTACAGACCTGAAAACTCCTGACGCAATTTTGAATAAACTAACTTGAAGTCAAGCGAAAAATGTCCTTGCTGAAACCTTTCTTCATCCCAAAATGAAGCGCTTCCAGATAACGCTCCTCTCACTGCAAAAATGACAGTTGAAGTGCGCTGCACCTCAGGTGCAAGCGCGCGATATACTTAATGCGGTAGAGTAGACTGAAAACACTAGAATGCTAACCTTAATCTCAAGTGCGGCCGCCATCTTGGAATGCCGCTAAATAGATCGGCAATTCTCTTTACTCTTTTCTTAACTGGTGCATCTGGCTCCAATTAGACTGCAAATTCCTGCATCGTGTCTTCTGCCTTAACCTGGAACTGGTAAGGGAACAGCTTATACTTGGATTGAGGCGCTCAGTCCTGACAGTACCCCCACCAAGAACCCTCCTTCCCTCTCTCTGGGCTTCTGTGGGTGAGTCTTGTGAAATTCCTTTACCAATCTAGGGGCATGAACATTAGAACTGGGCTCCCAAGATCTTTCTTCAGGACCAAAACCCTTCCAGTCTACCAAGTAAAACAACCTCCCTTTCCTGAACTTTGCATCTACTATTCTTTTCACTTTGAATTCCTCTTCTGACTGCACTTGAACGGGGGCTGGAGGCAAATTTATTCTTAAATCTGGTGGATTTCTCTTGATTAAAGAAACATGGAACACTGGGTGTAGTCTGAGCTTAGGAGGAAGTTTGACCCTTGCACTGACTGGGTTTATCATCTTGTCAACAGCATAAGGACCTACAAATCGAGGTTGAAATTTCCTGTTCCCTTTTAGTCGCATATTTCGAGTGGAGATCCAAACCTTATCTCCAGGCTCAAAAACTGTATTTTCTCTCCTACTCTTGTCTGCCTGTTTCTTATAGGAGTCCTTGGCCTTTACCAAATTTTCAGTGGCTACCTGATAGGCCTTCTGTAGTTCTTGTACAACTACCTCAACTGCAGGAACATCGCTTTCTATCTTGCCAATTAACATGTTTGGGTGTCTGCCAGAATTCAGAAAGAACTGAGAAAAACCTGTGGAAGAGTGTACAGAGTTATTATAAGCAAATTCTGCTGCCCAAATCAAGTTTGGCCATTCTCCCTCCTGATCCATCAAAAACAAGCGCAAATATTGCTCCAAATCCTGATTCACTCTCTCAGTGTGTCCATCAGTTTCTGGGTGAAAACTAGTAGACAAACGAGAATCCACCCCTAAGCTCCGTAAGAAGGATCTCCAGAACTGGGAGACAAACTGAGGCTCACGGTCTGAAATCACCACACTTGGAATGCCGTGGTTCTTAACTACATGTTGTGTGAATACGGTAGCTAACTGAGTAGCATTTGGGAGGGATTTTAATGGAATGAAATGGCTCATCTTAGAAAAATGGTCTACCACCACCCAAATAGTAGAAAACCCCTGACTTGAAGGCAACTCATCAATAAAATCCATGGAAATAGTATGCCACGGATAAGGGGAAACTGCTAAGGGCATGAGCAAACCTTGTGGTGACTGTCTGTAACCTTTCCTTTGACACACTGTTCGCAAGAGGCTACATACTGTCTCACCCGAGCTTCCATGCTTGGCCACCAAAAATATCTTTTCACCAATTCTAACGTCTTCTTTACTCCCTTATGACCAGCCAATGGATTATCAAGACTCAACTGAATGACTTCACTCTGTAATTCTTCATTGGGTACATAGAGCTTTCCTAAGTAGAAGAGTTTTCCATCTTTAACTTCTCTATCGGGACCTTCTTGAGCCCAATTCAACTTTTCGGATTCCGAAAGTCGATCCTTTATCTTGCCTTCCAATTCGGAATACAAAATTGTTCCAACAATTTTTTCTTCGGGGATGATATGGCCTTCCCGAGATATCTCTTTTTCTTCTCCAGTATTCAAACGGGATAAGGCGTCTGCTTTACCATTGGCTGAGCCAGGCTTGTAGGTCAAAACAAAATTATAATCTGCAAAGAAGAGGGACCATCTCAATTGCCGAGGGGTGAGAGTTCTTGCTGACTTAAGGAACTGTAGATTTTGATGATCAGTAAAAACTGTGATTTCATGTTTCGCTCCCCACAAATAATGCCTCCATTCTTGAAATGCATCCTTTACTGCTAACAGTTCTTTGTCAGCAATTGAATAATTGACTTCTGCAGGAGTTAATCTTCGAGATCGGTACGCCACCGGGTGAAGCTGGCCCGTCTCTTTATGCCTTTGTGATAAGACTCCACCAATTGCCAAGTTCGAAGCATCTGCTTCAGCAAAGAAAGTTTCTCCCGGATTTGGGTGCAAGAGGACCGGAGCAGTGGTGAAGGTTTCTTTTAATAACTGAAATGCCTCTTCCGTTTCTGATCTCCAAACAAATCTTTCTTTCTTTCTGAGCAATCAAGTGATGGGACCAACCTTCTCAGAAAAATTTTGGATGAAGCTCCGGTAAAAATTGGCGAAACCCAGGAAACTTTGTACTTCCTTGACTGTTCGTGGGGGAGGCCAATCTTTTATTGCTCTTACTTTTGAATCGTCCATTGACACTCCTTCTGACGATAAAACAAAGCCCAAAAATTCCACTCGACTAGCATGAAATACACACGTCTCCAAATTGACAAAAAGTTGGTTTTCTAGCAATCTTTGCAGAATTGCACGAACATGCCTGACTTGCTCTTCCAGATTTGCAGAAAAAATGAGAATGTCGTCGATGTAAACAACGGCAAAGCGATCCAGAAATTCTCGTAGTATGTCATTAACAAAATGCTGGAACGCAGCAGGAGCATTACACAGGCCAAATGGCATGATCTGGTACTCAAACAAACCAAAACGAGTTCTAAATGCCGTCTTCCACTCGTCTCCTTCAGCCATGCGTACTAGATGGTAAGCCCCTCTTAGATCCAATTTTGTGTAGACACAGGCTTCTTTGACCTGATCCAAGAGCTCAGAAATTAGTGGCAAGGGGTAACGGTTCTTCTTGGTGACTTGATTTAATGCACGATAATCAATGCAAGTTCTAAGTTTCCCATCTTTCTTGGGGATAAAGAACAGAGGAGACGAGACCGGAGACTGCGAGGGTCGGATAAACCCGTTGGCTAAGTATTTATCCAAATACTCTTTCAAAAATTCATTCTCAGCTTCCGACAGAGCATATATTCGACTACAGGGCAAAGATCCACCTGGTTCGAGCTCAATCTTACAGTTGTACTCCCGATGAGGGGGTCATTTCGTTGCCTCTTTCTCGTCGAATACAGATTTCAAGTCATCATATTCCTCTGGTATGTCTTGAACTTCCACTGAACAAATCATACACGTTTGTTCCGCCAAAAAGGACAATGGAGACGGCTGAGGATGAGAAGCACAATGATCGAAACAATGCCCCAAACAGTAGTCAGAATTCATTTCAATGGTTCTCTTAGCCCAATCAATCTTCGAATTATGTTCAGTAAGCCATGGCATCCCCAAGATAAATTGAAACTGAGGAGCATCGATGAGGCTAAAATGCAAAAAACTTTGATGTCTTTCGGGTCCAATCAACGTGATCTCTTCGGTGTCATAAGTAATGGGACCTGAAGATAAATTGGTGCCATCAACAGCACGAACAGGTTCTGGTCTTTCCTTCTTGACAAAACAAATTCCTAAAGCGTCTGCAAATTTAATGTCGCAAAAATTTCCCGTAGCTCCTGAGTCGATCATCACCGAGACCTTTTCCACATTTATATCTCGAAATGTAATCACACAGGAAATTATCAGATGAGGGGCAGATGACTGCAAGGTATTCACAATTTGTTGGGTATTTGGAGCTGTCTCTTCAGCTGCTCCCACCAGAGCAACTCCTTCTACTGGTGGAGCCTGTCTTTTACCCAAGTATTGTTCTTTGGTTTCTTGGGACACTCTCTAAAAAAATACCCCGGACTTCCACAGTACATGCACAGCTTACCGCTCCTCTTCTCTCTCTCTTCCTTGGTCAACGGACCTCGCACAGTGCCAATTTGCATAGGCTCCTCCCCAACTCCTGCTTCACTGATCTTAGGAGCATCAGACTTGATCCTATCTAGTCGAGGCAGAATATATCGGACTTCTTTTCGACGTTCATTCTTCCTTTCAAATTGTCGTTGATCAATTTGCAAAACCAAATGGATCAATTCTGATAATTCTGTAGGTCTCTTGGGAATTTGTGCTAGACCATCTTTTAACTCATCCTTCAGCCCTCTATAGAAAATTGCAGCTCTCTTGGCTTCTGGTCAATTGGTTTCCACAATTAATTTGTTAAATTGCGCTAAGTAAGCGACCAACTCGCGATTCCAATGCTTTAAATCTAAGAGTTTGTTATCTGTGGTCTGGGAGATGGTTCTTCGATCAAAAATTCTAAGGAACTCTGATTGAACTCTTCAAAATTGTAAAGAATATGATCATTGGAATTCACCAACGGCATGGACCAAGCTGCAGCATCCCCACTCAGGTAAGACAGTATGAAGGCCACCTTGGATTGATCTTCTTTAAAAATTATGGGCTTACATAAAACATGTAAAGAGCACTGAGTGAAGAAAATCTGGGCCTTGTGTGGATCACCTTGAAATCTCTCTGGAGGGGCTAATGGAATTGTCGGGGACATGGCATGGATCACTTGAGTGGTTAACTCAGCAGCTGAAGAAGAAGGGGAAAAAGATTGGGGCCTCTGTTCCTTAGGGCTTGGGTTGGAACTCGTAACTAAGTCATCTAATCTTTGACGAAGGAAACTGGCTTCCTGACTAGACTTCCTAACCTCTTCCCTGGTTTCACTTAATTGTTTCTGCAACCCTTCTAACACAGAAGCCAAGGCCTTAACGTCTATGCCTTCAGCCATTCTGCCCCAGTGGAAGGTTTAGGTAAGGCACTTCAATCTGTCAGAAGCACGTACCAGAACTTGGTCTTCCACGGGAGCCAAACCGCTGAACTACTCTGCAGCTGATGTATATTTCTCAATTCCCAAACACCACTGAAGGCTAGAAGTTACTCTGCCCACAGTACTGAGGGGGAAAGGGGAATGGGAGTAAAAGAGAGACTGCAGTGCTTCTAGCGAATTTCCTGAGTCTGGACCTTCCAGCACCTGAAACCACAAAACACAAAATTACTCAAAAACTCCAGACCCACCCTCCGTACTACTAATGACTCCCTCTAGTTATTCAATACCTGTTAAACACAGTGAGGTAGCTTCTCTCTAGAGGTCTTGATTAGTCTTGTAGATAGTTGCTTATTTACTCCTTGCTTGAGCTCTCTCTAATTCTAAATCCTTCTTTTCCTTGCAGATGCGGTGAAAGAAACCAGGAGCGATGTTTACAGGTGGTAAGTACAAGTATATATATATATATATATATATAATTATAGCTACATAGTAAGATCAAAGGCATGCTCAGTTGTTAATGGTTAGCACTGCAAGAAGAATGTCAAGCGCGTACTTAATGTTCTCTTCAGGTAGAATTAGTAAGCTGAAAGCGTGGCAGGAAAAAGATTGTAGAGACAGCTACTTTCACAAACATAATGTCTCTTGTTTTGAAGAAGGCGCAGAGGTGTGAGGTAAGTATAGCGCCTTGGAATCTCTACTGGTAGACTTTTACGCTTCACCAATAGGTAGAGACTGAGATTGAAACGACCTGAGTATATTCAAAAAATACCTGCACTCAGATACAGAGGAGTCCCAAGGAAATAATAGTTTTTTACAGACCTGAAAACTCCTGACGCAATTTTGAATAAACTAACTTAAAGGCAAGCAAAAAATGTCCTTGCTGAAACCTTTCTTCATCCCAAAACGAAGCGCTTCCAGATAACGCTCCTCTCACTGCAAAAACGACAGTTGAAGTGCGTTGCACCTCAGGTGCAAGGGCGCGATATACTTAATGCAGTAGACTAGACTGAAAACACTAGAACGCTATTCTTAATCTCAAGTGCGGCCGCCATCATGGAATTCCGCTAGATAGATCGGCAATTCTCTTTACTCTTTTCTTGACTGGACTGTTCCCATGAGGCACAGGGTCAAGACTGATTTGCATAAAGCTGTGTCTGAACTTGGGTGGCAAAGTGAGCTAAAGAACAATGATGGATTCAACCCAGATCTGTGACTGGGGGTGAGTGTCTGAAAAGTTTCAGCGCTCCGTCCATCATCTCCTTGTGTTTGCTTTCTTGACCCTAAGTTGGCAGGGAATGCCTAGACGTGGGTCCCTTGCTCACTTTGTCACTGGATTCAAGCTAGTCTGGCTGATGAGGGCTCTTAGTCCGAAACCGGTCCCAGGATGCTTGTTTCAGGTCCAGTGAAGACATGGCTTGGCAGTTCGGGCTGGACTGTTCCCATGAGGCACAGGGTCAAGACTGATTTGCATAAAGAAGTGTCTGAACTGGGGTGGCAAAGTGAACTAAAGAACGATGATGGATTCAACCCAGATCTGTGACTGGGGGTGAGTGTCCGAAAAGTTTCAGCGCTCCGTCAATCATCTCCTTGTGTTTGCTTTCTTGGCCCTAAGTTGGCAGGGTATACCCAGACGTGGGTCCCTTGCTCACTTTGCCACTGGATTCAAGCTAGCCTGGCTGATGAGGGCTGTTAGTCTGAAACCGGTCCCAGGATGCTTGTTTCCGGTCCAGTGAAGACATGGCTTGGTAGTTCGGGCTGGACTGTTCCCATGAGGCACAGGGTCAAGACTGATTTGCATAAAGCTGTGTCTGAACTGGGGTGGCAAAGTGAGCTAAAGAACAATTATGGATTCAACCCAGATCTGTGACTGTGGGTGAGTGTCTGAAAAGTTTCAGCGCTCCATCCATCATCTCCTTGTGTTTGCTTTCTTGGCCCTAAGTTGGCAGGGTATGCCCAGACTAGGGTCCCTTGCTCACTTTGCCACTGGATTCAAGCTAGCCTGGCTGATGAGGGCTGTTAGTCCGAAACCAGTCCCAGGATGCTTGTTTCCAGTCCAGTGAAGACATGGGTTGGCAGTTCGGGCTGGACTGTTCCCATGAGGCACAGGGTCAAGACTGATTTGCGTAAAGCTGTGTCTGAACTGGGGTGGCAAAGTGAGCTAAAGAATGATGATGGATTCAACCCAGATCTGTGACTTGGGGTGAGCGTCTGAAAAGTTTCAGCGCTCCGTCCATCATCTCCTTGTGTTTGATTTCTTGGCCCTAAGTTGGCAGGGTATGCCCAGACATGGGTCCCTTGCTCACTTTGCCACTGGATTCAAGCTAGCCTGGCTGATGAGGGCTGTTAGTCTGAAACCGGTCCCAGGATGCTTGTTTCCATTCCAGTGAAGATATGGCTTGGCAGTTTGGGCTGGACTGTTCCCATGAGGCACAGGGTCAAGACTGATTAGCATAAAGCTGTGTCTGAACTGGGGTGGCAAAGTGAGCTAAAGAACGATGATGGATTCAACCCAGATCTGTGACTGTGGGTGAGTGTCTGAAAAGTTTCAGCGCTCCGTCCATCATCTCCTTGTGTTTGCTTTCTTGGCCCTAAGTTGGCAGGATATGACCAGACGTGGGTCCCTTGCTCACTTTGCCACTGGATTCAAGCTAGCCTAGCTGATGAGGGCTGTTAGTCCGAAACCGGTCCCAGGATGCTTGTTTCCGGTCCAGTGAAGACATGGCTTGGCAGTTTGGGCTGGACTGTTCCCATGAGGCACAGGGTCAAGACTGATTTGCGTAAAGCTGTGTCTGAACTGGGGTGGCAAAGTGAGCTAAAGAATGATGATGGATTCAACCCAGATCTGTGACTTGGGGTGAGTGTCTGAAAAGTTTCAGCGCTCCGTCCATCATCTCCTTGTGTTTGATTTCTTGGCCCTAAGTTGGCAGGGTATGCCCAGACATGGGTCCCTTGCTCACTTTGCCACTGGATTCAAGCTAGCCTGGCTGCTGAGGGCTGTTAGTCCGAAACCGGTCCCAGGATGCTTGTTTCCATTCCAGTGAAGATATGGCTTGGCAGTTTGGGCTGGACTGTTCCCATGAGGCACAGTGTCAAGACTGATTTGCGTAAAGCTGTGTCTGAACTGGGGTGGCAAAGTGAGCTAAAGAATGATGATGGATTCAACCCAGATCTGTGACTTGGGGTGAGTGTCTGAAAAGTTTCAGCGCTCCGTCCATCATCTCCTTGTGTTTGATTTCTTGGCCCTAAGTTGGCAGGGTATGCCCAGACATGGGTCCCTTGCTCACTTTGCCACTGGATTCAAGCTAGCCTGGCTGATGAGGGCTGTTAGTCCGAAACCGGTCCCAGGATGCTTGTTTCCATTCCAGTGAAGATATGGCTTGGCAGTTTGGGCTGGACTGTTCCCATGAGGCACAGGGTCAAGACTGATTAGCATAAAGCTGTGTCTGAACTGGGGTGGCAAAGTGAGCTAAAGAACGATGATGGATTCAACCCAGATCTGTGACTGTGGGTGAGTGTCTGAAAAGTTTCAGCGCTCCGTCCATCATCTCCTTGTGTTTGCTTTCTTGGCCCTAAGTTGGCAGGATATGACCAGACGTGGGTCCCTTGCTCACTTTGCCACTGGATTCAAGCTAGCCTAGCTGATGAGGGCTGTTAGTCCGAAACCGGTCCCAGGATGCTTGTTTCCGGTCCAGTGAAGACATGGCTTGGCAGTTTGGGCTGGACTGTTCCCATGAGGCACAGGGTCAAGACTGATTTGCATAAAGCTGTGTCTGAACTGGGGTGGCAAAGTGAGCTAAAGAACGATGATGGATTCAACCCAGATCTGTGACTGTGGGTGAGTGTCTGAAAAGTTTCAGCGCTCCGTCCATCATCTCCTTGTGTTTGCTTTCTTGGCCCTAATTTGGCAGGATATGCCCAGATGTGGGTCCCTTGCTCACTTTGCCACTGGATTCAAGCTAGCCTGGCTGATGAGGGCTGTTAGTCCGAAACCGGTCCCAGGATGCTTGTTTCCGGTCCAGTGCAGACATGGCTTGGCAGTTCGGGCTGGACTGATCCCATGAGGCACAGGGTCAAGACTGATTTGCATAAAGCTGTGTCTGAACTGGGGAGGCAAAGTGAGTTAAAGAACGATGATGGATTCAACCCAGATCTGTGACTGGGGGTGAGTGTCTGAAACGTTTCAGCGCTCCGTCCATCATTTCCTTGTGTTTGCTTTCTTGGCCCTAAGTTGGCAGGGTATGCCCAGACGTGGGTCCCTTGCTCACTTTGCCACTGGATTCACGCTAGCCTGGCTGATGAGGGCTGTTAGTCCGAAACCGGTCTCAGGATGCTTGTTTCCGGTCCAGTGAAGACATGGCTTGGCAGTTCGGGCAGGACTGTTCCCTTGAGGCACAGGGTCAAGACTGATTTGCATAAAGCTGTGTCTGAACTGGGGTGGCAAAGTGAGCTAAAGAATGATGATGGATTCAACCCAGATCTGTGACTGGGGGTGAGTGTCTGAAAAGTTTCAGCGCTCCGTCCATCATCTCCTTGTTTGCTTTCTTGGCCCTAAGTTGGCAGGGTATGCCCAGACATGGGTCCCTTGCTCACTTTGCCTCTGGATTCAAGCTAGCCTGGCTGATGAGGGCTGTTAGTCCGAAACCGGTCCCAGGATGCTTTTTTCCGGTCCAGTGAAGACATGGCTTGGCAGTTTGGGCTGGACTGTTCCCATGAGGCACAGGGTCAAGACTGATTTGCATAAAGCTGTGTCTGAACTGGGGTGGCAAAGTGAGCTAAAGAACGATGATGGATTCAACCCAGATCTGTGACTGTGGGTGAGTGTCTGAAAAGTTTCAGCGCTCCGTTCATCATCTCCTTGTGTTTGCTTTCTTGGCCCTAATTTGGCAGGATATGCCCAGACTTGGGTCCCTTGCTCACTTTGCCACTGGATTCAAGCTAGCCTGGCTGATGAGGGGTGTTAGTCCGAAACCGGTCCCAGGATGCTTGTTTCCGGTCCAGTGCAGACATGGCTTGGCAGTTCGGGCTGGACTGATCCCATGAGGCACAGGGTCAAGACTGATTTGCATAAAGAAGTGTCTGAACTGGGGTGGCAAAGTGAACTAAAGAACGATGATGGATTCAACCCAGATCTGTGACTGGGGGTGAGTGTCCGAAAAGTTTCAGCGCTCCGTCCATCATCTCCTTGTGTTTGCTTTCTTGGCCCTAAGTTGGCAGGGTATGCCCAGACGTCGGTCCCTTGCTCACTTTGCCACTGGATTCAAGCTAGCCTGGCTGATGAGGGCTGTTATTCCGATTCCGGTCCCAGGATGCTTGTTTCCGGTCCATGAAGACATGGCTTGGCAGTTCGGGCTGGACTGTTCCCATGAGGCACAGGGTCAAGACTGATTTGCATAAAGCTGTGTTTGAACCGGGGTGGCAGAGTGAGCTAAAGAACGATGATGGATTCAACCCAGATCTGTGACTGGGGGTGAGTGTCTGAAAAGTTTCTGCGCTCCGTCCATCATCTCCTTGTGTTTGCTTTCAATTCTATAGATACCACAGAAACAGTTGTTTCATTCACCCATGAACAGTACGGACCCTACTGCCTAGAAGGCCCAATGACAGAGTAGGCCACATAGTGAATTTAAATTAAATCAATCAATATTGCAAACTTATTAAAAAACATGGGGAAGAATATGTACTGAACTGTGCATCATTTTTCCTTTACAAAAAAGATATATTGCATGCAAATAAAACCTAGGCACCTACTAAAACTGATGGCCACCCACCACAATACATTTTAAAAATCGAATAAAAGTACAAATAAATCCGGGGGCATGCCCCCAGTCAAACAAACAACACCCTTGAAACCCAGTTTTTAACTTACTTGTGATATCTCAAAAACAAAGTCCTTAAATCCAATGGTATATATGCAGCAGACAAGGAGAGTGATCCTTCCAGCTCCTAATCCCAAACAAAAGTGACCAGGAGAAGGACAAAACACAGGGAGGAGTCTGCTGGACAGGAACAAAAAGTTGGAGTCGCTGGGGCACTTCCTTCTTGTTTGAAAAAAAAAGGTTTTAAACAATGTCTTCTCGCACAAAAAAAACAACTCCAGCGGACAGTTTGAGAAGAAAATCCACTCCAAATGCCTCACAGGGGAAATTCTCAAGCAGAAAAGCTGCTGGACCACTCCATTGTTGATTGCGATCAGCTCTAAGAATGCTAGATTGGTGCTGTCCCAGCCGGAAGCCATGCGAGTGAGCGTGAAGTCTCACGGGAGCTCGCTAGCGGTGGGAGAGATCCTCGCGCACAATCACAAGCAGCCTGAGGATCTTGGGGCTCATGGTTGAGCACAAAAAGAAAACTCAAGCACGCGAATGGAAAAAAACTTGCTTCACGCCCGAATGGCAGAATTCAGGAATTTCGCTTTCCTCCACGAAGCGCAGAGTTCCCGAATTTTGCAAACTCCGTGAGAGGAGCAGAGTTTACTGCCCGGACTTACTTTTTATACTTTTGGTATTCACCATCACCGGTCGAGCATGACAGTTCCACGACTTGTGTGTAATTATATCCTTTAGCTTCAGCACATCACTATTAAGGCTCGTGGCAGAGATGATCTGTGCTAGCGATATGGCTGTTGGTGTATTTGACTTTAGAATGAAATTAATGTAGGCTTCATCTGTCTTGGATGGAGAAAATGTTGTAATATACCTGCAATCTTCTTTGAGTTCCAAATGATGATAACCTTTATTTAAATCAAGGCAAGGGAAATCCTTGGCACCATTTCATTGTGTTTTCATGTTAGGAATATATGGACCTGGCTGTCGTTTTTTTCCATTGCAATGTTTGCTTGGCACATATCAGTGCATACATGTGCAGCTCCTTCAGTGAACTTTTTGGGCACTACTACTATGGGACAAAACCATGGTGTCGGACCAGTTGAATGATCAATAATGTTATTTTTAAGTAATGATTCAAGCTCTTTTTCAACAGCTTCTTTTAAATGAAAAGCAACTTGTCTATGTCGCTGAGCAACAGGAAGGACATTGTCATTAATGTGTAGCTTTACTTTTTATAGGCTTTGGCTTTCCCAAATTATAAAACAATGAACAAAATTGACTTACTATTTCATTCAGATTGTAATTCACAGAAATCGGTCCCATATCAGCATCTGTACTGAAACGAAGCAAGCAGCTACTTGCTGCTGTACCTTGGAGCACATGAATGGGTGCTTGCACCTTTGTTTTCTTGTTTTTCAATGTAACTACAAATTAAACTAGACTTTTTATGGGCATCGATGCAGCCCCAGTGTACACTTTGTTTTTCGATGGCGTAAGTCGCGGTAATGGAGACAATTCATGATATTTCTCTTCAGGCATTATGTTTATCGATGCACCACTGTCAATGAAAAATGCTATCCAGCAGTCATTTATCTTTTTTGTTTTATTCTAAATATTTTATTATTTTCTTAGAGACAGTACGAAACAGAAAGCATGAAATACATACATACATGAAGCCTAATAGAACATGCTAAGGTCAGTAAAGACATACATTGCTTCCACCTACAACCTTGTAAGAAGGGTAATGTAGATAAATGGAGTCAAATTTAAACTTGTCTGCGGGCAGAAGGTGAGGCATCACGCCTGCAAGGGCAACATTGAGTTTTGCTAAATAGAGCATATAAAAACAGTAATGCATAGCCCTAACAAACACAATGTGGAAGAGGCTTACAGTAGGCACACCCTATGTAAATTATGGGTAGGAAGAGAAAAGAGGGGGAGAGATAGAAGGAGAAGGAGGGGGGAACCACCTGGTGGGTGAAAGACACTTGGAAAAGGCTGAGAATGACAGCTATGATTGAGGAGGGAGCAGAGTAGACCAAGAGGCCATAAGTTGACAGCCACAAAGCTATCCAGTGTGTGCCAAATGGATTGAGCCGCAACAGGGTTCCATGTAGAGGTAGGTAAACTCTTATATGTGCTTCTAAGATAGGTGACCCCTGCCCACCATATGTGAAATGACATGTTATTCAATGTCTTCCAGTCCAGGAGAATAACTTTAATAGCCACTGTTAGTAGAAGTAGTCGAGCTAAGTCTAATGGAAGAGTGGAAGCATGTGGTCCTAACTGAATAAGGGGTAGGGATAGGCTGTCATTTATCTTTAATGTTATTTTCAGACATTGTTTGTATGCCTCTGGTGCTTTGGCAGGTCGACTTTCTTTTTACTTAAATTTCTCCTTGCATCTGGCCAGTCTTCCTCACTTTTACTGGATACTGAGGCAGACAAACGGTTGATTGATGATTTAGATGACAATCAACTTCTTTCAGTGTCAATTTGATTCAATTGATGTTGCCACTTGGCCCTGTGGGGTTGCCTCGAATGTTGCCTCTGGAATGTTCTCGCTGCCATTTTGTCTTCGCACCGTAACGCAATTGCTTTTTCCTTCACTTTACAAACTTTCACAAAATGGTTCTCTTTCCCACAGCTTTTACATATCTGTCCAAAGCCCGGACATTTGCCTTTGTATGGAAATGAAAATCCACATTTACTTGTAGACAGCACTTTGTGTCCTCAGTCTTACTCTTTTGTTTACATTTTATGCTCATTACTGATTAACTTTGGGCACCTTCAGCCTCCATGTCAGTGGCTTGTCTTTCAGCAAGCTCCTCAGCTCTGGTAGCCATCAACACTCACTTCAAACTAAGGGCCATATTACGATGTCGGGCAGAGTTTCCTTCGCACAACATCGTCTCGGTCAAGGGACCGACCGACACCTGGTCGGCGTTCCTGACTGACTAATTAGGATGCGATCGAACACTGTTCAGTTGCATGCCTATACTTTAGAAGCCAGTCGGAATGACCGGTCGGATTCCTTTCCGACCGCCTCTATTGTAATGAGGTGGGCGGAAAGGAATCCGACCGGCAAATTACGATGCTGTTGGAAAGGCTTCGACCAACGGTTGGAGCCTTTTCTAACAGCATTGTAATCAGGCCCTAAGTGTTTCTCTCAGCATTCGTTGTCTGAATTAATCTGACAAGCATCCTTCAATAAGTCTAAGTCGCATAGCGTCCTCATCATTAAATTCATTGAACGTACAGTGTTTGATGAGCGTATCAAGTCTCTCCACAAATACATCAATGGTTTCACCAATGTTTTGGCATTCTTGAATGAAAATGTATGTTTTATATCCCAACGTTTGGCATTGGATTGAACTTTAGATTCAGCGTTATGTTCAATATGTAGGTTACTCATCAGTTCACAGCATTTTCTTTATGACTTTTTTCACACCATCACTAGCAAGATTTTTTAGATATTTGATCATCTTTTTGTTATCCAACTCTTCCAGTGCATCAATGAAATCATCAAATGTCTCTATCAATGCATATCATCTATCGCCAAAATGTTGCTTTTTGGCTATATCAAAAGGTGGTGGTGGTTTCAAAAAGGTGGCAGCATGGTAATCATTTAAGAGAGTGGCTGACCTTGAGGGTGGAGCTCTTTCTAATTCTGTTGGCTGTACATTTGAGCCTGCATCATTCGCTATATTTCTGAGGCCTTGCAATGGACCAGCGTCAGAGTTGTCATGGACAATTGGGGAAGCAATGACTTGCTTCCTGGTCTCACTTGTTGAAGACCTCTGGAGTTGTTCTGAGCCGTTGACCTGGCAGCTTTGGTGGAGGGCCACTTAAAATATCGGACAGCGCAGTAAGCACAACCCTTGTGCTTCTTCTTGGGCCTCCTCTCCCAGTACTTTGGTCATAAAGCTCCACTTGTCAAGGCTCCGGTAAGTGCAATGACAATATACTTCTTTCTAGCTTACTCTGTCAGCCAGTATGTCTTTCTATTTCAGTATGTAATCACTGTTTGCAGTATCGCTCAGTATAATGTACAACTTTATCTTGCGTGACAGCACAGTACCTCCATTGTCTTCATGTGCTTTACAGCGGCTGGAGTTGAGCTTTGACTCCACGTGCATGAAGCATTGACTGCGATCTTCGACAGTGATACATGTGACACGCACAAGCAGTTTGCTTGGACCACAGTAAACTTTCTGAGAGAGCACGGTCATTCTTTGGGCTAATTATCCCCTATCTCGTCGCCATCTGTAGCATCTTCCCAGCCACGATATCTACCAATAACCATGCCACACACAGAGCTTAGTATTACACATTTTTATTCTGCTGCATGTAACTGTGAATCCCACATTCTAAAACAAGCTTTCATGGAATTTTGACTGAAACCTACGTCACAGCTCTATGGAGTTTGTGATGAGCCAAAAGGGTTCCATTCTAAAAGATCACAACACACTACAGACAGCTCCATAAAGATTTTGGTGCAGTACGTCAAACGTTCAATTTTTTTTTATTTTCAAAAGCAAAGGGGCCGACTTAGAATTTGGCAGAGAGGGTACTCAGATGCAACTGCAACAGTGCACCCTCTCTTCCAAACTGAAGGTCCTCCCACATCATTTAGAGTCGGGGGGACCATCAGTATGTCGACGACTAAGACTACAATAGTCTCCAGTGCCGACATACACCTCTGACTCCCGAAAGAATAATGGCCATGGGAGGTTTTGTCATTTGTCCACCCACCCTATTTAGAGTGGGTGGACAAATGGCAACTATTCACTGTCTGTCACTGCCAGGCAAATTTTGGGAATTCATAAGAACTCTTCTTAACAAGTCTAGTTGGTGGGGGATACTCCTTTAGTCTCTAAAAATGACTGTAGAATTGTTGCTAACCTTCGGAGATCCTAAGCAAATGAAATCCTTTGACATAATAGTGTCCTCAATCATGCTATTTTTCTTGGAATCCCCTTGTTGGTACATCACAACTCATATGTAAATTGGGTATCCAGGCCTATATCTTTATCTTCTCATGTCTGCCACAAAACTGTTTCACCTCATAAGAGTATTGTTCACTGAAAGAAGTAGTCTAACCAATGGAATCAAGCATGGTCCATGCTCTCCAAACATTATCAACTCAGTAGTAACAGTACTCTGATATATTTGAGAAAACCAAAGAATTGACCTTACCCCCACACCAGAAATCTGACTGTGCCATACCTTTAACTGTGAAAGCTTTGGTACTACTTGGTAGGGTCTACTCCTTGTCCGAAGCTAAAAAGGAAGGTAAAGGGGTCTATTAGGATGGCGGGCAGACTTCAGTCCGCCCGCCAACCTAGCGGTGCGGGGACCGGCCACCAGTGGTGCGGCGGTCCCTCACCGGCAATTAGATGCCATCGCCACGGTGGCAGTGGCATCCCGCATCTATTGCATTGTGGCGGGCGGTGCTGTGAGCAGCACCCGCCACAATGCAATATATGCATGTTGTGCATTGGCATGCACAAGGTGGCAGGCACCGCGCGGTGCCTGCCGCCTTGTGCATGCCAATGTTGGGGGGTACCATGGGTACCCCCCAAGTGCAGCCCCCCTCCTCCCCACCCCCCGGGGGGCCCGCAACGGGCCCCCAAAGGCATTCTCCGCATGCCTTTCCATGGCTTAGTCTCCGCCATGGAAATGCATGTGACCGCCATCATCGTAATATGGATGGCGATGCCTGCAAGGCACCACCTCCATATTGCAGGCCTTTTCCGCCCGGTAGGCAATCGGGCGGATTGCCTACCGGCGGATGGTCTTTCCGTCCGCCTGGGTCCCCACCGCCATACTAATATGGAGGTGGGGAAATGTGAGGCGGGCGGTGGGAAATAGCGGGCGGATCGCCACCGCCATACGGGCGGCGGCGATCCGCCCGCTATCCTAATGACCCCAAAAGAGTCTGAATATCGAGTAGGAAATGTCGACTTGCAAGAAATATCGTTTTCTAAAATATTGAAGTAATTAATATCGTTTGCAAAAATATAGTTGTAAAAAATATCGGTTTTTTAGCTAGTGTTATGTATTTTAGTATGTATTTTATATGTATGTGCTCTATTTTTTTGTCTAAGTATTGCATTTGTTTTTTAATATATGTGTTACATTTTTAGAAGTTATTAATTTTATTTAAATTAAATTTAGTGTTTTAGTTCCGTAGCGGGTTGTGGGTTTATAGGGGAATAGGGTGGGAAGTAATTTAATTATAATAAATTGAATATTAATATTTATTTATTAGTAATTATTTATTTTTGATTTTATAGTGTTAATTGTGGGAATTAATTTATAATTAATTAATTAATAATTGGCTGTTAATTATTGATTATTTAATCGGTAAATATGTTAATTGTGTCATTTTTCTAGGAGCAGGTTGGGGGTTTATAGGGGAATAGGGTGGGAAGTAATTTAATTATAATTAATTTATTAATATTTTTTATTAATTCATATTTATTTATTTTATATTTTATATTGTTAATTGTGGGAATTAATTTATTATTAATTATTTATTAATTGGTTGTTAATTATTATTAATTAATTGGTAATTATGTTAATTGTGTTATTTTGTGTAGGAGCGGGTTGTGGGTTGATAGCGGAGTAGCGTGGGAAGTAATTTAATTTTAATACATTTATTAATATTTTTAATATATTTAATTAATTTTATTTTATAGTGTTAATTGTGTGAATTAATGTATTAATAATTATTTATATTTTGCTTGTTATTAATTAAATAATTAATTGTTAATTAATTATGTTAATTGTGTCATGTTTTACAAAATTGGTGGTGGTATTTATAGGGGAATATGGTGGGAGGTAATTTATTTATAATTAATGAATTATTTGTTAATTAATGCTAATTAATTAATTACATTTCAAATATGCCAATTGTGTAATCATTTTGAGTTGGGAGTTGTGGGGTTTATAGTTGTAAATGGTGGGAAGTGATTTTTTTAAATTAATTAATAATTTGTTGCTAATTGATATTAATTGATTAATTTAAAATTAGTTATGGAAATTGTGTAAATATTTTTAGGTGTGTGTTTTGGTGCTTTTTGGGGTAGAGGGCGGAAAGTAATTTAGTTTAAATTAATTAATCATTACTTGATCATTAATATTTATTTATTAATTGATAAATATTTTTGGTAATTGTTTAGTTTTTATTTTGTTTGGGGATTTAGGTTCAATACCTGTAGCGTTTGGTTTGTACATTAATTTTTACATTTTTAAATGTGTTTTATAATTATTAATGTTTGTTAAATTGATAATTAATTGTGTTAATTATAGAGGTAGACTTTTTCATTTAATTTAGATGTGTGTTGTAAATTGTGTGGTGTTATAGGGCAGTAAAATAAATATTACATTTATGTAATTTTTTATTTTTTGATTAAGATACATTTCTATTACAAAATATTTATTTGTTTGTAATTGTTTGTTAAATATAAAAAATTAATATTTTTATGTCAATTTTAGATTTTTGCTACATTAAAATATTTTTATATGTTTTGTTAATTTTTATATATGTTTTGTTTTGGGTTTTTTATTATATTTTGCATTGTAGTTTATATTTTGTTTGTTTTTAAATTTGAATTTTGTTCTGTGGGAGTAGTAATTTTTACCCCTCCGCTATCCAACACTTTCCCTACTGTTGCATTCGCAGGAGTGGGAATACCCTCCGCTATCCAACAGTTTCCCTACTGTTGCACTCATTGGGGTGGGAATAGTAATTTGTACCCCTACGCTATCCAACACTTTCCCTACTGTTGCACTCCCTGAGTGGTAATAGTAATTTTATCCCCTTTGCTATCCAGCACTTTCCCTACTGTTGCACTCATTGGAGTGGCAATAGTAAATTATTCCCCTCCACTATCCAACACTTTCCTTACTGTTGCACTTGCTGGAGTGGGAATAGTAATTTTTATCCCTCCGCTATCCATCACTTTCCCTACTTTTGCACTTGCTGGAGTGGGAATAGTAAATTATTTCCCTCCGCTATCCAACACTTTCCCTACTGTTGCACTCACTGGAGTGGGAATAGTAATTTTTACCTCTATGCTATCCAACACTTTCCCTACTGTTTCACTTGCTGGAGTGGGAATAGTAATTTTTATCACTCTGCTATCCAACACTTTTCCTACTGTTGCACTCATTGGAGTGGGAATAGTAAATTATTCCCCTCCGCTAGCTAACACTTTCCCTACTGTTGCAATCGCTGGAGTGGGAATAGTAAATTATTCCCCTCCGCTATCCAACACTTTCCCTACTGTTGCACTCGCTGGAGTGCAAATAGTAATTTTTTACCCTCCACTATCCAACACTTTCCCTACTGTTGCACTAAATGTAGTTTAAAATGTAGGTTTAAAAATATTACATATTTTAGGGGCCCATTACGATGGCGGGCGGAAGCACAACCGCCGTGCTGGCGGATGCAAAAACCACCAGTTACCGCCGGCACGCAGCAGTCCACACGCCCGCCCAATTATGATGCGAAAAGCAGGCCAAACACCGCCGGCAAGCCAGCAACACCGTCCGCCATCAAAGTGCGCCCGCACACGTAGCGGCGCAGCACAACTGACACACACCGTCCGACGAAACACGTCCCGCCCGGCGCATAAATTACGATGCCGCAAACAAACGGCTCCCACGGCAAAGAGACACCGCACGTGAAAGAGAGGCGGAAACACGGACGCAGAGCACGGACAACGAAGAAGCGGCACCCCGGGCATGAATCCAGCACTGCAGGCCCTTCCCATGCTTCTGCTGATGCACCACCAAGGACGCAACGTACCGCGGAGACGCAGGTAGGCACACAAACAACAAGTGCACGCAAACAGCGCACACAGTGCAAGGGCGGAAAAAGCGGACAACCCCCCACCAGCGCGTGCACACTACACATCCACCATTGCATCCACATATGACACACAGGCCAAATCCTAACATCGCAGAACACATGTGTACACACCACCTGGGACTAGGAACCAACCACCCCGTCACGGCCCCAAAGCGCCGATGACGCCGCCACACATGCGCACAACGCAGAGGCCAACCGCAGCGCCATGCATGCGTCGCACACAGACACAGGGACACAACCAAGCAGCACACACATCAGCCCCACCCCGAACGCACATGACACGTGACAGGCCGGCCACAGACATGTCCCCAACGCCCAATTCACGGACAACACCCAACGCCACACAACCGACGCACACATGTCAGTGAAGTCACGCAACAGCAGGACACACCCCAGTGTAACAAACATGGCGTAGCACACAGCGGCGGCAACACCAACTAGGAGAAGCAGGGCCCCTTCGGGAAGAGGAACGCCAGTACCACACTGAAAAAGCCATACCACCCTGCACATATGAACAAGACACATGAAACGGAACACCAAAGAGCCCGGGGACCGACAACAGGTGGCCCAAGAATTACATCCACACACAAGGCCCAACGCAGAGCGGAAAGGCAGCCTGCCGCCCACACAAGGGAGAGCAGACAGCACTGAATGACCTTCCATTCCAACACCGAAACCACAGCCCTACGACAGAAGCCGGTGAATACAGCCATTGTCCAAGAATAGACCAACACAGGCATGCCGAGGAGACCGACCACAGGGCAGATAGCGCATATCACAGAAGCACACAACGGACGGGGAAGAAAGAAGAAAACACTCCCCCATGTCGGCCACATGCAAGTTAATTGGAAGGAGTCACACAGCACTGACCTTGAACTGTCTGAGAAGCATGTGGGAAGAGGGCCCGTGTCCTCCAAACAAGCCAACAGAACACAAGTCCTGTCTCCCCACGACTACACAGAGCTCACAGCAACCCCGGAGCGTGCACATTGCAGACTGCACACACAGCCGGAGCACGCCACCTCTACGAACCGCTGCGAAATGGCAACCGCAACACACCTACCCAACTACGCCGAACAGCTCAAGCTGTACCAAACCAACACGATACATACATTGGGATGCGATCTCCTGTCCCTGCTGAACGTAAGTTACCGACTGACTTACCGCATCACATTGTTCAGCTGCGTCATGCCCGTCTTCTACTGTCGGAGGTGTCCCTACCAGCATCCCGTCGAGATATGCCTCTCCAACCCGGCATGTCTGAAGGCGGACCTGCTACCACTACTCCTCCCTCTGGACGCACACGACAGGGCCTGCTCTGCCTATGGGGGCATGGCGTATGTGGCCAACATCGCACGCGCACTGAAATGGAACCACTGTGCCTCCACACGACGGATCATCGAGAACAGCTACATCGAATGTCACCCAGCATGCCCCATCATGGTCCTCCAAGGGACAACCTACGAACAACACCTTGACAGCCACCATCCGCTTCATTGGCTGGCAAACATGTACACCACCAATGACATGGAAGCCCTGCTGGACGGCATCGCATACCTGACAACCTGTAAATACGTCGGACCACAACGCAGGTTCCCCGAGTGACCTATGAAGTCCAACCCCGCACCCATGCTCAGCTTCCGCACGGACTGGCCAGTCACCACCACAACAGCCATACCAAACGACCGGCAACTGTAACCACACCATCAACGACATCGCCATGACATCGGATATGACCGGGACATGCATACTGTTCCCCATCACATCCAGGAACACCGCATGCATCGTGGGAGGCAGTGGCATGGGCTCTGTGCATCGCACCCACATGGACGGAACTGCACGAACAACCAGGACACGACATGGATCCAGCGCACATGGACACACACACCGCTCAGTGGACATGAATAGGTCGCCTGGAGTCTGTGGGTGCTGCACCCCTCCCACCCCCGCCCCGGGAATCCCATACCAGGACCTTTGCATGGACGACAAGTGCATACAACAACAACACGACCCCAGTGACTGTGACATGTCCAGTAACCACCACAGTGCAACAACAAGTGGCACGCCGCTGCATGCACGCAAGCACATGCCCTGATGTCATCTCACATGCACGCGTGCATGAGGAACAACCGCAGCAAACCTGTCACATGGAACTGAGATGGACTGTGCCCATGATGCCGAGCGGTCTGGTAGGCTACATGTATACCGTCTGTGTCAAAGTCCGCAGCTCCGCAGCTATACGTAAATGTACATTAGCACAGCCTTGGCCAAGCAGATGTAACCCCACACCCTATCCCATTTGTAATCATGCTCAGTATATCCTCAACATGTATTCCGCTGCCAGTAGTGTCCACTATACTGCATCACAGAGGACAGAAGACTCAATATAATGTTTGAAACCAAAACTGTCTCCGCTGACTCATTTCACAAGTACGAATGAGAGAGGATGAGAGTATGTGAAGTACACGGCAGTCGTGACATGACCATGTAGTCCACTGGTATTGGATGTCAACGCAAATGAGTAGCACTACTGTGGAAGACACACATGTGTCGTGTGAAGTCGTATGGACGCAGTGCTCAGGTGGGTGGGTGCGACGGGTAGATGCGCACATGCCAAGTTGGAGAACGCCGTGTTGGGAGGGGTCATGAACAGTACACCACCGCTTCCCTGGGCATTGTGAGAGGACACCTGTCGGGGGGGGAGTGAACACGTGTGTGCACAGCAGCCGGGCACACGTACAAGGCGGTACCAGGCGCACCTCAGCCCACCCTCTGTGGACAAGCTGGATCCTGTTGTGCGCCCGCCATGCCCCTTGACAAGGCACACACAGCCCCAGTCGACCAGGTGTAACCCCAACATAGTCAATCCGCACAGGCGATACAGGGCACGGGATGGCAGTGGAGCATGGTGTGTGAGAGGTCTCCTCGCGCTCCTCCTAGTCATATCACGCAGGCAATAGAACCTCAACGTCTAGCATGGCACAAGTCACATGGAAGTGTAGGGGGACGCACCACAGCACGAGCAGCACTGACGTCACGGGAGGTGGCTCGCACCATCCCATCCATTGCCCATCATACCAACCACGACACATGCCATTGCGACTAAGTGCAAGCGCGTGCGCCACCACCCCCGAGCCCTCCCCAGAGAGGCCAAAGAGTGAATGTGTGGGCCAACAGCCACAGACGGACGCGGCCTGGCCGCAAGGGCAGCCACAGCCACTGGGTGTCGCAGGTGGCGGATCCGGAAGGCGAAGACTGTGATGCATAGTCCATGCAGGCCGGGTCTCCATTTGGGGCACCACGCAGGTGGACACATCATACCCTGAGACAGCCCACTCGTGCAACTGGACCCACACATTCACTCCTTGCCCTCTCTGGTGCGAGCTTGGGGCTGCCTGTGCAAGCGCTAGCCTCGCAGGTGAGCATGCATATTGGGGGGGCGAGGGGAGGACATGAGGGCTGGGGCGAAGATGACTGTATCACTGTCAGTTAGTACAAGGGATGACCCAGATGTGGAAAGGAAGAGACGTGTCCCGTGTGTACTGCAACTAGTCGCCAATCCAACTACCCCCCATGTCCGGAATGTAAGCCCGCACCTAGGCCCGCCCATCCGCCACATCGAACATACCACCAGCACGACAACCTTCCCATTCGAAACACTGACTGGGGGTGGCGACCAGTGAACAATCATGTGTAGCCTACCCACGCGTACATGTGGGCCCTCCATGATCCATGTCACCTGCGGCAAAGACATGACATGCGCAATGAGGGAAGTGAGGAGAGCTGTCCGCCCCACGCGCAGAAGGTGCATCAGCTCCACAGACCCAGCAGCGAGTCCAGCAGGGGTCACATGTGCAGGGGCAGCTGTGCCTGGTGTGAAGGCACATGCATATAGACAGCACATCGACCAATGTGTAGTCTGCCCACATCCACAGTCCATCATCATGCGGACATAGGAATTTAACACAGGGCAACACATCTTAGTTGGTGCACCCACCGTGACCAACAATGCGCAATCATCGACGTACCCGCCCTGTGCATGGCCCCCCACCCAACGGAGGCACATCCAGTGCCACCATCCCACACACACAAGCCTTCCACGGAACATGCTGTGTCCAATGGTCAGTACAGAGTCAGCGCCCATCTGGTGGATCCTGAACAGGAGACACATGCACACACATGCCAGCTCCCACTATGTACGTCTGCCACCTGGCACGTGCAATGTAACCTCTCACCTGTGACTGCAAGCACACAGCCGTCTTGGCATGGGGCTGTCAATGTGGACACCAGTCAATGTTTCGGGAGCTGTGATCCGTACAGTGCTGTACATAGGGTGCAGTGCTGACACCTACTACTGTCTCATATCCCCTCGTGCCACAGGTCCCACTTGTATTGGCCGCTCAGCCCGTGCCCACATCGTCGTCGTCGTGTGCCATACTCATCCAGCCTCGGAAGCAGTTCCATGCTCAGCAGACACTCATGTTGCCGTGGCGTTGCCGCTTGACGAATATGCAGTCAGTCCCCATCAGCACGCCCCGCAAGTCATTGGGGCCTAGATCCCCATGTGCATGCACATGGCAGTGGTATGTCTCACTTGCCATTGCCATTGTTGGGAGACCTGTGTAAGTGTATTGTGGCCGTGCCGTCCCAGCTTGACAGCTGGGCTGTGGCTCATGTGCTTGCTCAGTCATGTCAGTCATGTGTATGCGAAATTGCTATGTGCCGTGTTGCTTTGACATGTGTCCTCTGCCATTTAACCCAGGCGGAGACCGAACATTGACCGCCCATACCAATTGCTGGCGGACATGGACGATACAGAGGTAATCAGGAAGTTTCGGCTGGACAGGCCAACTCTGCATCGACTGTGTGCCATGTTAGAGCCCCATCTCCGTCCCCGCAGGGTGTATCCGACTGCTGTCACCCCCACGGCTAAGGTGATGGCCGCCATGCATTTCTTCGCCACTGGGTCATTCCAGCACACAGTGGGCAGTGGAGGAGGGATGTCCCAGCCCATGTTCAGCAAGGTGCTGAGGGATGTACTGGCAGCCATGATGCTGTACCGGAACAGGTACATCCGCTTCCCCAGGGCTCGTGAATTGGCGGCAGTGAAGGGTGCATTCTATGCCCTTGGCAGAATCCCACACGTCGTGGGAGCCATTGACTGCACTCATGTTGGCCTTGTTCCACCACAGGCCACTGAGCACCTGTACCGCAACAGGAAGCACACGCACTCCCTGAATGTGCAAGTGGTGTGCCTTGCGGACATGGTGATCACCCACGTGTGTGCAAAGTTTCCAGGCTCGGCCCATGACGCACACATAATGCGCAACAGCATCTTGCCACGACTGATGGCCAATCTGCAACAGGATCGTGCCTGTATTGTCGGTGAGTATGTGGAGTGGTGTAGCGTGCTGGTTGTGCGATGCTGTCCCCTGTCCAGTTGGAATAGCTACGGTTCTCTGTGTCCCTCACACCCAGGTGACTTTGCGTATCCGAATGGGGCATGGCTGCTCAGTCCATTGAGGAATCCTCGCACCCCAGCAGACGATCGATACAATGAGGCACATGGGAGGACCAGACGTGTGGTCGAGCGTACCTTTGGCCTCCTCAAGTCCAGGTTCAGGTGCCTGGACCGCACCGGGGTGCACTGGCGTACTCCCCACAGAAGGTGTGCCAGATAGTGGTGGCGTGCTGCATGCTGCACAATCTGGCCATTCGGAAGCAGATCCCCCTCATTGTGGATGACGGAGATCAACCAGGGCCCCAGCCCGCAGACCAGGACAGCTCGAGTGAGGTGGACAGCGGAGAGGAGGAAGCTGGGAATGTGCGCCAGCAGCTCATCGCCCGCTACTTCACTTGACGGTGAGTGTCCATGTACGACGGATGATGTGTCTGTATCTGTGCAGGTGTGTGTGTGCTGTGTCAGGGTGGCCGTATGTTCACTGCGTGCAGTGTGTCAACGCTCCATGGCCAGGGTAGTATGCCACTGTTGGTGACTGTGGCATTGTGCCCTATTGCTCTGTGCGATGTGTGTACATTGCTTGTAGTTGTTGACATGTACTGTGTGATGGGTGTGTGACACACTCATTGAATGTGCTCCTGTTCTGTCTCCCACCCCTAGGTCCCTACAGGCCCTCCGGATTCCATTGCCATGCCACGCATCAGGTGCCCTTCCGCCCAAGGTGGCCGTTGTATTCCGTACAAATAAAACACAGGGCACAAACAGCAGTTAGTGAATAAGGTGCATTTATTACGAACTGTGACATGTGATTGTGTGTAAGGTGATAACAAAAGTGGTGCGTGCAGTGACAATGAGCTGTCGGTCATGGCTGCGTGATGATCAGGGTGTACCCACTGGTTCTATGTCCATAGTCCAACACACACATGCCATCCAGCTGGCTGTGTGGAGTGGGATCGTAGAGCAAGTCAATGCAGTGGCTGGTCAAGGAAGGCTGGCGGAAGGCTGGCTGGCTGCCTCACTTGCGACTGGAGCGTGCGAAGTCCTCCCGGGAGATCTGTTTCCTCTTCGGACGGCCCCTTCCACGTTTGGGAGGGGGGTGTGTGGTGGCGACCTGCTGGTGGTGGGTGAGGTGTGCTCACTGGCTGTGGACGCAGGGGAAGTGGACACTGCTGGCCGACCCTGCGCCCTAGCAGGTGGTGGCGGAGGTGGTGTTGCTGGCCTTGCCTGTGACCCCACCGCCACCACCAGCTGGCCCATGAGGTCCACGAGTTGGTCCATACGGGACACGAATTGGCCCATATGGGCGTCCATGGACCTCAGCACCCCCAGCACCTCCCGCGTGTCAGTAGCAGACCTGGCCCATTGTCCTTGGGCCTCTTCATAGGCCCCAAGGACTCTGGCCATTTGAGACAGGGCATGGCTCCCAGGGGAGGCTGGCGTTTCCCTGACCCTGCTCCTCCTACCAGTCCTGCTGCCACCGGCCTGCCCACTAGCCACATTGCACACCACGGTCCTCGCTGTGGCTCCCAGGGTGGATCCAGTCGGCCGGGCCACCACCTGCGCTGGGGCTGGTGCCAGCGAAGACGTGGTGGTGGTGGAGGCGGTGGTGGTCGGTGCGGCGATGGTGGCGGTTGCGGCAGTGGTAGTGGCCGCAATGACGTGGGTGTGGCCGCAACGACAGTGGCAGCAGGGGACTGGGACTGTTCAGCATCCCTGGATGATGGGTTGGTGGGTAGGAGGGGTCCTGGGGAGCGGCTGGGCCCTGCCACGCCAGATGGGCCAGCTTGGTGGTCCGTGTCCGAAGAGGTGGACAGATCCTCCAGATCCGTGTGTCCTCGTTGGGGGCTTGTAGGCTGGCTGTGCTGGCTGCTGTCTCCATCCCCAGCGTCCAGCAGTTCGTCACCTGTGGAGAAAATGAGATTTGTTATTGTGTTGCACCTGGCGAAGTATGTATTAGTCGTCTGACATTGGCAGTTCGTGCAATCTCGTACATGGGTTTCCCGGAGGCGAGTGTGTGGCTGTGGCATCTGTAGTTGTGTGTGCTAGGCAATGGGACTGTGTGCTGTGCACATGTGGCATGGGACGGATTGGCCATGCCGATGGGTATGTTGCTTTGCCCCTACTCATTGTGACTCTGGTGTATGCGGGCTCCTGGCCCATCCTGGGTCTGGTTTGTACTTTGCTTTTGGAGTTCATATGGAACGCTTAGGAACGCATATGGCAACATGGGGGCCATGCCCCAGATTCGCATTTGGGATGGAATATGCTTTTGGGGTTCAAATGGAACGCTTAGGAACGCATATGGCAACATGGGGGCCATGCCCCAGATTCGCATTTGGGAGGGGATATGCTTTTGGGGTACATGCTGTGAGCCATGGGTGCCGAACGTGACATGTGTTGTGGCAGCATGACAGTGCATGGTCTGAGGTGTGTGCATGCCTGACATGCCCTGCATATTTGCTGTCTGTTGTGGTTACTGGACATGGCATTGGACGCATCGTTATGAGTGAGTGATAGTTGTGTGCCAGCCAACGTATTGCAGTTGTCCCATCTCCTTGGTGTGCGTGCTGCCCTGTGCCATGTGCATCACTGCAGTGCTCGGGGGGTGTGGCCCATGTTGTGTGTTGTTGCTCACAGTGTGTCGTGCGCTTAATTGACTTCTGGCACATGGTTGGTCATGGGCATGTGTCTTAGCGTGACTGCTGTATGTGTGGCAGCTGTGCGGATGACATGCCTTTCATGTGACTGGGGCTGACGGATGGGATGGATGGTATGTTGTATGTGCATGGTGTGTCTGTGAGTTTGATGGGTTCAGTGGTGTTCGTGTGCATTTCTGTTGTTCCGCTCTGTTGCGTCTAGTGTTGTTTGTCTTACATAGGCGTAGTTGTGGGGTGTGGGGTTGACAGGCAGTGGGGGCTACATGGACAGGACTTCAATGGTGTTTCGGTTGTGTGTGATGAGTTGCACAGTGGCTGCCGTGTGGGACTATATTCAGTGTGGCTTGTGCATGCAGACGTGGCTCCTTGGGTGTTGCTATGTCTGTGATGGGTCATGTGGGGTGTGAGTCTGCTGTTCATGTCCGTGTGCACATTGTTCACTTGTTCGTGACGGTGGGCGGTGCTGCGTGTTCGTGTGCTACGTGACATGTCCCATGTGTTGGTGGTGTTATGGTCCTCATGCCTCCAGTAATCCAGCCCTGTCCAGTTTCCCACCTGCAAGTTGTTTGTGCGTGCACTGTACTGGATGCCACATGGCTCTAAGCGGGGGTGCTCCATGTTGCAGGTCTGTGGGGGTGGGGGGTGTAGTGGGTCGAGGGGTGGCTGTACACCCACTGACACCGATTGCTGTGGACCGTGATGTCTGCCTTTCGGCTGTCGTTGTGCACTGCGGTGGCTGACACGTGGCTGTGGGGTGTGGGGGATGCTCCTCCTTGCTGTGCTGTGGGACTGGGGCCTGGTGTGTGTTGTACTTGGGCTGTCCACCGTCCCACCCACTGCACTTTGTGTTCCTGCCACTTACCTGTTACTTGTCGGTTAGTGCAGCTGTGGCGGACACATGGGTGTGGTGGGTGCTCGTTGTGGCGCTTCTGGCATATTTGGGGACCTGTTGGTGGTTACGTGGCTGGCTTAGTGTACACATGTCCCCACGCATCTTACAGTTGTTCGGTTTGGCCTGTGTGTGGTAGTGTCTGTTGCATGTGCGTGTGATGTGTTGTGTATTGTGTGCTGGACATGGGGGTGTTTGTCCCTGGGAGCTGTGGCATGGTGGTTGCGCATGTGTGTACATAGCGGTGTGCTAGTATACATTAGTTTGTACTTACCAGCCTCCACTCCCCTGCTAATCCGGCGAGGATCTCCGGATGGATTACGACTCGCACCTTCTCCTCCCACGCTTTGAAGGTCTTAAAGAGCGCGGGATTCCCTCCGCCAGTGACGGCAGCCAGCTCTCTGTTTTTGCCCTCCTTCTTCTTGACCAGGCTCTTTACGTCATTCCAACGTTTGTTTATCTCGACTCTGTTCCTGGGCAGGGTCCCGACTGCATTGACCTGGTCTACGATCCGGGTCCACATTCTGTTTCTGGTGGCTAGTGGTGTGTGCTGGACCATGTTCCCATAGATTTGTGGGTACACCTTGATGATCTCGTCGACCATGACCGTCAGCTCCATGGGCGTGAACTTGGGCATCCTTTGTGGTGCCATGGTGTTTGTGGTGCTGGTGCGGTGTGTGTTGTGTAATGTGCAGGGGGTTTGTGGTGCCGGTGTTTGGTGGTGGTGGTGGTGGTTGTGATGTGTGCGTTTCTGTGGTGTGCTGCTGTCCTTGCTGTGTCACTGTGTCCTCTCCTCTCCTCTCTGGTTTGCAATGTAGCAAGGGGTTGTGGTCTGTGGGAGTGCTGCTTTTGTACTCACCTATGTGGGTGTGTCCTCATGGTCTGTTGTTTTCAGGTGTGTTGTGTCTGGGGTTCTGGCCTTTGTATTTTTTGTTTGTCCGGGGGGTGTTTTCGGGATGTGTACTGTGTTTGTGTATTTGTGTGTGCCTTGCTGTGTGGACTTGTTGGCCATGTTGTGTGCTATTGGTTTTGTGTGCGGATGGTTTCTGTGCAGGTACGTGGGCGCCATGGCTTCTGCCGTGTCGATTCTCATCGGCGTTGTTTGCGCTGGCGGGCGGTATATTTGTGGTTTTTCCGCGCTCATGGCGGTGCGATCGTAATTTCACGTGCGGTGTGTCGGCCGTGTGGGCGGGCGGTTTTGTGTTGTCGTGTGTGTTTCCGTCCGTGGCGGGCGGTTTGACTCCGACTCGGACGATGGCGGGCGGTATTTTGTGTGATTTTTCCGCCGATGGCGGTTTTCGGTTTGTGTACTCATAATGGCGTGGTCGGTGTTCAGGCGGTGTGTGCGGGCGGATTTTTGCCGCTTCCATGCCTGGCGGATTTATTTACGCCGGGTATCGTAATGGGCCCCTTAATATTTTAATTTATATTATACATTTTTTTAATTTTTATGTTACAGGTGTATGTATATATATATTTTTTCTTTACTTTTTAATATATTTCTAACATTTTATAATTAATTAAAATTATTATGTATTAATTATTTTTAAGTAAATATATATATTACATTTTATATATGTATGTTTAATTTATTTTTAAATTACATTTATTACTTATAATTGTTAAAATTTACAAATAAATCTAAATATTTTTTTAAGTAAAATGTATTATTTAATTCATTTTACATTATTTATAATACATATAAAAGAAACAATATTTTGTTTTTCGATATTTTTAACAATAATTTTTTTTTCGATATTTTTGTACTTACCATTATAGGAGGTCGATATTTTTGACAACGATATTTATGTCACGATATTTCTGTAGGTCGATATTATTGTTGTCGATATTCTGTCAGTGATCCGAAAAGGAAGCATGAGACAATATCTATCAGAAATTTCACAGAACAGACAAATAGTAGGATCCCCTCACCTATTAAAGCTTCATTGCTCTTTGTCCTGAAAACATCCAACAAAATTAGATTATAGTGGCCTACATTAAATAATGATAAACTGTATTTATTGTAAGAAATGTGGCTATTAGTTAATTAATAAAATGACTCCAAAATGACAAAAATTCAATAAGGGAAACCAGGGACATGAATTTTGAAGTTATTATAAAAATAGCACAAAAAAAGCCTATAGTGCTGCCGTCAACTGGCAGTTGTAGACTGGTAGCCACGTGTGATGTGAAACTGACCACAATGGAACGTGAGTCAGATACAGAAAGCAAGTTAAACCCGGTTGGTCATTTAAATTGTGACTTAGGTCTTGATTTATGTTTTTGTATTCTCTGTCAGTCTGTTGGAGAACTTAGGGGGTTATTAGGATGGCAGGCGGACTTTAGTCCGCCCTCCACCCTAGCGGTGCTGGGACCAGCCGCCAGACGTGCGGCAGTCCTGCACCGCTAATTAGGATGCGACCGCCACCCTGGCGGTTGCATTCCGCATACTTGACATTGCGGCGGGTGCTGCTATAAGCAGCACCCGCCGCAATGCCAAAGTGCCATGTTATGCATTGCCATGCACAACGTGGCAGGCAACGCACGGTGCCTGCCACCTTGTGCATGGCAATGTAGGGGGGTACCATAAGTACCCCCCAAGTGCAGCCCCCACCCCCCGAGGGCCCGCAACGGGCCCCCAAAGCGAGTCTCCGCCAGCCTTTCCACGCCGCCATCGAAAGGCTTTGGAAACCAGGGGGCTCATTACGATGTCGGGCGGAAGCACAACCGCCGTGCTGGCGGATGCAAAAACCACCAGTTACCGCCGGCACGCAGCAGTCCACACGCCCGCCCAATTACGATGCGAAAAGTAGGCCAAACACCGCCGGCAAGCCAGCAACACCGTCCGCCATCAAAGTGCGCCCGTACACGTAGCGGCGCAGCCCAATTGACACACACCGTCCGACGAAACACGTCCCGCCCGGCGTATAAATTACGATGCCGCAAACAAACGGCTCCCACGGCCAAGAGATACCGTACGACAAACCGAAGCGGTAACACGGACGCCGAGCACGGACAACGAAGAAGCGGCTCCCCCGAGCATGAATCCAGCACTGCAGGCCCTCCCCATGCTCCTGCTGATGCACCACCAAGGACGCAACGTACCGCGGAGACGCAGGTAGGCACACACACAACAAGTGCACGCAAACAGCGCACACAGTGCAAGGGCGGAAAAAGTGGACACCCCCCACCAGCGCGTGTACACTACACATCCACCATTGCATCCACATATGACACACAGGCCAAATCGTAACATCGCGTAACACATGTGTACACACCACCTGGGACTAGGAACCAACCACCCCGTCACGGCCCCAAAGCGCCGATGACGCCGCCACACATGCGCACAACGCAGAGGCCAACCGCAGCGCCATGCATGCGTCGCACACAGACACAGGGACACAACCAAGCAGCACACACATCAGCCCCACCCCGAACGCACATGACACGTGACAGGCCTGCCACAGACATGTCCCCAACGCCCAATTCACGGACAACACCCAACGCCACACAACCGACGCACACATGTCAGTGAAGTCACGCAACAGCAGGACACACCCCAGTGTAACAAACATGGCGTAGCACACAGCGGCGGCAACACCAACTAGGAGAAGCAGGGCCCCTTCGGGAAGAGGAACGCCAGTACCACACTGAAACACCCATACCACCCTGCACATATGAACAAGACATATAAAACGGAACACCAAAGAGCCCGGGGACCGACAACATGTGGCCCAAGAATAACATCCACACACAAGGCCCAACGCAGAGCGGAAATGCAGCCTGCCGCCCACACAAGGGAGAGCAGACAGCACTGAATGACCTTCCATTCCAACTCCGAAACCACAGCCCTACGACAGAAGCCGGTGAATACAGCCATTGTCCAAGAATAGACCAACACAGGCATGCCGAGGAGACCGACCACAGGGCAGATAGCGCATATCACAGAAGCACACAACGGACGGGGAAGAAAAAAGAAAACACTCCCCCATGTCGGCCACATGCAAGTTAATTGGAAGGAGTCACACATCACTGACCTTGAACTGTCTGAGAAGCATGTGGGATGAGGGCCCGTGTCCTCCAAACAAGCCAACAGAACACAAGTCCTGTCTCCCTACGACTACACAGAGCTCACAGCAACCTTGGAGCGTGCACATTGCAGACTGCACACACAGCCGGAGCACGCCACCATAACGCACCGCTGCGAAATGGCAACCGCAACACACCTACCCAACTACGCCGGACAGCTCAAGCTGTACAAAACCAACCTGTTACATACATTGGGATGCGATCTCCTGTCCCTGCTGAACGTAAGTTACCGACTGACTTACCGCATCACATTGTTCAGCTGCGTCATGCCCGTCTTCTACTGTCGGAGGTGTCCCTACCAGCATCCAGTGGAGATATGCCTCTCCAACCCGGCATGTCTGAAGGCGGACCTGCTACCACTACTCCTCCCTCTGGACGCACACGACAGGGCCTGCTCTGCCTATGGGGGCATGGCGTATGTGGCCAACATCGCACCCGCACTGAAATGGGACCACTGTGCCTCCACACGACGGATCATCGAGAACAGCTACATCGAATGTCACCCAGCATGCCCCATCATGGTCCTCCAAGGGACAACTTACGAACAACACCTTGACAGCCACCATCCGCTACATTGGCTGGCAAACATGTACACCACCAATGACATGGAAGCCCTGCTGGACGGCATCGCATACCTGACAACCTGTCAAGTCATCGGACCACAACGCAGGTTCCCCGATTGACCTATGATGTCCAACCCCGCACCCATGCTTAGCTTCCGCACGGACTGGCCAGTCACCACCACAACAGCCATACCAAACGACCGGCAACTGTAACCACACCATCAACGACATCGCCATGACATCGGATATGACCGGGACATGCACACTGTTCCCCATCACATCCAGGAACACCGCATGCATCGTGGGAGGCAGTGGCATGGGGTCTGTGTATCGCACCCACATGGACGGAACTGCACGAACAACCAGGACACGACATGGATCCAGCGCCCATGGACACACACACCGCTCAGTGGACATGAATAGGTCGCCTGGAGTCTGTGGGTGCTGCACCCCTCCCACCCCCGCCCCGGGAAACCCATACCAGGACCTTTGCATGGAAGACAAGTGCATACAACAACAACACGACCCCAGTGACTGTGACATGTCCAGTAACCACCACATTGCAACAACAAGTGGCACGCCGCTGCATGCACGCAAGCCCATGCCCTGATGTCATCTCACATGCACGCGTGCATGAGGAGCAACCGCAGCAAACCTGTCACATGGAACTGAGATGGACTGTGCCCATGATGCCAAGCGGTCAGGTAGGCTACATGTATACCGTCTGTGTCAAAGTCCGCAGCTCCGCAGCTATACGTAAATGTACATTAGCACAGCCTTGGCCAAGCAGATGTAACTCTGAAGCCCACATCCCACATGCAACAGCCAATCACATGTAACCCCACACCCTATCCCATTTGCAATCATGCTCAGTATATCCTCAACATGTATTCCGCTGCCAGTAGTGTCCACTATACTGCATCACAGAGGACAGAAGACTCAATATAATGTTTGAAACCAAAACTGTCTCCGCTGACTCATTTCACAAGTACGAATGAGAGAGGATGGGAGTATGTGAAGTACACGGCAGTCGTGACATGACCATGTAGTCCACTGGTATTGGATGTCAACGCAAATGAGTAGCACAACTGTGGAAGACACACATGTGTCGTGTGAAGTCGTATGGACGCAGTGCTCAGGTGGGTGGGTGTGACGGGTAGATGCGCACATGCCAAGTTGGAGCACGCCGTGTTGGGAGGGGTCATGAACAGTACACCACCGCTTCCCTGGGCATTGTGAGAGGACACCTGTCGGGGGGAGTGAACACGTGTGTGCACAGCAGCCGGGCACACGTACAAAGCGATACCAGGCGCACCTCAGCCCACCCTCTGTGGACAAGCTGGATCCTGTTATGCGCCCACCATGCCCCTTGACAAGGCACACACAGCCCCAGTCGACCAGGTGTAACCCCAACATAGTCAATCCGCACAGGCGATACAGGGCACGGGATGGCAGTGGAGCATGGTGTGTGAGAGGTCTCCTCGCGCTCCTCCTGGTCATATCACGCAGGCAATAGAACCTCAACGTCTAGCATGGCACAAGTCAGATGGAAGTGTAGGGGGACGCACCACAGCACGAGCAGCACTGACGTCACGGGAGGTGGCTCGCACCATCCCATCCATTGCCCATCATACCAACCACGACACATGCCATTGCGACTAAGTGCAAGCGCGTGCGCCACCACCCCCGAGCCCTCCCCAGAGAGGCCAAAGAGTGAATGTGTGGGCCATCAGTCACAGACGGACGCGGCCTGGCCGCAAGGGCAGCCACAGCCACTGGGTGTCGCAGGTGGCGGATCCGGAAGGCGAAGACTGTGATGCATAGTCCATGCAGGCCGGGTCTCCATTTGGGGCACCACGCAGGTGGACGGCGACCCGTAACACATCATACCCTGAGACAGCCCACTTGTGCAACTGGACCCACACATACACTCCTTGCCCTCTCTGGTGCGAGCTTGGGGCTGCCTGTGCAAGCGCTAGCCTCGCAGGTGCACATGCATATTGGGGGAGCGAGGGGAGGACATGAGGGCTGGGGCGAAGATGACTGTATCACTGTCAGTGAGTACAAGGGATGACCCAGATGTGGAAAGGAAGAGACGTGTCCCGTGTGTACTGCAACTAGTCGCCAATCCAACTACCCCCCCATGTCCGGAATGTAAGCCCGCACCTAGGCCCGCCCATCCGCCACATCGAATATACCACCAGCACGACAACCTTCCCATTCGGAACACTGACTGGGGGTGGCGACCAGTGAACAATCATGTGTAGCCTACCCACGCGTACATGTGGGCCCTCCATGATCCATGTCACCTGCGGCAAAGTCATGACATGCGCAATGAGGGAAGTGAGGAGAGCTGTCCGCCCCACGCACAGAAGGTGCATCAGCTCCACAGACCCAGCAGCGAGTCCAGCAGGGGTCACATGTGCAGGGGCAGCTGTGCCTGGTGTGAAGGCACATGCATATAGACAGCACATCGACCAATGTGTAGTCTGCCCACATCTACAGTCCATCATCATGCGGACATAGGAATTGAACACAGGGCAACACATCTTAGTGGGTGCACCCACCGTGACCAACAATGCGCAATCATCGACGTACCCTCCCTGTGCATGGCCCCCCACCCAACGGAGGCACATCCAGTGCCACCATCCCACACACAAGCCTTCCACGGAACATGCTGTGTCCAATGCTCAGTACAGAGTCAGCGCCCATCTGGTGGATCCTGAACAGGAGACACATGCACACACATGCCAGCTCCCACTATGTACGTCTGCCACCTGGCACGTGCAATGTAACCTCTCACCTGTGACGTGTGACTGCAAGCACACAGCCGTCTTGGCATGGGGCTGTCAATGTGGACACCTGTCAATGTTTCGGGAGGTGTGATCCGTACAGTGCTGTACATAGGGTGCAGTGCTGACACCTACTACTGTCTCATATCCCCTCGTGCCACAGGTCCCACTTGTTTTGGCCGCTCAGCCTGTGCCCACATCGTCGTCGTCGTGTGCCATACTCATCCAGCCTCGGAAGCAGTTCCATGCTCAGCAGACATTCATGTTGCCGTGGCGTTGCCGCTTGACGAATATGCAGTCAGTCGCCATCAGCACGCCCCGCAAGTCATTGGGGCCTAGATCCCCATGTGCATGCACATGGCAGTGGTCTGTATCACCAGCCATTGCCATTGTTGGGAGACCTGTGTAAGTGTATTGTGGCCGTGCCGTCCCAGCTTGACAGCTGGGCTGTGGCTCATGTGCTTGCTCAGTCATGTCAGTGATGTGTATGCGAAATTGCTATGTGTCGTGTTGCTTTGACATGTGTCCACTGCCATTTTCCCTAGGCGGAGACCGAACATTGACCGCCCATACCAATTGCTGGCGGACATGGACGATACAGAGGTCATTAGGAAGTTTCGGCTGGACAGGCCAACCCTGCATCGACTGTGTGCCATGTTAGAACCCCATCTCCGTCCCCGCAGGGTGTATCCGACAGCTGTCACCCCCACGGCTAAGGTGATGGCCGCCATGCATTTCTTCGGCACTGGGTCATTCCAGCACACAGTGGGCAGTGGAGGAGGGATGTCCCAGCCCATGTTCAGCAAGGTGCTGAGGGATGTACTGGCAGCCATGATGCTGTACCGAAACAGGTACATCCGCTTCCCCAGGGCTCGTGAATTGGCGGCAGTGAAGGGTGCATTCTATGCCCTTGGCAGAATCCCACACGTCGTTGGAGCCATTGACTGCACACATGTTGGCCTTGTTCCACCACAGGCCACTGAGCACCTGTACCGCAACAGGAAGCACACGCACTCCCTGAATGTGCAAGTGGTGTGCCTTGCGGACATGGTGATCACCCACGTGTGTGCAAAGTTCCCAGGCTCGGCCCATGACGCGCACATAATGCGCAACAGCATCTTGCCACGACTGATGTCCAATCTGCAACAGGATCGTGGCTGTATTGTCGGTGAGTATGTGGAGTGGTGTAGCGTGCTGGTTGTGCGATGCTGTCCCCTGTCCAGTTGGAATAGCAACGGTTCTCTGTGTCCCTCACACCCAGGTGACTCTGCGTACCCGAATGGGGCATGGCTGCTCAGTCCATTGAGGAATCCTCGCACCCCAGCAGACGATCGCTACAATGAGGCACATGGGAGGACCAGACGTGTGGTCGAGCGTACCTTTGGCCTCCTCAAGTCCAGGTTCAGGTGCCTGGACCGCACCGGGGTGCGCTGGCGTACTCCCCACAGAAGGTGTGCCAGATAGTGGTGGCGTGCTGCATGCTGCACAATCTGGCCATTCGGAAGCAGATCCCCCTCATCGTGGATGACGGAGATCAACCAGGGCCCCAGCCCGCAGACCAGGACAGCTCGAGTGAGGAGGACAGCGGAGAGGAGGAAGCTGGGAATGTGCGGCAGCAGCTCATCGCCCGCTACTTCACTTGACGGTGAGTGTCCATGTACGACGGCTGATGTGGCTGTATCTGTGCAGGTGTGTGTGTGCTGTGTCAGGGTGGCCGTTTGTTCACTGCGTGCTGTGTGTCAACGCTCCATGGCCAGGGTAGTATGCCACTGTTGGTGGCTGTGGCATTGTGCCCTATTGCTCTGTGCGATGTGTGTACATTGCTTGTAGTTGTTGACATGTACTGTGTGATGGGTGTGTGACACACTCATTGAATGTGCTCCTGTTCTGTCTCCCACCCCTAGGTCCCTACAGGCCCTCCGGTTCCATTGCCATGCCACGCATCAGGTGCCTTTCCGCCCAAGGTGGCCGTTGTATTCCGTACAAATAAAACACAGGGCACAAACAGCAGTTTGTGTAAGAGGTGCATTTATTTCAAACTGTGACATGTGATTGTGTGTAAGGTGATGACAAAAGTGGTGCGTGCAGTGACAATGAGCTGTCGGTCATGGCTGCGTGATGCTCAGGGTGTACCCACTGGTTCTATGTCCATAGTCCAACACACACATGCCATCCAGATGGCTGTGTGGAGTGGGATCGTAGTCCAAGTCAATGCAGTGGGTGGTCAAGGAAGGCTGGCTGGCTGCCTCACTTGCGTCTGGAGCGTGCAAAGTCCTCCCGGGAGATCTGTTTCCACTTCGGACGGCCCCTTCCACGTTTGCGAGGGGGGTGCCTGCTTGCGACATGCTGGTGGTTGAGGTGTGCTCACTGGCTGTGGACGCAGGGGAACTGGACACTGCTGCTCGACCCTGCGCCCCGGCAGGTGGTGGCGGAGGGGGAGCTGCTGTCCCTGGCTGTGACCTCACCGCCACCACCAGCTGGCCCATGAGGTCCACGAGTTGGCCCATACGGGCGTCCATGGACCTCAGCACCCCCAGCACCTCACGCGTGTCTGTAGCTGACCTGGCCCATTGTCCTTGGGCCTCTTCATAGGCCCCAAGGACTCTGGCCATTTGAGGCAGGGCATGGCTCCCAGGGGAGGCTGGCGTTTGCCTGACCCTGCTCCTCCTACCAGTCCTGCTGCCACCGGCCTGCCCACTAGCCACATTGCTCACCACGGTCCTCGCTGTGGCTCCCAGGGTGGATCCAGTCGGCCGGGCCACCACCTGCGCTGGGGCTGGTGCCAGCGAAGACGTGGTGGTGGTGGCGGCGGTGGTGGTCGGTGCGGCGATGGTGGCGGTTGCGGCAGTGGTAGTGGCCGCAATGACCGTGGGTGTGGCCGCAATGACCGTGGGTGTGGCCGCAATGACCGTGGGTGTGGCCGCAACGACAGTGGCAGCAGGGGGCTGGGAATGTTCAGCAGCCCTGGATGATGGGTTGGTGGGTAGGAGGAGTCCTGGGGAGCGGCTGGGCCCTGCCACACCAGATGGGCCTGCTTGGTGGTCCGTGTCCGAAGAGGAGGACAGATCCTCCACATCCGTGTGTCCTCGTTGGGGGCTTGTAGGCTGGCTGTGCTGGCTGCTGGCTCCATCCCCAGCATCCAGCAGTTCGTCACCTGTGGAGAGAATGAGATTTGTTATTGTGTTGCACCTTGCGAAGTATGTATTTGTCGTCTGACATTAACAGTTCGTGCAATCTCGTACATGGGTTTCCCGGAGGCGTGTGTGTGGCTGTACCATTTGTAGTTGTGTGTGCTTGGCAATGGGACTGTGTGCTGTGCACATGTGGCATGGGACGGATTGGCCATGCCGATGGGTGTGTTGCTGTGCCCCTACTTATTGTGACTCTGGTGTATGCGGGCTCCTGGCCCATCCTGGGTCTGGTTTGTACTTTGCTTTTGGGGTTCAAATGGAACGCTTAGGAACGCATATGGCAACATGGGGGCCATGCCCCAGATTCGCATTTGGGATGGAATATGCTTTTGGGGTTCAAATGGAACGCTTAGGAACGCATATGGCAACATGGGGGCCATGCCCCAGATTCACATTTGGGAGGGAATATGCTTTTGGGGTTCAAATGGAACGCTTAGGAACGCATATGGCAACATGGGGGCCATGCCCCAGATTCACATTTGGGAGGGAATATGCTTTTGGGGTTCAAATGGAACGCTTAGGAACGCATATGGCAACATGGGGGCCATGCCCCAGATTCACATTTGGGAGGGAATATGCTTTTGGGGTTCAAATGGAACGCTTAGGAACGCATATGGCAACATGGGGGCCATGCCCCAGATTCGCATTTGGGATGGAATATGCTTTTGGGGTTCAAATGGAACGCTTAGGAACGCATATGGCAACATGGGGGCCATGCCCCAGATTCGCATTTGGGATGGAATATGCTTTTGGGGTTCAAATGGAACGCTTAGGAACGCATATGGCAACATGGGGGCCATGCCCCAGATTCGCATTTGGGATGGAATATGCTTTTGGGGTTCAAATGGAACGCTTAGGAACGCATATGGCAACATGGGGGCCATGCCCCAGATTCACATTTGGGAGGGAATATGCTTTTGGGGTTCAAATGGAACGCTTAGGAACGCATATGGCAACATGGGGGCCATGCCCCAGATTCACATTTGGGAGGGAATATGCTTTTGGGGTTCAAATGGAACGCTTAGGAACGCATATGGCAACATGGGGGCCATGCCCCAGATTCACATTTGGGATGGAATATGCTTTTGGGGTTCAAATGGAACGCTTAGGAACGCATATGGCAACATGGGGGCCATGCCCCAGATTCGCATTTGGGATGGAATATGCTTTTGGGGTTCAAATGGAACGCTTAGGAACGCATATGGCAACATGGGGGCCATGCCCCAGATTCGCATTTGGGATGGAATATGCTTTTGGGGTTCAAATGGAACGCTTAGGAACGCATATGGCAACATGGGGGCCATGCCCCAGATTCACATTTGGGAGGGAATATGCTTTTGGGGTTCAAATGGAACGCTTAGGAACGCATATGGCAACATGGGGGCCATGCCCCAGATTCGCATTTGGGAGGGAATATGCTTTTGGGGTACATGCTGTGAGCCATGGGTGCCGAACGTGACATGTGTTGTGGCAGCATGACAGTGCATGGTCTGAGGTGTGTGCATGCCTGACATGGCCTGCATATTTGCTGTCTGTTGTGATTACTGGACATGGCATTGGACGCATCGTTATGAGTGAGTGTTGGTTGTGTGCCAGCCAACGTATTGCAGTTGTCCCATCTCCTTGGTGTGCGTGCTGCCCTGTGCCATGTGCATCACTGCAGTGCTCGTGGGGGGTGTGGCCCATGTTGTGTGTTGTTGCTCACAGTGTGGCGTGCGCTTCATTGACTTCTGGCACATGGTTGGTCATGGGCATGTATCTTAGCGTGACTGCTGTATGTGTGGCAGCTGTGCGGATGACATGCCTTTCATGAGACTGGGGCTGACGGATGGGATGGATGGTATGTTGTATGTGCATGGTGTGTCTGTGTGTTTGATGGGTTCAGTGGTGTTCGTGTGCATTTATGTTGTTCCGCTCTGTTGCGTCTAGTGTTGTTTGTCTTACATAGGCGTAGTTGTGGGGTGTGTGGTTGACAGGCAGTAGGGGCTACATGGACAGGACTTCAATGGTGTTTCGGTTGTGTGTGATGAGTTGCACAGTGGCTGCCGTGTGGTACTATATTCAGTGTGGCTTGTGCATGCAGACGTGGCTCCTTGGGTGTTGCTGTGTCTGTGTTGGGTCATGTGAGGTGTGAGTCTGTGGTTCATGTCCGTGTGCACATTGTTCACTTGTTCGTGACGGTGGGCGGTGCTGCGTGTTCGTCTGCTACGTGACATGTCCCATGTGTTGGTCGTGTTACGGTCCTCATGCCTCCAGTAATCCATCCCTGTCCAGTTTCCCACCTGCAGGTTGTTCGGGCATGCACTGTACTGGATGCCACATGGTTCTAAGCGGGGGGTGCTCCATGTTGCAGGTCTGTGGGGGTGGGGGGTGTTGTGGGTCGTGGTGGTGGCTGGACACCCACTGACACCGATTGTTGTGGATCGTGATGTCTACCTTTCGGCTGTCGGTGTGCACTGCGGTGGCTGACACGTGGCTGTGGGGGTGGGGGATGCTCCTCCTTGCTGTGCTGTGGGACTAGGGGCCTGGTGTGTGTTGTACTTGGGCTGTCCACCCTCCCACCCACTGCACTTTGTGTTCCTGCCACTTACCTGTTACTTGTCGGTTAGTGCAGCTATGGCGGACACATGGGTGTGGTGGGTGCTCGTTGTGGCGCTTCTGGCATACTTGGGGACCTGTTGGTGGTTACGTGGCTGGCTGAGTGTACACATGTCCCCACGCATCTTACAGTTGTTCTGTTTGGGCTGTGTGTGGTGGTGTCTGTTGCATGTGTGTGTGATGTGTTGTGTATTGTGTGCTGGACATGGGGGTGTTTGTCCCTGGGAGCTGTGGCATGGTGGTAGTGCATGTGAGTACATAGCGGTGTGCTGGTATACATTAGTTTGTACTTACCAGCCTCCACTCCCCTGCTAATCCGGCGAGGATCTCCGGATGTATGATGACTCGCACCTTCTCCTCCCACGCTTTGAAGGTCTTGAAGAGCGCGGGATTCCCTCCGCCAGTGACGGCTGCCAGCTCTCTGTTCTTGGTCTCCTTCTTCTTGACCAGGCTCTTGACGTCATTCCAACGTTTGTTAATTTCTACTCTGTTCCTGGGCAGGGTCCCGACTGCATTGACCTGGTCTACGATCCGGTTCCACATTCTGTTTCTGGTGGCTAGTGGTGTGTGCTGGACCATGTTCCCATAGATTTGTGGGTGCACCTTGATGATCTCGTCGACCATGACCGTCAGCTCAATGGGCGTGAACTTGGGCATTCTTTGTGGTGCCATGGTGTTTGTGGTGCTGGTGCGGTGTGTGTTGTGTAATGTGCAGGGGGTTTGTGGTGGTGGTGGTGGTGGTGGTGGTGATGTGTGCGTTTCTGTGGTGTGCTGCTGTCCTTGCTGTGTCACTGTGTCCTCTCCTCTCCTCTCTGGTTTGCAATGTTGCAAGGGGTTGTGGTCTGTGGGAGTGCTGCTTTTGTACTTACCTATGTGGGTGTGTCCTCATGGTCTGTTGTTTTCAGGTGTGTTGTGTCTGGGGTTCTGGCCTTTGTAGTTTTTGTTTGTCCAGGGGGGTGTTTTCGGGATGTGTACTGTGCTTGTGTATTTGTGCGTGCCTTGCTGTGTGGACTTGTTGGCCATGTTGTGTGCGATTGGTTTTGTGAGCGGATGGTTTCTGTGCAGGGACGTGGGCGCCATGGCTTCTGCCGTGTCGATTCTCATCGGCGTTGTTTGCGCTGGCGGGCGGTATATTTGTAGTTTTCCCGCGCTCATGGCGGTGCGATCGTAATCTCACGTGCGGTGTGTCGGCCGTGAGGGCGGGCGGTTTTGTGTTGTCGGGCGTGTTTCCGTCCGTGGCGGGCGGTTTGACTCCGACTCGGACGATGGCGGGCGGTATTTTGTGTGATTTTTCGCCGATGGCGGTTTTCGGTTTGTGTAATCGTAATGGCGTGGTCGGTGTTCAGACGGTGTGTGCGGGCGGATTTTTGCCGCTTCCATGCCTGGCGGATTTTTTTACGCCGGGTATCGTAATGGGCCCCCAGGCATCTTAATATGGATGGCGGTGCCTGCTAGACACCGCCACCATATTAAGCCCCTGTTCCACCCGGCCGGTAATCGGTTGTCGACCGGCGGAAAAGCGGCGGACGCACTTTGCGTCTGCCGCGATACCCCCTGCCATTATAATATGGCGGGGGTAAATCGGGTTGGGATGGCGGGCGGATCGCCACCGCCGGCCCGGCGATGGTGATCCGCCCGCCATCCTAATCACCCCCTTAATGTCTGCCAGGTCAAGGGTACTCTGCCAGCCAAATTGAGAAATGACTGTCAAGATGGCATTCATTTCAAAAGCATTGGCAGGAGTCCCTGTCATGGTGCTTAATTTCAATGCTTTTTTAAGTTTGAAGTATAACTCGGTCAACATGACAGAGCAATCCATCAAACTTATTTTTTTATTTTCAAAAAGAAAATGACAAAATGGGATTTTCTTTTTGAAAATAAAAAAAAATGCTTCCCTTACAATAGGACTCTCTCCCAATGCGAGGGGAGCATTGAGCAGTTTTCACTGCTCATTACTGCCAGGGTTTTCCTGATGGTGATGGGCAGTGAAAATGTAAGTGTGCCAATTCACTTAATTGCAGATTACTGTTTTTATCAGAATGGTAGCTATGAATGGCTGTGTCAATTTTCACACTTTCTGTAGCACATCATGGTTATGTGAAATGATGTTCACAGCACCATGTTTGAAGCATATCTTCTAACGTCATGCACCTCACCCAGCACCTGCAATATGGGCCAAACTCCATCTAACTTCATATTCAACCATGCAGTCCAAAAGGGTGCCCTTCACATCACAGCTTTGTCTTGAGTATTAAGCACTATATTAATACAATAGGACCAACAATACATCAGTGTTCCTGTTCTATACCAACCCAAGTTATAAGGTGTAGATCAAGCTTCTTAGTGGCATCAAGGGTGCGGGCACCTGACCCTGGCCATCACCTCCTGCTTCAATTCGTTTTGAGGTTTGTAGAGAAGATTGGACAAGCAGGCAGAGGAGTTGGTGAATACCATCCTGTTTTGTGATCTAAACATCTGATTTTAGTCAGAGACATGAATATAATTGGTGCAGCTGGTTCAATAGTACAGGGGCCCATCCATGGTAGAGGCCTACTCTGCTCTGCACTGGCTGCAGTGTTTTTAACAGGATTTATTTTTCTGTGCCTCTCTGGGATTAACTCTGTGTTGTCTCATCCTCTGGTAAGGGCTGGAGAAGAGGCACCGCAACAGAGAGGTAGACACGTCCCAGGAAGGCACAGGTAATCCCACAATGGAGGCTACAATAAAGCAGGGTCCAAACATTGATTTCAAAGGGTTTGTGCACCAAGATTGTCATAAGGTAGAAAAGAAAAAGAACAAGGAGACAAGGCGGAAGGTGATAGAGGAGTTGAAAACACAGAGGAAGAGTAGAAAAACAGAAGGGTTTAATGCATTAGAGTTGGATAATAATAGGTTTGGAGGTGGATGGCAACTAGGGAGGAGAGCTATTACAGTTGGAAAGAAAGGAGGGACATGGAAAGGGGGGTGAGAATTGGATTTAAAGCAGAGGGAATAAAGGAAATGCAGAGACAGAACTAGAAAATGGCAAAAAGAGATAACTGAGAAAGAATAGAAAGTTGGTACAGTACAGAAAAGGGGAAAAAGAGATAAAACCAGGGAATGGAAAAAAGAGAAGATAGGGGATAAGAAATGAGAAAATGTAGGGAGTTCGGAAATAATAATAAAAAGATGGAGAGGGAAGAAGGGGATATGGAAGAGAGGGAGGAAGAGAGGAGACTTGAGCATAGAGAGGCAAAGAGGTATTTATGGAGGGGATATGTTTTGGAAGTGAGATAGAATAGGAAAGAAGTGAATGATCAAGAAATTAAGTGGAAATAGGAGAAATGGGATGGAAACATAGCAAGGAGAGGAATATGCGAGGGAAAGAAAGAAGAAACGCAAGGGCAATAAGAATAATCAAAAGGAGATAAGGAGAACACAGAGGAGACAAACAAGGATGTCACAGAAGAAGGAGATGACTGACAGAGAACCACACTCAAGGTATAGATTTGATAGATAAAGGGTGGAATGAGAGAGAGGACAGAGATGTTAGAGGGAGGTTGTGTGAGAGAGAAGGAAAGGATGCAGATTAAAGAGAGGGGAGAGAGGATGAGGGAGAAAAGGAAGAGAGCAGAGAGGGATGAAAATGTGGGGAGCCTAACGAGGAGCAAAGAGAGAAGACAAAAAGGAGAGAAGGAGATAAGGACAAGCGAGAGAGATCATGGATGAGAAAAGGTTCAAGGAGGTGTTGAGAGACACATCAAAATAGCAAAGAGATAGCACTGATAACTCATATGATTAGGGAATAAGATGCAGTGGCATGGATGGCAAGAGAAACAAGGAGTTCACTGAACCCCTGAAATGTGTGCATTTTAATACCAACCCAGAGCATAAGGGGTAATTTTTTTCTGCTTTTAATTAGGGGGTATGGCACCCCCTTTACAGTGCTTATTTTGGTAGATTACATGAGCTTGCATATTAAATTGCCACCTGTCTTCAGCGAGCGCAGCCTTGTATGCAGCACACAGAGCACCTTTATTGCCTCACTAAGAGGGAAAAAGTTAGAGGGCTCCTGATTACATGATTAGTAAAACAACCAGAAAGGCGGCCTATCACAGCCGCACTTCACTGTTCTGTTTCTTTTTCTTTTTGTTCTAAACACATGTGCACAGCAACTTCTGCACCTGCCGTTGTTCGGTGTGACTGCAATGCAGAACAGAAATTTTTAGTTTTGGAATGGTGCACCATTAAACTTCTTGTCCACAACCACTGAGAATATACGTGAGGACAGGTATTCCTTTTTATTCTTTCTTTATTCAATTCAAGTTCTTTACACAACATCCAGCCAACGCGTTACGTTCAGTTAAGACTTGAACTTCGTCAGGGCTTTTCAATATTAATTCACCTGGTTGTCCAATTAGTCCCAAGATGATTCATGTAGGAAATATGGCATTTGTTTTTTCCCATTGCATTGTTCCTTCACGCACAGAGCAGGCAATCTTCAAAGGAACATGGCCCAATGATAAGGCAACAGGTTTGATAGCCCGTCAAATGTGCCATGAAGTTGCAGCAACCCGTCACCTCGCCAACCGGGTAGAAATGATTTACGAAGTTCAAGTCTTAACTGAACGAAATGCGTTGGCTGGATGTTGTGTAAAGAACCTGAATTGAATAAAGAAAGAATACAAAGGAATACCTGTGCTCACGTATATTCTTAATGGTTGTAGACAAGAAGTTTAATGGTGCACCATTCCAAAATTCAAAAGGCTCCTGATTACATGTAGTTATCTTCATAGGTGCATATGTGCTGGAAGTAGGGGTGCTGGGGGTGCTGTAGCATCCCCAAAAATAACCAAGTTGGAGGTCAGAAGGTGAATGAGCAATAAAGATGTTGTTAGATTTTGTGTTTATCTTGTCACATTTGCATGCTTCAAAGACAGAGGTCAAATGTCAGGCTATGTGTTCTGACAAATTGCTACTCATTCCTAACTGGTGTTTATTTTTATTTCTCTGACTGCAAAGTGAGAGGATTTTGTAAAAGTGACCTTGGTGACAATCTTGCTGGAGTAATGGACATGAAAGGAAAGGCTGTAGGATGTCAGTTCTTTCTAACACACTAAAAGTTAAAAAAAAAAAACTGTAAATGAACTATACTTATATTCAAAATATAGCAGCAATTAGAAGAGAACAAATGAAGCACATTTTTTGTAATTCTGAAGTGTAATGAAAACAAAAAGTTTAATAGGATCAAAAGAAATCAAGACACTACTTGATGTTTTGCAAACAAATATTTTCTGAAACCAGATTTCCACACTTTATCATGTGCGTGCTATATAATTTTAATGTAAAACTGCATGTGTATACAAATTTAGTAACCATTTCAATGGAAAATGTGTTGTCTGTAAATGGCAGTGTGTTACCACAACAATGATCCAAAATGCATAACGGTGCATACCAAAACCTTACTACTTTCCTACTGAATTGGTGTGGTGTATTTGCTACACTTGTTTTTGCTGTGACGCTTGGATTTTTCACAATCATTATGATTTTATTGATGTAACATTCATGGCAGCAGCCCCACTCTGAAAATGGTTCCAGCAGCACTGTGCTGGTGCTGGAAGTTGGCACCCTCCAACTAACTAGGCTGGAGTTCAGGAGGTGAATGAGAAATAAAGATGGTTTTCGTTCTATTTTTTGTCCTCTTATATTAGTGTGTGCTGGAGATTGGTGTTTTTCTTTCTCTGACTGCAAAGTAAGAAGATTTTGTAAAGTGAACTATATGACACTCTTGCTGGAGTACAGGGAGTGTGGAAATAAAATCTGTAGGATGTGAATTGTTTTATAACACACAGCAACATATAAATACCTGTAAATGGATTGTGTAAATTAATTAATGTATATCAGCAATTAGGAAAGAACAAATGAAGGACTTTTTTTTACAGTCCTGAAGTATGAAGGAAACAAATATGTTAATACGATCAAAACAAATCAAAGCACTTTAATTGGTGATGTACAAATGACAAATATTCAAATATTCGTGAAACCCGATTTCTTGGCATTACTGTTTGTGTTCTATGTAGTTTAATCAGTAAAACCGTGTCTGTGTAAATTTAGTGGCTTTTACAAAGGAACAATGCTGTCTGTAAATGCCAGGGTGCTACCACGCCATGCTTGATGTGCAAGGGTGTGCTGCAAAATGCACAACTAGCTTTGTACTACAACCTTTCCTCACCTGCTGAGTGGGCATGGCTCATTTGCTACACTTGTTCTTAGTGTGATCCTTGGATTTTTGACAATCTCTATGACTTCATCTCCATGACTTCAAGGGTGTAACAATGTGAAAACTGTCCCAGCACCACTGATCATCTTGTAACCTTAACTGAGCATGATCCACTATTGAAAAGTGGAAAGTCAGTGTTGGTCATGTGAAAGGTAACCACAGTTCAAGACTTACACCTTTGCACTATTCGTTCCTCACATCTAATCACTGACAATATCCAAAGCCTTCAGGATGTGTTTTCCATTGTTATGTCGCATACAGTGCACTGCTCGTCGCTGTGCAGTGTTTGTTTTCCGGAGCTGTGTTAAGTACGGCTTACAACGACAGACTGATAGTCATCTGTTGAAACCTGTGTGGAAGCGCAATACATATCTTCAGGTCGTGTACTGTGTTTATTATGAGCATGTACTCCTCACAGTTCACGGTCGATGGCGTTCGGCAGGCTTTGATTCTATCTAAGGGATGCATACAGTGCAGAGCTAGAGGCCCTTCAAGTGATTTTATTCATGTATTGCGTATTTCTGAGAAACATTTAGCAACTTCATGTGGGAAAACATACATTCAATTAATTGGACATAATGCACCAATGATTCTGATGTAAATTCAAATAATTCGCATGCATATTACACTGCTAATTTTAGCATTTGTTTGTGCAGATAAAACTGTGGAATGACTTTCCAATTTATTTTCACAGGCCATGCACTTCTTATCAACTCATTAACTACTTGACATTTTCCACTTGAAGCCAGGATACCAGAGGGCTTGAAATCCTTTATTGCTATTTACTTTCTTTTAATATAAATTTAATTAGATATTAGGATAGGATGAATCCTTGCTAGCTCCAGAGTTTCTCAGGGGCATTTTTCCACCTTCTTTGAGAGTTGTTCTCCAACATCTCTTCCAATGCATCATATCATCGTTTCAACACACATTGCAAAATAATGCATGCAAAGCTTTATGTTTTCATTTAGAATATTAATAAGACAGTCTCCTATTTAGAATAATTTATCTTTATGAGAATGGTGTTTACATGGATCTGATGAATAGCGACAAAAAATAGACTGAATGAAATTAAACCTGGCTTGGCACATCCAGTCCAATAGTTATCGCACTGAAATGAAAATCTATCAATCTGAAACGAAAATGACAAATTAAGTGTGACCTGGGAAGTTGACAGTTCTGATTTGTTTGTGGACATTGTTTTATAATTTGTTACCAATGTATACACGATTATTTAGCTTTATCGAAGGTATGTCACGCCAAAGCATTCTTTGATTAGACGTGAGTTTGGCACGGGTTCTCGTGCGTGTCCATTGCAGGGGTATGAACGTTTCAAATGTCTTCGGAAATGTGTGTGAATATTCGGATGTAGCTCTGTAACCATACATTCTTTATATCATCCATACGCCTCGAGTCAAATACATATTTAATTCCTGAAAATATTTGTAAATATTTTAAAGCATTGTTACTTATCAAAAGTAGAATCCTGCCAGTTTTCACCAAAACGCAGACAAGAATCCACACCACTCCCGAAATAACGTTGAGAGAATGTGATGTACTTTATTCTTGGTATAAAATACATAATTCAATGAATTATGGTAATGGGACCTTGCATGGGAGTAGTCGGATACTATGATGAAAGAACTCTTCATAATCACAATAGTGTGAGTAAGACTTCTCATAACCTATTCCATGTTTGAGCAAACAGGTGCTGACCCGAACACGATTTTCAAATATTCACATGTCATATATTTACATATAGCATACACGGATTTAACTTGAGGATCATTTACATGAACAAATTAAGTGGGATCAGGAAATGTGGCATGGATTCAGCCCTCCTGGACAAACATTGTGCACGCCTGACCTCATTAAATACATTGGTGTCAAAAGCTGAGCTGACATGACAGTAATATCTCTGTTGGAAAAACTGGTATGGGTTCTTTCGGCGCTGCTCTTCTGTGCATCAAGATCTTTCAAGGCAATTATAGGTCTAGCTGGTTGAATTTCACAGAGAGTTTTTGTTTTCCACTGTTCTTATGAAAAACAGGATTCTATGATGGCACACGCAAATTGCAATATTTGCTTCCAAATGGAGATGGGCTTCATCAATGCGATGCATGCAGATGTTTATCAGATGAATTATATGTTTCATGTAAAAAAGCAAATGATGTGAGCTGGTGTCCCACAGCACACAACATTTTTACAGCATCAACGTGTAGGATAAGCATGATTCCAATCTAGGCTTCACCAACATCTCCACACATAATACAATGATGCTGAAGTGCATCAGCATCTCACAAATAATGGCATACCTAGGACCAAATATGGCATGGGATTTTGGTAAGTGATTAATTGTAGTCGATATTTGTATATCACTGCATGACAACAATCACATTTCGTGGATAATGCCATGTTTTCTACTTTACAGGGGACTCAAGATACCAAGCCAAATCTTGGCTGTTATCTTTATCGAGGAAAATAGGGATCTAGCGGTAGGGTGAGGTATAAGTCAGAATTCATCATGAGCCCACTTGAGATAGTATTTGGACTATTCCAGCCTGCATCGGCTACTTTAATAAGAATGGTGATGCACGTGAGTTCCTGCAGGAAACTGGCTCTTTATATAGTGTACTAAAACGAAGTACACTGTGCAGAGAGTCCAGTGAGTCCCTTATTGGTTTATAGAGGCAAAACTAGATAATACTAACACTCTGGGGCATATGTAAGAGGAAGTGGCGGAGTGAGGCGTTAGCCGTCATGGCTTAACGCCTCACTCCGCCACTTCAGAAACACAAGGCTACACCATATTTACAAGGATATGGTGCAGCCTTGCATTTCCCCCTGCTCTGGCGCTACACTTAGCAGTGTAGCGCCAATGCAGGCACCCTTGCACCATAGTGCAAGGGTGTCTGCGTGCAGGGGAGGATTGTTTATGTGTAGGAAGGTGTCCCATCCTGCACATAAACAATCCTGAATTGCCATTTTGTCACTTCTATGTGTGCTGCTTAATGCATCACACATAGAAGTGACATAGAATGGAAAAAGCAAAAACGAGGAGAAATAAAGCATTTCTCCTCATTTCGCCAACTTAAGACCTGGTTTTTCCTGTTCTTAATTTTGGCACTGCCTCCTATTTATGCTGCCTTGTAAATAGGGGGGCAGTGTCAAAAACAATGGGTGTTGTGGTGGACGCCCACCCCAACACCCACTTCCCACCCCTTTCACTCTAAGCATAGCGTGAAAGGGGGCCTTATTTACAAGGCAGCGTTAAGCTACGTTAAGTGGCTTAACGCTGCCTTGTAAATAAGGCGAGGCCCTTATCACCACCACAACATCACTGGAAGTGATGTTGTGATGGCGACAAGGACTTGTACATATGCCCCTCTGTGGTAGCGTGAGGGAGCAGTTAGGCTTATCAGATGGTAGTGCTAAGCATTTGTTGTACTCACAGAGGCAATAAATGAGACACACACTCAAGAATAAATCCGTGATCAACTTATAAAAATAGTATACATTTTTATGTAATTTATAAGACCAGGAACTTTGATTTACAGTAAGTTCTTTTAAAGTTACAATTTTTCAGAATTCACAAAATATATCACTTTTGTGCACACATATCTACCACTGAAGTGCATGGAGAAAAGAAGAAAAATGCATATAAAATCAGGCAATGCTTTCATGAAGTTCAGCTTCTCATTTTAGGTCGATAGCAGGACCAGGTCCAATGTTCCAGAAGCAGGAGATCAGAAGCCTCCCTGATTTAGCAGGGTGCTGAGGTTGTTGGTAGCTGGTGCCCTCAACGAAGGGGGCCACTAGATAAGACACAGCATAGGAGGACTTAAAGGTTAGTCTGCGGGGGTAACTCTCGAGGGAGGTGGTTGCAAGAGTCTCAGGACCACAGGAACACAGTTGAATCATTGTTACCAATGCTGGCTGGGCCAGGTGCAGAGCAGATAGGTCAGCTGGGCGTCGTGCGTCGAGATGTCCTTGGGGGTAAGAGCAGGCAACTTGGAGAGGTGATTCTGGAACAGCTGGGCCACACAGTGTGGGTTTCAGGGTTCTCAGTGTCCCTTGATGAGTGCTTGCTTCTGGGGTAGTTGGAGTACGGACCGGCTCTTCATCTCGCTGTTTGCTGAAAGAGGGACAGTACAAGGAGTATTGGTACAATGCAGCTCCGATAGGGCTTGGTGTCTCCAAATTCGGTAGAGAGACAGATCTGACCCCCAGAGCTGATGTACCTCTTCTGGTTTTTAGGTGCTGCATCGGAGTTGCTGGGGAGCAGCTAGTCGACAAACCGGACTTATCGGGTTCGATGCCTGCGGTGTGTAGGGGAGTGATACCTTCTCCCCAAGGGAGGTTCTTGGTGATTTCTTGAAGACTGGAGGAGCTCTGGATTTCTTGGAGTCCTCACAGGTTCAGGACAAGACTGCACAACCACGATTGTTAAGTCCTTGAGGCAGCAGGCAGAGTTTGGCACCAATTTCTATGCAGCATGGCTTCAGTTCTCAGCAGCAGCTCTTCTCTGGTCATGTCTTCTTATCTCTCGAAACTAAGGTTAAAGGTCCAGGGATGCCTTAAATACTAAATTTAGGGGCGTTAAAGGGGGACAGGTAGTAGCCAATGGGCTACCTACCTTTAGGGTGTCTACACCCTCTAAGTCACCACTTCCTCTGGGAAGGGGCACTACCCTAGCTCTGATAGGTTATTTTCCCACCATCTCAAGATGGTGGATTTTCAAAAGAGGGGTCCACATCACCGTAGGAGTGGTGCTGGCTAAATATGGACACTCCTCCTCATCTAGCTAATGTTCCCGCCTGTCCTCCCGCCAAATGTGGAGCAGGACAGAGGGGTTGGCATCACCTTTGAAGCTTCTCGTCCTGGAAGACCATTCCAGCCTGGAGGAGGTGTGACGCACCAACACTGGCATCAGTGAGGTTTTATTAAGAAAATATGTTTGGTACCAAACATCTTAGGGTAGAGTGATGCTATCATGGAGCTAGAAAACTCGTAATGAATACGGCCCCAGTGGACCATCTTCAGTACCTGGGGTCGCATTTTCTAGGGACTTGCAAAGGAGGCTGAAGTTGTGCCAATCATGGTACAGTTTTGGAAAAGAGATCTGGCAATCGGAACCTGGTTAGCAGGGGGCCCAGTGCACTTACAGTTCTAAATCACATCAGGCATCAAGCAAAAAAAGGGGGCTAACCATGTCAAAAGAGGCACTTTCTCACAGTTCCCCACAGAAATTCTTCGAAATTGTGGCACCGTGCTGCATCCTGCATGAGATTAGATTCCAATGATGGCTGTAGTTACCATCAAACATAGATGTTGAGGGGATACTGATGCAGATTTGTATGTAAAACTACATGTGGAAGATGTGTATGAAGAGAATGTAGAAACTTTGCTAATTGAGCTGGTAGAAAATTGTTTTAATTGACGATAGTCTGTCGAAGAGCCAGGTTTTGAGGTTTCTTGCGAAGATGGGGAGCGATGTTGTCTGTCTGAGGTGGAGCGGAAGGGCGTTCCATGCTTTGGCCGCGAGGAAGGAGAAGGAGCGGCCTCCCGATCTGGTCTTTCTGGTGCGGGGGACCACGGCGTAGGAGAGCTGGGCTGATCGTAGGGTCCTTTGGGGTGCGTGGAATTTGAGTCGGCTGTTCAGGTAATAGAATTCATGATGTAGAATGTTCAGTTAACGATTACACTCTGAGGAACAAAGACATGTAATACCAAGCTCTGTGTGCAGCAGGATTGTTTGCATTGATGCGGGCTAGGGAGGATGCTACCAGTGGCGACCAGACAGGGGATTACGCAAACCCAGCAAACTAATTGTGCATGTCACATGTGTCTCAGTTGAAGTGAAAATCAATGGTTGGTGTATGAGGAGTCAAATCGCAACTCCAGGCAGTGCAAGGTCTGTGAGGAAAGTGAAGGCCTCACAGAAAGTTTGTTTGTAGCTGGCTAGACATTTTCTAGTAACGTTGAGACAAGAGATACTGCGCCATGGCATAACACAGAGCTATCATTCATACAGTATGACAGAGCTAAAAGCAAGTACAACCAGGTACAGAGAAGTGCCAAAGGCAGTGATCGCTGAATGCAAGGTAGTTCTAAAAGCAAAAAACATTTCTAAGACAAAGAAAACTTAAAGGCAGGAAAAAACAAATACAATGCAGAGAGATGAGAAGGGTGAAGAACCTGTGCAAGAAACAAAGGCACTACTCACCACAAAAAAAGAAGACAGAGCCTCACAGCCATAGAGTGAGCCTAATGACTCATGTGGTAGCATGTGGCTAGTACTTGACGAAGGGGTCAGTACAAGTGAGCAGCAGATGCTGCTGGAGTGAGCTCTGCTCGTGGCAACAGAAAGTACCACAGGTTATGATGCTGCTGCCTGCCTAAAACCACAGCCTTCCTTCTATGCCACCAGAAAAGCAAAGTATTGGTGACAGATGAACTGCCTGGATTGAAACCATCGATGATTTCCTTGAGGCGCTGGAAGAAGTAAATGACGAAAACATCATTGAAGATCTGAAGAATTTGGTGAGTGAAGGAGTAAAATAAGTGATAAAGAAAATACCACAAGTTGATGAAGTGACATATATTCAAATCGAGGAGGCGTTAAACACCAAGTTCAATCCAATGCAGAATGTCGACTATGAGAATAACATTTTCAGCCAGGAAAGGCAGAGAGCAGGAGAAATGATGGATGAGTTTGTAGAAAGACTTGATATGCTCATCAAGCATTGCAAGTTCAACGAGTTCAATGATTAAGAGGCCATGCATCTCAGAGTAATAGATGGTTGTCTTTCTAATTCCTTCAGATGACGAATGTTGAAGGAGATACCTGGCTTGGAGCGTGTACTCATAACTGCCAAGGCAGAAGACAGAGTTGAGAGACAATCAGCTAATATGGAGGCTGGAACTGACCAAAATAAATCAGCGCTGCATGTGAAAAGTAAGTCAAAACACAAGGTAGATGGCCATAAATTAATATCGCCAAAGAAAAAGAAGTTGTTTTTTCGATGTGGATTTTCCTTTCCACATGAAGGTAAATGTCCCTCCAGTAGGCAGACATACAAAGGCTGCAGGAAAGAGAACCATTTGTGATGGTTTGCAAAGCAAGGGAAAGATCAAGTGCATCACATTGTGAAAATAAAATGGATGCCAGAATGTTCCTGATGCGACGCTCTACCTGCACTCAAAAGGTGAAGCGACCACACCTGTTGAGGCAAGTAGAAACTGAATGAAGGTCATTGTCATTAAAATTCATTGTCCAAAAGTTTGTTATCCTTGTCAAGTGACAGTGAGGAAAATGGGTATGCAATGTCAATGTTGACTGCTAGACAACGTGCACATTCAGGATTAACTTCTTGCTAGGAAGAATGCTGGTCAAAGCTAGGTCAAAAAGTGAAAGTGCAAAATTAATTTGGATATTGTCCTAAGATCACACTGAAAGTGAATGGGCATCCCATACCTTTTATCATAGACAGTGGTGCATCAATAAACATTATGTCAGAGGAAAAGTGCAATGAACTGTCTCCGGTGCCCTGTTTGACCCCTTCAATCAATCAATCAATCAGGGGCATTGTAAGCGCGTTGCTCACCCGTGAGGGTCTCAGAGCGCTGGGGGGGGAGGTTTAACAGCTCCGTTCAGTCGAAGAGCCAGGTCTTGAGTGTCTTCCTGAAGCTGTTCAGGGAAGAGGCGCATCTGATGTCGATCGGGAGCTTGTTCCAGGTCTTGGCCGCGATGTAGGAGAAGGCTCTTCCGCCTGTCCTGGCTTTGCAGATGCGCAGGGTTTCGGCGAGGGTGAGGTCGGTGGATCGGAGGTTTCTCTTGGGTACATGGAAGGGGATCCTCTCGTTGAGGTATTGGGGTCCAAAGTTGTGGAGGCATTTGTAGGCATGGGTGTGTATCTTGAAAGTGACTCTCTTCTCTACAAGGAGCCAGTGGAAGTTGCGCAGGTGTTGGGTGAAGTGCTCGTGTCGAGGGATGCCAAGGACAAGTCTGGCTGCGGTGTTCTGTATGATCTGGAGTTTGTGGAGCAGAGACTTGCTGATCCCGGCGTAGAGGGCGTTTCCGTAGTCCAGTCTGCTGGTTATGAGTGGTGGGTGACGGTCTTCCTTGATTCAGGGAGATCCATTTGAAGGTCTTTCGGAGGATGCAGAGGGTGTTGAAACAGCTGGAGGCAAAGGCGTTGACCTGTCGGGTCATGGAGAGGGTGGAGTCGAGTACAATGCCGAGGTTTCGGGCGTGGTCCGTGGGGTTGGAAGGGCTGCCGAGGGCGGTGGGCCACCAGGTGTTGTCCCATGCAGAGGGGGAGGGTCCGAGGACGAGGACCTCTGTCTTCTCCGCATTGAGTTTCAGGCAGCTGCTGTTCATCCAGGATGCAATGTCCTTCATTCCTTCCTGGAAGTTGAGTCTGGTGGTGACGGGGTCCTTGGTGAGTGAGAGGATTAGCTGGGTGTCGTCGGCGTAGGATACTATGCTGAGCCCGTGCTGTCTGACGATGGCATTGAGGGGGGCCATATAGATGTTGAAGAGTGTGGGGCTGAGCGACGATCCTTGGGGCACTCCGCAGTTGATTTCCGTGAGTTCGGAGAGGAAGGGTGGCAGTTTGATTCTTTGGGTTCTGCCGGTGAGGAAGGAGCGGATCCAGGCGAGGGCGGTTCCCTGTATGCCGGCGTCGTGGAGTCTGGCGGTGAGTGTGCGGTGGGAGACGGTGTTGAACGCTACAGAGAGGTCAAGTGGGATCAGGGCCGCAGTGTGTCCTTGGTCGAGGAGGGTGCAGATGTCGTCTGTGGCAGTGAGTAGAGCGGTCTTGGTGCTGTGATTGCTTCAGAGTCCGGATTGGGAGGGGTCGAGGATGGAGTTTTCTTCAATGAATGTTGTTAGCTGGGCATTGATGATCTTCTCTGCGACTTTTGCCGCGAAGGGGAGGAGGGAGATGGGTCGGTAGTTCTTGAGGTCCGAAGGGTCTACTGACGGCTTTTTGAGCAGGGGTCTGACCCAGTCGTCGGGAAAGGTGCTGGTCTTGAAAGTGGTGTTGATGGTGCATCGTAGTTTGGGAGTGATGGCGGTGGCGGCCCTGTGGTAGATGTGCAGGGGGCAGGGGTCCATGGGGGCCCCTGAGTGGATGCCTTTCATGGTCGAGGTGGTGACTGGGGTCCAGGAAGAGACGGTCGACCGGCTGGCATTGCTGTGGATGGAGGTAGTTCCGGCGTCAGGTGTCTGGTCGTTGAAGTGATCGTAGTGGCCCTTGATTTTCAGATGGAAGTAGGATCACAGCTTGTCGCAGAGGTCCTGGGAGGGGGTGATGTATGTGGTTTCGCTGGGGGGCTTGGTGAACTCCTGGATGACGCAGAAAAGTTCATTGGAGTTGCTGGTGTTGGTGAGGATCTCATTTCGGATAAAGGTCCTTTTGGTGGATCTAATGCGTTGGTGGTATTCCGTCATGGCGTTCTTGTAGCAGGTGTGAGCTTCTGGTGTTTTGCTGTTTCTCCAGTTCTTCTCAGACATCTGCAGGTGCGTCTGGATTCTTGGAGGTCTGTGGTGAACCAGGTGGCCTTCCTGGGGCGTTGTCTGTTGGAGTTGCGTAGGGGTATGAGTTCATTTGCACAGTTGGAGATCCATCTATGGAGTTCTTTGGCTGCGAGGTTGGCGTCGGTCGAGGTGGTGGGGGCATTGCGGTTGAGGGTGTGGTTGAGCTGCTCCTCAGTGGTTTTGCTCCAGTTCCTTTGTGGAGGGCGCGTTGCCATTGTGGGGTTGGTGGGTTTGTCAACATTGAAGTGTACGCAGTGGTGGTCCGTCAAGGTGGGTTGCGTGGTGTGGCTTAAGTGGGTGTTGTTCCCTCCTGCGAAGATGGCGTCGAGGGTGTGTCCTGCCTTGTGGGTGGGCGTGGTGATGAGCTGTTTCAGGCCGATGTTGGCGAGGTTGTCCAGAAGAGTGGTGGAGTTGGGGTCGCTGGAGTTGTTGAGGTGGAAGTTCAGGTCTCCGATGAGTATGTAGTCCAAGGAGGCAATGGCGTGGGGTGCGATGAGGTTGGCAATGGTCATGGTGAATGAGGTGCAAGGTCCAGGGGTGTGGGTAAACGAAGGTGCCGCTAAGGGTTGTTCTAGGGCTGGTCTGTATCTGGAAGTGAAGTTGTTCGGTGGTGGAGAGGGCGTCGTTCGTGGTGGAGGTGTAGAGTCGGAGGGAGCTCTTGTGTGCGATGGCGAGTCCTCCTCCTGGGCGGTTGTGGTGCTCTTTCCTCTGGATCTTGTATCCGTCGGGGATGGCGGTGGCGATGTCGGGGGCGGATGAGGTGTTGGTCCAGGTTTCTGTAAAGACGGCGATGTCTGGTGAGAGGGTGTCGAGGAGGTTCCAGATCTCGACGGCATGTCTGTGCAGGGAGCGCACGTTGAGGAGGATGCACCTCAGGGATTCGGAGGTGTTGGCGTTCAGTGCGGGGGTGGTGGCCGTGAGGGTGCTGATGGTGTTGAAGGTCCGGTGGCAGTGGCGGCAGGAGAACTGTCTGTGGGTGGGGCTCGGCGTGGACAGCTGGCAGTTGTTGTTCCTTCCGGGGTTGAGTGCGAGGAGGGTGGCTGCGTCGTAGCGGTGGATGGTTGGAGATCCAGGGTTCCTGGTGCTGGTCACGGACAGGCTCAGATGGGCTTGTCTTTGGCATGCCTTCAGCGCACGCGCCGCCATTAAATAGGGAGGGGGAGGGGCTGTGGGGGAGCAGCGGCGGTAAAAGCGGGGAGCGGAGCAGGCAAAACGAGAAGCGGAATAAAAAAAACAATAAGACACCGCACAGAATTTAAGAATAATACCAAAAAGTAATAACACAGTGACACAGAACACCAGCAAAAACAGGAGGATGACACAGGGCAAAACGGGCACAATTGGGGGAGACAGGCAACCAGTGGGAGCTGCAGGGCAGGCTGGAACACCTACAGGATCCCAGTCGGCGGCAGTGGCACAACGGCGGAGCTGCTGGGAGAGAGCAGGTCCCTGGACAGAGGTCAGAGGACCCCTTCGAAAACCAAAGTGTATAAGTGGGCTGCTTGAATGCCACTACGAAGTTGAGGTTCATTCATAGTGACTAAAGCATAAAAAGACAAATGTATATGCACCAAATCATGTCTTGCCAGACACTTCATCAAGTGCATGTTTACTCAGTTTTAGTACTGCTGCTAACATGGGGCGGATTTCTGTAAACTACAATGTCAATGCCTATCACGAGATAGCGGATCAATTTCCATCCTTTTTCCTGGACTAGGAAGACTTAAGACTATGAAAGTTCAACTTCACATAAATGAGGACGTTATTCGTATTGCTCAACGGCATTGTCAAATTGCATTTCATTTACAAGAGGCTGTTGAGAAAACACTTCAGACACTCTTAAAGGCAAATATCATTGAGTGATCCACTGGTCCAATGCCCTGGGTATCAACCAGGGTGCGCAGTCAAAATATCGATTTTTTTATATCGACCTACACTAATATCGAGTTTTTAATATCGTAGGGCCAGAATATCGATGTCAAGAATATCGGTGACCAGAATATCGACCTTAAGGTAAGTAATATTGTTTATTTTTATATCGAAGTAAGGAATATCGTTAGCAAAAATATCGATATTTATATTAGTGTTATGAATTTTAGTATTTATTTTATATGTATGTTTAACATTTTTTGTAATGTATTTTTATTATTTTTAAATATATGTATTAAATGTTTAGAAATTAGTAATTGTTTTAAAGTAAATTTTGCGTTTTAGTATCAGAGCGGGTTGTGGGTTTATAGGGGAATAGGGTGGGAAGTAATTTAATTATAATTAATATGTTTTTATTGATTGTTATTGATTATTAATTTATTGTTAATTAATTATTAATTGGTAATTAATTGTTTTTAATTGATTAATTTATCATTATATTAATTATATATATTTTTATTATTATTTATTATTATTGTTGATTAATTTATTGTTAATTAATTATTAATTGGTAATTAATTTTCTATTAATTGATTAATTGATAATTACATTAATTATGTTAATTTTTATGTGTAGCGGGTTGTGGGTTTATAGGGGAATAGGGTGGGAAGTAATTTAATTATAATTAATTAATTAATATTTTTTTATATATTGTTATAGATAATTAATTTATTTTTAATTAATTATTAATTGGTAATTAATTTTTATTAATTTATAATTATATTAATTATAATTAATGTATTATTATTTTTTATTTATTGTTATTGTTAATTAATTTATTGTTAATTTATTATTAATTGGTAATTAATTTTTATTAATTGATTAATTGATAATTAAATTAATTGTGTTCTTTTTATGTATAGCGGGTTGTGTGTTTATGGGGGAATAGGGTGGGAAGTAATTTAATGTTATTTAAGTAAATATTAATTAAATTTTATTGGTATTTATTATTAATTTTTTAGTTAATTAATTATTAATATGTCATTTATTTTACAAAAAATATTTAATTAATACATTTGTTAATTTAACCCCTACGCTATCCTGCATTTTCCACACTGTTACACTCACTGGAGTTGGAATAGTAATTTTAACCCCTACGCTATCCAACACTTTCCCTACTGTTGCACTCACTGGAGTGGGAATAGTAATTTTAACCCGTACGCTATCCAACACTTTCCCTACTGTTGCACTCCCTGGAGTGGGAATAGTAATTTTAACCCCTACGCTATCCAACACTTTCCCTACTGTTGCACTCACTGGAGTGGGAATAGTAATTTTTACCCCTACGCTATCCAACACTTTCCCTACTGTTGCACTCACTGGGGTGGGAATAGTAATTTTTACCCCTACGCTATCCAACATTTTCCCTACTGTTGCACTGTTTGGAGTTGGAATAGTAATTTTATTACCTCCGCTATCTAATATTTTTTGTATTATTTTAGTTAATGTAGTATATAATTAATTTTAAAAAGATTAAAAAGAATTTTTATTTTTTAAATTTTTTTATATATATTTATTTCAATTTTATTTATATTATTGTTTTATGTGTATAGATGTATTTATAATTTATATGATATTTTTACAAAAATTATAAGTTATAAAAATAATTATTAAAAATTATTAGTAAGTATATATATTATATATTATATGTTTTTTGTTTAATTTATTTTTACATTACATATATATTACTTATAATTTTTAAACATTTTAAAATATTTTATCTATGTTTATTTTAATTATATGTACTATTTACTTTATTTTACATTATTTTTTTAACTTAAATAAAAAACAATATTTTTAACAACGATATTTTTGACATCGATATTTTCTTTCCAATATGTTTGTACTTACCATAATGTAGATAGGATGTCGATATTCTTGACTTAGGGGCCCATTACGATACCCGGCGTAAAAGAATCCGCCAGGCATGGAAGCGGCAAAAATCCGCCCGCACACACCGCCTGAACACCGACCACGCCATTATGAGTACACAAACCGAAAACCGCCATCGGCGGAAAAATCACACAAAATACCGCCCGCCATCGTCCGAGTCGGAGTCAAACCGCCCGCCACGGACGGAAACACGCACGACAACACAAAACCGCCCGCCCACACGGCCGACACACCGCACGTGAAATTACGATCGCACCGCCATGAGCGCGGAAAAACAACAAATATACCGCCCGCCAGCGCAAACAACGCCGATGAGAATCGACACGGCAGAAGCCATGGCGCCAACGTACCTGCACAGAAACCATCCGCACACAAAACCAATAGCACACAACATGGCCAACAAGTCCACACAGCAAGGCACACACAAATACACAAGCACAGTACACATCCCGAAAACACCCCCCGGACAAACAAAAAATACAAAGGCCAGAACCCCAGACACAACACACCTGAAAACAACAGACCATGAGGACACACCCACATAGGTGAGTACAAAAGCAGCACTCCCACAGACCACAACCCCTTGCTACATTGCAAACCAGAGAGGAGAGGAGAGGACACAGTGACACAGCAAGGACAGCAGCACACCACAGAAACGCACACATCACTACCACCACCACCACCACCACCACCACCAAACACCACCACCACCACCACCACCACCACCAAACACCGGCACCACAAACCCCCTGCACATTACACAACACACACCGCACCAGCACCACAAACACCATGGCACCACAAAGGATGCCCAAGTTCACGCCCATGGAGCTGACGGTCATGGTCGACGAGATCATCAAGGTGTACCCACAAATCTATGGGAACATGGTCCAGCACACACCACTAGCCACCAGAAACAGAATGTGGAACCGGATCGTAGACCAGCTCAATGCAGTCGGGACCCTGCCCAGGAACAGAGTCGAGATAAACAAACGTTGGAATGACGTAAAAAGCCTGGTCAAGAAGAAGGAGGGCAAAAACAGAGAGCTGGCTGCCGTCACTGGCGGTGGGAATCCCGCGCTCTTTAAGACCTTCAAAGCGTGGGAGGAGAAGGTGCGAGTCGTAATCCATCCGGAGATCCTCGCCGGATTAGCAGGGGAGTGGAGGCTGGTAAGTACAAACTAATGTATACCAGCACACCGCTATGTACTCACATGCGCAACTACCATGCCACAGCTCCCAGGGACAAACACCCCCATGTCCAGCACACAATACACAACACATCACACACACATGCAACAGACACTACCACACACAGCCCAAACCGAACAACTGTAAGATGCGTGGGGACATGTGTACACTAAGCCAGCCACGTAACCACCAACAGGTCCCCAAATATGCCAGAAGCGCCACAACGAGCACCCACCACACCCATGTGTCCGCCACAGCTGCACTAACCGACAAGTAACAGGTAAGTGGCAGGAACACAAAGTGCAGTGGGTGGGACGGTGGACAGCCCAAGTACAACACACACCAGGCCCCAGTCCCACAGCACAGCAAGGAGGAGCATCCCCCACACCCCACAGCCACGTGTCAGCCACCGCAGTGCACAACGACAGCCGAAAAGCAGACATCACGGTCCACAGCAATCGGTGTCAGTGGGTGTACAGCCACCCCCACGACCCACTACACCCCCCACCCCCACAGACCTGCAACATGGAGCACCCCCGCTTAGAGCCATGTGGCATCCAGTACAGTGCACGCACGAACAACTTGCAGGTGGGAAACTGGAGAGGGCTGGATTACTGGAGGCATGAGGACCATAACACCACCAACACATGGGACATGTCACGTAGCAGACGAACACGCAGCACCGCCCACCGTCACGAACAAGTGAACAATGTGCACACGGACATGAACAACAGACTCACACCCCACATGACCCATCACAGACATAGCAACACCCAAGGAGCCACGTCTGCATGCACAAGCCACACTGAATATAGTCCCACACGGCAGCCACTGTGCAACTCATCACACACAACCGAAACACCATTGAAGTCCTGTCCATGTAGCCCCCACTGCCTGTCAACCCCACACCCCACAACTACGCCTATGTAAGACAAACAACACTAGACGCAACAGAGCGGAACAACAGAAATGCACACGAACACCACTGAACCCATCAAACTCACAGACACACCATGCACATACAACATACCATCCATCCCATCCGTCAGCCCCAGTCTCATGAAAGGCATGTCATCCGCACAGCTGCCACACATACAGCAGTCACGCTAAGACACATGCCCATGACCAACCATGTGCCAGAAGTCAATTAAGCGCACGACACACTGTGAGCAACAACACACAACATGGGCCACACTCCCCGAGCACTGCAGTGATGCACATGGCACAGGGCAGCACGCACACCAAGGAGATGGGACAACTGCAATACGTTGGCTGGCACACAACTATCACTCACTCATAACGATGCGTCCAATGCCATGTCCAGTAACCACAACAGACAGCAAATATGCAGGGCATGTCAGGCATGCACACACCTCAGACCATGCACTGTCATGCAGCCACAACACATGTCACGTTCGGCACCCATGGCTCACAGCATGTACCCCAAAAGCATATCCCCTCCCAAATGCGAATCTGGGGCATGGCCCCCATGTTGCCATATGCGTTCCTAAGCGTTCCATTTGAACCCCAAAAGCATATCCCCTCCCAAATGCGAATCTGGGGCATGGCCCCCATGTTGCCATATGCGTTCCTAAGCGTTCCATTTGAACCCCAAAAGCATATCCCCTCCCAAATGCGAATCTGGGGCATGGCCCCCATGTTGCCATATGCGTTCCTAAGCGTTCCATTTGAACCCCAAAAGCATATCCCCTCCCAAATGCGAATCTGGGGCATGGCCCCCATGTTGCCATATGCGTTCCTAAGCGTTCCATTTGAACCCCAAAAGCATATCCCCTCCCAAATGCGAATCTGGGGCATGGCCCCCATGTTGCCATATGCGTTCCTAAGCGTTCCATTTGAACCCCAAAAGCATATCCCCTCCCAAATGCGAATCTGGGGCATGGCCCCCATGTTGCCATATGCGTTCCTAAGCGTTCCATTTGAACCCCAAAAGCATATCCCCTCCCAAATGCGAATCTGGGGCATGGCCCCCATGTTGCCATATGCGTTCCTAAGCGTTCCATATGAACTCCAAAAGCAAAGTACAAACCAGACCCAGGATGGGCCAGGAGCCCGCATACACCAGAGTCACAATGAGTAGGGGCACAGCAACACACCCATCGGCATGGCCAATCCGTCCCATGCCACATGTGCACAGCACACAGTCCCATTGCCAAGCACACACAACTACAAATGCTACAGCCACACACACGCCTCCGGGAAACCCATGTACGAGATTGCACGAACTGCCAATGTCAGACGACTAATACATACTTCGCCAGGTGCAACACAATAACAAATCTCATTCTCTCCACAGGTGACGAACTGCTGGATGCTGGGGATGGAGACAGCAGCCAGCACAGCCAGCCTACAAGCCCCCAACGAGGACACACGGATCTGGAGGATCTGTCCTCCTCTTCGGACACGGACCACCAAGCTGGCCCATCTGGCGTGGCAGGGCCCAGCCGCTCCCCAGGACCCCTCCTACCCACCAACCCATCATCCAGGGATGCTGAACAGTCCCAGTCCCCTGCTGCCACTGTCGTTGCGGCCACACCCACGGTCATTGCGGCCACTACCACTGCCGCAACCGCCACCATCGCCGCACCGACCACCACCGCCTCCACCACCACCACGTCTTCGCTGGCACCAGCCCCAGCGCAGGTGGTGGCCCGGCCGACTGGATCCACCCTGGGAGCCACAGCGAGGACCGTGGTGTGCAATGTGGCTAGTGGGCAGGCCGGTGGCAGCAGGACTGGTAGGAGGAGCAGGGTCAGGGAAACGCCAGCCTCCCCTGGGAGCCATGCCCTGCCTCAAATGGCCAGAGTCCTTGGGGCCTATGAAGAGGCCCAAGGACAATGGGCCAGGTCTGCTACTGACACGCGGGAGGTGCTGGGGGTGCTGAGGTCCATGGACGCCCATATGGGCCAATTCGTGTCCCGTATGGACCAACTCGTGGACCTCATGGGCCAGCTGGTGGTGGCGGTGGGGTCACAGGCAAGGCCAGCAACACCACCTCCGCCACCACCTGCTAGGGCGCAGGGTCGGCCAGCAGTGTCCACTTCCCCTGCGTCCACAGCCAGTGAGCACACCTCACCCACCACCAGCAGGTCGCCACCACACACCCCCTCCCAAACGTGGAAGGGGCCGTCCGAAGAGGAAACAGATCTCCCGGGAGGACTTCGCACGCTCCAGTCGCAAGTGAGGCAGCCAGCCAGCCTTCCGCCAGCCTTCCTTGACCAGCCACTGCATTGACTTGCTCTACGATCCCACTCCACACAGCCATCTGGATGGCATGTGTGTGTTGGACTATGGACATAGAACCAGTGGGTACACCCTGATCATCACGCAGCCATGACCGACAGCTCATTGTCACTGCACGCACCACTTTTGTCATCACCTTACACACAATCACATGTCACAGTTTGTAATAAATGCACCTTTTTCACTAACTGCTGTTTGTGCCCTGTGTTTTATTTGTACGGAATACAACGGCCACCTTGGGCGGAAAGGCACCTGATGCGTGGCATGGCAATGGAATCCGGAGGGCCTGTAGGGACCTAGGGGTGGGAGACAGAACAGGAGCACATTCAATGAGTGTGTCACACACCCATCACACAGTACATGTCAACAACTACAAGCAATGTACACACATCGCACAGAGCAATAGGGCACAATGCCACAGTCACCAACAGTGGCATACTACCCTGGCCATGGAGCGTTGACACACTGCACGCAGTGAACATACGGCCACCCTGACACAGCACACACACACCTGCACAGATACAGACACATCATCCGTCGTACATGGACACTCACCGTCAAGTGAAGTAGCGGGCGATGAGCTGCTGGCGCACATTCCCAGCTTCCTCCTCTCCGCTGTCCACCTCACTCGAGCTGTCCTGGTCTGCGGGCTGGGGCCCTGGTTGATCTCCGTCATCCACAATGAGGGGGATCTGCTTCCGAATGGCCAGATTGTGCAGCATGCAGCACGCCACCACTATCTGGCACACCTTCTGTGGGGAGTACGCCAGTGCACCTCCGGTGCGGTCCAGGCACCTGAACCTGGACTTGAGGAGGCCAAAGGTACGCTCGACCACACGTCTGGTCCTCCCATGTGCCTCATTGTATTGATCGTCTGCTGGGGTGCGAGGATTCCTCAATGGACTGAGCAGCCATGCCCCATTCGGATACGCAGAGTCACCTGGGTGTGAGGGACACAGAGAACCGTTGCAATTCCAACTGGACAGGGGACAGCATCGCACAACCAGCACGCTACACCACTCCACATACTCACCGACAATACAGGCACGATCCTGTTGCAGATTGGCCATCAGTCGTGGCAAGATGCTGTTGCGCATTATGTGTGCGTCATGGGCCGAGCCTGGAAACTTGGCACACACGTGGGTGATCACCATGTCCGCAAGGCACACCACTTGCACATTCAGGGAGTGCGTGTGCTTCCTGTTGCGGTACAGGTGCTCAGTGGCCTGTGGTGGAACAAGGCCAACATGAGTGCAGTGCTCCCTCACCAACGACCCCACCACCGCCAGAGCCAACCTACATGACGGGATGAGAGACGTCGCCGACTGGATGAGGAACAGCCGCCTTAAACTGAACTCAGACAAGACGGAAGTCCTCATCCTGGGCTCATCACCCTCCGCCTGGGACGACTCCTGGTGGCCCCCGGCCCTGGGCACCGCGCCCAAGCCAACGGACCACGCACGCAACCTGGGCTTCATCCTGGACTCCTCCCTGTCGATGACCAGACAAGTCAACGCCGTCTCATCTTCATGCTTCAACACCCTGCGCATGCTCCGCAAGATCTTCAGATGGATCCCCACTGAAACCAGGAAGACCGTCACCCAGGCACTCGTCACCAGCCGACTGGACTATGGGAACACCCTCTACGCCGGAACCACAGCCAAACTTCAAAAGAGACTCCAGCGCATCCAGAACGCCTCCGCACGACTCATCCTGGACATCCCCCGACACAGCCACATCACCGGACACCTGAAAGACCTGCACTGGCTCCCCGTCAGCAAGAGAATCACGTTCAGACTCCTCACCCACGCACACAAGGCCCTCCACGACCTGGGCCCAAAGTACCTCAACGACCGCATGACCTTCTACACGCCCACACGCCAGCTACGATCAACCAGCCACGCCCTCGCCACCGTACCACGCATCCGCAGAACCACCGCCGGAGGAAGATCCTTCTCCTACCTGGCAGCCAAGACCTGGAACTCCCTCCCCACTCACCTTCGGCGAACCCAGGACCATCTCTCCTTCAGGAAGCAGCTCAAGACCTGGCTGTTCGAGCAGTAACTTACCCCCTCCCCCAGCGCCTTGAGACCCTCCCGGGTGAGTAGCGCGCTCTATAAATGCCGTGATTGATTGATTGAATGGCTCCCACGACGTGTGGGATTCTGCCAAGGGCATAGAATGCACCCTTCACTGCCGCCAATTCACGAGCCCTGGGGAATCTGATGTACCTGTTCCGGTACAGCATCATGGCTGCCAGTACATCCCTCAGCACCTTGCTGAACATGGGCTGGGACATCCCTCCTCCACTGCCCACTGTGTGCTGGAATGACCCAGTGGCGAAGAAATGCATGGCGGCCATCACCTTAGCCGTGGGGGTGACAGCAGTCGGATACACCCTGCGGGGACGGAGATGGGGCTCTAACATGGCACACAGTCGATGCAGAGTTGGCCTGTCCAGCCGAAACTTCCTGATTACCTCTGTATCGTCCATGTCCGCCAGCAATTGGTATGGGCGGTCAATGTTCGGTCTCCGCCTGGGTTAAATGGCAGAGGACACATGTCAAAGCAACACGGCACATAGCAATTTCGCATACACATCACTGACATGACTGAGCAAGCACATGAGCCACAGCCCAGCTGTCAAGCTGGGACGGCACGGCCACAATACACTTCCACAGGTCTCCCAACAATGGCAATGGTAAGTGAGACATACCACTGCCATGTGCATGCACATGGGGATCTAGGCCCCAATGACTTGCGGGGCGTGCTGATGGGGACTGACTGCATATCCGTCAAGCGGCAACGCCACGGCAACATGAGTGTCTGCTGAGCATGGAACTGCTTCCGAGGCTGGATGAGTATGGCACACGACGACGACGATGTGGGCACGGGCTGAGCGGCCAATACAAGTGGGACCTGTGGCACGAGGGGATATGAGACAGTAGTAGGTGTCAGCACTGCACCCTATGTACAGCACTGTACGGATCACAGCTCCCGAAACATTGACTGGTGTCCACATTGACAGCCCCATGCCAAGACGGCTGTGTGCTTGCAGTCACACGTCACAGGTGAGAGGTTGCATTGCACGTGCAAGGTGGCAGACGTACATAGTGGGAGCTGGCATGTGTGTGCATGTGTCTCCTGTTCAGGATCCACCAGATGGGCGCTGACTCTGTACTGACCATTGGACACAGCATGTTCCGTGGAAGGCTTGTGTGTGTGGTATGGTGGCACTGGATGTGCCTCCGTTGGGTGGGGGGCCATGCACAGGGCGGGTACGTCGATGATTGCGCATTGTTGGTCACGGTGGGTGCACCAACTAATATGTGTTGCCCTGTGTTCAATTCCTATGTCCGCATGATGATGGACTGTGGATGTGGGCAGACTACACATTGGTCGATGTGCTGTCTATATGCATGTGCCTTCACACCAGGCACAGCTGCCCCTGCACATGTGACCCCTGCTGGACTCGCTGCTGGGTCTGTGGAGCTGATGCACATTCTGCGCGTGGGGCGGGCCGCTCTCCTCACTTCCCTCATTGCGCATGTCATGTCTTTGCCGCAGGTGACATGGATCATGGAGGGCCCACATGTACGCGTGGGTAGGCTACACATGATTGTACACTGGTCGCCACCCCCAGTCAGTGTTTCGAATGGGAAGGTTGTCGTGCTGGTGGTATGTTCGATGTGGCGGATGGGCGGGCCTAGGTGCGGGCTTACATTCCGGACATGGGGGGTAGTTGGATTGGCGACTAGTTGCAGTACACACGGGACACGTCTCTTCCTTTCCACATCTGGGTCATCCCTTGTACTAACTGACAGTGATACAGTCATCATCGCCCCAGCCCTCATGTCCTCCCCTCGCCCCCAATATGCATGCTCACCTGCGAGGCTAGCGCTTGCACAGGCAGCCCCAAGCTCGCACCAGAGAGGGCAAGGAGTGTATGTGTGGGTCCAGTTGCACGAGTGGGCTGTCTCAGGGTATGATGTGTGGCGGGACGCCGTCCACCTGCGTGGTGCCCCAAATGGAGACCCGGCCTGCATGGACTATGCATCACAGTCTTCGCCTTCCGGATCCGCCACCTGCGACACCCAGTGGCTGTGGCTGCCCTTGCGGCCAGGCCGCGTCCGTCTGTGGCTGATGGCCCACACATTCACTCTTTGGCCTCTCTGGGAGGGCTCGGGGGTGGTGGCGCACGCGCTTGCACTTAGTCGCAATGGCATGTGGCGTGGTTGGTATGATGGGCAATGGATGGGATGGTGCGAGCCACCTCCCGTGACGTCAGTGCTGCTCGTGCTGTGGTGCGTCCCCCTACACTTCCATTTGACTTGTGCCATGCTAGACGTTGAGGTTCTATTGCCTGCGTGATATGACCAGGAGGAGCGCGAGGAGACCTCTCACACACCATGCTCCACTGCCATCCCGTGCCCTGTATCGCCTGTGCGGATTGACTATGTTGGGGTTACACCTGGTCGACTGGGGCTGTGTGTGCCTTGTCAAGGGGCATGGCGGGCGCACAACAGGATCCAGCTTGTCCACAGAGGGTGGGCTGAGGTGCGCCTGGTACCGCTTTGTACGTGTGCCCGGCTGCTGTGCACACACGTGTTCACTCCCCCCGACAGGTGTCCTCTCACAATGCCCAGGGAAGCGGTGGTGTACTGTTCATGAGCCCTCCCAACACGGCGTGCTCCAACTTGGCATGTGCGCATCTACCCGTCGCACCCACCCACCTGAGCACTGCGTCCATACGACTTCACACGACACATGTGTGTCTTCCACAGTAGTGCTACTCATTTGCGTTGACATCCAATACCAGTGGACTACATGGTCATGTCACGACTGCCGTGTACTTCACATACTCTCATCCTCTCTCATTCGTACTTGTGAAATGAGTCAGCGGAGACAGTTCTGGTTTCAAACATTATATTGAGTCTTCTGTCCTCTGTGATGCAGTATAGTGGACACTACTGGCAGCGGAATACATGTTGAGGATATACTGAGCATGATAACAAATGGGATAGGGTGTGGGGTTACATCTGCTTGGCCAAGGCTGTGCTAATGTACATTTACGTATAGCTGCGGAGCTGCGGACCTTGACACAGACGGTATACATGTAGCCTACCAGACCGCTTGGCATCATGGGCACAGTCCATCTCAGTTCCATGTGACAGGTTTGCTGCGGTTGTTCCTCATGCACGCGTGCATGTGAGATGACATCAGGGCATGTGCTTGCGTGCATGCAGCGGCGTGCCACTTGTTGTTGCACTGTGGTGGTTACTGGACATGTCACAGTCACTGGGGTCGTGTTGTTGTTGTATGCACTTGTCGTCCATGCAAAGGTCCTGGTATGGGATTCCCGGGGCGGGGGTGGGAGGGGTGCAGCACCCACAGACTCCAGGCGACCTATTCATGTCCACTGAGCGGTGTGTGTGTCCATGTGCGCTGGATCCATGTCGTGTCCTGGTTGTTCGTGCAGTTCTGTCCATGTGGGTGCGATGCACAGAGCCCATGCCACTGCCTCCCACGATGCATGCGGTGTTCCTGGATGTGATGGGGAACAGTGTGCATGTCCCGGTCATATCCGATGTCATGGCGATGTCGTTGATGGTGTGGTTACAGTTGCCGGTCGTTTGGTATGGCTGTTGTGGTGGTGACTGGCCAGTCCGTGCGGAAGCTGAGCATGGGTGCGGGGTTGGACTTCATAGGTCACTCGGGGAACCTGCGTTGTGGTCCGACGTATTTACAGGTTGTCAGGTATGCGATGCCGTCCAGCAGGGCTTCCATGTCATTGGTGGTGTACATGTTTGCCAGCCAATGAAGCGGATGGTGGCTGTCAAGGTGTTGTTCGTAGGTTGTCCCTTGGAGGACCATGATGGGGCATGCTGGGTGACATTCGATGTAGCTGTTCTCGATGATCCGTCGTGTGGAGGCACAGTGGTTCCATTTCAGTGCGCGTGCGATGTTGGCCACATACGCCATGCCCCCATAGGCAGAGCAGGCCCTGTCGTGTGCGTCCAGAGGGAGGAGTAGTGGTAGCAGGTCCGCCTTCAGACATGCCGGGTTGGAGAGGCATATCTCGACGGGATGCTGGTAGGGACACCTCCGACAGTAGAAGACGGGCATGACGCAGCTGAACAATGTGATGCGGTAAGTCAGTCGGTAACTTACGTTCAGCAGGGACAGGAGATCGCATCCCAATGTATGTATCGTGTTGGTTTGGTACAGCTTGAGCTGTTCGGCGTAGTTGGGTAGGTGTGTTGCGGTTGCCATTTCGCAGCGGTTCGTAGAGGTGGCGTGCTCCGGCTGTGTGTGCAGTCTGCAATGTGCACGCTCCGGGGTTGCTGTGAGCTCTGTGTAGTCGTGGGGAGACAGGACTTGTGTTCTGTTGGCTTGTTTGGAGGACACGGGCCCTCTTCCCACATGCTTCTCAGACAGTTCAAGGTCAGTGCTGTGTGACTCCTTCCAATTAACTTGCATGTGGCCGACATGGGGGAGTGTTTTCTTCTTTCTTCCCCGTCCGTTGTGTGCTTCTGTGATATGCGCTATCTGCCCTGTGGTCGGTCTCCTCGGCATGCCTGTGTTGGTCTATTCTTGGACAATGGCTGTATTCACCGGCTTCTGTCGTAGGGCTGTGGTTTCGGTGTTGGAATGGAAGGTCATTCAGTGCTGTCTGCTCTCCCTTGTGTGGGCGGCAGGCTGCCTTTCCGCTCTGCGTTGGGCCTTGTGTGTGGATGTTATTCTTGGGCCACCTGTTGTCGGTCCCCGGGCTCTTTGGTGTTCCGTTTCATGTGTCTTGTTCATATGTGCAGGGTGGTATGGGTTTTTCAGTGTGGTACTGGCGTTCCTCTTCCCGAAGGGGCCCTGCTTCTCCTAGTTGGTGTTGCCGCCGCTGTGTGCTACGCCATGTTTGTTACACTGGGGTGTGTCCTGCTGTTGCGTGTCTTCACTGACATGTGTGCGTCGGTTGTGTGGCGTTGGGTGTTGTCCGTGAATTGGGCGTTGGGGACATGTCTGTGGCCGGCCTGTCACGTGTCATGTGCGTTCGGGTGGGGCTGATGTGTGTGCTGCTTGGTTGTGTCCCTGTGTCTGTGTGCGACGCATGCATGGCGCTGCGGTTGGCCTCTGCGTTGTGCGCATGTGTGGCGGCGTCATCGGCGCTTTGGGGCCGTGACGGGGTGGTTGGTTCCTAGTCCCAGGTGGTGTGTACACATGTGTTCTGCGATGTTACGATTTGGCCTGTGTGTCATATGTAGATGCGATGGTGGATGTGTAGTGTACACGCGCTGGTGGGGGTTGTCCGCTTTTTCCGCCCTTGCACTGTGTGCGCTGTTTGCGTGCACTTGTTGTGTGTGTGCCTACCTGCGTCTCCGCGGTACGTTGCGTCCTTGGTGGTGCATCAGCAGAAGCATGGGAAGGGCCTGCAGTGCTGGATTCATGCCCGGGGTGCCGCTTCTTCGTTGTCCGTGCTCTGCGTCCGTGTTTCCGCCTCTCTTTCACGTGCGGTGTCTCTTTGCCGTGGGAGCCGTTTGTTTGCGGCATCGTAATTTATGCGCCGGGCGGGACGTGTTTCGTCGGACGGTGTGTGTCAGTTGTGCTGCGCCGCTACGTGTGCGGGCGCACTTTGATGGCGGACGGTGTTGCTGGCTTGCCGGCGGTGTTTGGCCTGCTTTTCGCATCGTAATTGGGCGGGCGTGTGGACTGCTGCGTGCCGGCGGTAACTGGTGGTTTTTGCATCCGCCAGCACGGCGGTTGTGCTTCCGCCCGCTTCGTAATGGGCCCCTTAGATATTCTTGCGTCGATATTTCTGTAGGTCGATATTCTGACCTTCGATATTTTGTCAGTGATTCATCAACCAGAGTAGTAGTGCTGAAAAAGGATAGTGGAGAAGCCATGCACATCTGCGTTGATATGCAGCAAGGGAACAGGGCAAATGAAAGACAGCGACATCCAGGTCTGCTCATTGCTGACATGATTAAGCAGCTGATTTGAGATAAAGGGGCCGATTCCGATTCGGGCCGGAAAACATACCGACCGACTCGGTACGGAATATAGTCCGACCGACACGTACCGCCGCTGCCCGACCTGCGTAGTACGATGAAATGCATGTGAATCACGACCGACTCGTACGGAACACTAGCCGAACGACCGAAACCGCACGGAAACAAGCTATCCGTCCGGGAAACTACGCAAATCGAACCGACCGACACACACCAGGAATGAACCCGACCGAAACGTACCCGCGAACTCCGACCCGCGCAGTACGATGCAATGCATGGAAAACCAGACCGAGTCGCACGGAGTCCAAGCCGTACGACCGACACGCATACAAAACCCAGCCGAAGCAACCCAATACTCCGCGACCAACGCGTACGCCGCACATGAAACCTAGCAGAAACACAGCGTGAATGACTCGGAGAAGCTCGCACGAGACAACTGCAGCGTCCTACTCGGTCAGAAGAACGTCTCCTACATGCCCAAAAAATACAAAGGAAAAAATACAAAAAAAGGGCCAAACAAGCAATGACAAAGCCAATAAATACTGGGGGGGAAAAACATGGAACAAAGACACACCCACAACTCCACCCATATAAAGGCCACAAATCCCTACCATGATCCTTTGCAAATTCAACTGACCTGCCAGCACAGAACACCATCAGACAGCAACCACAGACACACTCACAGCTCATCCATCACACAAGCCACACACCATTAGCACCTCACAAATAGCACCCTCACATACACCCAGCAAAACCTACACTCACCCACCCTTACTTGCACACACATACACATCAATCACCACCACCATCCATCACCATGCCCCCAAAGAAGAATCCAAAGTTCCTAGACAGTGAATTGGAAGTCCTGGTAGATTAGATCCTCAGGGTAGAGCCACAGTTGTTTGGTACATTGGTCCAACAGACCCCCATGTCGCAGAAAACCAAGATGTGGGAGAGGATCGTCGACAGGGGGAACGCACAATCACCATGTTTGCGCACAAAGGAAGACATCCAGAACAGGTGGTATGAGGTGCGCAGGAGGGTCAAGGACCTACTAAAGAAGGATTACGTCTTGAGTCAGCGCACCGGCAGTGGCCCTCCTGCCAAACCACTATACCTCAGGCCCTGGGAGGAGAAGGTGCGGGCCATCCTACCACCAGTGAGCGTATATGGACTATCAAACATCCCAGTGCCTGGTGAGTACACAACAAATATACACAATATTGTGTGACAATACACACACATCACTGTCAAGGGGATAGTCAAACCATGCACCCTTAGCAAATCCACAGCAACCAAAAGATAATCATCCCAAGATGTGTATGTTAGTTAGATAAACACAATACATGCCATCTCATAGTGATATGTAACTGTGTCATGACATGTACAAACCTAACAACAAATAGAGCAAGGCAGTGGCACAAATCTAACCAACAAACACAGTCAGATATTTTGCCACCACTAGAACACCACCTCACAGGGAAGCTCACTGAAAGGAAGGAATTCTGTGTATGCTGGTGAAGTCAGTGTAGCCAATAGCATGATGGGAGTTGTAGTCACAGATATTGGTCACCCTAACAATTGGCCCATCAACACCACTCTGAACCATGCTCACATCACAGGGAGTGGAAAACAACTGACAAGATGGCTGACAGTGGGTACTGCTGTGGGGAGCACAAGGCCTTGCTGGGAACTGTGCACCAACCAACAGCAGGACACCACTGACTGACATCCTGAAAGCCAACTTGCACTCCCTGCAATGGAAGCACGTTCCATGGTGGGATATCTGGCTGGGTGGGAAGGAGGACTAGTCCAACAAAAAAGGACCTGGCACTAGGCACTTTAACTACTTTGTGTATATAAATACGTAGGATTACTTACAGGGCGATATATTTATCTGTTCCCAAGCTCAGGAGTTCTTTTCATGAACTATGACCTCAGTTCAAAATTATGTTTATTTAGACTATAGTCTTTAAACAGTGGTAGTACCAATAAAAACAACAATATAAAACAACACAATTTATACATTCTCAGTGTGAAAAGTTGATAAATTATCGGTAAGGAGATAGTAATAATGACTTTTCTGCACAGGGCATCACCATCCTTTCTAAAAATTGTACAAAGCTTAAAACATCTTTAAAATACTATACAAATATTTATCCTTATAAAATAGAATTAATTTAAGATTTATAAAATTAAAGACTAATTCTCCCTAAGGAACCTTTTGACTTCCTTCATATAGTTCCCTAGTGCAATCGCAATCTCGAGATTAGGCATTTCAGTAAATAATTTAACCGCCTGTATCCGCAGTCTTATATCATATTTTAGAAATATTGGGCGAAGATATCTTTTTACGCTGCTCTAATACTGTTGCACAGTCTAACAGGATGTGCAATATATCACCTTTGGTTCCCAGTGTACACTTACAGTACCCATCCTGATACAGCATTTTTGTTTTTAATTCTTCATTTACTAGCCATGGATTTATACCTATTCTCAGTCTTAAGATCTCCTGTCTATACCAATAGCCATGCATCTCTCATGAATTGCACTGATTTTTTCTTGGCCAGATAATCCATATCTGCTTGTCTAGAGGCTTCTAGCCCCTTATTTCTGATGACTCTTTTACAGAATTCTACATTCAGGGTTTCTGGACTAATTTTTACCTTTACATTCTCACAAACCAATAATATTTCCTTCCTTATCTTTTTAGCCCATTTTAGATTGCTACATTGAATCTCTTTCCTACACCACTGAGATATCTTTTGGCCTGTTTCTAAGTCCAAGCGTTTCCAAAATCTTATTAAAATCATTTGTGACTGAACCCTCCATGCAGTAGTGCCTAACTCGTTTCTTATTGCTTGAATCATTGACGAGTGTGGCAATGACAGAAGAGTTTTCAGGCACCTCCCTTCCTCTAGATCCCAATCTTGTTTACCGCTTAGATAGAGAACTATGACCTAATCCCCCGTGCCTTACAAATTAATAATTTTTATAAAACAAAAGGTCCCCAGGTGGGGAGAAAAGAAACCAGTCGATAGTCAATTCACTCAAACAGCGCCTATCAGACATCTAGTTTATATATGTCAAGAAGACAGAAAAGTGCGTAAAAGTGTAAGGAAATGAGAAAGTATCTCACGTGTGCACCACCAGAGGAGCTACTGGCAGGTACTCACCAGCTTGCCCACGTATTTATCATCATTGATAACTTTCTCATAAACTGAAATATGTGTCCAGTGCAGGAAAAGGTGGGAAAGAATTGAAAAAGACAAAGTAAGACCCCAAGAAGCATGAGACAAAAGAAGCCTCAAATAAAAATGGGTACAACTCACATACGTACTTCTAACTTTTTATTCCACAGCGTGAGTTGGCCCAATATTAAAAACACTGCATGTTGTTAACCACTTTGAGAATGGCCAACATGTTTCATTGCCTTTTCAAAGGTTACGGCAAATTCATCAGGGCACCTGAGGTCAGCAATCACCTCCCTGGACCTTTATACATCAAGAACGAGTGACTGACAAAAATACAAAGAAAGAAGAAAAACGACTGGTAAATCAAGAGAAACACCACCCATTTCTCACTGTTAATTCAGTACAGGTAATCGTGCAGATATGGACTGCATTACATTAGCAGCCACACATCCTGTGGTATCAGTAAATATTTACCTAGTGAGAACCTTGGGCCCACATACCAGCTCTCACTCAGTTGCAGGATTGTGTATTGTTTACACTTTTTTTCTCCCTTTAAAAACACCTCTGTTGCTCACACCTTTACCTGTGGAAACAGACACAACACAACAACTTTACGCATAACTCTTTCCTATTTAAATTGTATTCGTACAACTCTAAATCATACAGTTCTCCACAACCATTATTCAATGTTCAAGCTGTGTCCCAGCGTGAAATCACACATACGTGAAATGTATAATCTCGGAACATATTTACTTGCCCCTAAGATTCTACAAATTATATCTAACCCACTAGACCCGGAACGGAGAGTGAAACACCTCCTTTCCCCTTTTCCTATTTATGAATGTTAACTCAAACTAACCCGTGTCACTTTCTCTTATTTCCGTATTCATTCCGCTTCAGTCATACTACATGTTGACTCCGTCCCCACTCGACATGGAAACGAAACAATCACTACTTAGTGAATTAGTCAGCGGTACAATTTACTCGCTTGCAAGTACCATCGGGCACATTCACTGCTCGTATCTATTCCAATTTTGGTCAGGGATTCACTCGTTACCAACATACTCTCACCGTTTGAAGTGCAACTGAATGCGGTCAATCATCCCAGCATTTCACCCTGCAAAACACTCACTCCATTTAAAACAAGGCCGCGACCCATCTCGTTACGCAACACGTCATTACGGCGGTCACATGATCACCGATAAGGGCTCTCAACAGAACATCAAACAGCGCGTTAACAAACGCGCGGCCATCTTAGACTGACAAAATTGGTCGCATATACAAATATAATCGTTATCAAACAATTATTTTACAAAAAAACGCCAAAGTTGCGAGTTAGGGCCCGATTTATTATTTCCTAAATTGTTGTTCTCTTTTCAAAAACCAAGGGGAGGGCCAACAATGATTATCTTGGCTGTCCACCTTAAATGTTATCATATCGATGGAACAGCGCATATCATTAGCGCTGCTGGGCGTGAAGATCTACCATAATCCTCTCTCCAACGCATCCACACCGATTTCGACACTGCCACTAAACGTTATAGAACTAGCAATCAAAAATGCCTATTCGTCAAAATGTCCCCCATTGCTGCCACATACGAGATGCTTATAAACTTTGAACTCGCACCAATCGCACCTCATAGACACGGCCAACCAAAATTGGTGACCATAAACAGGACACACAAGAGTTACAATCAAGCTATGTGCCTAATGTCTTCAATAAGCCCAACAGAATACATATTAGAAAGGAGTAGGAGCTGTAGCAGAAACGGCTTTATTGGGCTTTAATGGACACAGAGGAGCCCCACTGTACCTATTTCCAATCACTGTCTGCTGATCTTATTCCACTCAATCTGGTCATTAAGGCCAATTTGGTCCACCTTTTCAGAGTAAATCCAACGCGCCTCCTTCATGGCAAGTATTCTCTCCACATTGTTACAGTCACCCACTACCTTCTCTAAAACCACCCATTTCATTGCACGGAGGTTATGTTGTGTTTCTCTGTAATGTTGGACCAATCTAGTAGTCAGTTTACCATTTTTAATGGTGCTGAGATGCTCTTGCACCCTGACTTTAATCTTTCTGGTTGTGAGGCAATGTAATGTAACCCACATTGACATGTCAATCTATAAATTACATTCGAAGAGTTACAATTACTAAACCTGTTAAGGTACCACGTTCTCCCATTCTGCAGCTGCACACTCACAGTTTTCTCTGTTAGCTCACATACTGAGCACCCCCACAAGGGTAGTGCCCAGACGGAATAGATGATTTAACCATACGCTGCACAGGCCTTGTATGGACAAGTCTGTCCTTCAAATTCTGGGCGCGCTTGAAGGCGAACCTTGGCTGTGGCATTTGAAACTCATTAGTGGATAACAAAGACCAGTGCTTTCTTATCGCCTGGCGGATTTTAGTGGACATGGGATCATAAGTCAGTACAACTGGCAAGCAATCATTAGATTCTTTCGTGTTCCTTTCAAGCAAAGCCTCACGCGGAGTGTTATGTGCCCTCTTACGGGCTCTATTGACAATCCTTCTAGGATATGCACGTTGTACCAGTCTTTCAGTAAGGTTTTCAGATTGCTGCAGATAGTCACTAGTGGAGGAGCAATTCCTCCGGTATCGAAGAAACTGCCCCACCGGGAGGTTATCCCTCAACGCCCTAGGGTGAAATGATTGATAATGCAGTAATGAGTTCTTATCTGTGGGTTTCTGATGCACACTTGAAGTGAGCTTGCTGTTATTCACTCCAATGTCCAGATCAAGATATGTCGCCTTCTCATTACTTATGTTCCATGTAAATTTTAGGCAGTCATCGCGACCATTCAACCACTCCAAAAATTCAAGGAGATAGGTCTCTGGACCTGACCGGTGGGAAGGAGGACTGACAGCTCTGACCATAGTCACCAGCAGCTTTTCTCACACACCCCCTTAACACAAACTCCACACAACTCACCTGGGAGAATGCAATGCCTCAAACTCTAATTAAATAACCCACAAAGAACAACCACACTGGGTTTTGCTGTGTGAAGCACAGGGACACTTTTGGCACTTGTAGCCAAACAAACGCCAGGACAACACTGTCAGCCATCCTGTCAGCACAGGCACACTACCCCACAGGGAAGCAGAGTCAAAAGGAAGTAAGTATGGGCATGCTGGAAAGGGGGTGTAGGCAATAGCATGATGGGAGTGGTAGTCACAGCTCAACATCCCCCACCCGCATGGCCCAGCAAGCTCACACTGAAGCATGCACACCTCACAGGGAGTGAAAAGCCACTTCAAAGATGTCTGACACTGGCCTCAGCTGTGGGAGCACAAGGCCCTGCTGGGAACTGGGCACCAACAAACAACAGGACCACACTGTCAGCCATCTTGCCATTGCTGTCACACTCACACACAGTGAAGTCCACTCAAAAGGAAGGAAGCATGGGCATGCTGGGAAGGGGGGTGTAGGCAATAGCATGATGGGAGTGGTAGTCACAGCTCAACATCCCCCAACCGCATGACAGGGCAAGCTCACACTGAAGCATGCACACCTCACAGGGAGTGAAAAGCCACTTCAAAGATGTCTGACAATGGTGCTCTGTTGTGGGGAGCACAAGGCCCTGCTGGGAACTGTGCACCAACCAACATCAGGACACCACTGACTAACATCCTGAAAGCCAACTTGCACTCCCTGCAATGGAAGCACGTTTCATGGTGGGATGTCTGGCCTGGGGGGAGGAGGAGTGCCAGCTCCGACTACAGCTACCAGCCGGCCCTTACACATACACCACTTCCACTAACTCCAAACAACACACCTGGGACCGTGCTCTACAAGAGAGTGAGTGAAAAGCCACTTCCAAGATGTCTGACAATGGTGCTCTGTTGTGGGGAGCACAAGGCCCTGCTGGGAACTGTGCACCAACCAACAGCAGGACACCACTGACTGACATCCTGAGAGTCAACCTGCACCCACTGCAAGTGTGGCATGCTTCATGGTGGGATAACTGGGCTGGGGGAGAAGGAGGTCCGGATGTCAACCAAATACCACCAATGCTGGTCATGCACACACCTCAACATCCACATTGAAATGCATCAGGTTGGCAGGACAATGAGCCACACCAATATCAACCTCTGACTGTGACAACTTAGGACAATGCAATGTACAGGGCCGCATCCAGAGGTACAGTCACAACTGTCATGTGTTTGAACCATTGTTGCCTGCAGAAACATAACATACATTGTGTGTCTCTTCCAAAAACAGGTGATGATGGGGACACATCAGCAGATGAGGAGGAGTCCCTGTCCCAGGCTCCGGCGGACCCTGAGCTCTCTGGTGTAGAACAGCCTCTGCCCTCATAGGATGGCGAAGACCAACCTGGCACCTCCGGTGGGAGTCATCATGCAGCACCAGCAGGACCACCATCTGCACCCCCTGCACCCATTCCTCCAACATCTGCCAACACACAGACCACCCCCGCCGACACGGACAGACCAAGGACACTCAATGACAACAGCACAGGGACCACAGCCCACTGTGAAGCAACGGAAAACAACCCCAGTACCAACCCCCAAGGGGGCCGAGGGTCACCTGTGCGTGACACGGCAGCTCCCGCACGTGTGTCCAGGGGTGGTGGTAGGGGTGGTAGGCAGAGGTCGCTGTTTGCAGAGGGGTCTGGACTGCATGATGACCCACAACTGGCACGCATTGCTGATGCGTACCAGAATAGCACCGGAGAGGTCAGCCAGGTAGTGGGGATCCTCAAGGACATTCAACAGCAGCAGGCTGCCCATCATGCCCGCTTGGACTCCCACATGTCCCGTGTGGAGACACACACGTCCCGTGTGGAGACACACATGTCTGGCATGGAGTCCAAGAGGAACACATTGGAAGAACTGACAGCGATGCAGAGTGACATATTGACATGCCTCTGCCAGATTAGCACCAACATGTCCACACCTCCCTATGTGCCCACAACATCTGGTGCCGCAACAACTGCAACTGCCACAGGGAGGGAGGATGACTCTGGTGGAGAGTCCTCTGCACCGCAGCGGCCTGTACGTGAGGGTCCCCCAGAAAGAAGAGGGGTCGCCCAAGGAAGGACAACTGAGAGGCCGATGGCCATGTACATCCCCCAGGAACCCAACACCTGTTCTGGAAATTCTCCTTTGTGTGCAAACTGTTCACCCTGTCGAATGCAACACAACTCTCCCACATGACATGGGGAGTTTAAGTTGGACTAATGTATCAGATGACTGTGGACTTTACTCAGGACATTTCTGCTACCAACACTTCCAACTCATCTGGGAACTTTGGATTCCAATACCAATGTACAGCACCCACCATCCTGTGCACTATCCTCACACATTTATGTAAATAAACTCACTAATACACCATACTTGCCTCTGTTGTGATTCCAACGTTGTTTTTGTCATGGAGATGATGATCTGCTAAATGACACTGTGCATGCTAACTGTCACAGCAAGTTCAACACCGTCATGTGAGTCATGGCGACGTGACACATATGAGGGAGACACACCACTAGGGCTACACAACACATAGACACCAGGGCCATCTGACTCATCGCCTACACTGATGTTGCCAGGAAATACAGTGGAATGCACAGACACCACACCTATTCAGAGTCTGTGCTAACTAGCCCACAGGTGCAGTAAGCAAATGTCAGTCAGATGTGTGACCACAGACAACACACATCCCAAAGTGAAGCACAGGTTTATTACACATGTTGTTTCCACTACAAATGCAAGGTAATCCCACGTGGCAGTGGCCACACAGTCAAAAAGTGTAGAAGAAATAAATTCCAGGGGTGTGTGGCACATCACCTGTAGGGGAACGACTGCTGCCACCCTGAAAGCTGAATCATGGTGTTGGGGGATCCAAGTTGACCAAACAACACTGAAAGCACCCTGTGAAGGACAGACATGACACACAGTCAAAAGCACTGAAGAACAGGACAGAACTGCAATACTCATGCCCAATACATGTCACAAGATACCTACACAAAACCAAGTTAGCATGTCAACACTGTTGGGGAGTACAGACTACCTGTAAGGACACATCGCTGCACGCATCCAGTCAAGTAGCACATGGCCACACTCAAACAGCACCAGAGCACCACCCACACATATCATGCAAACTCACATCATTGACATGACATCTCTGGATACTCACATTCAGCTGAAGAAGTTGGTGATGAGCTGTGTGCGGACATCACCCTCATCATCATCATCATCACTGGCATCGTGGCCCAGGCCAGGATCCTCCACAGGTGGCGGATGTTGGTCATCGTCATCCAGGATGAGAGGCAACTCCTTCCGCACTGCCAGGTTGTGTAGCATGCAGCAGACGATGACAATCTTGCACACCTTTGCTGGGGCATATGGGAGGGCCCCTACTGCTTGTCTAGGCAGCGGAAGCGGCTCTTCAGGAGACCAAATGTCCGCTCGATCACTCTCCTGGTCCAACCAAGTGCCTCATTGTAGCGCATCTGGGCTGGTGTCACAGGGTTCCTGAGGGGTGTCAGCAACCACGGCATGTTGGGGTATCCGGAGTCACCTACAGACAGACAATTGCACATTAGCTGAGTTGGAAAAGAGGGTGGAATACAACATAGCGGAACACACACAATGGGACAAATTCAGTACACACCGACAAGCGAGGCACGCTGGTTCTGCATCTGTGACATCATCCTCGGGATGCGACTACTCCTCATCACGTAGGCATTGTGTGCCGAACCGGGGAAACGGGCACACACATGTGAGATGCTCATATCTGCAAGACATACCACCAGAGCATTGATGGAATGATAATGTTTCCTGTTCCTGTATGCCTGCTCATGTGCCTGTGGTGGTACCAAAGCCACATGTGTCCCATCGATGGAGCCAATGACATGTGGCATCCTCCCAAGGGCATAGAAGTCACTCTTGACGTCAGTGAGTTGTTGACGTTTAGGGAAATAGATGTACTGGTTCAGGTATCTCAACATTGCCTCCAAAACATCGCATAGCACACGGCTGAACATGGTCTGTGACATCCCACCAGCAGTCGCCACAGTGTGTTGAAAGGTACCAGTGGCAAAGAAGTGTAGGGCTGCCATCACCTTCACCTTGGGGGTCAGCGCTGTAGGGTATGGCCGGCCAGGTTGCAAATGTGGGGCCAACCGCACCGCCAATTCCTCAATCAGCGCCCTGTTGAAGTGGTACCGTCGGATGCAGTCACGTTCTACCATCGTTGCAAGGTCAGGGAATAGTCTATGGACAGCTGGTGCCCTGCAGTGAATAGGTGAAGAAAGAAAGATTGTCAGTCACCCCACATATGTGCCATTGACCATACTCAATATCACAAGATACATCATTATGAGACACAAGTACCTGATGTGTGTGCCGTTCTGTATGGACATATATGGCACCTACATGGCCAACATCTAACATCACAGTTCTACATGTGTTGACAACAAGTTCCAGGTTGTGCCATGGGAAATCATTGGGCTGTGTCACAGTACCCATTTACTGCTGTCACGTTCCAAACACACACCACAGTGACATGTCAGGACAGATGTGCCACAGGCATCACAGCTCATTGACAGGTAGATTCCCAGGGACCCTGTATTGCCACATGGACACTGGCATGACATGGCGTATCATGTACACGTCAGCAAACAACCATGACTCCCACAGGTAGTGGCCCCTGTTGCCTCTGCAGGACAGACATGGACGTCTGTGACACACACACGCACAGCATCCAAGTCCATGGACAAACAACGTGGATGTGGAGACTGTCTCCCATTGTGCACATGGAATCAGAGACATCGGAAACACAACATGCACACAGACTGTGGAGGGCCATCACTATTGTGGCAATGGGTCACCCTGTGACGTACATACCTTCCCACATGGGACTCAGGGGGTATGTGACATGACATACACATACACAACCTAGAAATGTGACCATGCCACATGCTCTGAACTGAACAGTTGCACATCACAGTGGTCATGTGCACAACACACAAAGGATTCTGTCCCCATGAACACGTGCACAGCCTGGGAGTGGCAGCCCCCAAGTGCCACCCAAAAAACCACATGTTGACCCCCATACACAGAAAAGGTAATGCAGCCTACATGCCTTAGGATGCAGTGTGGACAGGCTGTGGTGTCATAGGTGTGCCCCTGAGTCCCTGGCAAGTAAATGTGGCTGGCATACGTTCACCAGTGACAAGCATGGTGACATATGCGAGTGACTTGTACAGGGACGCGTCGTACAGCAATGGACCGATCCGTGTGCACGCATTGGCCATTGCATATGATGTGAGCGGATACGCGTTGTACAGCAATGGACCGATCCGTATGCACGCATTGGCCATTGCATATAATGTGAGAGGAGACGCGTTGTACAGCAATGGACCGATCCGTGTGCACGCATTGGCCATTGCATATGATGTGAGCGGATACGCGTTGTACAGCAATGGACCGATCGGTGCGCACGCATTGGCCATTGCATATGATGTGAGCGGATACGCGTTGTACAGCAATGGACCGATCGGTGCGCACGCATTGGCCATTGCATATGATGTGAGCGGATACGCGTTGTACAGCATTGGACCGATCGGTGCGCACGCATTGGACATTGCATATGATGTGAGCGGATACGCGTTGTACAGCAATGGACCGATCGGTGCGCACGCATTGGACATTGCATATGATGTGAGCGGATACGCGCTGTACAGCAATGGACCGATCGGTGCGCACGCATTGGACATTGCATATGATGTGAGCGGCTACGCGGTGTACAGGAATGGACCGATCGGTGCGCACGCATTGGACATTGCATATGATGTGAACGGATACGTGTTGTTTTTCGAAATACGCGTTGTACAGCAATGGAACGATCGGTGCGCACGCATTGGCTATGGCCTGACATGGTAACGGACGCGTTTTCGAAGCTTTAACGAGTCGGATGCAGTGAATTCAGTTGGCCACCCACAACAATGTTGCAAATTAATGGGTGTCATGAAGTTGAAGTTTTGAAGGATGCTGTTGGCGTGTATAAGTGGTGCAATTCCATGGATTGGCCAGATTCAGAAGATGCAAACGACTTGGACCTATCACTTTGGACACATGGGACAGTATCTGCCTCTGCAGCACACATATAAGGCTGGCTGTTCCCCTGAGAGCTCACTTGCCTGCACTACATGCTCCAGGACGACATCTGCCACTACCACTGCTGTTGTCTCTGCATCCTCTGGCTACTGCAATGGCACGTACTGTGGATAGAGCCCCAGCCTTCAGCACTGAGGAGAACCAGGCCCTGCTGGACAGCCTCCTTCCACAGTACAGCAAGCTGTATGGGAAACCAGGGGAGCAGGTGAGTGTGCTGTCCACTGCCTTACTAATTGTGCATGTTGTCTGACTAGCAAGACGTACAGTGTGTACACCAGTGGGTAGCATGCTCACTGAATAGTTGTCACCCCCCAAAGTGTGTAGTCACATGCACTGAACAGGTATAGTGCAGTAACAGTGTATTCCAACAAGGTTTGACTTCCCAGGCAAAGATACCATTTAGTAACTGCTGGCAAACTGTTCATAGCCATAGTTGCACTACCTGTGTAGATCATATGCCCCTGTGATTGAGACATGTATATCCAACTGTGTGATGCACGGAAATGTGGCATGTGTAGTAATGGCCTTTTCACTTTGTCATCCTCACAGGTTGATGCCCACCAGAAGCAGGAGATCTGGCTGACCATCATCCGGGCAGTACGATCGGTGGGGGTCTACAGGCGCAGGATCCGCAACTGCCAGAAGAGGTGGCAGGACCTTCGGGGCTGGACCCGGAGGATCGCAAGGGTCCAGCTGAAGCTGTCGCCTCCTCGCAGGAGGGGTGGACACCGACCCTGACCCCCCACATGCTCCGGATCCTGGCGTTGGTCTTCCCTGACCTGGATGGGCAGCTGAAGGCCAGACAGCAGCAAGGAGGGGGTAAGTGCTAGCCTCAACTGTGTACAGCTAGATTTTTTAACTTGCTGGCTCCTCTCCTTAATCTCCACTTAAATGTCATTTGGAATGCTTCTCTAAGGCTAGGTAGTTTCCCCTCAGTGTGGAAAAAGGCCTTGGTCTTGCCTATTCTTCAAAAGGAAGATGCAGATCCTAGCATACTTAAGAACTTTAGGCCTATCTCGCTCCTTCCTGCCCCTGCTAAAATTTTGGAGAAGGAAGTTCAGAGACAGCTTTCCAACTATCTGGAGTCCAATAATCTCCTTCACGAGTCCCAATCGGGCTTCAGGAAGGGCTATAGTACTGAGACTGCTCTGCTGGAGGTGGCGGAAACCATCCGAGAATCCCTAGACCATGGTAGCTGTGCCATGCTCGTGCTGTTAGATTTATCTGCAGCCTTTGATACGGTCTCTCATTCGATTCTCTTAGACCGATTGACACAGCTGGGTATCTCGGGGACCATCTTAAATTGGTTCCAATCCTTTCTGGATGAGCGGTCTCAGCAGGTCTTCCTTCGCCCACATGTCTCCTCCTTTTGTTCCATGGGTTGTGGAGTTCCTCAGGGTTCGGCGCTGAGCCCGACCCTGTTCAATGTCTATCTTGCTCCTCTGGCATCATTAGTGGATCATTGTGGCGCACTGAATAATATCATACGCTGATGACACGCAGTTGGTGTTTTCATTTAAAGACACCGCGAAGGCTGCATTTGACAGCTTTAGGCATTGCCTAATTAAGATCGTTTCTTGGATGACAGATAATCGCCTCAAGTTGAACACTGATAAAACTGAGGTGATGTTTTTTAATCAACCTTCACCTCCATCGGCTGATCTATGGTGGCCGATGCAGTTGAATCCCCCTCCCACCCCGGTCACCTCTGTCAGAAATTTAGGTTTTAAATTTGACTCAGAATTGTCGGTGAAGGCCCAGATTGGCCAAGTTTCCAGAGCGTGTTTTTGGAAGCTCAAAACCTTGCGCAGATTTCTTCACCTACTACCGATGGACTGTCGGGCCACAATAGTCCATGCCTTGATTACATCTCAGCTGGACTACGCTAACAGCTTGTATCTGGGTCTTCCTGCCTATCTCATTCAGAGGCTTTAGACAGTCCAGAATGCCGCTGCTAGGTTTCTCAGAAATGTGCCTCTTCGACATCACATTTCCCCTCATTTGCGCAGTCTTCACTGGCTTCCGGTGAAAAGGAGAATCGAATTCAAGGCCCTGTCTCTTGCCTTTAGAGCTACTAGAGACAGTGGACCAGGTTATCTGAAGCTAAGACTTCAGAAATACCACCAGAACAGGACCTTGCGCTCGAACTCACAGCTGCTTCTCCGCTCTCCTTCTTTCCGTAAAGCCAGGATTGGAGGGCGTGCCTTTGCTGTAAGAACAGCCGCCCTTTGGAATGCTATGCCTCTCTACCTGCGCAAAGCAGAATCTGAATCCATTTTTAGGAGTGCCTTGAAAACATGGCTTTTTGATCTGCCTTAGTTTTGTCTTTTTTTCCTTTCCTCTTTTGTCTTTCCTTAGCGCCGGGACACCGCCGTTGGTGGTAGCCGTGTGCTTTATAAATGTTTTGGTATGGTATGGTATGGTACTATGACTGACATGCTCTATGCACTCCTTTAGCCTGGTTCCACTTTCACAGTACAACTGTCATGTCGTCCTGGACTCATGTCCCTCACTTGTGTCATGCCCCCTTCTCATCTGATACACAGGTGTGGCCCTTACAGTCTGTGACTTAGGTCACTTGGGTACTGTGTACTTGCAGTTACCTGTGGTTCAAGTTGGGGACAGCATCAGTTACAGGAACTTTGTGGTGGGCTGCATGGGTGGTACAATTGCTCACATTGCCTGTGATCTGACATGTACTCTGGGTATGGCTTTAATATGTGTTCCAATTGCTGCTCTGACTCACCACATGTCTGGGGTATGTGCCACACACCCATTCTGCTGCAGAGACCAAGGTAGGGGCCTCAGAAGTATGTACATCATGTGTGTGACACATGCATAGCCACCTGCCTAGTGTTCAGGGTAATACCATGTTGCACATGGACCAGGACTGTAATGCCTACTCCGTACATCAAAGGCACTCTGTTCTCCCACTCCTGTGTGTCAGCATACATATTGGGCATTGTGAAGAGTGCACTCAGGTGTGTGCCTCTGTGTCACCGTGGTGTGGCCTTGCTATTTGGACTCCTGGAGTGTTGAACAATTTGGGGTGGCCAGCCATCTGAGTTATGACTATGGGATCTGCACATAGGTCAATGCATAGGTCTCTGATCCCTTGACTGTGCAAAATGTTGTATGAAACATTGAGGTGCCGGCAGCTTTGGTTCATTCTCATCAGACGGTGAAGTGCTCATGTGTATGGATTTGTGTTTGCAGTCACTCAAATGTCTCATTTGATTGACGTGGGATCATCTCAGTCCTCATGATGTGGGTGGCCAGGGGTGCACATGTGCACCTGTCAGCTACAGGGCTTACATTTCTGAAACTCCCTGATTGTGACACAGTGCAGACTGGTGTTGTGTGTATGCACTGCCCCTGTGACAGGAGACACTTATGACTGACTTGCCAGACAGGCCTGTGCCATGACATGCAAATCGCAAAGGGTGATCCAGCAGTGGTGTGATATGTCCTGCATTCACACCATTGTTGCATTGTCTATCAGGACATGAGGACATCTTTGTGTCTGGTGATGGAAGCAAAACCCGCATCTCAACAGAGACTTTGCCCATCACTTTTCCTGACACATGTACTGAGTCAGTGGCAGGAGATGGCATGTGTTTGGAGTGACACATTTCCATATATACTCTTGGATGTCCAACAACTGTGTATGTGGTGCATGTGTGCACATATGATTAGTCGCATACAACAGGCAGCAGACAGATGGGTGCATGGACAGGTAGGATATGTGTGGCATGACTGACTGTCAGGCAGACAATGGGCATCTTCAAATCAGTGTCAGCACAAATTGCAATGTCTAGCAAATGATGGCAGGGCTTGCTCTATGATGTGCTGTACTTACTGTGGTGTGTGTGGTCAGTAGAGGTGACTAATGTTGCTATGTTTATCCTGATTCTTTGCAGATACATCCACGGCCACAGGAGGAGACAGCTCCATGGACCAAGAGGAGCGGCATAGCCAGACTGGGTCCACTGCATGGGAGACCGAGGGACCCAGTGGCACGGAGGGTGAGGGGAGCCACACTGAGGATACCTCAGCTATGACCACCTTGGCTGGGGAAAACAGCATCTCCAGTGAGGACTCCCTTGTGGAGGCGGGTGTCAGCAGACCAGAGGCAACATCAAGCAAGTCTGTCCCCGCCACCACCACCATCTCCACCCTCCCATCTGCTCCCATCCCACATGTCCGTGGAGGCTCCCGTGTAGGGGAGCGTGTCTCCTTCATGCCAGGCACAGCAACCCCTGCCTCTGTCCCCCCTGCTGCCCTGAGTGTGGAGTCTGTGGACTTGCTTAAGCAGATCCATGTAGGGCAGACATCAATTCTGAGTGTCCTCCATGCACACACGGGTCTTTTGACACAACTGGTGTCATTCATGGAGGGCATGTCATCTGGCATGTCTGCCCTACATTGGACCAATCAGTCCATGGCCTCCTCACTGACGGCAGCAGTGTCCCTCCTGCAACAGTCCCTCGCCCCTCCTACCTCTGCCACATCCACAATACCCAGCACCCTACCTGTCCCAAGCACACACACACCGGCACCGGCATGCACCAGCACAGACACAAGCAGCACACAGACACACACACAAAAATACAGACGCACACGCATGCACAGTCAGGGGACTGATACCTCACTCACAGGGGCTGGGGCCCAGACACACACACACGCATCCACGAGCACTGCGCAGTACTCAGATGCCTCTCCCTCCAAAAGCCCTTCCCTTGCCTCACCTGCAACCCCCCCCTCCCAGAAGCTCTTCCTCTGTGAGCTTGGCCTCTTCCCCACAGATACACCTGACACGAAGTCCAGGTGGAAGAGGCGACCACCACACACAGAGGAGAGTGCCCCTCACACCTGGACACCCTCCCCCAGGCACAGGCAGACAGAGGACCCCATTCGTAAGTCCCCACGGACCAGGAAGGGCAAGACCCCACCACCACCACCACGCAGCTCCACCACGCAGTCTCTCTCCTCCATCCCCCAGGCCACCACTGCACAGGTTCCACCGCCAAACCCTGCCCCAGGTTCCCCCACACACCGATACCGCATCCACAAACTGCTTAGGCCCTCCCCCGCTACCACTTGCTCTTCCAGCCCCAAACCAGACGCTCTGCCTGTTTGTGCCACTGGTGTGGAGACCGGGTCCCCCCCCTCTGTCCTGCCCACCTCATCTGCCCCCCCTTCCACTCCCTTGGAGTTGTGCACTGCAGTGGAGTCCACAACCACCCCGTCTGACTCGGGCACTACATCTGACCGGCCCACTGCAGTGGTTGCAGCACCCACAACATCTGAGTTGTGCCCTACAGTGGTGCCGGCCCCCACTGAGTCAGACACCTCCACTGCAGTTGCCGGTGACACTCCTGCACCCACCACCCCTTCACTGCCTCCTTCTGGCATCCCCTGATCCTGTCCCTGTGGTGCCTGCCCTGCCCCTTGTATGCCCCTCCGAGGGGGATGTCCCCTGTCTGTACCAGTGCAGGCAAGCAATGGGTGACAAGTTGTCACGTATCACCCTGTTGGGACTGTGTATTTGGACTGGCCATTGGCCTTAGTTTCTTTTGGACTTCAACTTTTAATTTAACATTTTCTGAATAAAGCCTATTTTTGTTTAATTGTGGTTTTTCTTTGGATGTACATGATGTAGATGAGTATCATCATGCATTTTCAGTTGTAATAGTGTTCAGATCAGGAAAATGAAGTGTTGCTGTGATGGACTCCATGTGGTCCATGGGATATGTGTCCTAATGTAGTCTGGATCTATAGCATCCTTTGCTGCAGTCTGAGGGTGTAATGTTCAGCATTTGACACATGGATGTACGTTTTGCATTTGTAAATTACCATCTTTGGCTTACACTGATGCACATCTGGTGGGCTTACCACTGTTCAATGTTTCTATTTCCCTGACTGTGTGCCCATCTCCACTGGACATGCAGTTTTGCACATCAATGTTGAAGGACTCATCTGTGTATACAGTGCAACTTGCTTGACACGTGTTTAGGGTGTATGCAGATGACTGACGTGACACTCCCATACCCAGGCTTATGTGAGCAGAGCCTTCAGTGTGTTGAAGTTGTTGACTCACTGACCGAGTGTTCTGCTGACATGTTTGAGTCGTGCACAGACAAGGTTTGGCACAGCGGACCTTCCACAGAAGTGGAGTGCCCTCATGGCAGTGTGTAATCCAGTGACATTGGCTAGGCCCGTGTTGTGTGTTGTGTGAGTATGTCTGTGTGTGTTCCCTTCCCTTTTCCTACACAGGCTGTGTCCCTAGGGATGTTCCTGTTTGTGATGCTTGCTGAGTTGTCCTGTGTTCATCCAGCATCTTGGACCTGGTTTCTCCGGGATGTGGGTGCATGGTAAACTAATGTTCATGAGGTTGTCATCCCTAGTTGTCTTTGTTGTCAGGGCTGGGGATGTGGGCAAACGCAGATGGGACACAGTCAGGATTCCCCTTGGCACTTGTGGGTTACACAATTCATGTAATTTACAGTTTGTGGTAGCTTTCAGTGATTGTGACACGTTGTGTGTGTGACTGCTGCCACTCCTCAGGGTCAGAGCTGCAGTGTTGGAAGTTGTCTATGTGTGTTCTTTGTGGGTCACCTTGGCTTCTTCATTGATGTGTGACTGTGGCCGGGATCCCATTGATTGGGGTGGATTTCACGTCATGCCCATGTACGGCGTACTGTGCAGTGTGTCAGACATTCACGAGTCTTGTTGACTGGCCATGTGTGATGGGTTTCACACCTTAGTTCCCACCACCCCCCCTGGGATTGTCATGGGTGCATGTGCAATGTCACCAGTCCATGTGAGCTTCACAGCTGCACATTGGTGGAGATCAAGGTGTGTGGTGTTGAGTGTGTGCAAATGTGAGTTGTTGCACGGCTAGACCCCTACCTCCATATTGGCCTTGGCTGACAGGCCGTGCTGATTGATTTGTGCTTGTGTAGGTGTGATGGTAGTTAGTTGCTCTGGACACATGGCTTTGGTTCACAGTGTGAACGACATCTACCTTTGTCATCACAGTGGGATTATCATGCAGGCTAGTGTCACCACAATGCGGTGTCCCTGGGAGTAGTGCTGTGGTGGGTCTGTCTCTTGCTGTGTTAGTTGCTGTTCCTACAAGCTTGTGTGACATGTGTAATTTGGGCTCCCTCTCATCTCACAATGCCTGAATGCCCACATAGGGAAATCCGATCCATGAGTTACTTTTGTGTGGCACTGTATACACATCAGTGTAATTGGGATTCAGGCCTCCTCATGTGTTGTGGGGTTGCCTGGGGACACTGGCACACCCCCCCATCACCTGTTGTGTTTGATATGCAGTGTGAGGCTGCCTGTTTGTGTTTGTGCATTTGCACCACTGCATTGGCATATCTTTAGTGTTGCATTGGCTGTATGTTGTTTGGTGCATTTCCCCTGCTGTCCCTGGGACTCCTAGGTCATCAGTCAGCACAATAATCATGGTTTGTATATCCCATTGCTGCCATGGTATGGTATTTGTTCACCTCACATCTACAGTCTCCACAGGATATCTACATTTGTGTGTCCCTTGGTGCAGATATTTGGGTCTGCATTATGATGGTCACTTCTGTCATTGTGTCATTGATAAATGTTGACAATGTCAGCCCCCATGGGTGATGTTTGTCTGCACATGGCCAAAGGTATGTCTTATTTGCACTGCACTGTTTGCCTCACCCAATCTATGTTGCTATGGGATACAAGCACTACTTTGCCACTGATGTGTTTGTTGTTGTGTGACCAGGAATCATCCATGCTGTTTGGCATTTGCAGCTTTTTCCATGACAACACTTACCTTTTGGTCACTGTGATGATGGGGCTTTAGACCCCATTGCCACAATGTTCAAAATGTGCTTCAGCTATGGACCCCACACTTACATTTTGGTCACTGTGATGATGGGGCTTTAGACCCCATTGCCACAATGTTCAAAATGTGCTTCAGCTATGGACCCCACACTTACATTTTGGTCACTGTGATGATGGGGCTTTAGACCCCATTGCCACAATGTTCAAAATGTGCTTCAGCTATGGACCCCACACTTACATTTTGGACACTGTGATGAAGGGGTTTAGACCCCATTGCCACAATGTTCAAAATGTGCTTCAGCTATGGACCCCACACTTACATTTTGGTCACTGTGATGATGGGGGTTTAGACCCCATTGCCACAATATTCAAAATGTGCTTCAGCTATGGACCCCACACTTACATTTTGGTCACTGTGATGATGGGGGTTTAGACCCCATTGGCACAGTGGTCATGGTCTGATTGCATTGTGGAGGCCACACACATTTATGTGTGACACATGTTTTAGGGGGTCACATTGTATGTTCATTGTCATTTTCAGTGTTGTAGGCATGTGACACAGACTACACACGCTTGTCATGATGTTGGGGTGATGTCTTTTTCTGACATTCCTTATGTTTGAGTATGCTGGTTGTGTCATGCATTACCCATCCTATAAGTGGGGATGGTAGTGGTGGTAGGCATCCAGGCCCTCCTGAGTAGGGGTGGTGGTAGTGGTAGGCATCCATCCCCCTATGAGTGGGGATGGTAGTAGTGACAGGCATCCAGGCCCCCATGAGTAGGGGTGGTGGTAGTGGTAGGCATCCAAGCCCCCTGAGTAGGGGTGGTGGTAGTGGTAGGCATCCATCCCCCTATGAGTGGGGATGGTAGTAGTGACAGGCATCCAGGCCCCCTGGGTAGGGGTGGTGGTAGTGGTAGGCATCCAGGCCCCCATGAGTAGGGGTGGTGTTAGTGGTAGGCATCTATCCCCCTATGAGTGGGGATGGTAGTAGTGACAGGCATCAAGGCCCCCATGAGTAGGGGTGGTGGTAGTGGTAGGCATCCATCCCCCTATGAGTGGGGATGGTAGTAGTGACAGGCATCCAGGCCCCCCTGAGTAGGGGTGGTGGTAGTGGTAGGCATCCATCCCCCTATGAGTGGGGATGGTAGTATGACAGGCATCCAGGCCCCCATGAGTAGGGGTGGTGGTAGTGGTAGGCATCCAAGCCCCCCTGAGTAGGGGTGGTGGTAGTGGTAGGCATCCATCCCCCTATGAGTGGGGATGGTAGTAGTGACAGGCATCCAGGCCCCCATGAGTAGGGGAGGTGGTAGTGGTAGGCATCCAGGCCCCCATGAGTAGGGGTGGTGGTAGGCATCCATCCCCCTATGAGTGGGGATGGTAGTAGTGACAGGCATCCAGGCACCCATGAGTAGGGGTGGTGGTAGTGGTAGGCATCCAGGCCCCCATGAGTAGGGGTGGTGGTAGTGGTAGGCATACATCCCCCTATGAGTGGGGATGGTAGTAGTGACAGGCATCCAGGCCCCCTGGGTACGGGTGGTGGTAGTGGTAGGCATCCAGGCCCCCATGAGTAGGGGCGGTGTTAGTGGTAGGCATCCATCCCCCTATGAGTGGGGATGGTAGTAGTGACAGGCATCCAGGCCCCCATGAGTAGGGGTGGTGGTAGTGGTAGGCATCCAGGCCCCCACGAGTACGGGTGGTGGTAGTGGTAGGCATACATCCCCCTATGAGTGGGGATGGTAGTAGTGACAGGCATCCAGGCTCCCCTGGGTAGGGGTGGTGGTAGTGGTAGGCATCCAGGCCCCCATGAGTAGGGGTGGTGTTAGTGGTAGGCATACATCCCCCTATGAGTGGGGATGGTAGTAGTGACAGGCATCCAGGCCCCCATGAGTAGGGGTGGTGGTAGTGGTAGGCATCCAGGCCCCCATGTGTAGGGGTGGTGGTAGTGGTAGGCATCCATCCCCCTATGAGTGGGGATGGTAGTAGTGACAGGCATCCAGGCCCCCCTGAGTAGGGGTGGTGGTAGTGGTAGGCATCCATCCCCCTATGGGTGGGGATGGTAGTAGTGACAGGCATCCAGGCCCCCCTGAGTAGGGATGGTGGTAGTGGTAGGCATCCATCCCCCTATGGGTGTGTATGGCATTGGTGATAGCCATCCCGCCCCTATGGTTCTGCTGTTGCTAGTGTACGTCATTTCTGCATCCCTATGTGTGTGTGACATATTTCAGGTACGTGTCGTTTGTTTGTGTTGTGGGTGTTTGACTTACCGTCTGCGCCGTACGCGTCCGTACCGGTCCCGGTAATAGATGTAGAGTATTGGTAGGACCTACGCAATGGGATTCATGGTTGGTTCGTCTCGTTCGGGTTTCTCGTGGCTTCGACTCGTACTCGTCGCTGGCTTGTTCGTCTCGTCTTGTGGCGCGAATCGGAGCTTATGTACAGTTCTCCCGGATGCTCTGACGTGCCGGACGACGGGTTCGGCACGTACGGAAGGTGCATCGTACTAGTCCGGCCGGAAGGTGCTGTGTATTTGGTTCCGTGCGACTCGATTCGGCGTTTACGGATCCGGCTCGGGCGGGGAACAGGAGCTGAAATGGGTAAGTACGGCTCGCTCGGAATCTGTGCTGTTATGCGCATCGTACTTGCTCGTTCGGACGACTGTTCGAATCGGTCGGGAAACACGCGTTCGGCTTGGTTTTATTCCGGACGAATGGTGTTAGGTGCGCTTCCGGCCGAGATCAGAATCGACCCCAAAGTCTTTTACCGCCTTGATTTGAACAAAGGGTATCACCAGCTCCAACTGGAAGAAAATTGCGAGTGCATTACTACCTTTTCGACTCATGTTGAGTTAAGTTTCGGAGTGTCATCAGCAGCAGAACTTTTTCAGCATGTCATTTGTCGCATAATACAGCCAGTCACAAATGCTTTCAATTACAGTGATGACATACTAGTTTTTGGGGCCACACAAAAGGAACATGATAAAACTCTAACAAAAGTGTTTGTATTCTTGCCAATGCAGGTCTCACTTTAAATGCAGCAAAGTGTGAGTTTCATCAAACCCAACTCAAGTTCTTTGGTCATATCTTTTCTGATGGGGGAATGACTCCGGATCCAACTAAAGTACAAGCCTTGTCATCCATTTCTCCCCCACAAGATGTAACTATACTGTGGTAGTTCCTTGGTATGGCCAGTTACTGTTCAAGGTATACACAAGACGTTGCCTCTGTAAGTGCCCTATTGAGATACTTAACAAAACAAAATGTCCCATTTCAAAGGTCAAGTGAATGTAAGCGAAACTTCAAGAGACTCAATTGAGAACGCAACTGAAATGGCATAATTTGATCCAAAATTACAGACAGAGGTTGTTGTTGATGCAAGCCCAGTGGAGTTGGTTTCCATCCTTGCCAAGCACACTGGACATCCCAATGCTCCAAGGCATATTGTGGTTTATGCTAGCCGAAGTTTGTCATCAGCAGAACGTGCCTATTCACAACCTGAAAACAAATTCTCGCTGTAGTGTGGGCTTGTGAGCATTTTCATGTGTTCCTGAATGGAAAGCTTTTCACAGTTGCCATTGATCACCAAGCATTGTTCACCATTTTCGGCAATCCTAAAGCCAAAATGCCCCCTCGCATTGAGAGGTGGGGGTTGCGATTGCAGGAGTATGATTATATGATTGTGCAAAATACAGGAAAAGATCAAAACCCTGCTGACTACTTCTCATGTGTGCCAATACAGTGTCATGGCACTACTTCTAAAGTGGCTGATGCTTAGTTAATTTTATTGTGAAATCCAGTACCACGGATGCCATATTGATGGAACAAATCATTGCTGCTATGAGCACTTACTGAGATTTGCTGGTACTCAAAGACATTATCACACATCAATTGTGGCGAAAACTTACCCGACCTCTTCGTGAGGACCTTGAATAACAGAAATTCAAAAATGTGTATGAAGAACTTTAAGTTGCCCCAGAAGGCATCATCTTATGAGGGTCAAGAATTGTCATACTGGAGAGTCTGAGACAACAGGTTATTTAACTGGCTCATGAGGGACATTGTGTAGTTGTTGATACTAAACGAGTTCTACGGGTCAGAGTGTGGTTCCCTTGCCTTGATGAAAGAGTTGAAAAAGAGTTAAAGGCATGTTATTTTTGCAACTGCTTGTCATCCAAGACAACCACACATCCGTTAAACGTGTCTGATCTTCCAAAGCATGCATGGAAGAAGATTCCAATCGATTTCTTCAATGAACAATGAACATCACCTACTAGTGATTGTTAATGAATATTCCCATTTTCCCTTTCTGGAAGATCTGTCATCAACTACTCATGACAGAGTCATTGAGAGATTAGAAACTATTTTTGCAACATGGGGTGTTCCTTCAATTTTGAAATCTGACAATGGCCCACCTTTTAATAGTTGAGAATTTAAAGATGTTCTCACTCATCGAAATGTTAAGCATCAGAAAAGCACACCTCTCTGGCCACAGGCAAATGGTGTGGTCGAGAGATTTATGAGCACCCTCAAGAAGAACATTAAAAGTGCTGCTGGAAAAGCTTGAACTCAAATCAGTTCTTCAGTCTACTCTTCATGCATACAGGTGAACTCCTCATTCTATCGTGGGTGAAAACCCTGCCACCTTTATGTTTGGGAGCGTCATAGGAACCAAACTGTCACAATGGACCAATGAGAGATCTATTGACCTTGGTAAACTTTGCACTACTGACTCATCTCACAAATGCAAAATAAAGAATGATGTGGATAGATGCCACTGTGCTTGGAGCACTGTGTTCAAAAGAGGAGTCCAAGTGTATGTTACTGATTTGTGTATTTACTGGAATGATTATCAACTTGTAATAAACCCACCTAACTTTAGTTACTGATTTCCGCCCCTTATTGTGTGACACAAACTTTAAATTGTTTTATTGAATGTCGAATCCCTTCTTCCTCTCAGTCAACCAAAAAGATGCTTCGGTGAGAAATGGTAACCACTTTCCAGTGCATTCCAGATGGTAGCATGTCGGATGGTTGGTTGCTGAAGCAAAGGGAGATAGTGCATCATATTCTAGACCTGTCCAAACCCAGTCCGAATCTATAAAGTCCATATCTCATGCCCGAGAATTGGTGGAGTTCCAGCAGTTCAGGAGACACTTGTAACAGTGGAGGAGTGAGTATCAATAGGGTGGTGCAATGCAATTGCTTATGGTTAGATTGTGGTGTTTTGCATAGATTGCATGGTGTGATGTGATAATGTTTTAAGTTGTATGAGTGTGTTACTTAATGTAAAGAAGTTGAAGTTGTTATCAGGCTCAATATAGCCTAAGCTGGATAGTAATAGTTAATGTTGTTGAAAATACTATGTTGTAATTGTCTGCTGAGTTTTTTAGTACTAGTCGTGAGACAACGTTGACTGCACAATTGAGGTAGGGACATATACTCTGTGTGAGAGTCAGTTGTGGTTACTGTAGTGGTTCCTATTGCGCAATGGAGAAGCTGAACTGATCCGGGTGATTTCCGCTGGTCAAGGTTTGACTTGAGTATGCATCTAAGTAGGTCATAAAGTGTCTCTCCAAACCATTTCTTGTGTGATTGAATAATTTGATTTCTTAAGTGGAGCACACAAAGTTATTTGTTAAAATTGCTTTGCATTTTATTTTACATGCTTAGTGTTGAGAGAAGAGTGCGTTTGTGAAAATCGTAAAGGAGGGTGAGTTTCAGGGAGGAGTGAGAACTTCGTCACAGTGTGTCAAGCTGAGTCTGGTCGTTGGTGTTGAGCCATGCTGTTATTGCTTGACTTCATCATAGAGTGCCAAGCTGTTATTGGTTGTTGACGCTGAACGAGAATTGTGGATAGAGAATTATTTCTTGAGTTGAAATGAAAAGTATGTTTGTTGGCATTAGTGAAAAATGAAACTATTTAAGGCTATATGAGATCTCATTAGGGGAGATGTGAAAATACCTGTTCGAGAGGGAGAGGAGGCAGCACCTGAAGATACATCGGGTCATTATATGACCATAAACATGGGCCTTCACACATGTATTTGGCTGAATTAATGGCATAAGATCACAGAGAAAGAAGGTTCATTGATGTTCCCACTGTAAGGCACATTTAGTTTGAGAAGAATTGAGAATTTGAGAAGAGCACTGTACAAAATGAAGCCGCCTCCTAGACCCGCACAGTACAATGCACTTAATGTTTGGGAGCATGCAGCTCATGTTAGGCAAAAGGAAAGGTATCAGAGAAGAGATCAAAAGGTAGTGTGTACTGGTGCAGATGTTAGGTGGGATGCACAACAAAAAAGCAGAGGAAAACTAACATGATAGAGGGAGCTAGACTGTACCCTAAATTGACAAGTTAAAAAACAGAGAAAGGAAAGGAAGGGAAGAAGAAAGGGGAAAAGACAGAAAACAGTGAGTGTGAAGCCAGTGATAGTGATTCTAGTGATGATTTTTTAGATGTTGTTGTCAGCGTGTCACCCCTGTCTAATGAGGCCCATTTGAAGGGCATCTATAGTACAGGAGCCAATAGAAACTCTGGAGTAGCTACTTAACCTGATGGGAGAGAGTACAGGGGTTAGTGCCCCTATTAACCCTACTATTTTCAATACCCCAGATGTACTCACTGTCCAGGTCACTATTGGTCCTGTAGTTTCTTTGTAAAAACCCGAATTGACAGGAAACTCAACACATACTTTGGCAGTCCCTACTGGACTAAGTTTGACAGCTGGAATCCCTGTGGGTCCAAGAATAGGAAGAGTTCCTCTGGTCCCAACTCAAGTGAATGCCCCTTGTGCTTCAAGTGCAGATCCAATGATGAATCAGACGGGGTTTACTCCTACAGGAGGGTTTTCCCAATTATTGCCCAACTTTGACTTGTTTATTTGGAGCACACCTTTGAATGTTAATCACAGTAATACCAGAGAAGGGATAGTGTCTAATGCCCCTGTAGTACAGAATGGCCTTAGTGCCAAGATGACTGGATTAGGTTCATGAATGGGACCCCAAGAGAAGGTAGAAGTTAAGGATTGAGTAAAGAAATAATTCAGTCCCCAATGAGAGAGAATGCAGTGGATGTGGTTAAATTAAAGTTAGAACTGAATGATATGATACAAGGAAACCTTGATATTTCCTGATTAGATGGCTACCAAGAGAGTGAACTTGTATTCATGTGTAAATATGTTACCAAACGTGCAGGACAAGCCCATGAAAAACTGTCCAAATTAGCTCAGATATATGAGATTGATCTGAATAGCACCAAGTCTCTGTAGAAAAGTTACAGTGTGTGCTTTGATGAAAACGACATAACTAGCATGAGGACATAAGGAGTGAAACTGCAGGTTAAAGAATTAATTAGTAACATCCGGAAATAGAGTGAGTTAGATAAATGGGAAGGAAGATGGCCAAAGAAGAAAGAACAAAAGAAGCAGAGAGGACAGCTACCTCTGTCCACAGCGGAGGGAGAGGGCACCACAACATTTCTTTAAAGGGAAGTGCCTGGTGGAGGATGAGTCCATGTGCCCTGGTGTAGAAGTGATCGCGAGTTATTCACAAATAAGTTCCCCACATTGAGAGAATGGCCAGTGGAATGGCAGGTTGAGTGATTTGTGAAAATTTCACAGGTCTTGTGGGTAGATTCCAATGCTTTGTTCGATATTGTTGTTCCGAGTGATTTGTGGGCAGAAAACAGTGTGGTTATAGAATGGCCAGAAAAGGAGCCCAAAAGAAACCCGGTATGAAATGCTCCATCGCCGTTGGTGATGAAAAAGTATCAACAGGTTTTTTGAAATGGAGGATTCCAACTAAAGATATTGATTGAGTTATGTTAGAAATTGGATCTCTAGTTGGCAGAGGTATGAAACCTGTCCAAGTAGGGACCACGATCCTAGTCAGGGTAATTCAGATGCACACCCTAAATTAACCTGTGTTCACCCTCTGGAATCTTCGCACAGAGCAGTCAGGCTTAACTTAAGAGTCAATCTGTAAAGTATTTGTTCAACACTTAATACAATAAAACAGCGAAAACAGCACACAAAAAAATCCACACCAGGTTAGAAAAATAGAGCTTAATTTAATTAGCAAAATAAGACCAAAACAACAAAAATTCAATAAGTAGAACCGGAGCGTGAATTTTTAAAGATTAAACTGAAATGTAGTGCTAAAAGCATAAAGCCCCAAGCGAGGACATCTGGCTGCGCTTGACCAGGATAACGTTCAGGCTGAACACTATGGGGCACGGGACAGATACAGGGACCAACCCTGTCCTACTGAAATAGTACCTTGTTGCGTCATCTACAGGCCTGATGAGTGGAGCAGAAGAGACGGTGCGTCATCGTCAATCCGGCTGGACGTAGGCGATGCATCAGTTCCGAACTGCACAATCTGAGATACGACAGCTACATAGTGATATAGGTGGTGTGTCATCAACAAGCCACGCAGCCGGTGATGTGAAGTCCTCGAAGCAGGCGATGCATTGGCACCGAAGGAGATGTGTCGGCTCTGACAGGCACAACAACAGTGAGGCATGGATTTTTCAGAAAACAGCAAGAAAACCCACTTTCAAGGGCCCAAGACTGTATTGGCACCACTTGGCAGGGCATGACTCACAGTTGGCAGAATCCAAGGCTGTAGAAAGGGTTGTTGGAAGCCTTTGATGTCCCTGAGATTTCAGAACTGGAAGTAAGCCAGAAATTCAGCAAGCTCTTGGAGTCTTGTTGGTATTGGGGATGTAGAGATGTAGGTCCAGTCATTCTCACAAAGGCAAGGACGGCAGCAGGTAACAGGGCATGGACAGCAAAGCAGGAGTCCACCAGAGTCTAGCAGAGGGACAGTCCTTTTAGCAGCACGTCAGTCCTTCTTCTTGGCAGAATGTCCTCAGATCCAAAAGTGTACTGAGTTGGTGGTGCCAGAGGTCTAGAATTATATTCAGTAGTGCTTTTGAAGTAGGGGATACTTCAAAGAGAGGTGTTTGAAGTGCACAAGGTCCCTGCCCTGGCTCCAGACTAACTACAGAGGGTATGCATTTCTTTGTGTCTGGACAGGCACAGCCTTATTCAGGTGTCAGTGCCAGCTCTTCCCTCTCATCCCGCCCAGGATGGCCCATCAGCCTGGTGATGGCCCCACGGGATATGTATGGTCCATCAGGCAAACTTAAGCTCTCTTTGTGTGCGATAGTCTAGAGGGAATGTACAAAGCCCAGCTGTCACCCACCCCAGACATGGATTAAGAGGGAGGCTAAGGCACAGATTTGTTAAAGTAAGAAAACCTGGCAACCTTCTAATAGAGGCATTTTCAGACTTGCACCATAAAATCCAACTTTACCATAAGTTGTGATTTTAAATTGTGAGTCCAAAAACACTAAACTCAAAATATCTATCTTTTCCCAATTCAAAATTACATTTATAAAATGTAATAAGGAATGTTAACCTATGGAAGAGAAAGGCCTTGTAGTAGAGAAAAACAAATGTAAGAGTTTTTCACTACCTTGGCATGTAAAACCTAAAAGAACATGCCCAACTTCCTACATACAGTGCACCCTGCCCTAGGGACTGTCCAGGGCCTACCTTAGGGGTGACTTATATGTATTAAAAAAAGGTGTGGACCTGGCGTGAGGGTTAACTTGCCAAGTCAAAATGGCAGTTTAAAACTGTAAACACAGGCTCTGCAATGGCAGACATGAGGCATGTGTAAAGGGCTACTTAAGTGCGTGGCACAATCAGTGCTGTAGACCAACTAGTAGCATTTAATGTACAGGCCCTGGGCACATGAAGTGTACTTTACTAGGAACTTATAAGTCAATTAAATATGCCAATTGTGGATAAGCCAATGTTACCACTATTTAAGGAAAGAGCACAAGCGCTTTAGCATTGTTGACCAGTGAAAAAGTGCACAGAGTCCAAAGCCAACAATAGGAGGTCAGAAAAAAGAGAAGGAGGAAGGCAAACAGTTTGGGGTGACCCTGCAAAAAGGGCCATTTCCAACAAGTCAAGATTGAGAGAATGACCCAAGAACCCAAAGAGGTTGTTGCAGGTGTTTAAGCAGCATAGTGGATTGGAAACTCTTGAACCAGTTGGAAATGGCCCTTTTCAGGGTACTTTCCTTCGACATTTTGCATTTGCCCTTTTGGTTTTCCGCTGATCTACATGCTAGCCTTAGTACTTTGACTGCTTAGACACTGCCATTCAGTGCCAAAGAGCTGTGCTTGTCATATACATACTGGTGATTGGTGTATGCCATGAGACCCTTGTCCAGTGGTAAGACATATACCGAGGGCATGTAACCCAAATGCTACTGCGTGGGCCTGCAGCACTGGTTGTGCTACCCACAGAGGTAGTTCTTCAAGCTTACCATAGGTTTACCATTGCAGGACCTGTGTGTGAGGTTACTGTTACTCAGTTTGGCATTTAAAAGCTACCTGCCAAATTTCTGCATGTCTCCCACTACATCTGAGTGCTACCTGGGGGTAGGGTGCGGTGTGTGGAAGAGGAAGGGTATGTGCACATGTGCACTACAAGCCCTAGCAGTCAATACCTCTGGATGGTGTGTTTAGTGCTGTGAGGCCTGCTTCTCGCATTGATTAACATGGCAGATGTATGGAAAGGCTATTGAGCTGTGTTTCGTATGTGCAGAAAAGTAGCAGTATGGTGTTTGGTATCAATGGATTAGTAATGGAAAATCCTCTCCAGTACTGAGAGTGGATTTGACGTTCCTAATGTGGAAATGCCATTTTGGGAAAGTGGGCATTTCAATGCTTGTGGCTCTCTGTGTGCCTGCCAGACTGTCTCCAATCCACATCTGGGTGCTGGGGGAACAGCTAAATCTGTTCATTCTTGATAGATGGCCATACACTTGGGGCACTCAAGGGAAACTGCAGACCTCTGACTCCGAGGGACCTTCCTAGGATGGATAAGAGGGGGTGGAATTGACACCTGCATTCCAAGTAGCAGGGTCCTGGCTCCACTAAAGAAATTGATCAAGTCTCCCATGGTAGGATGGCAGACAGGAATGAATTCAGAGGGGGCCTGTGCATTTCAAAGGTGGCCTTTTGAACTGATCTCATCTTCAAAGGCCATTGTGTTTATGACTGCTGGGGCTCCATCCTCAGGAGTTTAGAAACGCTTTTTAGATTGGAGCCATTCTACGCTGGTTCGACCTTGTGAAATTGACAAGAGGAACCATTGGGGTATGAGGGACTGGAGCTGGATTATCCTCAGACTTGTGGTGGCCTGGGGCTTGTGTGCCTCAGGAAGGGGACTATCACTTGTTGGGTTTTGCCTGGATGTTGCTGGCCTGTAGCTAATTGCCAACTGTTGTGGTCCAGGTCACTGAGCACTCTCCAAGGGCCGGTTGGCTGGCCACCGGTCCATGAGATCTCAGGGACAGAAAGGATCTCCCCGTTTCCACAAGATCTTAAGGACTGCGCAGGGTGTGGTGGAAACAGGTGAAAGTTATTGTTGGTTGGGACAAAGACCATCCTGACATATGCAGTAATCACACTGTGCAGAGGAGTGTGCTTGTTAAGATCAGTGGCCCACCTTTGGGTACCGTATTGTGGTGTCCGAACAGTGTAGTGCTGCTTTTGCTCAGTCTGCGGGACCCAAACTGGAAGCCTGGGCTATCTCCGATCTCCAGATCGGGAGGATGACAGTGTCTGAGATCGCAGCCGCAGTCCAAGTTCACCAGCTCCCTCCCCCAGACCCACGCAACAAGGTACTCTGATGTTGGAAATGAGGGGTTTGCGGTGGGATTGAGACCTGAGATTAGCTTGATGAATCAATAGCATTTGATTTGTTGGCAGAAGAAATCACTTGATGAAAGTTTGATATGCAAAATAATGTAGCGATGAATTGGAGATGAAGCTGAAGAGATAAAAGGAGAAATTGATGGTGGCACAGATGAGAGCCGCACAGGGGGGAAATCAGAGTCAACCTTTTGTAGGGAATGTGGGGTCTATGCAAAGAGTATATCAGCGAGGAACTCCTGTGATGCAAGGTGGGAATGGTTTTCCACAAAAAGGCAGAGATCATGGTGTTCTGATCAACCCAAGCACTAGAACTGGTGTGGCAACATTGAAGTGAATGAATCCTTGCCATTATAGCAATAAGTGGGGGCATTGGAAGCAGAAATGTTGACTTAATCACAACCGAATGGTGAATGAGAATCAGTTTCAGAATCTAGGATTTACAAAGCCCCAGGGTAATAACCTCATACAGTCAAAGAATGTATAGAGGCCAAGAATGCAAAATTATAATGTGCCCCAAGCTCCAGTGATGCAGGGTCCACAAGCCCCGATCCCACAGCATAATGCAAATGGTTCCTGATTTTAATTCAAATCAAATCCCAAATGTAAATAAGAATTTTTTCCAAAATCAGAGCACGTTTTAACAATTTTGGTTGCTTGAAGAGTTTTAGGATTACGGTTCTGACCAGTCATTATGATGGTGCCTGAGGGGGGAGGAAGATTGTATACGTGTTGCAATCCTAAAGTTAGATCAGAGTGGTCCATTCGTAGAAGGTGAGGTGAATGGCCAACTTGTATCATTCCTGATTGATACTGGTGCTACCCGTTCTACTGTTAGAACAGTGGAAGTTCCAAACCTACCCCTCTCAGGAAAACAAATCCAAATCATAGGAGTCGCAAATGAGCAAATGCAAGCCCAGTGACAGACAAAGTACCTGTTAAAACAGTGTCCTTTTCAGAGGATCACCGGTTTGTGGTGTGTGATTTGAGTCCTGTAAATGTATTAGGCCGTGACCGCTGTACAAATTGAACTGCACCATTTACTGTATCCCAAAGGTCGTAGAGTTCCAGACACATGACAAAGATGTTGCCTTCAAATTGGCAAGACAAGGTCCAGACATCGGATAGTACCCCTTGATGACAAAATATGATTTTCCACCAGATCTTAAAGATACAGTGAAGCTAGAAGTCTGGAACTTTTCAGGAAAGGACACAGGCCTCATGAAAGGAGCTGAGTCTATTTGCATTAATGTAAAACCCTATGTTAAGTACCCAAGAACCCCACAATATATTCTGACTCGTGAAAAAATTGCTGGGAATCACCCCAGTGATTGACTCAAGGATACAACAAAGCATTTTGAAGGAAATAAAGGGGTGTCCATGTAATTCACCTATTATGGGCTTACAGAAGCCTAACGGTAAACACAGCGTAGACCAAGATCTGAGAAAGATAAACACAATAGTTGTTCCCTGTTGTCCCATGGTACAAAAATCCAGCTGTGATTTTATTGCAAATTCCATGTGAGGCTGAGTGGTTCACAGTCATTGATTTATGTCAGGCTTTCTTCACCATACCTTTGCACGAGGACAGCCAGTTCCTAATCGCTTTCCGGTTCCAGAACTGTGTTTGGCATGGTTGCGAGTCTCCCAAGGGTATTTGGAGAGCCCCTCAATTTTCAAATAGATCCTCAAAACAAATCTGTAGTCCTTAATTTTGCCCTGCAGCTCAGTTCTACTGCAGTGTATCAATGACCTGCTGGTTGCTTCAGATACACAGGAAATTTGCAAACAAGACACTATTGCCCTGTTGAACCACTTGGCTGAGAATGAACATAAAGTGTCCCGAGTAGGTTGCAATATTATCAAAAAGAAGCTCTATAGCTCAGAAATCACATTGAGAAGGGAATGAGGAAGGTGTCGTAAGAAAAAATCTTGGCAATTCTGAAAATGAATCCACCAACTACTCAGGCAGAAATCAGGATGTTTTTTGGGAATGGTGGCTACTGTTGTCAGTAGATACCCAACTTTTCCTTAGTGGCCAAGCCTCTACAGAGGCTGACACACAAGAATGTGTCTGATCTGGTACCTTGGGATAACAACTGCTTGGTTGACTTCCTAAAGCTGAGAGAAAGTCTCTGTTGTGCCGCTGCACTCGGAGTGCCTGATTATAACAGAGATTTTGCTCTCTTCAACACTGAAAGGGAGGGCTGCACTCTCTCTCAATGCTTATACAGTTGCATGGAAATGGCCAAAGACCAGTGGCCTATTTCTCTGCTACCCTTGATCCCGTAGCTGCAGCGCTGCCTGGATGCCTTAAAGCTGTGGCAGCCGTAGGTGTAAGCATAGAACGGTTGAAGGTATTGTGATGGGTCATCACTTTACTGTGTTTTTGCCCCATTCAGTTGAGATATTATTGATCCGTACCCATACCCAACAATTGATCAATAGCTACCTGACCAGATATTAGCAGATCATACTGGCAACAGAGAATGTGAATCTGAAATGGTGTGCTAGCTCGAACCCTGCTACAATCTTGCTGCTGCCTAAAGTCGAGAATGAGGACGAGGAAGTAGAGCATGACTATCTCTATGTCACTGAACTGTGCACCAAGCTAAGACTAGGGATTCAAGATGAGTCATTGCCTGAGTCTGATTTTGTAATGTTTCTTGATGGCTCCTGCCTACGAGACGATAAAGAAAGTCTGAGAGCTGCATGCTCAGTTTGCACAGTCTCAGGCATGATCAAAGCCTCCTGGCTTCAAGGAGTATTTTCTGAACAAGTGACTGAGTTGATCGCTCATAGGACATGCTGTGTTTCTGCACAGCTGAAGGTGACGATTTTCACTGAGTGTCAGTATGGCTTTGATGATTCTCATGATTTTGGACAGTTATGGTCACAACAGGGATTTATGACTTCTTCATGTTCTCTCATCCACAATGGGGCAAATGTTATGCCACTGCTTGAAGCAATACAGTTGTCTAGCTAGATTGCTGCTGTGAAATGTTCGCACACCACAGTGGAGAAGATTATGTGACATATGGTAACAGACACGCTGACGAAGTTGCACATTACTGTGACCATGCACTTGCACATTTAATGATGAATATTCTAATGAAACTGAACATGAGACGAATCACAATTTTTTGTTAACAATTGCTGATACATGGGAGTAGATTGTGTCAAAATAGTTGATGAGATTTGGGTTTCAGGATATGGAAGACCTGTGTTGCCAGATACTCTTTTGCCCCCTAAGGCTAGACATTAACATGGCTCATATAGGGAGGGATGCTATGGTCAGACTGTTTCAGCAGACATGGTTTAATCCCAGATTCTGATTGATGGCTGAAGGATTGTGTCACTGATGTGTTGTGAATCAACAAATGAATGTAGGGAAAAGAACTGCAGTGACATTGAACTATGTAGGGAGATCAGGTGGTCCCTTCAACAGGATGCAGTTGGACTTTATAAAAATGCCTGTGTGCAACAGGATAAGATATGTCCTGGTGGTTGTGTGCATCTTTCCTCGCTGGGTTGAAGCCTACCTGACTAGAATTTTTGTTGCTGGAGCTCCTACCAAGATTTGGTTTCCCGATTTCACTGGAGTCAGAATGAGGGATTCATTTTAATAATGATATCCTGAGAATGTTGTGTGCAGCATTACAAGTGGAGCAAAGACTACATTGCAGTTATCGTCCAGAGGTTTCTTGCATTGTGGGACAAGTGAATGGCATTCTGAAATCCAGACTAGCTAAAGTGGGTGATTTTAACATCTTTGAAGTAGCCTGCTTCTATACGCTTGTGGACATTGCAGATTAAATGATTCTTGCAAAATACTGGCTGATGTGGTGTGTTCTGTGTCTTGTCAGGTTAGAGCCACCATCGTCCTGCCACATCAGGAACAGTGCCATGATCTCAATACCTGCGACTGGATCCTGGTGAAGAAACATGTTTAGAAAACATGCCTGGAACCTCGTTGGCGTGGCCCTTACCAGGGTATTTCGGTGACAACCACTGCTGTCAAGTGTGGAGGTCCCCCCAACTGGATCCAGAGTGCTAACACTCACAGAGTTGACTGTCCCCTTGATGATGTGACAGCACCTCTTGCAGAAGTGCCAGGTGCAACCAAGAGACAGCGGGAGCAAGTTAGACAAGCCGTAGGGGAGCAAAAGAGCCTGAGTCAGCACATGATCGGCTTGAGGTGGGTCTCGTTGAGTCAACAATTGAATTAGAGGCTGGAGAGTCTCATCCTGTGGCTTTGCCTGAACCAGATTCAGACCATGATGAAGAGCCTAGTGCTGTGATAACATGAGTGGGAGCTGGAGAACATTGGCCAAGAACGCAAGAGAGAAAGAGAAAGAGTCTGCCAGAGGTACGAGTGGCCCACACCATTTCAGAGGATCCTGAGGATTCTGGTCTAAGTGACAGTGAAGGTGAAAGGTTTGCACCCAGGAGATCAAAAACAGCTAGAGTACCCTGTTGAAGAAATTCGTCCCCAGAATGAACATACTTTGCTACTGATGACAGAGAGAGAGAACTTTGGGATTTTGAGGATAACAGTAAAATTCCAATGGAGCCTCTTTGAACTAAATATTGTGGCTGAACTGTGTTTTGAACTCACTTTGCCACTGAATAGACTGACCCGGGGTCTCATTGGCCTGTTTTCACTGAATGTTGAACTGTATATTTACTAGAGACATTTAAATAGCCTTTGTTGAAAAAAATAATAAGATTACCTAGGCCCGAGGCTGCTGAAGGAGTGTAAGGGTGTCATTCAGAAGAACATGGAGTATGGCTAGGGAAGACTCTCGAAGACTTTGTAAATAGCTTCACTATACATTGTTTGAACTTTGTTTTGCCATTTGCACAGGTGGAGACTGACAGAAAAGAAGACTCTGCTGCTTCTACTTCCCACGCAATGGTCTGATTTTAGAGAAGTTATGGAAATTAACAACCATAGTAGGCATATGTACATGTTAACAGGTGTGTCAATAGTTGTAGTTGCAGTACTAATTGTTTTACTTGTGGGAATGTATTCACCCACATCGGCTAGTTTAGTGGAGACTAAGGGGCGATTCCGATGTTGGACGGACTCAGGTCCGTCCGACATCGGTCCGGAGCCGTAACCGACCGACCTGCTGTCGTCGGTTACGGCCCAGGCAGTACGATGCGACCGAACCCTGTTCGGTCGCACTCGTATCTCCCACAATGGGAGCATGCATTCCGGACGGAATGCATGCTGGCATTGGAGAAAGCAGGGGTGCAGTTCAACCCTGCACTCTGTGGCCGGCACTCCAAGGTGCCTGCCACCGGGTGCAGGGTTCAACAGAGGGGCACCATAGGTGCCTCCAGGCCGCCATTCGGCGACCTTGCACCATGGGGGTCCCACTGGGGGCCCCCAAAGACAGTGACCGACTGCCTTTTCGTGCCGGAAAGACTGGCACGAAAAGGCAGTGAAAAACTGCCATCGTACTCCCTCGGTCGCAAAGAGGCAGCAGGGGGAGTACAGAGGGATTTCCGGATGGCTGACGGGCTCTCCGAACCCGTCGTAAGCCATCCGGAAATTCGAGTCGGATTCTTTTCCGACCGAGCCCATCGGAATGGCTCGGTCGGAAAGGAATCCGAGCGGCACGTTCCGAATCGGTCGGAAGGGCTCCGACCATCGTTCGGTGCCCTTCCGGCCGAAATCGGAATCGGCCCCTCAGCCTCCTAAAATCCTGCTCCATACTGATGGTAGTTTGCATTCACTTAATGTTAAAGAATTGCATATAGATTCATCAAGAGGAGATTTTTCCTCAAATGCTTATATCAAATTGCTTTATGAGTACATTGACACTATGGATGCCAGGGATTGCTACCTTTGAATGCAATTACATGCATCAGCTGCAGACGGTATCACTTACCATAATTTTCCTTTGACTTATTGTGTCACTTGTAGCCTTTTGATGAGCCTTTTGTATGGACAAGGTCATTTTCAATATTTGTTTTCAAATTATGATTTAGTTCTTTCAGAAGTTTCCATGTTTAAGCATTTAAATCGTCACCCCAATGCAAAAGAAATCGAGCTAGCTGACTGTTTCTTTAAATCCACAAAGACACTAGACAGGAACAACCTGAGTTTCATTTTGACCGATGTTGAGAAGACATTTTTAAATTTGGATGAAGATAGAAGGCGAGATATGGAGGCTAGATAAAAATCAGACAAGGATCTAAAGACTAAAGGTCAGTGGGCCAAAGAAGAAAAAGAGCATCAAGTGGCAGGAAATCAAACAGCGTTGACCTTAGATTGGAAGCATAAAGGGAAATTAAGTAAACTTAGAAGCAGATCAGAAGTTCACACAACAAATAAGTGACAGAGTGAATGGGAACTAGGGGTGGTGGTAAACTCCATTCCTCCAGCGGAGTTCACAGAGTTTTGCCCACTCCACGCTCTGCTTGGATCACTGCTGTGTGGCTGACTTTTTTCTTGCATGTGGCACAGTAAGTTGGCGAGCATGAGTGAGAAAAACCAATGCTAGACCAGCTCCTAGTGAGATTTCTCAATGCAGTGGTCATGGCAGAACCCCACCGCTCACATTGAGAAAGCTGCTGCTTGAGTAGAAAATGTACTTGAGTGGCAGAAAGAAGCAGCACCCTCTGGCATGCTGCGTGGTGCAGTTCATGATGATTTTACAGCACAGGACAAGTTTGCAGCACTAAAAATCCGCGCGAGCAGCTCAACATACTGCAACTCCGCTGCTCGCGGAACTCCGCTTTTGGGTAATTGTGCAGAACTCCACGGAGTGAAACTCTGTGAGTTCCGCCCAGGCCTAATGAGAACACACTTCTGACTATGGGAGAAATTGGCCATTGTTCTTGGGAGGTGAGGATCCTGTGATTCCTGAAATTTATTATATTTGTGGAGAGCATGCATACTTCAATTTACCCCGAGTTTGATATGGTGTATGCTATTTGGGCATTGTTTTTCTGAAAATGTATCATGTGAAACATTTTAATGATCCTATGTGAAAAGTGAATTCCAGGACTAAAAGAAGTAGTAGTGGTACCGAAATTGTGGGAAATATTTTTGGTGCAATGATTAAAAAGTTGTTTACTATAGTGGATAAACTGTCCATCAGTACAACAGGCGCTTTATTGATTGTAGATTCTTAAATGGTCACTATAAGATCCATGGTTTTACACAATCGTCTTGCTTTAGACATCCTCCTCACAAAAGAGGGCAGAGTTTGCAAGATGGTGAAGGTTCAGCAATGCTGTATTTATATTTCTGACAAGAGGAAAGACTTGAGAATATACATCAAGAAGATGACTGATCTGAAGGTAGATTTGAAGGATTTAGACACAACAGGTTCCTGGGTAGCAATTGGAAATGGATTTGCTGCAGTTGACAAATGGTTTGGAAACCTGGGAAGTGGAATATTGGGTTCCATTTTGTAGCCCCTTGTGATAATTGTTCTTTGTAAAATATTTCTGGTTGTGATCTTTGAGGGATATAAGTGTTTACAAGTAAGGACGGCGGTAAAAAGGAAGAGAGCGGATGTAGAATTAGAGGAGAGTCAGTGTAGATAGTATGATGACATTAAAAATCTGGAGGAGTCCAGAACAAAGTTTATGAAACTCCTGAGGATTTGACAGGTCCATCTGATAAGAATAAGGGGGGATGCGGCTAGCTGGCTAAGATGGCGGTAGCATAATCTGGCGACTCCGCATCGTCCTGAAAATAATCCTGCAATCTCCCCCATATTTGACATTATTTGTCTCGAATTTGGCAGCTAAAAGTTGGCTGTGGGCCCTTGGAGGACTCCTCTGCAATCATAAGGCATTGAGCATTCCGATGAGATTTGTGAACCACCAATGATTGCTCTGCTGCCGCGGGCGGGAAGATGGCGGCTGGGCCGAGGCGCTCCGATGATGTCGGAGATAACTGCCACCTGGACTGCACCACGATGCGACTCATCTGAAAGAAGTAGTCCTGAAACATACAGCCGTTTTGCCAATCGAGGTGCTTTACAGTGCTAAATTGCACAGCAGCAGCTGTAACCACAACAACTGTAATGAGTCTGCATGCTCCCTAATGGCTGCCCTCAATCGCCACACTGCTTCTGCCACAAAGTGTTCAGTAATTTTTAAAGTGTGGTGCCTCTAGTGCGATAACTCAGTGGGCAACAGCGGTGCTCCTTCTGCAATTGCTATTACAATCCTAAATTTCAACGTAGCAGCCGAAACAAGCAAGAACTGTAATGAACCTGTGTACTGCCTAACAGCCGCCCATGCTTGCTGCTTCTGCAGCACAGTGTTCAGGCTCATACTAAGATAGCTGTTAACGTCTGTGATGCAGCGGTAATTTCACGGTAATTTCTCAATGCAAAACCTCATTTACCTTCTAATTTACCGCTGCAAAGGTACTGGACCCTTGCACACTGTATATTGCCATCAGGAGATTTACATAAACATGAACAATCAAAAATGCAATTAATATTTAAGCCAATAAAGAGAGTTGTGAGTATTTTAAAGGGTTTTATTTTCTAGTTAAAAGTTAAAGTTCTCTGACCCTTTATTCATTAGTCAAATATCAATCAGGTTTCAGAATTTGGAAAACAGGAAAAATAGAATTAATACAGAACATATTATAGGTTGCATACAAAACATTCCATAAAGGAAGGGAATGAGGCAATCAAATGTCAATCAGAATTCTCCAAAGAAAGTTCAGGAAATATAATTCAAGAGTGAATTATGCAAGGCTAATCAAATAATTAATAATTGGCAAAAATCTCCCATAAAGAGAAATAAATGCATAAGACAAATAAATCTTTTAAAAAATAATTAATTAGTCAAAGCATGAACTTAAAAATGTTAGCATCTAAATCTAATCCTGTTCTATCCAGCTCCACTCTCTGCCCTGGTCTGTTCATCTGTCCTCTCTGTGTTCACAGAGACGCTGCTCCTGAAAAGGCCCCTCCTTCACAGACCACAGAGGAATGTGATCTGCCTTGCCAAAAATATGACGTGCAAGGCTAGCCTATGCCCCCCACCTCCCTCTATCTCTCCTCGGACGCAATCTTCTCTCAGACTGCACCCGCTAAAGCTTCTAAAGCCTCTAAAAAAAAAAAAACCCCAAGCCCCTAAAGAGGTCATTATTTATACTCTAATTCTTGGCTGACTATACTAATAAGGTTGCAATTTTCAGTAAAGCTTGTACCCTGATTGGATAGCTTAGATGACGAGGGTCTCACCATCCTGTTCTCATTGGCAAATCCAACCCACACCAGTTTTAACAAAAAAAAACCTTAATGATTAATACAATTATATGTTTTAGCAACATTTACTAGGAAAAATGTTTCAGTCTATTTCCTCCTTCCTGTCATATCGCACGCAGGAAGGACACATTCCACAAAAACTGGTACATTGGCACGATAACAAGAATGTACAGTTCATGGTGGCCTTGAACCAGGTCTTCACTCGAGGCACTTGGCAGTATGTAGCTGGTATAATCTGCGCATGCGTTTTTCAGCACGATTCTCAGCCATGCTGGATTCTTAGGCAGCCATTTAATGGTGGGCCCAAAAACAAAATAAACACAAAAAGAGTATTAACCCCTTCAGTGCGCGGTAAATTCTCCCGCTGTGCGGGAGAATTAACGCGTGGGCGGGTTTTCGACGGCCCCCAGCCGTCGTGCGCACACGCCCACTGTAACGCGTGACGGCTGGGGGCCGTCGTGAGCATGCAAGGGGTTAATTTTCAAATGAAACCCATTATGTTTTACCTTCCACATACTAAAACCCTGTATAAATGATACCTTGCAAAAGCTATTAATGTAAAGCAGCTTTTCTTATTATTTGTGCACAACATGCAAAAATATGTGCAATGTACAACATAGCATAAAACATGCACTAGTGTAAATTTTGAAAGCGCACACAGTTAACACATACTCATAGCAACATGCTCTAATGTTTTAGATTGCTTTTCATGCAAATGCTTTGCCCCCGTGTAGTGATGGTGCATGGTTAATTAATACACATTATAAAAAGATGTGTTATGAACTGAATATATATTGTCTAAATATGCAACAAAGCCAAAATCTCTTGAGACAGGAACAGGGAGTGTAGATTATAAGGGAAAGGATACTGGGAAGAGAGAACACATTCCATGATTCAAAGCTAAAGAGGCCACTGAAATCACGAGTTTTCTCTACACTGCAAAAACACATGTTAATTCAGCACAAGCATTTCAGACTGAAAGCATTTATGACCAAACCTCATTTTATGTTTTTCACTTTGAAAAAAAAACTTTTGACTAGGCATGTGCCATGTGTTTTCACTTGCACCAAAATTTGTGTGCCATTTTAAATGCAGTCTGTCTGAAACATAAAAATAAAGCAATGCTTAATTTGAGAAATCTAGATCTATCAACTCACCCTTTGATGATAACAAATCATGATACCTCAAATGATTTGTAGATCATCACACTTATTTATTTTCAGAAGTGACATTTTTATTGCAAAAGCTGAGCATATAACAATTTTTACCTCTATTTCTAAGGCAAACACAAGTCTTGTCTGTAATCAGATCATATATAGCCAAGCTCAAAGTTTAGTGCAGAGTTCTGTAAGTAGTTTCTTGGAACTGTTAGTCTTCTCTAAAATAAGTAACTAAAATAATAAAAGGAAAATTCAACAGGACAGTTCTCTTTTCTATTTTCTTTTCTTCTTTTTCTTTCATCATTCAAAGATTCTTTTCTCTTCAGCTCTTGACAATTCTCAGTTATTGTTTCAGCCTTTCTTTTCTCTTTGTCACCAGCTTGCCATCAGGGTGGCTCATACAGTTCATTCAAAGTGGCATTCTGTACTTTTTCCATGCATTTTGACCACTCAGGTGCTGAGAAACTCTGACAGAGCACCATCAATTCTTTGTACTTTTTCAATCCAAGCCTTTCACTTTTATTTTCACTTTGATCAGATTCAGATGTTTCAGCTATGGGTGCAAATGATTTTTCAAAGGACCACTCCAGACGTTTTGGATACCCTTTCAGCCAGCTTTTTCCTATCTCCACTCGTAGGCCCACAGCACTAATTTCTTCTTCAGAGGCTGCATCTGACTCTTTCACCCTTTGGACACCGCTTTCATCTGAGTCAGTTTCCACTTTTTGCATTTCCAGTGCCACTTCAGTTTTCTCTAGTGCTGCTTCAGACTCTGTGTGTTCCCTTACAGCTTGACTGACCCTCTTCTGTGGACTTTTGACCACTGCTGGCATCTCTTCTTGAAGTGGAGCTGTTTTATCAGGGGGACACAGAACCATACGTAGGTGAGAGGCATACACCCAATTTGGAAGGCCACCACATTTCACAACAGTCTTTGCCAGGATCATTTGGAACAGGCCTTTCCATTTCACAGCATCTCTCAGATCAAAGTCGTTGCACCATCCATTATGCAGATCTTGTGTAGCAGCTGCAATCTGGTGAGAAACTGCATGCTCCACATCAGCCAGACCTTCACAGCAATGGCTAGTCTTTTCATCTGTGTTTTTCACAAGTGCATTTGCATGTCCATTTTCAAGCCACTTCGGTGATGCTGAAACACAGTCTTTTGCAAAGTGTGACTCTGTGCTGTCTTTGTGTTGCTTTATTATGCTTGAAACTTCAGGCTGATGGCTACAATCGAATCTTTGTCCAATCTGTTGTTCTGCACTCATCATCTTTGAGACCTCATTATGATCTGATTTCAGAGAAACTGGCAATCTATACCTGGGCATCAGTTTTTGCAATAACACATTTGCTACTATGCAGTTGTCACCTTTTTCAAAAACAGTTCTGATACAACCCTGTTGTTCTGCTTCTGAAACAATTTCTTGAGCCTCTATTAATTCACCTGTGAAGATTCCATTGAATGTATATGCTAACAGAACACATTTTTGTGCAACTGAATTAGCAATTCTCTCTCCCATGACAACAGTGACTCCCGTTTGAGCAGATATACTGCATGTTATGGTAAGGGCAATCAATTTCGAATTTTGGGCTGAGGTAACTACTGAAAGCCATGAAGCTTTGACAACATAATGTATAGGAAGCACAGCATGTGCTGCTCTTAATGTGTCATTATTACCTTTCAAATATGGGCCATCTACAAAATGGACATTGTTGGGCTGAATCAGACGTTCATCCTTAAAGTCTGATCTTGGCTTTATGCATATTATCATGACATCTAGACACTCATATTCAGTTTCATTGATGTTGGGATCAAAGGTCATTGGGAAATACATCACAGACCCTTGAACACATTCATGTTTTTGAACAGGCACTGAGAGAGCGCAGCCCTCCCTCTCACTGCAAATTGGTGTATTTTCTTTTAAATAAACTTTCATTCCTAGTGCCGGGGCGCGACACTTTTTCTCTTTCAACTCTAGGAATGCTTTTGTGCAATTGTTGTCCAATGGAAGCGGATCCGACACATCCTTGTGTGTCAGCCTCAGTAAAGGCTTAGCCACTAGGGAAAGGTTTAGTAACCACTCTCTACAGCAGCCAACCATTCCCAAAAATTTCCTGACTTCTTTCTGAATTTGAGGTGGATTTATCTGGTGAATTATTTCCACTCTCTTTGGTGACACCTTTCTACCTCCCTTTCCAATTATGTGTCCCAGACATTCATTTTCTTTTTGACAGTACTCCTGACTATTCCCATGCAATGGCACTGTGACATGAACTTGACAAAAATCAATAACAGTAAGCCAATTTTCAGCACATGGAATGTAAAAAAATATATTGGCTGGATTTGGTACCACAGGACAACATGGAAACATTATGCTATTAATCTCCTGCACTAATCTGTTCTTTTCATTTAGTTTCTGTGAACCTGTGATCAGAAAGTTACATAAACTTCCAATCAATTCCATGAAAAATCTCTTACTCAGTTTATCTCCAATTAAGGGTAAAATTTCTGCAACTGATGGTGTTCTTGAATACATGTCATCTGGTTCTAATTTAAACAAGACATGTTCTGCACATTTTATTAATCTGACATCTTTCTCTGTGAACTCCCTTACTTCTGTGTTTATTATTTCTTTCAAATCAGAAGGTAATTTTTCAACTGTCTTTTCTGAAAACAATGCTACAGCTGTCTCTTGTTGGGCCATTTTAAAATGTGCATCCTCATCAGGAATCTGAAAATTAACATTATCTGGTGTACAGTAACCTGTGCTGTTTAATTTGTAAAATAATTGTTTTCCTGCCAAGCCTGTATCACAAACAACAACTTGGCAATTTTCCTCAAATGGGCCTATTTTGGGTGCAAATTCTTCTAAAACTGGGTTTGTAATTTCTCCTTTTAAAATTCCTATAACTAAGTCTGGATCTTCCACTGCTTTCACAATGGACTTGGTAAATTCAGAATTGTTAGGGTTAAAACTCTCATTTTCAAATATAGCAACCTGTTGAACTGGGTTCTGATTTTGTTTCTGAAAATAATTCACATTTGATCTGGACAACTTATTTAAATTAATTTTAGCATTTTCCATATTTTGTGGGACCATCTGTGCTTGAAAAATTCCTGCCATTGGTACCTGTTTCTGAACTGACATTTGCATTTGCTTAACTGGCATACTTTGCATCTGCATTTTTCTATGTGTTTGTGCATCATGTTTAAATTTATTTTTCTTCTTCCAATGCTCAAATCTGTTATAAAGATGGCAAAAGGACACCTTTTCCAGCAGTACAACATCCATACCTGAATTTTCACAGACCAAAACACCTTTACTTCCATCCTGTGTTCTTTTAATCTGTACCCAATAAACATCCTTTGCTGGCACTCTGCCCTTCAGGAAAGAAATCACTGCTACGTTTTTCTCCATAACAACAGAAAATGATGGTGCATTCATGCAAACCCTTATCATTGTCTCCTCAACTGGCCTTTGCACAACAACTTTAGACTCTAACCACAATTCAGTCTGCATGGCAATGTCAAAGAACATTTCCAAATTAATGCACAACTCTTTTAAATTTTCAACAAATCCATCAACTTGTGGGTACCACAGCATAAGTTTGTCTCTCAATTGTGGGAATGTGTTCAGAAATGCTGCAAGTTCACTTTTGTTCCGTGGCACATGAACATGCACTTCTCCCACCTTTTCTCTCAATGAGTAAGCAAAAGCTTCTCCCTCATCCTGTTTATTATTTTCCCTAACAAGGTCTGGTGGTTTCTTTTTCTTCTCATGTTTTCTTGCCCACTTGTCTCCTAATTTCTCAAACCCATTGCATTTGAAATTATATTTTATTATTTCTGCAGGGTGCAACTGCATTCCTGAAGAACACATTGTCTCATTTGCCTCATCATTCATATGTACCCTGAAGCTTTTCTGAAATGGAAAACTTCCTGAAACATGAATTTCATATTTTTAGCCAAATCAGTCAGTCTACCATGTGTAGTTACTGCACATGTAGCTGTTTCCTTACTCAGGGAAATTAATTCTTTTTCCTGACACTGGTTCACATTTTCATGATTTGAACAGCAGGGACTGTTAATTTCTTCATGTTCAAATGTTGAATTTAAAACACTAAACTGTTTCTCTTTTCCATGGTCTGGGTTAATTTGGTCCCCCATGCTCTCTACCTTTTTAAGCACTGCTGCTTCCTCACAGCAGGTTTGAAAAATCCCATCTTCAAATATATTCATTTTTCCCTGGGCTTTTGGTGTTGTAAAGACTATTTCTCCCCCACCTTTCAGTGCTTGGACTGTCTGGGGTAATTTCTGTTCAATAATCTGTGAATTCTGAGTTTCTGAAATAAACCCTGCCATAGTCACTCCTTCTGCAGCTCTTTGAACCTTTTGAGTAGGGGCCATATTAATTGGGACAGTCACAATTTTTCTAGGCATTGCCTGTGCATCTGTAGTTTGTGATATCTGGACTGAATCAGTCACATTTAAAGCAGTAACACCTGGAGGTATCACTGTCAGTGCTGAATCAACAGGTAGTGGGTCAATCTGAAATGTCTGCACAGTTCTCTCAATCTGTGTTTCTCTCTGCTTATCAGAAGCAGTAGCCACTGTAGTACTTACTGGTACACTATTTTCAGTATTTTTAATGGGAACCACATAAAGTGGCGGACACTCAGTTAACAATGCATCCATTATTTCATCCCCTGAATCATTATTTATTTGAAGCTTTTTATCATCATTAATTCCCTTCTCCTGCATCTGGTGCTTTACCTTTTTATCCTCACTTGCTGTGTCTCTTGCTGTCTTTTCCCACATGCTTAAGGCCTCAAATTGTGCAGCTCTAGATGGTGTCTTTATTTCACATAACACTTCCCTTAATTTGTCAATAATTAGCAATTCAAAAGTACCATCTTTTGGAAACCTCAAAGGACCTTCTTTTTCAGTAATCTTGCACCATTGGTGAACCCACATACATGAATTTTGTCCCAAATTGGTAGACATAAAATGCAAGGGTGTTCCTTCAGGAGCATCACCAATTAAAAACGAATTTTTCACTTTACCTCCTAACAGCTTCTTTAAACCTTTAAACAATTCCATTTCTGCAATAGTTCAATGCAATTTCTTTTCTCCAATGCTGTCAGTTTCAATTTCAGTCAGTTTAACTCCTACTACTGACCCTCCACAAAATCTTACTGCAATATTTTTTCTGAGTTTTCTTAATAAAAATTCTGTTAATAACAACATAAAAACATTCGCTACTCTGTCTGCTCCACTAAACAAAGGATAGATTTCTTTTCACGGCGAGTAACACATTCCGCTTACTCTTCACAAAGTAAGAACTTCTGTTTACTCTTCAAACACTGCGAGTAAATCCCTTCCGCTTACCCTTCACTCAAGCTCAGAAGAACCTGCTACTCCTTTGGTGTTACCCTTTCTAGGTGATATAACACCAAAGTTTCACCAGCGAACTCTTTTGCTATCAATCACTCTCACTTTTACACAGAAAATAGTCCCTAATTTAACACTGCCAGCCCTACCTAGCTTCTCAGTGTTATTCCAACAGACAAGTAACCTCACTGCAGCTCCATGTGTACGTACCACCCGCTATTCCTTTCCCATGAATTTCCAGGTATCACTGTACCTGTGCTTCCAGACAACATAAAACAAGACACTAACTTTTCATGTTAAGAACATATAATCAATAATCAAATTCTGTCCTATGAAATTACCAATATAATCAATATAACCATCAATTCAAAATGAGCAAAATTTTCACCAACAGTCAAAACCCTTACTATTTTCAACACTTCAAAAATACATCCTAGCACATTAACAACATTTCACAACCCTATTGATACTCACACCACTCCAGCAATTGCCTTCTTGCATCACCTTCCAATACTGCTTTGCCAGTCTTCAGGTTCTGAGCATTGGAGTCAGGAATCAGGACTTGGACATTTATCTAACTTGGGCAATTATTTTCTAGAACTAATTTTCACAGATCACTTTCCTCCTAAGGTCAATGGACCATTAGTCAAATAGTTGATGGGATATTAATAATCCTTAATCACCAAACTAATTGATAATAACCTTCCTCTTGCTACCAGAAACTGATGCAGCGGTAATTTCACGGTAATTTCTCAATGCAAAACCTCATTTACCTTCTAATTTACCGCTGCAAAGGTACTGGACCCTTGCCACTGTATATTACCATCAGGAGATTTACATAAACATGAAAAATCAAAAATGTAATTAATATTTAAGTCAAATATCAATCAGGTTACAGAATTTGGAAAACAGGAAAAATAGAATTAATACAGAACATATTATAGGTTGCATACAAAACATTCCATAAAGGAAGGGAATGAGGCAATCAAATGTCAATCAGAATTCTCCAAAGAAAGTTCAGGAAATATAATTCAAGAGTGAATTATGCAAGGCTAATCAATAATTAATAATTGGCAAAAATCTCCCATAAAGAGAAATAAATGCATAAGACAAATAAATCTTTTCAAAAATAATAAAATAGTCAAAGCATGAACTTAAAAATGTTAGCATCTAAATCTAATCCTGTTCTATCCAGCTCCACTCTCTGCCCTGGTCTGTTCATCTGTCCTCTCTGTGTTCACAGAGACGCTGCTCCTGAAAAGGTCCCTCCTTCACAGACCACAGAGGAATGTGATCTGCCTTGCCAAAAATATGACGTGCAAGGCTAGCCTATGCCCCCCACCTCCCTCTATCTCTCCTCGGACGCAATCTGCTCTCAGACTGCACCCGCTAAAGCTTCTAAAGCCTCTAAAAAAAAAAAAAAACCCCAAGCCCCCTAAAGAGGTCATTATTTATACTCTAATTCTTGGCTGACTATACTAATAAGGTTGCAATTTTCAGTAAAGCTTGTACCCTGATTGGATAGCTTAGATGACGAGGGTCTCACCATCCTGTTCTCATTGACAAATCCAACCCACACCAGTTTTAACAAAAAAAACCTTAATGATTAATACAATTATATGTTTTAGCAACATTTACTAGGAAAAATGTTTCAGTCTATTTCCTCCTTCCTGTCATATCGCATGCAGGAAGGACACATTCCACAAACACTGGTACATTGGCACGATAACAAGAATGTACAGTTCATGGTGGCCTTGAACCAGGTCATCACTTGAGGCACTTGGCAGTATGTAGCTGGTATAATCTGCGCATGCGTTTTTCAGCACGATTCTCAGCCATGCTGGATTCTTAGGCAGCCGTTTAATGGTGGGCCCAAAAACAAAATAAACACAAAAAGAGCATTAATTTTCAAATGAACCCCATTATGTTTTACCTTCCACATACTAATACCCTGTATAAATGATACCTTGCAAAAGCTATTAATGTAAAGCAGCTTTTCTTATTATTTGTGCACAACATGCAAAAATATGTGCAATGTACAACATAGCATAAAACATGCACTAGTGTAAATTTTGAAAGCGCACACAGTTAATACATACTCATAGCAACATGCTCTAATGTTTTAGATAGCTTTTCATGCAAATGCTTTGCCGCCGTGTAGTGATGGTGCATGGTTAATTATTACACATTATAAAAAGATGTGTTATGAACTGAATATATATTGTCTAAATATGCAACAAAGCCAAAGTCTCTTGAGACAGGAACAGGGAGTGTAGATTATAAGGGAAAGGATACTGGGAAGAGAGAACACATTCCATGATTCAAAGCTAAAGAGGCCACTGAAATCACGAGTTTTCTCTACACTGCAAAAACATGTTAATTCAGCACAAGCATTTCAGACTGAAAGCATTTATGACCAAACCTCATTTTATGTTTTTCACTTTGAAAAAAAACTTTTGACTAGGCATGTGCCATGTGTTTTCACTTGCACCAAAATTTGTGTGCCATTTTAAATGCAGTCTGTCTGAAACATAAAAATAAAGCAATGCTTAATTTGAGAAATCTAGCTCTATCATCTGTACTAATCGTACGCGGAGTAGTCCTGAAACGTGCAGCGGCCACAGAGTGTCCAGTTATATCTCAACATATTGCCAAGTGAGGTGCTTTACAGTGTTAAATTTCGGATTGGCAGCAGTAACAAGCAAGAACTGTAATGAGCCTGTCCCTAACAGCCACCCACGCTCACCCATGTTCGCTGCTTCGACCACACAATGTTCAGTAATTATTAAACTGCGGCGCTTCCAGTGTGACAGCTCCATGTGTACGTACAATGGCATCTCAACATATTGCCAAGTGAGGTGCTTTACAGTCCAATTGCACAAGAAGATGGCGGCTGGGCTGAAGCACTCGGGTGACATGGGCGAAAACTACTACCTGGGATGCACCGCGCTGCAGCTCACCTGAAAGAAGTAGTCCTGAAACATACAAGTTAGGTGCTTTACAGCATTAAATTGTGCAGTGGCAGCCATAAAAAGCAAGAACTGCAACAAACCTGTCCCTAAAAGCTGCCCATGCTCACCCATGCTCTCAATTTCTGTCGCATATCGTTCAGTAATTATTAAAGTTCTGAATTTCAAGTGCCATGCACTTACAGTGGCATTGCAACATTTTTGCCAAGTGAGGTGCTTCACCTGTGTGCTTCCTAACTACTGCCAACGCTTGCTGCTTCTGCCACACAGTGTTCAGCTATTGTTAAAGTGTTGTGCCTCTGGTTCAACAACTCCATGTACAACTGTGATGCTCGTACTGCGATAGCTGTTCAGCCTGCACAGTATTCCTGCTTAACTACTGCACGAATCATACATCAGTGGTAACTGTTGCCTGGGCCACAGCATGCTAGTTAACTAACTGTGTTCTTGTTTAATTTCTGCACTAACCAAATTGCAAGTGGGGTGTTTTACAGCTGCAGCCGTTGCAAGCGATAACACAGGGAACCTCTCCATCAAGCTGCCCAACAGCTTCACGTTTTGCTCATTGCTTGCTGCTTCCATCGCAACGTATTCCAAAGAAAAGTGCTTTATGCTGCATCGTGCTGTGAAGAGAGGACCTGACTTGGCGGTGCAGGCTGGACTGTTCCCATGAGGAACAGGGTCAAGACTAATTTGCACTTGGCTGGGTCTAAACTGGGGTGGCATGGTGAGCAAAAGAACAATGGATTTAACCCAGATCTCTTGACTGGGGGTGAATGTTTGATTTGCTCTGCATTCCATCCATCATCTGTGTGCCTTTTGCTTTCTCGCCCTAAGTGCACCGGGTATGCCCAGACATGGGTTCTGGGCTCACTGTGCCACTGGATTAAAGCTAGCCTGGCCGATGAGGGGGTGATGCCCAGAAACCGGTCCCAGGATGCCTGTTTCCGGTCCAGGGAGGACCTGGCGTGGCAGTCCGGGCTGGACTGTTCCCATGAGGCACAGGGTCAAGACTGATTTGCATATGTCTGGGTCTAAACTGGGGTGGCATGGTCAGCAAAAGAACAATGGATTTAACCCAGATCTCTTGACTGGGGGTGAATGTTTGATTTGCTTTGCATTCCGTCCATCATCTGTGTGTCTTTTGTCAAGTAACTTTGGTGCACAACTATCTCCGTTCGCTGTACTAACTGTATTTCTTCTTAACTTCTGCACTAAGAGGTGTCTTACGGCGGCAGCCGTTGCAAGCAATTGCACTGCGAGGTTCTCTGCACCGCATTGTATTGCCGAGTGGGGTATTTAACGCTGCTTCTGCCATTGCCACCGGGCATAACTGCTTAACTGCTGCATTTCATCATCTGTGTGACCTCTACTTGCTTGATGCTAAATGGCAGCATTGCTGGGCTGTGCGTGGCTGTGTGTTTTTGCTGACTGAAATAACATAGCCATTCTGCATACTACTTAACTAACTGCCGCATTGTGAAACAGTGTAAACATTTTTCATGCTGTCTAATTCCTGTACTACACACTGGCACTGTTTCCTGCCAGCTTCCTAAATGCCACGTATGTAGTCTATGTTGTACTGAGAAGTGATTGATGCATGCTCTGCATATATAGCCTACGCTGCCCAACTACAGTTGTGTCTGAATGGCCTTGGTCACCAGTTAGTGTCCAAGCTGGGCAAATCTTATTGTGTGGGGAGTCGGAGGTTGCCATGGGGAAGGCAAAGGTTAAATCACAGGGACCCTGCTCAATTCCACCAGACTCTCAGCAAGAACTTTCTGACTCAGAGATTCTGCTTGATCCTTCTCCATCCAGCCTGCAGTACACACTAGACAAGATATTAGGGGACATTGAAGAGTCCACCCTTCAAGCAGAAAATATGGAAGGTATCACTTGAACTAGGCCTGCTCCATGCTGACCACCAGAAATTGTCCACCACAGTGAAAGATATGGAATCCACCATAGGAGACCTGCACCCCTCGCACCAAACCATGAAAGCCCAAATTACTAATCTTACGGATCGAGTACAGTGACTGGAATATCGAGCAGAGGATGCAGAAGGGCACAGTAGGCAGAACAATGTGTGAATATACGCCTTCCAGAGGGAACTGAGGGGTCTGACTAGGTGGCATGTTTGGAGCCCTGGCTGAAGTTGGTGATGCGCTCCAACCAGGCTCACATATTTCATTGCAATGGAGAGAGCGCATTGAGTGCCAGCCTGACAGAGATGTGCTGCTGCAATGGGAGATGGGCCCTTTCCTGGTGGGGAATGGGCAGGTCACATTGTTTCCAATTTTTTTGGTGGCAGTGTGAGCCAAACAAGCCTCTTTCTTAGAAGCAAAGCATTCACTCAATGAGGAAGGGATTCAGTACTCTCATATATTCCTTGGTAAACTGAAAATAATGCTGGACAGTCTCTCCGATTTCTGCCAGAACCCAGACAAGGCTACAGCCTGGATGGAGGTGCACCACTCCAGGTCTCTCAAAACACATGCGCCTGAATGAGAGGCTCCCCTACGCTGCCGAAAATGTCGCAGGTCAAGGGACATTTTGAGAGCATCTCCTTTAACAAAACCCACTCAGTCCCAATCAGAGATGGGGCGAGTTTCAGTGTTGCAAGCAACGGCATCTCTAATTGGAGCAGTGACATCCGATAAAGAGGTTAGCAGTAGCTCAGACCACCAGGAAGAGGCCTCCTATTCTGATTAGTCTCAAAAAGAGAATTTTAGGCTTCCAGTTGTGACACCCCCAAACAGCAGACAAAGTTATCTCATTAGATTAGTGGCACTCTTTTTCTCGCTAGTCATGTTATGTGGATTTAGTTATAACTACTGCTTATGCCATTGGAAAACTGCCTTTGCCTTTCCCCCTCATTGCTGCTTTATGGATTTTGGAATGAGGATGCTATGTGTTACTAAATTAATGTATTGTTTGGGTGGCCAGCCATTGCTGGACTGCTATGGGGTGTTGGGAAAACAATGTTTTTGTTATTGTCCTATGTGATCTTGACGCTATGATTGTTGGTTGGGGGTGTTCATTGCGGTGGGGCCCTTTAAAGGATTGACATGTGGCTAGCTCTATGGGTAATACACACAAGAGCTATAAAGAGGTGACATGGAACATACACGGCATGGGTTCTGTGACCAAACAACATAAAATCCTGATGTATCTTAAATGGCCCTGCTTCAGGAATCACAACTCACTCTGGCTGATGCTGACCGCCCCTTATGGCGGTGGCAGGGTCACCTTCATGCTACTACATATTCGGTCTTTGCGAGGTGGGTTCTGCTCTGGGTGTGTGTGGTAGTTCCTTTTTGAGGTTGCCCCAATTGACACAGATAAAGAGGGCTGATATGTCTTGGTGGAGGTATGACTTTGTGGGAAACCCCTGGTGCTGGGCAGTGTTTATATGCCAAACCATGACCAGACCTCATTTCTTCACACCCTGATGATGCAATTAGCCTGTCTGACAGGGGGGCCGTACTGCATTGGAGATTACTTTAATTGTGTTTCAGACACGTCCCTGGACCATTCGACACTTTCGCTCCCGGGAGCAGCGGCCCTTAGAGCAGCTGCTGGTTTGGCCTCCTGGATCCCTCATTGGGACATGGAAGACCCTGGCAACACCCCATTGAGAGAGATCATTCCTTCTTCTCGAGTCTTTACCAGGTCCATTCGAGGATAGATTGCTTCGTATGCTCCAAGTCCATTATTAGCTGTATTTTACACACTGAATATTTGGGTCATACCCTTTCAGACCATAGTTCTCTATTTTTGACACTGCAGCCAGTGAATGAACGTCCACTCAAACTATCATGGTAACTAAACTCATCTTCCCTGGAAGACGTTGCATTTAGGGCCTCCTTAGCAACCAGGATTGCTGAATTCTTCATTTCTACCCCGGCTCGGGATCGAGTTGTGGCCTTGAATGGGAGTCTTTTAAGGTTGTGAATAGGAGGCACTTCCTGAGGCAGTCAGTGGGTATCCAACATGAGCTGGAGAGATAGCTCAAGATAGTATCCCCGGAAGCCCTTCCGCAATTGCTGGAGACACGCAAACAGTATAAGTAGCTTCGGAACAGCTGCGATTCCATGATTACAAAAGCTACCTAATTTGGGTACATGGAGAGGAGGGGCGATTAGGACGGCTCCTTGCATGTTCGGTTTGTGCAGAAGGTAGGGGTGTCGCTATTACCAGCCTAGTGTCAACATAGGGAACAATCATCGCACTGCTAAAATGTATAGAAGAGCCATTCAGGTCTAAATATGTGTCTATCTATTGTTTGCCGGAGTTAGGCCTTCCAACACCATTGGAATCCTTCTTGGAGGGACTCCCACTTCGGTCCCTCCCACAGGCAGAACAAGAATGACTAGGTGATCAAGTGTCTGACTTGGAGGTGAGAAATGTCTTTAAAAACATGCTGAGAGGTAAGATTCTTGGTACAGATGGGCTCCCCTTGGAGTTCTACTAGGCCCCTGGATATCCTCCCTGCAACAACATAGGATGCGCTGGTGGTGCCCCTGCCCAAACCTACATTGCGGAATGTGGCACCCTCAGTTTTCCGACTTCTCCTTATATTTAAGTCTGACTTCAAAATTCTCAGCAAAGTATTAGCATCCCGGCTGCTACCCCATATGCATGCCCTGATTCAAGGAGACCAAAATGGTTTTATACCAACCTGTAACACCTCTCACAACCTGGTAGAATTTATTAAATTCTGTACACCCATGACCTGCTATCTCAGCAGTAATTGTGTTGGTGGAACTTGAGAAGGCCTTTGACACAGTGTGTTGGGACTTCCCGGAGGCCACTATGTATCACCGATATACCTGCCCCAGTGAAATGGGAAAATACAGTGTATGAGTAAGAAAGTGATTAGTGGTGGGGCACAAAAAGATATATAATACAAGATGTTTGACACAAGATAGGTAGTATATATTGAATAGTAAATATAAAACACCATATATATCTTTCTACAGGTAGAATGGTATGACAGTCATACAATGCCCTTGATTTCCCAAATGTCAGTGGGGCCACTTCAGGTGAAAGTTCGGCATTTACTTGTCTCATACAATCAGACACTAGCCTCTGTTGAGGTCATTTCTGACGGTGCTCTCGTTCATTTACGGCTGCTTATCCTAGAACAATTCTACTTCTACTTCTCCTTAATACTTGCATACACCACCAGAGACTGTTTTGACTACTATGGGGACATGGGAGTCACATCTATGAATGGTGACACCAGCATGTGCATGATGAAGGGTGACCTGATTAATACCTTGGTGTATTGCACAATAGCAATGGACTTTGCCAGTGCACCTAATACCCTACTGATGGGAAGTTTAAAGTAACAGATTCACAGTGTTTCTAATAACGATCCAAAGGGCTCACTCTTATGGATACAGGACTGGAATTGAGCATGTGAAATCTCTAAAAACACGAGGTGTGTTTATGGGTCTCTGACCCAGGTGTCTGAATTTTGAATACTTAGGTGCTCCTCTCTAAATTGTGATTATATTTATTTTTGTAGTTCAGATGAAGTCTGCTGCAACATTGTCAGCAATGGATGAAACACATGTTGCAGAGGGCAAAATGGACTCATGGATGTCTAACAAAAAAACATATATTGAAACCTCAACCTCAACTTTGAATTCTTAAGTGCGCAGAGAAACCCAATTATGACCTTTGGAATCTGTCCAGCAGAGGAGGCCTTGATCGCTCTCCCTCCTCTTAGAGCACCAGATATTTATGGACATTTTCAAATGAACTAACAAACTGTGAATAATTGTGATTACTGTGGGTGTGTGCACCATCTTTCCCTGCCACAACTTCCATATGCCTTATGATTGCACAGTGTGGAGTTTAACACCTTTGGTCCCTGGAGGGGTCGGGAGCAGATACTGCTGATATTGGAGTATCAGTGTGTTTTAATTCATGTATACATTGTTAGAGTTTAGAGCAATCCTTTTGTATTTCGAGAGATGCAGACCTCATTGCTACTTTTCTTCTTGTGAGTGTGTGGCTTTATTCTAAACTCTTGTTCCCTTTAGAAGATTTGTATGGAAATCTTCACTATGCGGATACCTTCCCACTTTTCCGAAGTACTTGGAAACCTTTCATATAAACCGATCATAGTTTAGATTTGGAAATTCATTTATGTTTAGGAAGAAGGAGCAGCGTTTCTTAAAGAAACAACAAGTCCTATTTTTTCTATTGTTCTTACTACATTTATTGTATGCTTTATGTTATCGAGTCAGAATTTGCTTCAATGCCCTAACTTGCTCACTGTGGGCCCGATTCACAAAAGTAATCTGAGACAAAAGCCTAACTTTACGACTTTCTGTATTCACAAACGGAATTTAGGAGTAGTAAAGTTAGGATTTTGTCTTAAGTTTGTCTTAAGTTTTGGTCTTAAGACAAAATCCTAACTTAAGTTAAACTTAATTTAAACTTAAGTTAGGATTTTGCCTTAAGTTTGTCTTAAGTTTTGGTCTTAAGACAAAATCCTAACTTAAGTTTAACTTAAGTTTAACCTAAGTTAGGATTTTGTTTTACGACCAAAACTTAAGACAAACTTAAGACAAAATCCTAAGTTAAACTTAAGTTAAATTTAAGTTAGGATTTTGTCTTAAGAACAACACTTAAGTTAAACTTAAGACAAAATCCTTACTTTACTACTCCTAAATGCCTTTTGTGAATACCGAAAGTTGTAAAGTTAGGATTTTGTCTCAGATTACTTTTGTGAATCGGGCCCTATAATTCTTTACGGATATCATATGTTACTGATTATTAACTTGTAGTAAATCCACCTAAATTCAGTACCAATTCCTGGTCCTTCTTGTGTGACCAAATGGGCTACACAAACTTTAAATTGTTTTATTGAACGTAGACTCCCTTCTGGCTCTTAGTCAACCAAAAAGATTAATCAGATGAGACATGGTAACCACTTTACAGTCGGCACCCACTAATTTTGGTGTTCACAAACTACGTGCATAATTTTACAACTCCGCACTCTCCAGACTTCTGTGTGTGGAGTTCTCTGCACCTGGAGATTCTGCCGTCGGGGGGAGAACTCCACATACATAACTATAGAGAGTGCAGGGTCATAAAACTCTGCATATAGGGCCTGATTCACAAATGCAAACCTAAATGTTTGGTCTAAACTTAGACCAAACATCTAACTTTATGACTTTGGTAATTCACTAGCAGTATTTATGAATAGTAACTTTTTGTCCACACTCGGGGAGGAAATGCCTCATTGGAGACATGACTGGACGTACTGACACAATTATTTACTTCTTTTCTTTATGTGTCATCTGGCAAAGCCTTTCTGTGAATATTTCTTGCCCTCTTTTTGTCATTGTCAATCAAACTCTTCGATAGAATACATCAATGAGTTTGGCTCATTCTTTTTTTGCCTCTGCCCTGTAATCTTGTATGCTGGAGCAATTCCTTCTAATGCAGATAAATTGGCCCACGGGAAGGTTTTCCCTCACAGTGTGGGGATGCATGCTCTCAAAGTGTAAGAGACTATTTTTGTCTGCAAGTTTTGTGTATATTTTGGTTGTGAGTTTTCCTGCTTCTGTTCTGATTGTTACACCTGGAAACAAAACCTCAGCTTTGTTCATTGTCATAGCATAAACAGATGTTTAGCAAATAACATATAACATGTCACAAGGTTTGGGTGAAATGTAAATTACACTGGTGAGATTAGAGAAACTCCAGAAATTCATATGCAATGTCACATTATTTTTGCTTGCTGTAGACTGGTTTGAGTAAACATGTTTTGCCTTGAGACATTTCCTGCTCAAAGCAGTCTCCTGCCAGAATCTTGCATGATTTTTTTTCACAAAGTAAGCCATCAAATGAGAAAAACCATGCCTGATTCCACATCATAACTGTAAATAAAAATGTTAATAATTTTGAAAAACTTTCCATTGGATTTTGAGAAATTTCATGAACAAATGGTGCAATTTCAGTCAATTGATTTTATTAAGCTTTGACATCCTACAGGTTGTTCACCAAGATGTTGTGGGTTGACTGATGAGTTTGTGTTCTTTTTCTCAACCCAGCCCCTTATACAGCCTTTTCAGTGTGCACAACATATACGAGATATCAATTGTGGAATACCCCATTGAATGCAATCTGTTCTATTTAATGTCGCAAGCCAGGAATCAAAATTGCTTTCCTTGCCTGTCCTTATTAATATGATGCTTATGAAGGCCATCATTGCTGGACTGTCCACTGTGGCTGCTGCTCGCAGTGGACTGTCAACCATATCTGCCTAGTATGTTTCCTCTTCTCAATGTCTTGTGGACATAGTTGATATCCATCATAGACTATCTACTATGCTCCCAAACCAAGCCAACATGATTCTACCATTTAATACATAGTAGCTATGGTGGTTAAGCATGGTGGAGCATTCCCAGTGCATGGATGCCACGTTTCCCCCAATCAATGTGTGATTACCATAGAATCTGACTATTGTTTAACATCTACCTTGCCTGCTAGCCATGGTGGACAATCTTTTGCATCTGGCCTCAATTATTCCCCATTCAATATATGGTGGCCAAGCTTGATGGACCACTCACGGTGGATGTCATCCATGATGGTCACTCCCTAAACCAGACCATTATGTCTTTTCCATTCAGTTTATAATAGTCTTGTTGACCATACAAGATAGTCCATTTTGCATGGCTTCTACCATCAGTTGATGTTTCCTGAAATTGCATACCATGCTACTCACTGGGAATATGCAGTGGTCAGGGTGAACAGCCATAGTGCACCATACATTAGTGCTGTCAATTTCAGTGGAACAGGCACACTCTTGCATCTGGCTGTGATATTTCCTCAGGCAACCTTAATGAACCATACACTGAGGATGCTGGCCATAGTGGACTGCAATTCTCTTCACTGACCCTTCTTCTTAAATATTCATCTCTGAGGGGAACAGCTCTTTTTATGTCAGTTAGAATGGAAAGTAGCAGAGCTATTCAAAACTATATGACGTATATTGTGAGTGTGTTGATCACCATAAGAGTATCAAACACACCTCCAAATCAGTAATACTTTCTGTTTTCATGATGACCAGTATCGTCTTATTACAGGGCTGCAGGACACCACTGACTCCTGCAGAAGTTTGTCTTGCCTCGTTGACCAACAAGCAGGCTGTGTACCTGTAGGGATTTGACCAATTTCTATTGCCATCCTATGTGTGGGGGACCGTGTGTACAGCATTCACCTTGTACAACATTCTGACTAAATTTCCCTCACTGAGGATTTTCAGCAGAACTGAGGAACCGAGGAACTAGGCTTCTTCCATTATATCTCATTAATCTTGACCTTTACTTGTCTGTACATTGGTGTTTTTAATTACAAGGAAATGTTTTGTGGCACTACTCTGTGAAACAGGGTCTTAAATGTAGCTATGTATGGCATGGACTGTTCCTTGGGGATGGGGAATTGGTTGTGACATGGCAGGTGTTGCTAATTTCTTGCTAATGAGTAGTTTGTTTTCCATGGCTGAATTTCCATCATAGCACACTTCCCACCTCCTACTAAGTGTTCACCCACTAGCGTTAAATGATCCAATGGCCACATATCAATGTGATGGTGGTTGTAAATTATAAATATGACTGGTGCTTTTCCACCTAATGCCTTAAGCAAACATTTGGTTTTCCTGATGTTTAGCAAGGTTAGTGGTCCATCAGCTGACAGGCATAGACTTCTGAACAGTAACAAGAAAGCTTAAATGGCACTACCTATTTTATCTCTAAGTATGGTAGATTGTCAAATGCTGTCTCAGTGGAGGTGGTTCTTCAGTATTGGCTCCGATAAGGCAGCCCATCGGCCAAGCTTTAAACAAGTCCCTAGCTACTTTGGGAATGTAGGGTGGTTATTAGATCCACACTCATGTAAGAGATTAAATGAAGGCAGTTAATTAGATGTAGATGATCAATTCTAGATAAAAGGTACAATTTATTATATAATATTTAGCAAAATGGTTAAGAGAAAAATACTAATAATGATTAAAGGTGTCTAAGTGCCATACCCTTAATCTAGAAGCACATATAGACTGTATAGGCAACAATGCAACATCACATTGCAATCAGTTTGTTAATTAAGAAAACACTGGGTTATCTTGACAGCCCACCAGCTCAATGGAGGCTATTGTCCTTTTCCCAAAAAGGACCATCAACCATATTGAAAAATCCATGCCAAGCTGGAAGGGATCTCTGCAGCTTTAGTAGAACTGCTTCTGTGGCTCCTCTTTTCAAGGCATCAATCCTTTGCTGAGTAGGTGCCATCTCTGATACGCCAAGTTTTTTTGTTCTCTGAAAAAAAATATATTGACCATGGCATGCAGAGAGTTTTCTGCAAAAACATATGAGCCTTCCCTCACACATATACATCTAACATTGGCCATAAGTCCATAGTTTAAGAAAACCCACAGACCAAAAATTATATTAGTAGAAAAAAGTTTGTTTTAAATCATTTATTTATCAAAATATATTTGCTTCATGATATCATATGTATTTTTTCTTTTTTTTTTCCTTCCATTTACATATGAGATACAAAAAACATTCAATAAAAACAAGTCAGAAGCCCAGCATCATAATGTAATGGGGTACCTATGAGTAAATATACATGAAACCACCCCAACCACCACATACAACAAAACCAACAATAACTAGCAAAAAGCCTTACAAAACAGATATTGACAAAATACAATACATACAACTCAAATAAACAAGAAAAGAAGCGCCATGCAGAGAGTTTTCTCCCTGGTTACGGAGGCCATTGTGTATTTTACATGCCAAAGACCACCATGACTCAAATGAAATTCGGTCAGTGCACCTGTTAAATAAATGGTGTCCAATGGAAGACATGGTGAGTGCTCACACAATATGGTCCTTCCCCTACTGGTGGTCTTTATTCTTCCTAAGGATGGTGACTACCTTAGGTTGATTCATCTGACATCAGTCAGACAGACCCTCTAAATGGCTGGTGGGTTTTTAGATTATACATCTGCTCCTCAGCCAAATAGATTCAACCTTCTACAGTTGCTGAAAGTCTTTGTCCCTTTTTGAGCCTCATTACAACTTGCCCATGTTGGTATAGTCTTGAGGGGAAAACTGCTTCAGCTAATTCTGCATGGTCTGGTGTTTGCAGGCATGGAATTTTCTGGGTCTGCAAATACCGGGCCGAAAAACACTGGAACCAAAGACACCTCGTCCAGTTTCATGGAGGTTGGATTTACACCCTATGATGCTACCGGCAGGCCTATTGGTAGGGCACAACTAGGCCTTGCCCAGCCCCTGCAGCACCATAGGGGGGCAGTCAATGCTACTCACAGCATTGTCCTGTCTTTCATGCTCTCTCTCTAAGCAGATGGTAAATGCTAGTGGAAAAACATATGCAGGAAATGACCCAATATTCCTTGTTCCATGCGTTATTATCATTGTGGGTAGAGTAACTTGGAATGCCCGTTATTTGGTAGAGATAAACTGCTTGGAAACTACTATTTGGTCGCTGGTATCTCTGCATCAAATAACAGGTAACTTGTAATGCAACTTTATGTAGTGATTAATCATTATACATTGTGTTGAGAGAATTGTCCTTTTAGAATGGGTTCCTCAATTTTGTTGATCTTGCTGTGATTCTAAGTTACTTTTGGTTTCATATTCAAGGTAAAAAGGTGAATTATTTTTAAGAATCATAACCAGTCTATGCTTCTTGCTCATATTTGGCAGTATACCTGACATCCCCCTGAAGAAGAGCTATTGAGCTAAAAAAAAACATATTGGAAGAAATGAGGGATGTGCTGTGAGCATTGGAAGATTGTTACCTATGTATTGATCAACTGCATTTGAACATTACTTTTTATCAATAAATTCTAAATTATTTATTCACAAAGTAACTTGTAAATGGACATGTAACCATTTTTTACTTTTTAGGACTGAGTCATAATTTAAAGAGGTCACCTACAATAATGCTGTTGTTAAAGGAAATCTGTGCACTCAGCAATTCAAACCCTGCAAGTGTTTATTAACGAAAGTAAAGTCAGTCTCTGAATGACAAAATTGGGTAACAAGGAGTCCCCTAGCAACCTGTGAATATAAAAGCAGGGATAAAACACAAATGTATATGCTTTTATACATAGGGCTCCATGGAGGTCATGTTACGAGACAGAAAAAAGATGTTACATAGGTGCAGGATCTAAAGTTATGGGAGAGCATACCAACAACCTTAAAAACGACGAAGAAAGGTGAACTTTCCTTCAATGCCAGGCAGGAAAGAGATGCTTTCCACACCAGAAAAGGGCACACATTTGGTAGCATTGGGTAGCATTGAACAGAAAGATGGCTGACTCTATCCAGACATCTAAGCAATATTGTAAACTTCAGCTCATGAAGTCCACAAAGCGGAGCGCAAAACCATCAGATTTACTACTTGGAATTGATGTTAATTTACCACTTTCAGTGTTAATAGGGCCACCAGAAGGTTGGCTCTAAATAGGCTTTTGATAACCCCGCATTGGCATGCCCTGCATTTATTTATTTTTTAAGTTCTTTTTCTAACTCAGGCTAGAATTTCACTTCTAAAAAATTCCATTATTGTGACTCTTACAAAGAAGGGAAATTAAATGCTTTGAAAAACTAGGACTTTAGTGCAAATAACACAAGTACAATATCTAAAAAAAAAGTTTTACGATTCTGATCTCCCATGAACTGTAGTCAAACCGTATGTCTGTATAGCCTACTGCAGCGACTTTCCAGTTCCCATAGCACTAAGACCTGGCGTGTATTTCTTGTATCATTAGTAATGTGCTAGGAACAAAAGGGATTTTAGATCACTTGCTACACTGGAGACAGGCTGTCCATAAAACAAGAAAACGTAATTTAAAAAGATCTGGCATTACAAGGCATCTCATCCCTTTACTCAGCAGACAACTGTGAAATGAAGAGAGGGAAGTTTGACAGGTCAATCTCCACATAGAACTGACATCTGCATACCTGCTTGCAAAGTAGCACTGATCAAAGACCAAGGGCCTGACAACCATTGCACTGATATGAGAAAAAAATGACATTATACAGGGGGGGGGCATGATCAAAGACATCTTTAGAAAGAGGACTAAGAGATGTCAGTACCTTAATCTGAAAGTTTGATACTTGGCAAAGACAGTCTCTGATACAGTACATCCTGGTGTAGGAGTAAACATCAGGCTGTGAAAAGAAGAACACAATAATAACCTGTACAGAAGGCATTCCTAGAACCTTTCAAGCACTCATCGCTAGTGGGAGCCCACTTTAATGTAGAAATCCCACCTCCATGAAATCTGAATGCTGCGGTAATTTTTAGGTAGACAGAATTTTCCTAAAAGCGGCTGTTTTAGTTTAAGACCATTCACTTGGGACATTTATTGATTACTAAAACAGAGGATTGCTATACTTTTGCTATGTTTTAAAATTCATTTTTTTAATCCTTCCTCATTTCTACATCAGACTTCCTTGATTTTTGCGCAATTTGATGTTTCCTGCTTTCTTCAACTACAATTGATTTGGGAAAATTATTGTGTTCATTTCTTAGCTTTATGGGGTTTTATTTTATGTTACTAAATCCATTATTTTCTATTGGATGGTGTTGCAGTATCAGTTGTAGGCCATACGTGGTGCTGGACTTACTTCAACTCCGAGCTGGAATAATTTACAACAGTTTTGGGTCTTTTCTGACTCTAGTAACTCTAGAAGTGCAGTTTGCGAAGAGGAATGGGCCTTCTCTTAGGTGGGTGGGTGCACAGCCCTACCTTAACAGCTCCCTTACTCTTCCTCAGCCCCTGCTGATTCCTTCCTTAACCCCTCAATTGATTCCTCATTTCCCAGTCACCACTCCTGGTCCCTCCCACATTTATTACTAAAACATATACTTACATTTTTGGAAACTCTGCATTCGGGGAGGAGATCATTGTACAGAAAAAGATTGGGGAGGCGGAACCTCCAAATGTAGGTTTGTGGATAGCATTTTGTAGTACATTGATTGTACTATTCTAGCACTACTAAACGTACTACAAAATGCAGTTTGTGAATAACCATTGAGTGTAACTTTTCTTGTTTTTCAATCTCTGAAATCCAAACCCTTCACCATCTTCTGGATTAAGCCTTGACTGCCAAACCAACTAACCCTTGGGTACTCAAATATGTAAAGGTGTAAAATTATTGTTCAGTTAGAGTGCAATAGGATCCAAGGCTCTGGAACACCTTTGGCAAATGATGATGCCCATCACAAGTACATCCCACTAATCAACCACTGCCCTTGGCCTGGTATTGCCATTTAACAGGGACATAATACAGAAATCAGATCCTTGACAATGTGTGCCCTGCGGGATAAAATAAAATGTGGCCATTGGTTCAGATATTGATTGTGCTCTTTGAGAAAATGTAGAGGCTGGATTTTTATATACCTTATTGGGCTATTAGGTATGCTGTGGGTATTCATTTAAATGCACTCAAAGTGGGTGTTTGCTCATTTCCTTTGGGATTATTCCCCCCTCTAGTGGAATCACCAATACCAAGGCACTTACACTTATGAATGAAACATGCACTTTTTCAAAAAGGTTGCTGACTAAAATGCTTAATAAATACACAAATGGTGATAGGAGGAAAGCTTTCAAATAGTTGTAACCACTGGAAATCACTCTGATGAGTAGCTTTTAAACCCACCATTTTCATCCTCTTCGCCAGTTTAGACAGAGGTCTGGCTAATGCAAAATCAGTACTTGCCTTACGCCTCATAGGAGTGAGATTGTGATTTACAATCTTTCATCTGATGGATCTTTCTAAGTTGACTGAGTTGCAAAGGGAGCTAGCCATAATAAAACAATTCAACTTTCATGGAGCCCTTTTGCTATACAAATATGGATCAGCAATCAATAATTGAAGTTAAGGAATTTTATTTTCAATTAATAATCATTCCAATATATACATGTCAGGTGAATATTAAAAAGATACAGAATTACAGCTGGCAAGCTGGAATATTACAATTGGTTAAGTCTCAATAGGCTAAGATACAAATTAATCCCAGCCACAGCAATACAGAAAGACCCTCAGCAACGGCCTGACGTGCACGAAGGAATCTGCGTTCAGAAGTTGTGTCACACAGCGCCTCCATAGCTACGAAGCTGGTTGGACGCTGAGGAAAGACCCTCAGCAATGGCATGATGTCAACACCTGAGACTATTGGAGCAAACTACGCTCTCAGAGCGGGCCAGGCATCGCCCCCAAAGCTGCAAGGCTGCACAGGCACAAATCAAGGTGTTTCCCATGCAATGAGAGGCTGCCTGGGCAACGCGCTGAAGCAGCAGCTGATCTCTTGTGAGGAAATGTGATGCCAGGAAGTACCTGGCAGTTCAACACTCCGGTGATCAGCTGCTGGCTGCCAATATGATGACTGCAAGTACACAAAAGATAAATTTAATATCAAAATCCTTAACTTAATCTCTTCTGATATTTATTAAAACTACTACGACTTGTAAAGGACCAGAAAATCTAACATGTCTGATGTAGGATTAGATGATCTAGACGTACCTACCCCTAACGTCAATAACGAAGAAATTAAAAAGATTATTCAACAATAAATACACTCCTGCATGCGCAAAACACTCATTCAGGTCATGGCAATTAAAAGACCTTTAACTGACAAGAAAGAGGGCATCATTGAAACCCCAAAAGCCCAAAATGGGGACCACAACAAAAAAGAGGGCAAAATATTAAAGAAAAGTAACAACTCTGAAAGAACAAGCCCCGTGAGCACATTGGGAGGTCCAAGCACCTCGAGTAACTTGGAAGGTCTACGCACCTCATCATATAAAGGAGGTCTAAGCACCTCAAACTATAAGGGAGGTCTATGCACCTCAAAAGTATCAGATGTCCTAAGCGGCACAACCTGTCAAGGTGTCCAAAGCGGCACTCAACATCCAAGCGCTCCTCATGATACACAAGATTTTGAACCAGAGCCATAAGGGGACCAAAGCGTGAACCTGATGGATGAACACATCCTTGACCTAGACCAAGATGATTTAGACTTCGAGATTCTCCTATCAGAGGAAGAACTCCCCTCATCCTCCAAAGAAATTATAACCAACCCACTGAGTGAGGAGATTTTCTCTCCATATAACATCAGACACCTGAGGAGCGCAGAATGGTGGCCCCAAGACCACATAGCCAAATTCATAAAGAGATGAATTAGGAATCCCCTAGAAAGATAAAGCACAAAATATGATAAGGGCTGAATGCCCCAGACCAGTGGTGCAAGAAAATGTATTCCTGACACCAAACCTCTACCCAGAGTTAATCAAATTCCTATTCAAACTGGGTAGAGACCACAGGAAGGGAATGGAAAGGTCACTCAAGGCATGCCAGGATTGCATGCTTGATATTTTAGGCCCACTGACAAGAATAATTGATATGGTGGAAGAGAGCCACATTAACCGAACACCGTTAGAGATAGAATTACTAAAAGGGTAGAGCCAGATTACCCTGATCCTACTAGGGAACGCAAACACTGGGATAATTGCAGAACGACATAGAGTAGTACTTACAAATATCAACCCAAAACTGAGCCACATGGCCGACAAAGAACCCTCAGCAAACCCAAAAGGACACCTATTCGAGGTGGACATGATCAAGACCTTTGGCAAATACATAGCAACCTTTACAGTCCTAGACAAGGCACAGAACAGCATGCAGTGAGTGTTCAATCCTAGTGTTTTTGGCCGGGCTGGCAGAAGGGGCCTTTCTATCAGCTGAGCCTACCAAAGGCCCTAGTACAGACAAAGCGGATTTGGTCAACCTTAGCAAGCAAATAACCCCCCATCATTCTACCCCCAGAGAGGAAGACCCTCTCGCTCTAGAAGAATCAGAGAACGTGGAAAAGCTCCAATAATTTCCAGAGTGAGTACCAACACCCCACATTTTTCTTTTTCCCCTGGGAAATGTGGGGTGTCAACTCAGATTCTATTTACAGACTTGGAAAACAATTACACAAGACCCCTGGGTTTTAGAAACCATTCAAGGCTTCAAAATAGATTTTTCAAAAATATCGACAAAAATTCTCACTCCCAAGAAACCTAGTACTGACCACAGAACAACAGAAAATAGTAGGGGAAAAGGTAATGTCCATGATAGAGAAGGGAGCAATTATAGAAGTACCATAGGAACATATGAAATTCATAAGTACTTTCTTGTAGAGAAAAAAGACAAAGGTTGGAGACCAGTCATAAACCTCAAAGAATTGAACACATCTCTCATCTACAAACATTTCAAAATGGAGGGTATCCACCTCTTGAGAGACAGGCTTCTAGAAAAGGATTGGCTAGTGAAGTTAGACTTGAACGACGCCTACATCACAATCCCCATGGCCTCAGAATTCTAACCATACCTTCAATTCATAGGGAACCATCTTCTATTCCAATTCCAGGCTCTCCCCTTCAGTTTATCCTCTGCCCCCTGGTGCTTCACCAAGGAAGGTAATGAGAGCTATAGCAACCTACTTGAGAGAAAGAGGGATATGACTGATTGTCTATCTCGACGACATTCTCATTATGTCCTAACACCACTCTCAGATTCTACGGAATCTGAATATTGTAGTGAATCTCATAGAGAGCCTTGGCTCCATAATAAGCAAAGAAAAATCTATCATGACTCCCTCCAAATCACTGGAATTCTTGGGATTCACCATAGACACAGTAAAATCACTTCTCCTGCTACCCAAGAAGAAAATCACGAAAATATGCAACGAAATATGACTTGTATTAAAACAAAACCTTTTATCCCTAAGAGAACTAGCCAGACTCCTCGGTCTCCTATCTTCCTCTATCCAAGCTATAGGACCATTATATTACCGAGCCTTTCAAAGGGTAAAGGTGAAAGCCCTTCGTGCTGGACTATTGCACGGAGACAAAGTAACCCTAGATTATGAAGCCAAGTCAGAACTGAACAGGTGGTTAGAGAATCTAGATGCCTGGAATGCAAAGCCATTTTAGGGAATTCTCCCAAATTCGTCCTAGAGTCAGATGCAAGCCTTCATGGCTGGGGAGCATGCCTACAGAATCAGAACAAGAATCAGAACACAGGAGATGTATGGTCCTATACAAAGAGCTCACACCACATAAACTACCTAGAATTGACTGCTGGCCTATATGCTCTGATGCGATACAAAAGGGGATGATGGACGGAACGTTTGAGCCAATCAAACACTCACCCCCAGTAAACTGATCTGGGTTTAATCCATCATCATTCTTTAGCTCACTCCACCACCCCAGTTCAGACATGGCCATATGCAAATCAGTCTGACCCTGTGCCTCATGGGAACAGTCCAGCCCGAACTGCCAAGCCATGTCTTCCCTGGACCGGAAACAAGCATCCTAGGACCGGTTTCTGGCATTCCAGCCGTCATCAGCCAGGCTTGCTTGAATCCAGTGGCAAGAGAGCAAAGGACCCACGTCTGGGCATACCCCCGCCAACTTAGGGCGAACAAAGCGATACAAAAGGGGATGATGGACGGAACGTTTGAGCCAATCAAACACTCACCCCAGTCAACTGATCTGGGTTTAATCCATCATCATTCTTTAGCTCACTCCACCACCCCAGTTCAGACATGGCCATATGCAAATCAGTCTGACCCTGTGCCTCATGGGAACAGTCCAGCCCGAACTGCCAAGCCATGTCTTCCCTGGACCGAAAACAAGCATCCTAGGACCGGTTTCTGGCATTCCAGCCGTCATCATCCAGGCTTGCTTGAATCCAGTGGCAAAGTGAGCAAGGGACCCACGTCTGGGCATACCCCCGCCAACTTAGGGCGAACAAAGCGATACAAAGGGGATGATGGACGGAACGTTTGAGCCAATCAAACACTCACCCCCAGTCAACTGATCTGGGTTTAATCCATCATCATTCTTTAGCTCACTCCACCACCCCAGTTCAGACATGGCCATATGCAAATCAGTCTGACCCTGTGCCTCATGGGAACAGTTCAGCCCGAACTGCCAAGCCATGTCTTCCCTGGACCGGAAACAAGCATCCTAGGACCGGTTTCTGGCATTCCAGCCGTCATCAGCCAGGCTTGCTTGAATCCAGTGGCAAAGTGAGCAAGGGACCCACGTCTGGGCATACCCCCACCAACTTAGGGCGAACAAAGCGATACAAAAGGGGATGATGGACGGAACGTTTGAGCCAATCAAACACTCACCCCCAGTCAACTGATCTGGGTTTAATCCATCATCATTCTTTAGCTCACTCCACCACCCCAGTTCAGACATGGCTGATGACGGCTGGAATGCCAGAAACCGGTCCTAGGATGCTTGTTTCCGGTCCAGGGAAGACATGGCTTGGCAGTTCGGGCTGGACTGTTCCCATGAGGCACAGGGTCAGACTGATTTGCATATGGCCATGTCTGAACTGGGGTGGTGGAGTGAGCTAAAGAATGATGATGGATTAAACCCAGATCAGTTGACTGGGGTGAGTGTTTGATTGGCTCAAACGTTCCGTCCATCATCCCCTTTTGTATCACTTTGTTCACCCTAAGTTGGCGGGAGTATGCCCAGACGTGGGTCCCTTGCTCACTTTGCCACTGGATTCAAGCAAGCCTGGCTGATGATGGCTGGAATGCCAGAAACCGGTCCTAGGATGCTTGTTTCCGGTCCAGGAAGACATGGCTTGGCAGTTCGGCTGGACTGTTCCCATGAGGCACAGGGTCAGACTGATTTGCATATGGCCATGTCTGAACTGGGGTGGTGGAGTGAGCTAAAGAATGATGATGGATTAAACCCAGATCAGTTGACTGGGGGTGAGTGTTTGATTGGCTCAAACGTTCCGTCCATCATCCCTTTTTGTAATCAAGCTTGTTCGCCCTAAGTTGGCGGGGTATGCCCAGATGTGGGTCCCTTGCTCACTTTGCCACTGGATTCAAGCAAGCCTGGCTGATGACGGCTGGAATGCCAGAAACCGGTCCTAGGATGCTTGTTTCCGGTCCAGGGAAGACATGGCTTGGCAGTTCGGGCTGGACTGTTCCCATGAGGCACAGGGTCAGACTGATTTGCATATGGCCATGTCTGAACTGGGGTGGTGGAGTGAGCTAAAGAATGATGATGGATTAAACCCAGATCAGTTGACTGAGGGTGAGTGTTTGATTGGCTCAAACGTTCCGTCCATCATCCCCTTTGTATCGCTTTGTTCGCCTTAAGTTGGCGGGGTATGCCCAGACGTGGGTCCCTTGCTCACTTTGCCACTGGATTCAAGCAAGCCTGGCTGATGACGGCTGGAATGCCAGAAACCGGTCCTAGGATGCTTGTTTCCGGTCCAGGGAAGACATGGCTTGGCAGTTCGGGCTGGACTGTTCCCATGAGGCACAGGGTCAGACTGATTTGCATATGGCCATGTCTGAACTGGGGTGGTGGAGTGAGCTAAAGAATGATGATGGATTAAACCCAGATCAGTTGACTGGGGTGAGTGTTTGATTGGCTCAAACGTTCCGTCCATCATCCCCTTTGTATCGCTTTGTTCGCCCTAAGTTGGCGGGGTATGCCCAGACGTGGGTCCCTTGCTCACTTTGCCACTGGATTCAAGCAAGCCTGGCTGATGACGGCTGGAATGCCAGAAACCGGTCCTAGGATGCTTGTTTCCGGTCCAGGGAAGACATGGCTTGGCAGTTCGGGCTGGACTGTTCCCATGAGGCACAGGGTCAGACTGATTTGCATATGGCCATGTCTGAACTGGGGTGGTGGAGTGAGCTAAAGAATGATGATGGATTAAACCCAGATCAGTTGACTGGGGGTGAGTGTTTGATTGGCTCAAACGTTCCGTCCATCATCCCCTTTTGTATCGCTTTGTTCGCCCTAAGTTGGCGGGGGTATGCCCAGACGTGGGTCCCTTGCTCACTTTGCCACTGGATTCAAGCAAGCCTGGCTGATGATGGCTGGAATGCCAGAAACCGGTCCTAGGATGCTTGTTTCCGGTCCAGGGAAGACATGGCTTGGCAGTTCGGGCTGGACTGTTCCCATGAGGCACAGGGTCAGACTGATTTGCATATGGCCATGTCTGAACTGGGGTGGTGGAGTGAGCTAAAGAATGATGATGGATTAAACCCAGATCAGTTGACTGGGGGAGAGTGTTTGATTGGCTCAAACGTTCCGTCCATCATCCCCTTTTGTATCGCTTTGTTCGCCCTAAGTTGGCGGGGTATGCCCAGACGTGGGTCCCTTGCTCACTTTGCCACTGGATTCAAGCAAGCCTGGCTGATGACGGCTGGAATGCCAGAAACCGGTCCTAGGATGCTTGTTTCCGGTCCAGGGAAGACATGGCTTGGCAGTTCGGGCTGGACTGTTCCCATGAGGCACATGGTCAGACTGATTTGCATATGGCCATGTCTGAACTGGGGTGGTGGAGTGAGCTAAAGAATGATGATGGATTAAACCCAGATCAGTTGACTGGGGGTGAGTGTTTGATTGGCTCAAACGTTCCGTCCATCATCCCCTTTTGTATCGCTATATGCTCTGATGAGCTTCAAACAATCCCTTCAAGGCAGATCAGTTATTCTAAAAATGGACTACATATCAGCTGTGGCATACATAAATCACTTAGGAGGTACAAAATCCTCAGACTTATCGAATCTAGCCATAAAACTCTGGATGTTTTGTCTATAACACAAGATAGCCCTAAAAGCAGAATACTTACTGGGAAAAAGCAACATCAATTCCAGATTCCTCCTAGACCACTGCAACTGGAAACTCAATGTGAACGCTTTCAGAACTCTAAATCAGTTCTGGGACCCTCTGCAAATATATCTTTTCGCAAGCAGACTGACATTCCAACTGCAGAGATACTTCAGCTGGAGGCCAGACCTGGGTGCTGAAGCAGCCAATGCTTTTCTCCAACCCTGGAAAGGAATTTGAGCATACGCTTTTCCCCCCTTTGCAATGATTCGGAGAGTTCCCCCAGAAAGTGAGACAAGAGCAATGCTCCTTCGTACTGATAACTCCCTTCTGGCCCTCCCAGGTGTGGTTTCCGACGAGTTTGGAATTAGCCTGCCAAATTCCCTTTCTACTACAAGCCACGGAAGGCCTTTTAAGAGACATAGACGGAAGAGAACATCTCCTAGTCCAGACAAGGACTTTGAACCTTCTTGCCTTGAAAGTATCAGGAAATCCAATGAAATCACAGATCTTTCAAGACAAGCTACTATACGCCTCGAAGACTCATGGGCTCCTGGCATCCACTATAGGTAAAATGGCATCTGGAGAACTTGGGTACGCTGGTGCCTGGAGAGGAATCTAGATTCTGTGGAGGCTCCTATTGTACATATAGCCAACTTTTTAGTAGAACAATTTGAGAGAGGGCTTACTTACAGATCAATTAATTGTACCAGATCAGCTGTTGCAGCAGGTCATGCTCTAATAAATGGCAAGACCATGGGAAAAATGCCATAATATGCAGAATTATGAAAAGTATCAGACTAAAGAGACCACCTAAACCTAAACACGAGACCCTATAGGATGTTAAGCTACTACTAGACCTATTTACTAACTGCCCTGAAAACAGATACCTAGATAAGAAGAAACTATCCATTAAACTAGCCTCCCTACTCTGCCTAAGTTCATGCCATAGAGTATCAGATGTTAAAGCACTAGAAGTAAGTATTAGAGTGTATGATGCCTTTGGTGTCAAATTCGAGATTATAAAAAGTACTAACACTATGTCAGACACAATTTTCTATCCAAAGTTCAACGCATGCAAAATACTTTTCTGTGGTAGATTGCATGAAAGAATATGATTCAATAATGAGTGAAAATCGTGCGAATGGTGTCAATCAATTACTTATCTCTTTTGTGAAACTTTTTAGACCCATTACCTCAGCCTCTATAGCAAGATGGGTCAAATATGCAAAGCAATCAGCTGGTACTGACCTCAAGAAATTTCAGGCACACTCTATAAGAGGCGCTATGGCTAGTAAATTGTTTTAGGAAGGTGGGATATTAGGTCACATTCTTAAAGCAGCTGGCTGGTCAAATTCTAACACCTTTGCTAAACACTCTGGCAAACCTATTGAACATATGCCAGATGTAGTGTTACAAAACTACCAACATGCATAATGCTAGCCTTCGGTCTTGTAATGAAATTGTGATTCTCCTAATAACATGACAAGAGAATCTAGATTTCATTAAAGACACAGAGGCTAGCATTATCCCACCCTTCCCATCCCATGGGTTGTTGAGCGATTCACTAAATAACTGAACTGCATTGTTTATAATACTGTTTATAATACAATCTTTATTAAAAACATTATTTATAATACAACTTATATTCTCTTTAGAGTTGTTTCTCTGCTTCATACATCATACTATTCATTGTTACCTTTTCTCACACCTACATTACAACAGGACAATTATACTCTTTCTTATTTCAGATACTTCAACATAACTGGTTCCCCTCTCAGTACTCCTCAGACCGAGAGGATAACAGCTGGAATGAATTCATTCCATAACCCCTCAGTTAAGTTCTTGCATTTTCTTCATTTGGCATACATATAAAAAAAAAATAAAAAAAAGAGAATTAGAAAAGAAGAAGAAAAAGAAAAGTTACAAAAGAAGAATTAGCTTAATATTTTGCATTTAAAAGAGACAGACTATTCTATGTGCATGACTATTATACAACTGGAATATTCCATTCTAGAACTGTTTGTTTTATGATGTATTGCTTCTAAGTGGCTGCTTGTAGTTAGCATTAAAAGAAATATGCATAATGTTAGCCTCCATGTCTTTAATGAAATCTAGATTATCTTGTCATGTTATTTGCAATTCTCTGTCCTAAACATGAATAAGTTCTAAAGTCATCTAATCAAGGCACTACGTTTAGAATAAGGGTGGTTTGTAAAATATGGTCTTAAGGAAATTCAGAAGTGCAAGAAGGTGTCAGCATAGTGAAGGCTCCAATATGTCTTTCAGAATTGGAATAGGTGTTTTAGCATGAAGCTTCACACTTGTGAGAATAAAGGAAGCAGAGAGGTCTGTACCGTTCAAGGTCTAAGGAAATCTCTAACTTCTAACAGTGTGAACACTAATTAAAACAAACAGAAACTTCAGCAACAGTTGTATCTCTTCCCAACCCTCCAGGAACCAATCATTTCAATCCTCATTTTGTGCATTTGCAGCATTACCAGACTTTCCCATCCCACAGACCCTGGACAGTTACTGCAACCTTAAACATCCCTGCGTTCCTCGTATGTGATGATTAGGAGGCATCACCTGCTCATTAGGTCTTCATATTTCTTGCTAAGATTTCTCTTCTCAGACCTTACTATCAAGAAACTAATGTATAACTTTAATGTGAGTACAGAAAACATCATCATGTTCAAAGTGTACATGTTTATTATTGTTCAGTTTCTCAGTGGTTACATTTCATTAATGCTTCTAAATGTTCACCCCCGTTAATAAAGTTATGGCACAATGTAAACAAGTAAATATAAACATAAATGCAAATTGCACAATGGCGACGAGTAGTGGATGGAGTCTAAATTGCGATAATCCAATCCCCTCTCTGATGGCAATGTTAGTCATCCCAATAACACACATATGAACTCTTTTCAGGTGAGATCAAGTCAAAGCCTTGAAGCTTTCAGCAATGTTCGTCTAATGTTTTCAAGGTGTTTCATGTCATCATAAAAACTACACTGACTCTCCTCTATTTCCACACCCTTTCTCTTTCTTTTCAACCCCTTACTCTCTTGTACTTTCCTTTCCTTTCCTTTCCTTTCCTTTCCGCTTTCATGTACTTTTATCCATTAACGATTAGAAACAGAGATAATGCACAAAGGGCAGTCATCATAAGGGGTCCTAAAATGGAACAAAGTATTCCACTTCCAAGGTTTCCAAAACCATTTGTCTACTGCAGCAAATCAATTGGCAATTGCTTTCCAAGGACCTGCAGCTTCTAACTCCTTCAAATCTCATTTCAGATCAGTGATTTTCTTAATGTATTTCTTTAGGTACTCATTCCTATGAGGAATATAGGTACAACATTGCTGGACCTTTAACATCTTTCAGACCCCACCCTCTTTTGCAAGAAGGATGTCTAAAACAAGACAGTTCTGCAAAAATATGGATCTCATAGCTACCATTTCAGTATCTACAGCCAACAAGGAACTTGCTGTACTTGGAGTCAATTTATGCACTATGGTGGAAAACTTTCTAATCTTGAGATCATTCAATATTACACCTACGGATGGAATCATTGCGCCAAAAATGTCTCCCAAACTTTCAGTACCACTACTACCTTGTTTAGTTCTAGTTTTGGTTTCCCACATAGGATCTTTCAAATTTTCCACATTGGGAAAACTACACCTAATAACATGTACCATACCATCCCTTTGGCAATTTGAAGTATGCATGCTCCCCACAAACAAAATAGAGTCCAGGAATAAAGGGATCTTGTGCTCCTAAGAACAGAAGGCAAACTCTTACATACTCAAAAATGTTATCACAATCACTTTTACCCATTAATATAGTGTTAAGGGTCGATTTATCCCTACTCACATATAATATCCCTTTATGTTGCCAATCTAGAAGTATTGCAGGCATAACTTCTAAATCTTGGAGTTTTGCTTCTTCTTTATCCCACTGTCCTTGATATCTCTGACCCCATCATGTTTTCTCCCTTACATCTATTGCTCCATTCCTGGCCTCTGTTAAATCCAAAAATTTCTTCTAAACCTCAGTTATAGAACATGTCAAATCTTTTCTATGAGCCTAAATCGTGTCCAGTGTTGTGTTCGGCCTAAGGAAACTGTTAACTGTATCCATTGTTTTACCATGAAAATGTCTATTTAAATACTTGAGTAAAGGAACTTCAAGAAATACCAAATCATAATTGGAATAGGAATATTGGAAATGTCCCTTTCCATAAAACAGACATAATAGAAGGCTACACATAACACCATACATAAGAGGAATATGGTGATAGGTAATTCCCTCTTTTGCTGATGCAGGTAACTACATACAGTCCATCATTTCAACATATTCATAAAGCAACATAAAAAACACTTTTGAAGAATAATCTCCTCTAGATGCATCTACATGCAAAGCTTTATAATCTAGTACCTGTAAACTATTATCAGTAGGAATCAGGGTCTTAGGGGTACACTAGTCTTTAGCTTGGCTACTGTGGAAAATGTAGGTAAAGATAATCCTACAAGAAGAACAATTAGTACTACAACCACAGATATGACTACACCCGCCAACATGAACCTACTCTTATTGTGTTTATTAGTCTCCATGACTTCTCTAGAATCAGACCGTTAAGCAAAGAATTTGCAGCATGCATATGTTATGAAGTTATTTCCAAATTCTTTGTGAGTCTTCCTTAGCCTAACTCCTTCCAGTAGCGGCTCCTAGAGGGAGTGCTGCGGGGTGGTGGGGCGGGGCGGGGGAGGGGCAGGGTGGGGGGGTAGTAAACTCCGGCTTATGGCCGAACTGAGTTAAGTACATAAATAACACGAATTACATTGCGCGCGCTGCATCGCAATCGACGATGCAGCGCCCGCAATGTGTAGAACCTCTTGTGTAGAACCCCCCCCCTCCTCAATGCCAGGAGGCTTTGACTACTCCTGACACTGTGCAGACTACGTATGCAGCTCTTAAGCTTCCTTCATTGTCTCTTAAACATGATCCATCCACAAGCAGTATGTAAGCAGACTCTACCAGTGGCTCATCTGATATATCTGGTCTTGGCTTGGTGCATAGATCAGTGACATTGAGACAATCATGCTCAACCTCCCCCTCATCATTTTAATTCTTTGGTAGAAGCAGTAAGGTGGCAGGATTCAAAGTAGCACATCTCTTAAGGGTGACATTTTCAGCAGCAAGTATAATCTGTTCATATTTTGTCAAGCGAATGATGGCTAAGTACTCTGGGGCAGATTTATGAGGAAGTGCCGCAGCGAGGCAAGGCAAGCCCTTTGGCTGCGCCACGCTGCAGCACTTCCAAAGCACAGGAATGCAAAATATTTACAATAATATGTTGCATTCCTGTGCTCTCCCCTGCGCTGGTGCACAAACAGCTGCCATGCACCGGCGCAGGCACCCTTGCACCATGGTGCAAGGATGCCTGCGTCATGGGGAGACTGTTTTTGTGCAGGAAGGGGACCTTCCTGCACAAAAACAATCACTACAGGCATTTTCCTCTTTCAATGCGTGCTGTAGAATGCAGCACGAATTGAAAGAGGAAAAAACGAGGAGAAATGAAAACATTTCTCCTCGTTTCGCCTCCCTATGCCTCCCTTGGGGAGGCATAGCATTCACACGCATTTCCAGATTTACGATTCCTCGTAAATCTGGAAATGTGTCTTGTTCCATGGGTGTTGCGTAGGAACACCCACAGCAACACCCATGGAATGCCCCTTTCACACAATGTCCTGCGGGCAAATATGGGGCAGAGAAATACGCCACCAGTACGTCACAAAAAGTGACATACTGGTGGTGCAGAGGGCATGTAAATCTGCCCCTGTGTGTGGGTATGTCTCAACAACTTTTCAAATGAGTAGGGCACAAGAACAGCTAGGTTATGCCCCATCACAATACTTTCATACTGTTCTATGCTGACACCAACTGCTGTCACAGCTTTAAGGCACCCTGTCAGCCCTGCAGCTACAGGATCAAAAGTAGCAGAAAAGTAACCCACACGTGATCTCGCATTTCTATGCATCTGTATAAGCACTGAGAGAGTGCAGCCCTCCTCCCTGCATAGAAGAGTAAAAGCTTTACTGTAATCAGGTATTCCTAGTGCCTGGACAGAAGAGAATTTCTTTCAGCTCCAGGAAGGCAATCAATCAGCAGTTGTTATCCCATGGTATCAGGTCAGATACATCCTGGTGTGTCAACCTCTGTAAAGGCTTGGCTCCTAGGGAAAAGTTGGGCATCCTCTGGCAACAGTAGCACAACATTCCCAAAAATATCCTAACTTCTCTCTGGGTGGTTGGCAGATTAATTTTAAGAATTGCCGAGCTTATTTCTTGGGACACCTTTTGCGCTCCTTTCTCAATTTGATGTCTGAGATACAGAACTCCTATATAACAATAATGCAACTTACTCGGGGACACTTTATGTCCATGCTCAGCTAAGTGGCTCAACAATGTAATGGTATCTTGTTTACAAGCTTCCTGAGTATCTGATGTGACCAAGGGGTCATCTATGTACTGCACTAGGACTGAATTACAGAGGCATTGTTAAAGACTCAAGGTTCTTTTAAAGGCTTTCTGTATACCCTTGTGAGACTTGGCACCAGGCCAAAACACTGTTCTAGAACCAGAAGGCAAAGAAGGGTATAGAGAAGAAAGCCTGACACAAATAATGAGAGTGATCCTCTCAGCCTTGCATGGAATTTGATACAAAATCACAGCTGAATGCGCTACAACGGGACATCAGGGAATGACGATATTGTTAATCTTTCTCAGGTCCTGCACTATGTGATACTTACTGCTAGGCATCTGCAAGCCCATAATGGATAAATTACATGGACTCTCCATTATCTCCTTCAAAATGCCTTGTTATATCATCAACTCAATCACTGGAGTAATCCCAGCAATTGTTCTAGAGTTCACATTATACAGTGGGATTTTTGGGTACTCAACATTGGGTTTCACTTTTATGCAAACAGGCTCAACTCCCTTTATAAAAACAATATCTTTTCCTGAAAAGTTCCAGACCTTAGGCTTCACTGTATCCTTAGGGTCTGACGGTAAGTCCTCATTTGTCAACCAAGCGTGCAATCCAATTGTTGACCCTTGACTCACAAAATTAAAGGTGACATCTACATCATGGGTCTACATTTATGGTCTACCTCCAAGACTGGGCAAAGTACGCAATCTTCTTCCCCCCTTAGGCACCGTCATTGTGTCTGATCAGAGCTGCAGCCCTCAAGCATTTCAAACAGGAAATTGCTGAAATGCATTCTGATTTTGTAAGGAATTCTGATCTAAATTTGGGAATTGATTTGAGTTAAATTGGGGACCATTTGCATTTTGCTACCGCATCAGGGCTTGTGGAACCTGCATCACTGGAGCTTGGGGCGCATTCTGAGAATGTATGGGGTTATAACTCTGAAGCTGTGTAAACACTGCATTCTCAACCTGGTTTTTGTTCACCTCCCTCGTGGGACTCAGATGACATTCGCACTTTCAATGCCGTAACTTATTGATATAGTAACAAGGATTCGATCTCTTCAAAGATGCCACATCAATCCCAGTACTTAGATCAATTGGAACGCCACAACCTCTATCTTACTGTGGGAACCCATTTCCACCTTGTATCATAGGAGTTTCCTGCTGATACACTTCTTGCATAGAACAAACATTCTCTACAAAAGTTTAACTCTGACTTCTTTTTTGCGCTGCTTTCATCTGTGCCACCATCAATTTCTCTTCATTCTCTTCTGCTTCATTTCCAATTTTTCACTATAATATATTGCATATCTTAAAATTTCATCAACCGATTTATTCTGCCAACAAATTAAATGCTGCTGAATCATAAAGCTAATCTCAGGACTCAACCTTGTCATAAAATGAGACACAACATTTCCTATATCTTTAGCTTCGAGAGTCTCCATTCCACTGTGCTGCCAAAACACCTGCAATAATCTTTCAAAATAGGCATACGCTGACTTTTTGGGGTCTTGGGTTGTCCTGTCAATCTTGACCCAACCAATGTATTTAGCTGGTATCTTTCTGTTCAAAAACGTCATCACCTGTTGATATTTTTTCATCACCAACAGTGATTGGGGGGGGCGTGGCTAGCCAGCCAACATGGCGGACGCGAGCTCTTAACGCTCCGCTAGAAATCCCTTGATTATTCTGCTAAGAAGCGCAATCCCGCACCATCGTGATGTGAACAAAGGTGCATTGGGCTTGAGAAAATGGTGCAGACACCTACCTGGCACTGCGAAGGCCGAAACCGTTGGAAGTTGACGAAATAAGCGTCAGGGGCTTCGCTGACGCGTGATCCTCCCTGCTGCTGAGAGCGTGAGCAAGGGTGAGGCCGTGCTGAAGTGGCCGACATGGGCGGGACCCTCGCGCCGCTGCGGTGTCCCAGAACTGGTGCGGAGCAGAACAGAAGTGGATGCTGATGTGGCGCATTGCCTGAGAACCTCAAGGGGCAATCACCAGAAGATGCAGCAAACAGGCGCCATCTAAGTGCAGCGCACCACCTGGCAGACGCACCAACCCAGAGGCCTGCCTCCCCGAGCTCGGAGGTAGTGAGTCTCCAAAGACCAGGAACAACCAACACTGGGTGACGTGAAGCAGATCTACCGCCGCGGGGGACATGGAGCAGCTGAGCGGAGGAGGACGAGGTCTCTGCGTACGGAGCTAGCACCGGTGCAAAGAGACTACGGTAAGAGGCCCCCCGTGGGAAGAAGGGAGGAGCAGGAGGACCTGCACGGCCTACCAATGCACGGAGCATGCAACGGGGACACATCGTGAGAGACTGGGCCCTCTTGGCTGGGGAACACGCACTTGATTCATTTGGCTACTCTGGATCGTAGTGTGACCGCCAAGGCCATGGAGGGGTAATACACAGTATGTAACAGAGTTATCCCTGTCCCACACAGCGAGACAAGTCCTCACCCAAAAGGTGGAAACCCGATGATGGGGGTTGACCTAGAATTGCATACAGAAGGGACGCACTGAGACAAGACTGGGCGCCGTCGATTTGGGAGGATCACGTGGGGCCTGGGGCCTGCCCTGCCGTGCATCCAGGGGTCCCATTGGGCTTGTGGGCTCAGACACAAGTAACTGACTTTAAGCAAACAGGAAACACAAGGCAAGACAAAAAAAGCATAGGCTGGACGCACTGTGGCCCACTCTGGCCCCTTGAGAACTGCATACTACGCCCAGTCTAGGGCCCACCATGCTATAAGAGTGATGCCCAGAATACCGCCATTGGACTTGGAATTGGAAGCCCAGAAAGCACCGCGCCCTTGGAAACGCAGAGGGGGGCAGCCTGGGTGATACGCCACAATCTGCAATCTCCGTTAAGCTGGACTCGGTCCTGGCGGCGGTAGAGAAGATAGGAGCAGCGCTAGATCAAACAAGGACCTCACTGAAATCGAAATTAGATAAAGTAACCTCGGACTTCACATTATTGCATGCAGACCACCATAAACTGGCGGACAAGGTCCGCACCCACGAACAATGCCTATCGGAACTAAGACCCACTGCGCAAAGCCACTCCAATGCCCTGCAGGATTTACTTGACCGAATGGACACGCTGGAAGACAGGGTGGAGGACGCTGAAGGACGGTTGCGCCACAACATCATCCGTGTAGTGGGTCTCCCTGAGGGAGAAGAGGGCCATAGCCCGGTGGAATACATGGAACGCTGGCTTAAAAACCTGCTGCCGTCGGATGCTCTATCAGCACACTTCGTGGTAGAGCGAGCACATCGAGTACCAGCACACAAACCTCCACCAGGTGCCAGACCACGCCCCTTCCTGTTCAAACTACTCAACTACAGGAATAGAGAATTAATACTACGTGAAACGTATAAGCTTGCAGACGAATCACTGACAGAATATCGTCTACAAAAATATCGACGACAAAAATATCGGAGCCGAAATATCGATGTCCAAAATATCGAAGTCCTATCTACATTATGGTAAGTACAAAAATATAGAAAAAAATATCATTGTCAAAAATATCGTTGTTAAAAATATCGTTTTTTTTTATGTTTAAAAAATAATGTAAAATAAAGTAAATAATACATATAATTAAAAGAAACATAGTTAAAATTATTTTAAAATGTTTAAAATTATAACTAATACATATAATGTAAAAATAAATTAAACATATAGACGTATACAATATAATATATATACTTACTTAATAATATTTATAAATAATTATTTTAATAACTTATAAATTGTTAAAAAACATTAAAAAAATTATAAATACATATATACAAAAAACCAATAATATAAATCAAAATATAAAAAAAAATAACAAATAAAAAAATTACAATATTTTTAATCTTTTTAAAATAAATTATACACTACATTAACTAAAACAGTAGAGAAAATATTGGACAGTGGAGGGGATAAAATTACTATTCCCACTCCAGTGAGTGCAACAGAAGGGAAAGTGTTGGATAGCGTAGGGGTAAAAATTACTATTCCTACTACAGAGAGTGCAACAGTAGGAAAAGTTTTGGATAGCGTAGGGATAAAAATTACTATTCCCACTCCACTGAGTGAAACAGTAGGGAAAGTATTGGATAGCGAAGGGGTAAAAATTACTATTCCCACTCCAGTGAGTGCAACAGTAGGGAAAGTGTTGAATAGCGTAAGGGTTAAAATGACTATTCCACTCCAGATAGTGCAACAGTAGGGAAAGTGGTGGATAGCGTAGGGGTTAAAATGACTATTCCCACTCCAGAGAGTGCAACAGTAGGGAAAGTGTTAGATAGTGTAGGGGTAAAAATTACTATTCCCACTCCAATAAGTGCAACAGTAGGGAAAGTGTTGGATAGCGTAGGGGTAAAAATTACTATTCCCACTCCAGATACTGCAACAATAGGGAAAGTGTTGGATAGTGAAGGGGTTCAAATTACTATTCCCACTCCAGATAGTGCAAAAGTAGGGAAAGTGTTGGATAGCGTAGGGGTAAAAATTACTATTCCAACTCCAGAGAGTGCAACAGTAGGGAAAGTGTTGGATAGCGTAGGGGTAAAAATTACTATTCCCACTCCAGATACTGCAACAATAGGGAAAGTGTTGGATAGTGAAGGGGTTAAAATTACTATTCCCACTCCAGAGAGTGCAATAGTAGGGAAAGTGTTGGATAGCGTAGGGGTAAAAATTACTATTCCAACTCCAGAGAGTGCAACAGTAGGGAAAGTGTTGGATAGCGTAGGGTTAAAAATTACTATTCCCACTCCAGAGACTGTAACTGTAGGGAAAGTGTTGGGTAGCAGAGGGTTAAAATTAACATGCTTATCAATGTATTATTTTTTTAAACTAAATAACCAATTAATAATTAATTAACAATAAATTAATTATCAATACCAATAAATACAAATTAATAATTACTTTATTATAATTAAATTACTTCCCACCCTATTCTCCTATTAACCCACAACCCGCTCCTAAAATAAATTAACACAATTAATATAATAATCAATTAATCAATTAATAAAAATTAATTACCAATCAATAATTAACAATAAATGAATTATGAATACCAATAAATAAAAATTTATAATTACTTTATTATAATTAAATTACTTCCCACCTAATCCCCTATTAACCCACAACCCGCTCCTAAAATAAATTAACACAATTAATATAATAATCAATTAATCAATTAATAAAAATTAATTACCAATTAATAATTAATTAACCATAAATTAATTATCAATACCAATAAATAAAAATTAATAATTAGTTTATTATAATTACATTACTTCCCACCCTATTCCCATATAAACTCACAACCCGCTACGGAACTAAAACGCAAAATTTAATTAAAAATAATTAATATTTTCTAAAAATTATTATTTAATTTACTATAATTAAATTACTTCCTACCCTATTCCCCTATAAACCCACAACCCGCTACAGTACTAAAACGCAAAATTTACTTTAAAAAAAGTTACTAACTTCTAAAAATGTAATACATATATTTAAAAAAAATACAATATTTAACAAAAATATAGAACACATACATATAAAATACATACTAAAATACATAACACTAATATAAACATCAATATTATTAACAACGATATTTTTGCAAATGATATTACTGACTTCGATATTAACAAAAACGATATTTCTTACCTTTAGGTCGATATTCTGGTCACCGATATTCTTCATGTCGATATTCTGTCCCTTCAATATTTCCAACTCGATATTTCTATAGTTCGAAAAAAAAACTCGATATTATGTCTGTACACCCTTGCAGACATCAGGATCCGGGGCAGCCAAGTCATGATATTCCTGGACTATACAGCACAGGTACAAAGACGGAGGGGCACCTATGCCGCAGTGAAACGGCAACTCCATGAGCTTAACATTCGCTATTCTCTACTGTTTCCAGCCAGGCTACGTGTTGCCACAAAAGATACTACCCGCTTCTTTGACTCGCCCTCCAATGTCTGGGACTGGCTGGAGGAGTCGGGCCAGCTGTCAGGTCCTAGACCACAGATGCATGAAGAGCCGACAAGGCAGGGCAAGAGAACACGCCACCGGGGTAGGCGCAGGGGACCCGGCGGCGCACCACCGCCATTGGCTGCTCCTGATCCCAAAGAACGATGGAGAGACAGGAAGCAATTCACGTAGCTGCAATGATCGGAACAACCCCGCAATCCACAGAGCCACGACTCGAGCCCAGCCTATTCATCAAGTGCTAGTGCATTGTCGCTGTCCAGGTTTGGTGTGTGGAAGAGCCACACCCGTCAGATATCACCCCACAGACGGCAGACAAAATAATATGACTATGGGTAAAAGCCTCAGAAATGAAATGCTGATATACAATGCATACACCCTAGTTTGCTTCATCCCGTTTAGTCACACAATACATGAACACACATTTTGCAGCAGGTACTCTAAGCGACTTGTCATATAGAGGGGCCACGCACCTGATAAATTCCACAATCACACATATTAACAGGCTAGTCGGGATTGCTAGATATCCCGTTACAACACCGAGGGGAACTAAACACAGCACAAATCCATATCACCACACCCATAACTAACTGCACAAAAGCATAGTAGTTGCCAAAGTTGGGCTCCCCAGATTTGACGAATGTCAATCGCGAGTTTGCCCCCGCGCAGGTATGCGCAACACAGTTCAACCCCATGTTTCCCCTTTATTTTTCTAGTTCGGATACTTCGGAGCACACCCGCTGGCCCCCCGTTTCTCTGTTCAAAACCTACTCTCACTCATCACAGAATACGCTCTGACTTACCATGGCCCAAACCAACATAGTCACATGGATGTATGTGGTATGCACACACCAATGCGCCAGTACTCCTTATACTCCTACCTGCAATGTAGGGCCACCAGCATAGCCTTGTTGCAGGAAACACACATGACCCGCGCTGAACTGGAACTACTGCACAGGCGATGGGGGGGCCAACTATACAGCACTGCATACTAAGCCACGCACGCGGATCCCTAGTGTGGATCAGGGTGGAGGTCCCATATGTGAGGGAGGAAGTGATCACAGACCCAGAGGGCAGGTACACCTTTGTGAAGGGCAGGCTAAATGGCCAAAAGCTGCTCATAGGCTCTGTCTATGTTCCAAACTTGGATCAAGTCTCCTTCCTAGGCAGCTTAACCAGGTTACTGGCCAGGTGGAGTGGAATACCATGGCTTATAGGGGGCGAATTCAATACAGTGCTAAGCATAGAACTGGACAGGTCATTCCTACCACTCGCTAGAACCACAGCACTCTCTAATGGGCAGACTTTAATGGACTGGCTAACTCATTGGTCTCTGACGGATATCTGGCGCGCCCTAAACCCCAATGCGCGGGTATACTCTTTTTACTCTGCTGTACACAGGCTTCATGTAAGACTTGACCGTATAGTGGGTTCACCAGCTCTGTTCCCACACATCCAGAAAGTAGAGCACCTGGGGTGCACACACTCCGATCAAAATCCCCAGCTACTGCAACTCAACTGGGCAGTGGGTCCCCCCTGATCCCCACATGGTGACTCCAGCCAGAAGCACTGGAGGATCAAGCTTTTAGATCATCATTAGGGATGTGAATCCTAGAATTTTGAGGATAAGGAGGGTACTGTGGGTGGCACACTACTTGGGACCACTGCCTGCCCTTAAAAAATATTTTTGCAAGCATTTGCAAAGGGGAAGGGGTCCCCTGGGACCCCTTCCCATTTGCGAATGCATTACCACCTACTTGAAGTAGGTGGTAATTGCGAGTGTTTTGCGACCGCAATTGCGGTCGGAAAACATTAGTACATGGGTCAGAGAGTCGCTATTTGGAAGGGAACGCCCTTCCCAAATAGCGAGTCTCTAAACACTTTTTTGCGAGTCGCAATTCATTTGCGAGTCGCAAAATTGTGTTAGTACATGGCCAGACCAATTTTAGCATGCTCAAACGGGTCGCTAACCCGTTTGCGTATGCTAAAATTGGTCGTACATCTGGCCCTTACTCTTTAGGAAGGCTAACTCAGTCTGGTCTACAGACTGGTGGCCATCTGAATTGGGTCTATTGGGTGAATTGGGTTTTCCCAAAAAACTGGCAAAACATTTGTGTCTTTTTGGACGATAATCTCTCCATGAATGAGCATGTTAAATATATCTTTGGGATTTGTTTTGGCCTGATACGCATGCTTAGGAAAGCCTTTCATTGGGTTCCATTGGATTCTAGGAAAACCATAGTCCAGGCATTGATTGTGAGCCCCTTGGACTATGGAAATAAAGGCCTTTTTTCTAGACTTCAGGTGGTACAGAACACCGCAGCACGCCTTGTCTGTAATCTTCCCCCGTGATCTCCTTCTGGGGGATATTCACAAGGACTCATTTTCGAGTTATCGCCAACTTAACGCAACAAAAGTGGTGACAGATTTAACACCCCATTCACAAGCGGTTGCAAACTGCAGACAACGCAAGTATTCCCGCAATAACTGCCTCAACATTTACCTCCACGGGTGACCCCACCAACTAACACTAATGAGATGCAGAGTAGGCGTTCCTGTGCAAAAACACACCAAAACACCACAACACCACTTTCACAACGAACTGCCAGACCTGCGATGCGAACCAAAAACAGGCGATAAGCCACGGTAGCAGCAGGGATTTAACACCTGCCTTTTGCTGGTTTTGAGCAGGACGACTACCTGCAGCATGAAAGGGAGCCCAGGCCAGAGCCACATCTGAAAACCCACAGATGCCGTGGAGACAATGATCATGCAGCTCGGAGACCCATGAGGGCCACAACACCCACCGCCACCACCCCCAGGGACCCCCAGGACCCGTCCCGCCCCCCCCCCGGACAAACACATACCATGCACGACACAAGAGCCACAAAAAGCGCATGACGTCGCACAATGACAAACAGAAACACACATGTGTGGTCAGAAGAACGAGAAACAGTCACTCATCATTGAAGTAACAACCAAAAACGTTATTGAATACAACACAAAACACCAATGCGGAAGACTCCTGCCGGGTCCGTCCGGGACAATCCTGATGTCACAGCCTGGAAAATAAAGCACAAAATCAGAACGTGTGTCATGCGCACATCAAAGGAGCGAGACACAGAGAAACAGAGAACGAAAGAAAGGCAGAGAGAGAAAGAAAGAAAGGGAGAGAGAGAGAAGGAAAGGAAGGGAGAGAGAGAGAGAGAGAAATGAAGTGAGAGAGAGAGAGAGAGAAGGAAGGACACTGCCGCCCCCACGCACCCAGGCACCACTGCTCACCTGCTGCCACCGGTGTGTAACCAACCAAGTGCCGGGATACACCGCAAGCCACCAGGTCTGCAACCTGTAATCGAGGCAAGAGTCAATCATGTCAGAGTCCATCCCACTGCACACGGCAACAACGCCTGTCTGCCCCTGCACACACATGCAGCTGCACCCTACCCCCTCCCGCCAGCCAGCGCTGGCTGTCCGCCCTTGCGCACCCAGGCCCCACTGCTCACCTTCCGCCAACAGTGTGTCCACCAGTGGGCACACCACGTGCCCTTGCAAGCTCCAGGGCCCGGTCCCGCCACCATGGAATGCTCCACATCATGCGGACCCGCACCACGGCCCAGCAGGTCCCACACATGGCACTGAGTCCTGAGGCATCAATGGCAGAGACCACATCACTGCACACGTCATCATCGCAGGCTGCACACCCGCTCAGCAATTTCGGTGCCACTAAACCTGTGCAACCCCAGTCAGCGCCACGTGGTGGTAGGCCCGTGAAGGCCGCAAGGCTTCGGGTGCCATTAACCCTGTGCAACCCCAGTCAGCGCCACATGGTGGTAGGCCTGTGACGGCTGCAAGGCTTCGGGTGCCACTAACCCTGTGCAACCCCAGTCAGCGCCATGTGGTGGTAGGCCCGTGACGGCCGCAAGGCTTCGGGTGCCACTAACCCTGTGCAACCCCAGTCAGCGCCACGTGGTGGTAGGCCCGTGACGGCCGCAAGGCTTCAGGTGCCACTAACCCTGTACAACCCCAGTCAGCGCCATGTGGTGGTAGGCCTGTGACGGCTGCAAGGCTTCGGGTGCCACTAACCCTGTGCGCAACAACTCATGGGCCCTTTATGATTGAGCCCCGTGGTACGTCCGTCATCCAGTCACCTCCGGCAGTGGGGAATGTGACGTTGCCGGCCCCTTATATACTCAGGGTCACATGGCCTGTGACACCTGCGCTGGATGGGTGTGGTGTGTGTGCAAACCTACCCTCAGGGATTGGCCGCGACATGCTGACAACTAGACTAGCGACCTGCGGACCACTAGCGTGTAAACCTGTGACATGTGGTTATGTGGCCCCCCCTCAGAGCGTAAGCGGAGTGGACTGTCCTGGCGTACGCCAGACCAGCGCAGGGCTTGCAACAATGACTCGGGGGCTCTGGGCGTGGTGCAGTCCATGTCCGGACAAGAAAGTGACTAATGCGTGTGTCCCTGTTGTGGTGTCTACGGCACCCGCAACGCAATCGGCAACATAGCACACTGTGACTGGAATCCCACTAGATGAGCATCATTGACGTTAGGGGGAATCACTGACCCTACATTCATCCACACATTCATACTTGAATGATGAAAGACATGACACAGCAGTGCGTTACTGAATGTTTATTGCACATCCAGTGGAGTTTAGCAGCTGGAGCAGTACAGGGCCATGCCAACCCCACTTCACAATATGGGCACGTGGAGGGCCAGCCGGAGTCCATCGGGGAATGACAAGTACAGAGGATGAGGAAGAGTACAGTCCGCAGTCTGGTCGCCGTGTCATTGGTCACCGAACAGGATATGGAAGTCCATGTCGCGGTCCAAGGTGAGTGCTGCAGAGTGCATCGGGGGTCAGTGGGAGGTCATGGGGCCATGTGCGGCACCAAGGAGCAACAGGCCAGGTGGCGGAAATGAATGCTAGTGCCTCCTTCTGAGCCCAAAGCCAGCCATGTCCTCATCCTCGGATGTGTGCCCTGCCCCACCTGTGGGTGGTGCTTTTCCGGCTGCAGCACTGTGTGCCACTGACACATCAGGTGCCGGAGTGGAAACGTCTGCCGGTCTGTGAGGCACGGACACACCAGGGGGCGGAGATGTGGATGGTGTAGGGGCAGCAGCATTCATCCGCGCCATGCCTTGCGGCAGCAATGCCATGATGAGGACATGCAGGGCATGGTAGATCCCAGCTACATTTCGCTGATGTGCAGCGGTGGCTGCATCCTTTCCGCCTCCATCCGCACCATGTCCTCCATGATCCTCCGCATGTGTGCCATCTCATGGCTGAGATCGCTGGAGCCTCTCTGAGCGGACAGGTGTTCTTGTGTCCGAGTCATGACTCCAGCGATGTCAGCCAGGGCTCATTGGAGACCATGGAGCGGCGTGTGGGTGTCCGTTAGGGACTGGAGGTGGTCCCTGATGGGACTCAGACACCCATGGATGGCGTCCAGTTTGGTAGCCATGAGGTCGAACCCCACCCGTACCTGCTCAGCCATCTCCCTCTGGACCTCCAACACACGGCGTTGGAAGGCCATGTGTTGTTCGGGGAGGTCTTGGGAGACAGCCGATGTTGTGGGTGCCTCCTGCTGGGTGGTTTGTGGAGTGGGTGGGGTCTCCTCAATGCAGCTGGGCTGCCCTTGTCCTGGAGGTGATTTGCGGATGAGTTCCATGATGTCTTGGAGGGCTTGGGTGTCGATGCTGGTGGTGTCCTCCTCGTCATCAGTGAAGAGTGGCTGGGACTGCTCTGCAGGTGGCGTTGACGGTGCCCCTGCAATGTGAAGGGGAGATGCTGTGTTACAATGTGTCCTCATGTATGTGGCCGCATGGTACATGTTGACATTCAGACAGCATGGCAATGTACATTGTGACAGTGTGTAGATCAGGGCCATGATCCAGAGTCATTGTGGGTGTGCACTGTGCTCTGCTTGATTGTGCATGTGTGCCATTGTGGCCATCTCCACCCATCCCCCCAGTACCTGGTGGTCACTCACCCTGCTGCGGTTGTGTTGTGTCCTGTCGAGCAGTGTCTGGTCCCCCGACTCCTGCCACGGTCTCCACACTGATGACTGTCGACACCAACTCCTCCATGTCATCCAGCTCCAGCTGTGGCGCTGGGCTCCCACCTCCAGTCTGCATTGCTGCCTTCCGGTTGGCTGCGAGTTTCTCCTTGGTCTTGCGCTTGATGTCAATACATCGCCTCTTGACCTCGTCCATTGACCTTGTCCACGATGTCCCACCATATTCCATTTTTGGTGCCCAATGACATGTTGGAGGTGACGAACATTTGTTGATGGTGTTACATCACCTCCGTGACCAGGATCCTGTTTTCCTGCGGACTAAACTTCGTCTTCCTCTTCTTCTTGTCCTTGCCCTTCCCTGTCACCGAGGTCCCGGGCTGGTCGTCCGGGGTGCTTGTGGGGTTGCGCTCGTCCACTGCGCCTGCTCCGGCTGCCTCCATGGTGCTTCGGTGTTGGTCATTTTGTGTTTGTGTGTTTTTTCTCCTTTTGTAGTGATTTTCCCGCCTGACGTGTGTGTATGGCAGGCCTGGTGCTGCTTATTGCTGATTTCCCCATCGTGAATGGGCTCATCGCACGTTTTTTGGTGTTGGGGATTGTGTTTTTATCTCCGTTGCGGTGGTTGTATCGCGGACATTGGCCGCGTTTTCAGGGGACTATCGCATGGTACTGCCGTGTTGTGAATTCCAGGTTAACACAGGGTTATTGTCTCGCGATAGACTGCGATGTGTAAAGTTGCGTTAACATTTTTTGGAGATGTTTAGCACACGTTCTTGTGAATATCCCCCTAAGACTCTTTATCATGTTCCCTCCACTAGCTTCCTTTAAAAAGCGTGCACTTTTTAAACGTATGTGTTTGTTTTTTAAATCATTGCATGGGAAGGGACCCTGTTATCTTAAAAATAAGTTACAGACATATACATCCCGGCACGCTTGCTCAGATCCAGTGAGCTACTACTGCTAAGCCCAAACGGTATCCATACAGCCAGATACGATGGCCTTCCTTTTCCTTTTTAGTTCCCAAACACTGGAATCAGCTGCCCTTATCCATACGCTCTTGCTCAGACTTACTTTCTTTTAAAAAAATCTCTGAAAACATGGCTGTTTGATCTTTAATCATCTTATGGAAATGTGACCTGTATTGACTGCTCCGGGGCAGAGAGATCCCCCCTAAAATGATTCATGCGCCTAATAAATCTAAAATCATATCAAATCAAATAAAGATAGGTAGGACTATTTGGCATGACTTTCCTTGTTCTGGCATAGTGTGGAATCCGAGGTGTTTTTTCCCAGTTCCCACTGTTATGCCCACATCTGCATAAACTATTGGAGGCAGTGCTACGTGGTGCAAGGCTATCTAGGGCTATTCTCATATCAACTTTTGGCGCAAAACAATTCTTCTATGTGTGCCATTTGCATCACCACCGTTCGAGCTCCTGCACTACACATTAGTAAACCTGGTCAGTAATTTAGTCTGAAATGGCACATCACTGTGCAGCAATTTTGAGGAAAGAACAAAGCCACAGGAAAAAGCTTGCTTCTGTATAGTAAATAGAAGTACAGTTTGGGAAGAAATGGATGCCGCACTACTTTTGCCTATGCATACTTTGGATGACTCATGAAAAATAATGTAATGCATGTGCATGCTTATGAGCGGCCCTCTACAAAATAGAATTACTAAAGCTGTTTTGTTTTATTACATGATGCATGAGAAACTGTTGCAGGAAAACGTTGAGAGAAACGCAACAGTTTTTCCACAGATTTTCTCACATGATTTATCATCCAACTTCCCTGCTCTCTATCCAATTTCTTTTGCCCAGACGTGTCAAGCCTCATCCTTTGCTCTTGTATTAACCAGGGGTGGCCGTACTTCTGTAAGATGAACACCTGACTCTCCAACCACAACATCATACTATCATTTTCACACAGAAAACGCTGGAGTGATAGATTCTAAAAATTACTTCAACAGCACTATACACTAAAAGAAAAAATGGATTCCTTGGGGCAATCTCAGGCTTTAAGGAAAAGCTGACAATATTAATGAACGGCATCAGAGTGATAGAGTGTTAAATCCCTATAGCTATGCCCCTCTTCGATGCGTCCTTTTCAAAGGGCTGCCTGACCTAACAACCATTTGTCAAGAAAAGTTTCAGGGCATGCAGAACTTTTCAGTACCATATTAACACTTCGTTGTTCATCCTTTTACTCAATGATGCGTTCCTGATTTCCTCATCTGCCCCCTGTTGTCGTTTTGAAAAAAAAAACATATTTTCTTGTGCACTTGGAAATAAAAATAATTCTCCCCAAAAAAAGAAGCTTTAAGAGGTATGCTTGTGTTTTGACTTCAAATAAAATGCACTGAAATACTTTTTGCGTATTTACCAATGGATTCATAGAAGACTCAGGTTTTAATCTTTCACATTAGAATTTTTTTCAATTACTCTCTGCAGCAAAGTAAAAATCTGGACCCCAAAGCATGAACACCAGGGGCATCTCTAAATGCATTATACCTAGCTGGATTAGCCGGATCACTGTCATATATTGCCTCTTTTAACTGTGGTTGAGGCATTGACATATTCTCTTTGGGCACACTGTAAAACTACCAGGGCATTATGTTAAAAAAAAATGCCAACTGGTTTGCGACTGATAACATGTTTTTTTATAAAAATGCATAGCAATCTGATTTTTTGGTGGTTTGTTAATTTGAGACAACACCATTTAACAATTCGTAAATAGGAGTTAGCAAATCCCTAGTAGTGATTCACTATTTTATGTACTGAGGGACATATTTACAAGCCCCTTGCGCCGCCGGTGTGTCACTTTTTTTGACGCAACGGCGGCACAGTGTGGTGCTCCATATTTATAAGGCCACGTAAAGCCCCTCTTTGTGGCTTTTGTAGTCTTGTAAATACGGCCCCTTTTCATGCAGCACTTTGTATGAAAGGGCGTGCCATGGGTGTTGCTGTGGGTGTTCCCACTTAACACCCATGGATTCTGCCGCATTCCCAGATTTACAACATTTCGTAAACCTGGGAATGCGTCGCAACAAGGAGAAATACTTTTATTTCTCCTCAGTATTTCCTCATTGTATGCGTGCTGCATTCTGCAGCACACATAGAAAGAGGAAAACACCTCTCATGAATGTTTTTGTGCAGGAAGCTGTCCCTTCCTGCACAAAAACAGTCATCCCCACAACGCAGGCACCCTTGCATCATGGAGCAAGGGTACCTACATTGGTGCATGGCAGCCAATTGTGCACCAGTGCAGGGGAGAGCTCAGATATACATTATATTGTTGTAAATATGATGCATCCCTGTGCTTTGAAAGTGATGCAGAACGTTGCAGCCAAATGGCTTGCGGCACCACGCTGCGTTACTTTCTTGTGAATAAGGACCTAAACATTCAAATATGTCAAACGGTGGGTAGCTGAAGGTGCCGAAGGCACGCCAAAGGCAAGCCCGTTAGCGCTTATCCACACATGGACTGCACCCAGCTTCGGGAAGCCTGACCTTCCTGCCACTCACAGATATTCTGCTGCAGAGATTGGAGCCCTTCACCCCAGATGCTGCAACAACTGCTTCCTCGCATCTCCTCGATCAATGGTATGACCTTTCACCTGGTGTTACTGTCTCTTCACCTGCAACTCAGAACCTCCTGTCCTCACAGAAACCCTCACCCATCCACCTCACTGACAACAACCACCTTGGAACTACTCCACTGCCTCCTGCTCAATGCCCGACCACTCTGAAAACAGGCCACTGAAATCTGGGACACCATCACCACCTTTACCTCCAACGTTATCTACATCACAGAGACCTGGCTCAACCCCTCCTCCACCCTAGCTATCGCCAGCGCGATGCCCAACGGATATAAGATGATACGCCAGGACCTCACCAACAAACACAGAGGTGCCATCGCCATCATCCACAAAGAAACCATCGGCTGCACCATCACTGAAGACAACACTACACCGATCATGGATCACTTCAACTTCAAATCAAAGAACGACCACCAGAGGCAACCTCACCTACAGACCACTAGGACCATGCTCCAGCTTCTGCAATGTCATTCCTGACTACATTGCCCCACTCACCATTGACTCCAAGCATTACGTCTTCTTCAGTGACCTCAACTTCCACCTCAATGACCTGAAAGACACAAACACCATCAACCTCCTAGAAAGCATGAGCAATATTGGCCTCGCCCAACTGGTCACCAACCCCACATATAGCACAGGACACACACATGGACCAATCTTCACTGCCAGTGACAGAGTTAAGTACAGTCACATCACCGAACTCACCTAGACCGACCATGCCCCTGTCCACTATACCATTGCAGGATCCCCATGCACCACCACCCAGCCTTCAAGCACCTACCGCCGCAGCTAGAACAAAGTGACAGAGATCCAATGGATGGACGCCCTCAACACCACCCATCCGACCCCACAACCAACATTGAGCAGGCCGTCAAGAACTTCTCCGCCTGGATCAGCAACTGCACTGACAGAATCACCACTATCAAGCCCGCCAACACCAGTAGACACACCAAACAAGACAGCTGGTACACTCCAGAACTCAGGACCATAAAGCACAACTGCAAATTTCTAGAAAGACGATGGCAGACCAGCAAAGATCCCACAGACTGAACCACTTTCAAGTTAGATCTCAACAAATACCATCAACTCCTAAAAGACACGAAAAGATGCACCTTGGCAGACCGCATCACAGCCAGCTCCAACTACAGCAAGGGATTCTTCAACATCATCAGAGAGCTCTCCTGCCCGTCAGTCACCAAGAAGACAATCTATCTTTCCCAGGAGCTCTGCATCAACCTAGCGGACTACTTTCACAACAAGATATACACCATCTACAGAAACTTTGAACCCCAACCCACTGACCTCTACAGCCTCATGGCAACAGACACCACCCACAACCATCTGCTCACCATATGGAAACAGCTCACCACACAGAGCACCACAGCCATCATGAACGCCATCCACTCTGGAGAACCCAGAGACCCCCGTGCCCACCACTTCTTCAATCACCGGAGGAAGGAAATCAGCTCACCTCCATTTCAAAATGCATCAATCACCATGGCCGCCTTCCCTGATCAATGAGAACATGCAGAGGTCAGAAACCTCCTCAGGAAACCCTCTACAGACCCCAGTGAACTAAAGAACTACCACCCCATCTCACTGTTCCTCTACCCCGCCAAAGTCCTTTAGAAGGCCATAAGCCACCAACTCACCAAACACCTGGAGAGCAACAATCTGTTGGATACCTCCCAAACCAGCTTCCACACCAAACCACAGCATGGAGACCACCCTGATTGCTGCCACAGATTATATCAGAAATCTCCTCAACTGGGGAGACCCTGGTCCTGATCATCCTTGACCTCTAAGCAGTGTTTTATACTGTATCCCAGCACACCCTTATCAAGAGACTCCGCCACATCAGGATCCAGGGAGACGCCCTCAATTGGATTGCATCCTTCCTCACAGGACGGACCCACAGAATCCACCTGCCACCCTTCACTTTGGAACCCAAGTGCATCTGTGGTGTCCCTCAAGGTTCATCCCTCAGCCCCACTCTGTTCAACAAATACATGACAACCCTGGCCAAAATCATCAGAACCCATGGCCTCAACATCATATCCTACACAGACCACATCCAGCTCATCCTCTCGCTCTCAAAAACCCCTCCACCACTAGAGCCAGCTTCCACAACTGCATGACGAGTATCACCGACTGGATAAAGACCAACTGCCTGAAGCTCAACACAAACAAAATGGAAGGGCTGATCTTTGGAAACAACGCCTGTCTGTGGAACAACACCTGGTGGCCCTCTGAACTCAGACCCACATCGACAGACCACATCCACAATCTTGGTATCATCCTGGACAGCAAACTCACAATGAAAGGCCAGATCAATGCAGTCTCCTCCGCCTGCTTCCACACACTTCACATGCTCTGAAAGATCTTCAGGTGTGTTAGACCTGGCACTATTGGCCTGGGTCTCCCTTCCATGTTTTCGCTGTTGCCTCCTGTGTTTTTGCTATGTTTTTGCTGGTCTATATGCTTTGGGCACTTTGCCACTGCTAGTCAGTGCCAAAGTGCAAGTGCTCCCTATTGTAAATTGTTGTAATGGATTAGTGACTCCATGATTGGCCATTTGATTTACTTGTCAGACCCTAGTACAGTGCACCATGTGTGCCCAGGGCCTGTAAATCAAATGCTGCTGGTGGGCTTGCAGCACTGGTTGTGCCACCCACAGAAGCAGCTTGTAAAATGTGGCTCAGGCCTGCCATTGCAGAGCCTGTGTGCAGTCTGGGACTGCCATGTCGACTTGGCAAGTGCACACACTTGCCAGTCCCTAAACCTTCCCTTTTCTACATGTTTGTCACCCTTAAGGTAGGCCCAAGGTACTCCTGTGGGCAGGGTGCATTGTATGTGAAAGGTAGGACATGCCCTGATGTGTGTGGCATGTCCTAATAGTGAATTACAGCCAATTTAGCTTTTTCACTATTGCAAGGCTATCTGTTCCCAAAAGTCAGAATGGGCAGTTTGATTATAACATCTTATATACATAACTGTCCCAAGGAACAAGAGAGGAAAATAAAGTTTAGTATGCCTGAACTCAGAATGCTAAAATACATCTTTTAGTGTGGGTGATTTTTACATTCTGTGTTTGAAAATACCACTTTTAGAAAGTAGGTATTTTCTTGCCTAACCATCCAGTATGCCTCTGCTAGGTTTTTGTATGCCATGTCTGGTTTGTGAGTGACAGGGGGCTGGAGAAGACCTTGGCTCCAGCAGTCTGATGAGTCAGGGCGTCTGAATAGAGCCTACATTGAATAGAGAGTAGGGGGAGGAGATTTCCTTTCACTAGCCTGAGCCTTCATAGAATAGAGAGTAGGGGAAGGAGTTTTCCTTTCAGCTACCTGGGCCAGGTCTGATTTCAACAATGCTGTCTCCACCTCCTGCCAGGCAGCTGCACCAGGGAGGACAGAACTGGTTTTGACTAGGTACAGACACTCTCTGCCTTCAGAGAACAAAGGATTTTGTAGTATAAATATTGGGACCCAGACCCCAGAACTTTAGATCACTTCTGGGAATCAAGACAAACCTTTGCCAAGGAGAGAAACCAAGGAAGCTGAAGGAGGAGACTGCCCCTGTGCTGTTTGCTGTTTGGGGTTGGCCTGCAGTGGTTACTTATTGCCAAGGAAAGGAGAAAAGGAACTTTGTGTGTACTTTAATCATCTTGAGGAAGAATTCCAAGGGCTTGAAGCTGAGCTTGCCTCCTGTTATGAAGTCTCAGGGATACAAAGACTTCACCCCCAGCTCCCCCTGAATTTCCTTGCTGGGAACTCTACCTGCAGAGAGGTGCCTGCTGTTGGTTTGGGCCCTCTAGAAACTGCATGTCGCTGGGAGCTGGAAGCGCGACGCAACGAGGAAGAAGTGTGTCACCGCCGCAGCTGTTGCCGTCGCATCGCCGAAGAAGCGTGTCGCTGCCGCAGCAGTTTGCCATCGCATCACCAAAGAAGCGCGTCGCATCACCGGAGAAGTGTGCCGCCGCCGCAGAGGTTGCTGTCGCATCACCGGAGAAGCACGTCACAGGGCCTGTCGCGGCTCAAGAAACCATCGATTTCGCAGCACGGCCGCCGGGCATGCACGCATCGCATCCAAGTGGTCGCATCGCATCAAAGACGCCATTTTGTCGCATCGCACCGGATCGTCGCATCGAGGCACCATCTTGTCGCATCGCACCGGATCGCAGTAAGAAACAGACGCTTCGCCTCCTCTCTGGTACGGAACAGACGCATCGCCTCCCCTGCGACCCTTTTCTTTATGTTGCGTTACGCATCCAAGATACTTTGAGAGTAAAGTGTCGCATTTACCATCTACATTGAACTAAGCTATTTCTACCATCTGAAAGTCATATTTTTGAATACTGTATTGTGGATTTTTGTCGTTTGGTCTTGTGTTAAGTCTAGATAAAGATTACTTATTTTTCCAAACTGGTGTGGTGTCCATTTGTAGTGTTTTCACTGTATTACTGTATGTGTTCACAAATACTTTACACACTGCCTCTGAGATAAGCCTGCCTGCTCATGCCAAGCTACCAAGGGGGTGAGCAGGGGTTATTTTAGGAGTTATCCCCCTTACCCTGACTAGAAGCAAGGGTCCCTATTTGGACAAAGGTACCTACCTCTGCCAACTAGAGACCCCCATTTCTAACATTGGTGGTCAGCGGTGAGGATTTGGACTTGCATTTGTGACTCATATACAGTGATTGGTGTGCACTACTAGTGAGTGCAGACCATAACGCGACCACATACATTTTGGTAGAATTTTTTCCTTGGGACTTCTATTTTTTTGCTAAGAGCTGCCAAAACTTGATACCATGAGCAAAGCAGCATCCAGCGCATCTATGGATCTACAATTTGAAGAAGACAGGGTTGATATTTACACTGTGCCACAGCTTAAAACCCTCTGTAAAAGATTTAAAATCTCTGTGAAAGGCATTTCCAAGAAGGAGGAGTTCCAAAAGGCGCTGAAGGCCTGGTTGGAAGCTAGAAAAGCTCCTGAGCTTTCTGAAGAGCCTAGTGAGGAGGCAGAGAATACAGATGGGCAGCTGAATGGGCCATTGGGGCTGACCGGGGGGAAAGTACCTTCCAGGGCAGGCAGCAGTGTTTCTTCAAAGGGCCTGTCTCCAGAGGAGCTGGAGGACAGGGAGAGGGATGGATAGGATGCATAAGATGGAGCTAGCCAAGCTCAAACTGGGTGGTCAGATGGAATTAGAAAGCAAGAAGTTAGCCTTGGAAGAAAAAAGAATGCATTTAGAGCATGAGAGAATGTTGAGGGAATTGGAATTGAAAGCCAAGAGCTTAGAGATTACTCCCTCTGGTGGCAGCACACCATCCATGCCTGTAGAAGCAAGAGTATTCATCCCCAAAGATGTAATTAAGGAGTTCCACAAGCATGAAGATATTGGGCAATGGTTTAAGGCCTATGAGGTGGCCATGACCTCCCACCGGGTCCCTGAGAAGGACTGGTGAGCGGGGTTGTGGGGGCGGTTTCTTAGTGATGAGCGGGACACCTTATTAGACTTCCCCTCTGAGGACCAGAATTCCTATGTCCACATGAAGGAAGCCTTGATGACCAGGTATGGGTTGACCCCAGAGCTTTATAGACAAAGGTTTAGAAATTGTAAGAAACTGGAGTCAAGTACTTGGGTGGAATATGTGTCTTTTTTTTGCAGAGCATTGGATGGTTGGGTGAAGGGTAGCAAAGTGAATGATTTTGAAGCGCTCTATGATTTGATTGCATGGGAGCACTTGTCCAGTAATTGTTTTCCATAGCTGCGCCAGCACCTGATTGATAGTAAGCTGACTATCCCTAGGAAGCTTGCTGAGGAGGCAGACCGCCGCGTTAGTACCCGGGTCCACAAGGGTCATGTGGGAGACCTCGCCAAAGGTGGGCAGGGTCCCCAGCAGAAGAGTGGGGGGGACAAGGGTAAACAGAGGGAGTTCCAGAAAGGGCCCCAAGTAATCCCCAAGGGAACCAAGGGAAGGGTTCCCAGCCTCCTCCTGAGAAGAAACCAGGGGCCCGACAGATAAGCCTGTTCAGAGGGGTCCCAAGAAATGTTTTGGTTGTGGTCAGGTGGGCCACTTCTTCTGGGATCCTAAGTGTCCCAACAAAGGTAACACAGCACCCACTGGGGCACCACCCCGGCAGATGGCTAGTGTAGCCCTGGGAGAGGAGATGGGTGCCCAAGGTGGGTGGGGTCCTGCAGAGATGTCCCTGGTCTCTTTAGAAGACAGTGAGATGGTCCCTAGTACCCAGCTGCCTGATAACACTAAGAAATACAGGCAGTGGGTGACCATCAATGACCATAGGGTGGTGGCTCTAAGAGACACCGGAGCCAGTGCGACAGCTGTCAGTTGTCGGCTGGTGTCTGAAGAGCAGGTGATCCCCCATGCATTTTACCCTGTAGTTGCCGCTGACAACTCAGAGAGCCACTGTAAGGTGGCCCAGGTTCCCTTTGAGTGGAGGGGGGGTCTCAGGTACTTTTAAAGTAGCTGTGAGGCCAGCCATGCCAGTTGACTGTCTGCTAGGCAATGATTTGGAAAGCACCCCTTGGGCTAAGGTGGAGCGAAGAGCTCATTTGGAGATGTTGGGCCTGCCTGAGTGGGCATGTGTGACCACTCGGTCCACGGCAGCCAGTAAGGGTATTTAAGAGGACCTGGAGCCTGAAAGTGTGGCCCAGGTGCCTGCCTTAAAGAGAAGAGGCGGGGGCGCGGAAACCAGCCCCCGAAGTTCCCACGGTCCAGGAGGAGGCAGACCTTGAGGGGGATGCCCTGGAACCTACAGGGGAACAAGTAGCTGAACTGGGGGACCTGCCTGAGCTGACCCATTGGCAGCAGGAAGGAAGACCCTCCAGGGAAGACTTCTGCGAGGAGCAGAAGAAGTGCCCTTCTCTTGTGGGTTTGCGGCAACAGGCCACAAACCAGGCAGCAGGTGATCAGTCTGGATCACATTGGATATACTGGGAGAATGGTCTCCTGTATAGCGAGCCTAAGGTTGCTGAGCCTGGGTCAGCCTGTGTGCTGGTGGTACCCCAGCGCTTCAGAGCCTTCCTACCGGGTCTGGCTCATGATGTGCCTTTAGCAGGACATTTGGGGCAAGACAAGACCTTTGAACGGCTTGTCACCCACTTTTATTGGCCCCAAATGCGCAGGAGTTCAGATACTCATTGCAGGACCTGTCAGACTTGCCAGGCATGTGGTAAGAGTGGGAGGAAGCAAAAGGCTCCTCTCCAACCGTTCCCTGTGGTCAGCACCCCATTTCAAAGGCTGGGCATTGACATTGTGGGGCCTCTGGATCCCAAGACAGCCATGGGCAAAAGGTTCATCCTGGTCTTGGTGGACCATGCCACCTGGTACCCGGAAGCCATCCCTCTCTGGTCTGTGATGGCCCCCATGGTGGGACGTGCATTAATGGGGATTTTCTCCCATGTGGGGTTCCCCAGAGAGGTGGTGTCAGACCGTGGTACCAACTTCATATCTAAGTATATGAAGTCCCTGTGGCAGGAGTGCGGTGTAACCTACAAGTTCACCACTCATTACCACCCCCAAGGTAATGGGCTGGTTGAGAGATTCAACCGGACCCTAAAGGGCATGATTATGGGTCTTGAGGAACCTATGAGGCGTAAGTGGGACGTCCTCTTGCCATGCCTTCTGTTTGCTTACAGAGAGGTGCCACAGAAGTCCTTAGGGTTCAGTCCCTTTGAACTGCTGTATGGTCACCCAGTAAGAAGACCTCTGAGTTTGGTAAAGGAAGGCTGGGAGACAGCTTCCAGTAAACCTCCCCAGGATGTATATAGCTACATGCTGGCCTTCAGAAACCAAACTTGGCGTTGCAGACAACTCGCTCAGGCGAATCTGGAAGCCAGCCAGGAGGAGATGAAACGATGATATGATCAGAATACCACTCTGATCGAGTTTCAGCCTGGACAGAAAGTGTGGGTCATGGCCCCCGTGGAGCCTTGTGCGCTCCAGGATAAGTGGACCAGACCATTTGAGGTGGTGGAGCGCAAGAGTGATGTCACCTACTTGGTGGACTTGTGGTCTCCTAGGAACCCTTTGCGGGTCCTACATGTAAACCGCCTGAAGCCCCACTTGGAGAGGTCCGAAGTGGGCACGCTCATAGCAACAGATGATGGAATGGAGGAGGAGACTGAGCCTCTTCCTGACCTCCTGTCTGCAACAGAGCAAGATGGGTCAGTGGATGGTGTGAACCTCTCTTCCGCCCTGACCCCTGAGCAGCAGGATGACTGTCGCCAACTGTTGGGACAGTTTCCTGATCTGTTCTCCCTGACTCCCGGTGTCACTGAGTGGTGCGTCCATGATGTGGACACTGGGGACTGTCCTCCTGTAAAACACAAAACTTACAGAGTGACTGACAGGGTGAGAGCTTGAATCAAGGAGGAGGTCTCCAAGATGTTTGCTTTAGCGGTGATTGAGTCCTCTATCAGCCCTTGGACCAGCCCAGTGGTCTTGGTCCCAAATGCTGCCGCACCTGGTGCCACACCCGAACTCCGGTTCTGTGTGGACTACCAAGGACTCAATTCAGTCACCAGGACTGACGCGCACCCCATCCCCAGAGCTGATGAGCTCATTGATCGGTTAGGGGCTGACCAGTACCTCAGTACGTTTGACTTAACGTCTGGGTACTGGCAGATCGCCTTAACTGATGGGGCAAGAGAGAGGTCCGCATTCTCCACACCAGATGGGCACTACCAATTCCGGGTTATGCCCTTTGGGATGAAGAATGCCCCTGCCACCTTTCAGAGGTTGGCCAACCAGGTGTTGGCTGGACTGGAAGATTTCAGTGCCGCCTACCTGGATGACATTGCAGTGTTCAGCGCCAGTTGGGAAGAACATCTGCGCCACCTCTGGGAAGTATTGATGGCGCTGCGGAGGGCAGGCCTCACGATCAAGGCGAGTAAGTGCAAGATCGGGCAGGGTTCCGTGGTGTACTTGGGACACCAGGTTGGGAGCGGCCAGGTGGCGCCCCTACAGCCCAAGATTTAGACCATCCTGGCTTGGGAACTCCCCCAAGACCCAGACAGAGGTGAGAGCCTGTTTAGGACTCACAGGGTACTACAGGAGGTTTGTCAAGGGGTATGGCAGCCTTGTTGCACCCTTGACAGAGCTGACTTCCAGGAAGCAGCCTAAGAAAGTGAACTGGACTGACACCTGTCAGAAAGCTTTTGATGCCCTGAAGACTGCCATGTGCACGGCGCCCGTGCTTCAGGCACCGAACTTCTCAAAGGAATTCATTGTGCAGACAGATACTTCAGAGCATGGTGTGGGGGCTGTACTTTCACAGATGAATGAGGAGGGCCTAGACCAACCTGTAGCCTTCATGAGTAGGAGGTTACTTCCACATGAACAGATGTGGAGTGCAATTGAGCGTGAGGCATTTGCTGTGGTCTGGGCACTGAAGAAGTTGAGACCATAATTGTTTGGGACTCACTTCCGGGTTCAGACAGACCACAGGCCCCTCAGATGGTTGATGCAGATGAGGGGTGAGAATCCAAAGCTGTTGAGGTGGTCCATTTCCCTACAGGGGATGGACTTCACGGTGGAACACCTCCCTGGTACAGAACACACCAATGCTGATGGTCTGTCCAGATTTTTCCGTCTTAGTGAAGAGAACTCCCAAGAGGTAGGGTAGTTCTCACCACATTTCAGCTGGAGGGGACACGTGTTAGACCTGGCACAATTGGCGTGGGTCTCCCTTCCATTTTTTTGCTGTTGCCTCCTGTGTTTTTGCTATGTTTTTGCTGGTCTAGATGCTTTGGGCACTTTGCCACTGCTAGTCAGTGCCAAAGTGCAAGTGCTCCCTATTGTAAATTGTTGTAATGGATTAGTGACTCCATGATTGGCCATTTGATTTACTTGTCAGACCCTAGTATAGTGCACCATGTGTGCCCAGGGCCTGTAAATCAAATGCTGCTGGTGAGCTTGCAGCACTGGTTGTGCCACCCACAGAAGCAGCTTGTAAAATGTGGCTCAGGCCTGCCATTGCAGAGCCTTTGTGCAGTCTGGGACTGCCATGTCGACTTGGCAAGTGCACACACTTGCCAGTCCCTAAACCTTCCCTTTTCTACATGTTAGTCACCCCTAAGGTAGGCCCAAGGTACTCCTGTGGGCAGGGTGCATTGTATGTGAAAGGTAGGACATGACCTGATGTGTGTGGCATGTCCTGATAGTGAATTACTGCCAATTTCGTTTTTCACTATTGCAAGGCTATCTAATCCCATAGGACAGAATGGGCAGTTTGATTTTAACATCTTATAAACATAACTGACCCAAAGAACAAGATAGGAAAATAAAGTTTAGTATGCCTGAACTGAGAATGCTAAAATACATCTTTTAGTGTTGGTGATTTTTACATTCTGTGTTTGAAAATACCACTTTTAGAAAGTAGGTATTTTCTTTCCTAACCATCCAGTATGCCTCTGCTAGGTTTGTGTATTCCATGTCTGGTTTGTGAGTAAAAGGGGGCTAGAGAGGGCCTTGGCTCCAGCAGTCTGATGAGTCAGGGCTAGGCTGAATAGAGCCTACATTGAATAGAGAGTAGGGGGAGGAGATTTCCTTTCACTTGCCTGAGCCTTCATAGAATAGAGAGTAGGGGGAGGAGTTTTCCTTTCAGCTACCTGGGCCAGGTATGCTTTCAACAATGCTGTCTCCACCTCCTGCCAGGAAGCTGCACCAGGGAGGACAGAACTGGCTTTGACTAGGTACAGACACTCTCTGCCTTCAGAGAACAAAGGATTTAGTAGTATAAATATTGGGGCCCAGACCACAGAACTTTAGATCACTTCTGGGAACTAGGACAAACCTTTGCCAAGGAGAGAAACCAAGGAAGCTGAAGGAGGAGACTGCCCCTGTGCTATTTGCTGTTTGGGGTTGGCCTGCAGTGGTTACTTATTGCCAAGGAAAGGAGAAAAGGAACTTTGTGTCTACTTTAATCATCTTGAGGAAGATCTTCAAGGGCTTGAAGCTGAGCTTGCCTCCTGTTCTGAAGTCTGAGGGATACAAAGATTTCACCCCCAGCTCCCCCTGAATTTCCTTGCTGGGAATTCTACCTGCAGAGAGGTGCCTGCTGGTGGTTTGGGCCCTCTAGAGACTGCATGTCGCTGGGAGCTGGAAGCGCGACGCAACGAGGAACAACCGTGTTGCCGCCGCAGCTGTTACCGTCGCATCACCGAAGAAGCGCGTTGCATCACCGGAGAAGTGTGCCGGCGCCTCTTTGCAGGTCAGAACTCCCAGCAAGGAAATTCAGGGGATCAGGGGAGCTGGTGGTGAAGTCTTGGTAGCTGGTAACGAGCAGACAAGCTTCACTTAGGAAACAGGTGTGCAAAACATTTAAAAACGTCAATACATTAAATAAGTAGGACACAAAACACAATAGAAATGCAACACCAATTCATAAAAATACGTTGTAATTTTATGAACAAATAGACACTAAAATGACAAATATCCAATGTAGGGAACCAGAGAAATGAATTTTTAAAGATTTAAAGTAAAACTAGTGCTTAGAATTGAATAGCACTTAAAGTTCTTTACACTTACTTCGAGAAGTATTTCCTGTTTCGCGAAAGTGTCCACAACACTAATCCAAGGTTCAAGAAGCTCTGAGTTGCTCCTTGTGGTCAGCTTCCACAATGCACCTCGTCAACTTATGGAGTTTTTTACAAACTTTGCTCCAAACATCTCCAAATATCTGGTACTTCTTCCTGAAAGTTCCTCTTGTGGGTTCAAAGTGTCCAAAACACCAATCCAAGGTTCTAGAAGCTCTGAGATGGTCCTTAGGATGATGGGACTACAATTCCCACAATCCACCTGGCCAAATCCTTAATAGTCCACTGGATGCACCCCAAGATGGGGACTTCTTTTTGGAGATGATACAGATGGGCTCAATTAACCTGTAGCTTGCATGGAGACCACTCATTAATCCTTCTTGAAGCAAGTACAGCAGGTGTAGTCCTTCAGAGTGCAGACCTTTGGGGTGCAGATCAGGTTTCCAGCAGGGCAGTCCTTCTTCTCCTTGTAATTTCAGGCAGCAGATCTGAGTTGCTTGGCAAATCTTCCATAGTTATGCAATGTTCCTGGCCATGAAGCCTCTCACAAGATCTTGTTGCACCAGTTGCGGGAGATCGTTATCGGTGGCACAGCTCTTTCCTGGTTCAAGTCTTTTTTGGCTGATAGAACTCTCCAAGTAATTTCCACACCTATCACTCCCACACTCAATTGCTGTGCTATGAGGTCCCCCAGGGCTTGGCACTGAGCCCAACTCTGTTCAATATTTACATCCTTCCAGTGGCATTGGTTGCAAAATCTCGCAACATAACCTTGGTATCACATGCCGATGATACACAGCTGGTGTTCTCCTTTTCCAATGACCCTATGCAGAATCCTGTGAAATTTCAAGAAGATTTGATCGCCATCTCCGAATTGATGGTTGCCAACTGCCTCTAATTGAATTCGAACAAATCTGAAATCCTTCTTCTATGGGGCAATCACTGGTGGCCTCCCGTGTTAGGCATGCCTCTGCAGCCTAAAACAGCTGTTAAGAACTTGGGTGTCTGGGTAGACAGTGCCCTGTACTTTGATGCCCAGGCTAAATCAGTAGCAGGCATTTGCTTTGGACTCTTCTGGGACTCTTTGACTCCCACATGCGCCAGATGATTACTCAATCCACCTTATTGTCCAGGTTAGACTATTGCAATGCACTGCTCGTTGAGTCGAACAAGACGGTGATTAAAAGGCTCCAACGAGCCCAGTACGCCGCAGTTCGGCTTCTCTTCACTCTTACGAAGCATTGTTCTGTTTCTGGCCCTATTCACTGTCTGAACTGGCTCTCAGTAGAGCAAAGAATTCACTTTAAGGCCCTATGTATCTCTCATAAAATCCTCACGGGCTCCGTCCCCCCATTCTGGGTGATCTGTTTCTCCCCTATGTTCCCTCCCGTGCCTTGCGCTCGGCGGACCTTCACCTAGCCCGTGTGCCACGGGTGTGAAGGGCTAGAGCAGGCGGGCGCTCCTTCCGGGAAATAGCCCCCCCCTCGAACTCCATGCCCCTCTACACCCGGCGCATCCAGGATCACTGGGCCTTCAGCAGGGCTGTGAAAACCTGGCTAACTTCTGATTGTTAGCTTTTCCTCACCGACCCTGCTTCGCCGATTCTAGCGCTGGGACGCCCCATTGCTGGGGCAGCCACACGCTTTATAAATATTTTAACATAACATCACAAGCAGGGGGGGCACAACTGACCAATGGGATACAGCGTGCCACCCAGGTGTATGACCACTGCCTCCAAAGTGTGGTGTATTCTTGTCCCAGAAAGCACTATTCTTTCAAAGTCCAACATGGAGAAATTCTCTCTTTGGGGGTTAGATTAGGCTAAGCTAACCCAATAGCATGGCTAAGATCCCCTAACACTCCCTTTTCACCCCTCTCCCTAATCTAAGTACAGGGGCTCTTGTGTGGTGGGGGTTGCAGAATGGTGGGGTGAGCCTGTGCTGTCCTATAGCGTCATTCTCCCTTTGAAGACCAGTTGGCCACCCCTCCCTCAACCTGCCTTTTGCTTCTGCAACTCTGGTACTCCACCCACAGGAAATCCGTTGTCTCTTTAGCAGGCGATTTCAAACTTCATTAAGACAGCTTGGCTCAGAGAATAGCCAATCAGGAGAGGGCAGCTAGAAGGCTGGACTTTCGATATCTATTTTAAATTCAAGAGTGGCAAGTTGTTAGAGTTATCATAACTGTCATTTTAAGTCATTGAATGACATTTTTTACCACACTCCTGTCAATATTTATACTTAACTAAAATATTCCAATGTTAGCTTATGGAAGTAGCTATCTACATTGGGTAAATATGAATTTGACAATTTTCCCTCACCTGGGCTTATAAAACATCTTTTATAATGTCCCTGATTTTATTTAGATGGCACTCTACGCCTGGGGCATGAAGGGGAGACCATAGGGGTGGCATATATGGAAAAACCAGGTAGATTACTACTTTGGGAGTTCCGCAGACCCATGTTGACGGTGACCAGAAAGGGACTGTCCCTAGAGTCCCAAATGGAAGGGGGCAGCGGCCGTACCTAATGCCGCTCTCATTCGCAGCTGCTCCAGTCGCTGCCATCATCTACCACACACTACGTCAGACCCCGTTGTTACCCTCGCCACACCTGAGGGATATAAGATTGTCAGGGCCGACCGCCCAGAAGGAAGGGGGAGCGGGGTGGCCATTTTTTATAAGGATAAATGGGAGTTGCGCAGGGGGGATGTGACCTTATGGGGAGGCTGCGAGGCCCTTGATTTTAGTATTCGTCTCTCAGACCATTTTACTTTGGGAGGTTCTCTGCTTTATAGGCCCCCAGGTCCGGTGGGACCTTTTATACAGGTGTGTGGGGATAACATAGCTTCCAGGGTGTTGAGATTTTCCCACTACATTGTTTTAGGGGATCTCAATATTCATCTTGACCAGGCTGAGGCTAAGGACACATGTGATTTCCTGGACATTCTCCATTTGGCCCAGCTGGACCAATGGGTTAGCTCCCCTACCCATCAGGCCGGCCATATACTGGACCCAATTTGTTCTAATTTTTCCATCTTGAGCTGTGACCCATGCCCAGTTTCCTGGTCTGACCACTTCATGATACACTTTTCATGGGACGTGATGAATGCTGAGCCCGTGATGCGTTCGTTTTGCAAACCGGCCTTTGGCAGAATCGACCCTGGTGCGTTCAATCAAGTCTTGGAAACCTCAAGACCTATCCTCTCGGGCGACCTTGAGGATCGACTTGATGGCCTTACCAGCTGGGTTTCTAAGGCAGTGGACACACTCCCCCACAGCGCTCTCCTAGACTGTCTAGGAATTCTCTGTCTAAACCCTGGTTCACCCAGGAACTTAAAACACTCAAACATGAATGTAAGACTCTTGAGCGAGCGTGGCGTCGCAGTGATTACTGCCCCGCAGGCAAGCTGAAGCTCAGAATAAAACAGAAGGTCTATTATGGGGCCATAAAATCAGCCAAAAGGCAGTTCTATTCAAACCGTATTGCCTCTGCTAATAACAACGCTAAAGAAATCTTTGCGATTGTTCAGAGCTTTACATCTCCCTTGGCTCAAGCTAGCATGTCATCCACCTCTGTCTCCTGGTGCGACACCCTGTCGAATTTCTTCTTGGATAAGATTCGCACTATTCAGGCGGCTCTTTCATCTGGTGGCAATGGGTCTGAGGCAAGTGGTCTGTTCCCACCGGCCAGTGCTGAACATCGCTTGGATGTTTTCAAGCCGGTGGACCTGTCTGACGCTCTTAAAATTCTCAAGAGTTTAAAATCTGGTTCACCCTTGGATCCTTGCCCTGCTAGACTGCTAGCTGCAGCTGCGGAGACGATTAATGTAGAGGTGAACAGCATTATCAACTTGTCCCTCCAGACAGGCAGTGTCCCAGTAGCGTGGAAACAAGCTAAGATTTTGCCACTTTTAAAAAAACCTTCACTAGACCCTCTCAATCCAGGGAACTACCGGCCTATCTCTCTTCTGCCTGGCTTGGCCAAGGTGTGCAAGAAGGTTGTCAACAAACAACTCACGGCATTTGTTGAGAGGGAGGGTATTCTGCATCCAGCACAGTCTGGGTTCCTGGCCACCCATAGTACCGAATCGGTCCTGGTGGAGGTCGTTGAGGCTATTCGGGGGTGTCTGGATGCCGGGGAGAAGGCTGCATTTATTCTGCTCGACCTCTCGGCGGCGTTCGACATGGTCCCGCATTCTATTCTTCTCTGACGACTTTCCAGGATCGGTGTATCAGGTACGGCCTGGAACTGGCTTAGATCCTTCTTGGAGGGGCGGGCCCAGCAGATTTGGATCCCTCCTGTCTCCTCCTCTCTACTGCCTGTGACCACGGGAGTTCCCCAGGGGTCCTCACTAAGTCCCCTTCTCTTTAACATTTATATGACTCCTTTAGTCTATCTGGCCGAGAGTTTGGGGGCTAAAGTGATGGCTTATGCTGACGACACCCAGCTGCTTTTTACGTGGAAAGATAGTGATGAGTCAGTTGCCTCGGTTCACCACTGCCTATCATCCATTTTTAAATGGTTGGCGGCTGCGCAATTAAAATGTAATGAGGAGAAGTCAGAGATTCTCCTTTACGGTAAATTCCGCCGAACTTTCGGGAATCTCTTTGGCCTCCAGAGTTTCCCTTGCCCACCTCTGCTGGGAAGCCGGCCAAGAACTTGGGGGTGTGGTTTGACGAGAGCCTTTCTTTCTTAAACCATATTAAGAAGTTGGCCGGCAACTGTTTTGGCATTCTCAAGACTCTGAGGAAGTTTTTTCATCTCCTTCCCCAAGCAGCGAGAGAAACGGTCACCTGTGCACTTATTTTATCCCGGCTTGATTATGCCAGTGCTCTTTACATGGACATCCCGGGATATCTGTTAAAAAAGCTCCAGGTGGTCCAGAATGCGGCAGCCAGACTTCTTCTGGGCGTGTCCACCAGGAACAGCGTGCGACATCACCTGTGATCCTTGCATTGGCTGCCTGTGGTGGAACGGGTGAAGTTTAAAGCACTGGTTTTGGTCCACCGAGCTCTGCATGGCCTCGGTCCACCCTACCTACAAAAACGGTTCTCTTTTTATGTTCCAGCTAGACAGCTGCGCTCTTCATCCCATTGCTTTGTTCAGGTTCCCTGATTCAAATATCAGAGGCTAGGTGGCAGTTCGCTGGCAAGAATGGCCGCTGTTGCCTGGAATGCGCTGCCCCCTGCCCTCCGTAACTTGCAAGACCTAGCTGTATTCAAGAAAAACCTAAAAACATATCTTTTCGCTTAAACAGACTCTCTCACCCTCCTTGCGGGCTGCGCACAGGGACACTCGTGAGTATCCGTGCGCGATATAAATAAAGATAACATAACATAACACTACTGATGAGCGATGCATGAGAATCCCACTGAATAAAAGGAGGAGCAGCTCATCTAGGCACCTCGGTTTGACAGCTGGCCATCTCTCAGCTGCTGCCTTGTCCCATCTAGCTAAGTCTCACCACTTGTTTAAGAGCTCTGTGTGTGCTTGTTGATCTGTGCCCTCTTCACAGACATATCGTCAACATGAATAGGGCATAGCATGGGTCACCGTATTGATCGGCTCTGCTCTTTGGTGGAGTAAGGCAGCGATCTGCGCAAGGTATATGTCCCCTCACTGTGTGACGTGAACCTTCCACAGTGCTGCCCTGTCCAGCTTTCTTCATAGGTATGGACTATGGATGGAGCTGGTGAGAGTCGGAGAGAGGGCACAACGCGCATTGGAGACTGCACCAAGAACGACGTGCTCCACCCGCACTCCCCTTTAGTTTGCATGAATCTGCCCTCCTCCTCTCAGCCCCACTCTGGCAGAGATCCCTGACCTTCAAACCCAGCACAAGAAGTTGAAGATCCCACCAAACCCCATCCACCTGACCCAACCCACCCACACCCACCTGTCCCACCTCCTGTCCACCTGTCCTCAATCTCCGTGCTTTGCACCTGATCTGCCCCTTTTGGTGTACAGTTGCCGAGGTTGCTACCTGGATCCAGCACCACTAGGCATCCTAGACTGGTCAGCCAACATAAGGTTACATTCTGGAACTTGCAGTTTTGTTGTTTAAATTGCTGTGATGGGGTCAAGTGTTTCGATATGCCAAGTGCTGCTGGCTAAAAAAACGGGCACCTTGGAGATGTTGCTCCGATTAAGTGAATACTAGGCACTTGTGACTGGGGAAGCTTGGGACACAAGCAAGGGGAAGGATGGATATTGGGATGGGGGTGTTACTACAGGTGGGGCTGGTCTGCACTCCTAGGTATGAGGATTAACTAGTGCTGTAAAAGGGACACCTGTACATAAAGGGAGGTACAGTCTCTGTCCTGTACCAGCCTCTTCTTACACGCGTGAATTCCTGTATCTAAAACTTTCAGGTACAGTCGAGCTATTTCTACAACTTCACACATTTCTCTGAGCCTTTATGAAACTCCCATCTCTCTCTGAGCCATAAGGAGAACTTACACTTGTTGTCGGGTCCCCCGTGAAACACAACTGCTTCGGAGCACAGGGTAGGTGACTCACCATTTGCCCCTCTCTATTAGCATGATCTGCCCCTCACAGGTACTTGTGCAATAGGATCAGCGACTATGTTTGTCTAGTAGTGTGAAACACATGCTCATCGGTCTTGGTGCCAAAGCCATGCCCCGGTAGTCCTTGTGTGCAGGACATGCACTCTTCACAAGAGTGTAACTTAGCCAAGCAACTCGCCGTAGCATGTGCTCAAACTCTCAGAGGCAAAGCTGTGCCCGTCTATGCACTATCTGTGAAACCCCTCTACGCTTCATGCATTCAAATACAGCCCCTGTGGTGAACCAATGGAGAGCAACAATTAACTAATTAACATTCCTGATACCTGGCCTGTCACGACTGATTCTGCGATATCACATAATTTGGTGAAGTTATAGTGACTGAAGGGAGTTCTCTTGAAGGCAAAAAAAGGGCGTTCTCTCAGACCTCAATAACGTGGGCATTAACAGGGGCAGCTCCTTTGGACCCCAAAAGGTCCTAAATGTGCAATTTGCACACTTGGTTATGGAGAAGAGCATGGGGGCTTCATGTATGGGATTGTTGCGCGGGCCGGTGGTGTCCGCTGGGCCCCCATGGCTGGATGTGTGCCACACATCAATCTCACATATAGATCACTGAGAGAACTGAATGTGTACTATCAGATGCCGCCGCCCTTGCACATGACCACGTGCCCTTGGTTGCGCTGCTAAGAGCTTGATGCTCATGCAAAGAGATAGGAAGGATGGCCAATATACGAATGTATAATCAATTGAGTGTCACATTTCTGCAGCGATTAAAGCAGTTAATGCCACTACAGCACAGCATGTTTTACAAGAGGTGGGATTATGGAAAGCGATTTGCACATATTCCATGTGGCACACAAGCATACGCTCTGGCACCTGCAAAGGCATGCTCATATGCATACAATCTCACTTGCTCCACAGGGCATTCAGGTGAATAATACAAAAACGTCTGGATTTTTTTCAGAAAGGTGTCATTTTTCATAGCAAAAATATTGCAGTTAATTTCTGATAATTTTTCTGGTGCACTTTTAATTAAGGGAGAACATGCTGGCCAACTCCGCCTCACCGGCGGTTGATGGAGTTTTTTCTGAACTCCGCGCCCAAGCATAGTGCTGAGTTGCAAAACTCAGCGTACCCCATTGGTGGAGCGAACTTTGCCGCCCACCCATATTATCTACAAGGGTTACGGGGTCTGTCATTGGCAATTGTAATTATGTCTTACCAACGTATACATTTAAAGAGGAGCAGTGGCCCTGGGTCTGGTAAGCAGAGCCCAGGGCACAATCAGAGTCAGTTACTTCCAGCTTCTAGCAAAAAATTAGGGTGTTCAGTGGCAAAAGGATGACTTTCTCACACCTTACATTTGAGTGACCTGTCTTTGCACTTCACAAGAACAAAAAGATTAAATATCACCTAGTCAGGGCTAGTCTAATCTCTACTAAGAGTGACTGCACGCTCAATAATTACAGTAGTAGGCCACTTCAAATGCAGTAATTGCGGTGTCTATGAATTTACAGTTGAAACCAAGGAATTCATTCACACAAGGGTCACTTTTCAGTATTTTTTTAATTGCAACACTACCAATGTGATCTATGCCATTACCTTCCCATATAACCTATTATACATAGGACAGACAACACAAAAAATCTGGGTAAGAACATGCCAGCATAGCAGTTGCCTCAGATGTAAGGTCATAACTGCCCCATTGGTTGAACATTTTGTGGAGCTCAGTCATAATGAGAATGAACTATGTTGGCAAATTATTGCTGTAGTGAAGCAACTGGACAGATGTGGACATTTTTTTTCCATATTGAACAACGAGGAATTGAAATGGATTTTTTTCGCACGGACAGCCTACACACTGGGTTGAACAAAATGGAGGATTGGACATTCCTGCAATGAGCATCTTTTCCAGCCATTTCCTCAATTGTATTCCTCGAGAGTCATGTAGACTATTCCTGGGAATGCACTTGTCCTGATTTAGATCTTGCAGGATTTAATATCCTGATTACCGACTAGTTGGACCTTCCTCTTTTCTAGATTCATACACTCGAATATATATTATTCATGTGTATCTTAACCCACTTATGTTTTTTTCTCACTTCTTGCTGCCACTGAATCCTCATTATGCATGAGTTAGACCTGAGCTTCCTAGACTCTGTCATATATGTATATATATATATTCACTGAAAAAACCATAGGTTTTAGGGACGTTATAGTTAGAAATTAGCATTTCAAAAACCTTTGAAATTCACTGAAAAAACCATAGGTTTCAGGCACGTTATAGTTAGAAATTAGCATTTAAAAACCTTTGAAATTCACAGAAAAAACCATAGGTTTCAGACACGTTATAGTTAGAAATTAGCATTTAAAAAACCTTTGAAATTCACTGAAAAAACCATAGGTTTTAGGGACAGTTATAGTTAGTTGGACATTTCACTCGTACAAAACCCGTGAAATTCCCCGTTATAGTTAGTTCAGCTAACTATAACTCGCGCCCCGCAATGCACTGCTGATGACGTCACATATTACATCACTCATGACATGGTCAGTGACATCACTGATGACATCACTGATGACATCATCCATGTGATAATCTGACCAATTAACATGCAGCTCGTGATCGGGACGGTGCGCGCAGGGTGCGCTCAGGGTGCGCGAATCCGACGCGGCCATAGATATATATGTGATTTTCATTTTGATTTTCATTTTGATTTTCACAGGAACTACTGAACGGATTTACACCATTTAACAAAAATCGTTCTTTCTGAACCAAGAACTACCTCTTTGCCAAATTTGGTGTAATTCCGTTCAGCAGTTCGGGCTGTAGCTGTGTCTAAAGTTTCCTATGGGAAAATGAATGGGGAAAACACGTTTTGGGACCCCCCTTTTTTCTCGGCCCCCGCTTGACGAATCACCCTGAGACTTTCAGGGTAGGAGCGGACCGGAGCGGGCCATAAAGTTTGAAAATTTCGCGAAGATTCGTCAACCGACGCAAGAGTTATTTCAAATAGAATGTCGCGGATTTCCTATGGAAAATAGGTCCTAACTATAACGACCGCCAGTAGATTATATATATATATATATATATATATATATATATATATATATATATATATATATATATATCTTGATACTCCTTCCTCTGTATTGAAAAGAACGGACTCCACTTGTTTAGCGCTTCAATATATTTATTTTTTCGTGCTTATCGCCGCCATGACGCGTTTCGGGCTACCCAGAGCCCTTGATCATATATTTCATATTTATTTTAAACTCGTTTATGATTTTATGACTTCTTTAAAGCCGCTATTTCTATTTTTCCAATTGTCTACATTGCATGGTTAAATGGATCTCCTAAAGTCTATTTGAAATCTTGCCTAATTTACTCCCTTTACATTGGTATATGTGTCTTGTCTATACTTTCTGGTCCTCTTTCAACCACTTCAGTTAGCCTTCTGCCATGCATGCATCATGCTAACCTCTTGCTTCATTTCCTTTTTCAATATGGCAGCTATCCCGACAGTATCTTGCTCTCCTGAGTGCTCTCTTGTATTAGTCCTCCCTTTATTTCCTTGCACTGACGCCAGGTTCATTAGCACTCTGGCATGCAGACTACTCCAGAGCACCTGAAGGCGCAGTTTCCCTCCGCTGCTGACACACGATCGCACTGCCCTGGCAACCAACCCCTTGCTGAAGTCTTGCTCCCCAGTGTCGGTCTCAGTTATTATCATGGCAACATCCCCCTAATTTTGAGTGCAGCCTTAACAAACTTTACTCAACCTGTACATACCGTCCATTTCCAATTACTGCACATTGGATGTGGATGCAATTTCCCTTCCTCCCACTCTGCTTCTTGGCTGTATTGTGACTGGTGATCCAGCGGGTTACTAGCAACAAGCATTCATACACAAAATACTCACCTGGGCCCATTCATTCACGCTAACTAATAATCACCGCTGGTGGGAATCAGTTGTACTGTTTATCAAAATCCCTGCTACCAATTACCTTTCCTGATTGAAGAGTAATGACTTACCAATGGACCTTTGATAATTGGGGATAAAATGAGAACATACAAATATAATATCATAAACACCTGAAATAACCACTGACTCAGGAAGTTTTTAAAATGTTTATCTAAATTCTTTATCAGAGTAATTTACAAGCCATATGGCACTTAATCGCATATCAAGGAGGAAGTATACTAAATATTCACCTATTTAATCAAATGACGGTCCCCCAGAAAGGAGAAGATAGAGACAGCAGTACGACTAAAGGTTTACGCATTTATAGTTACCTAAAGGTGTGAAAACCAAACCCCTTGGCCAAGGAGTTGGTAAAGGGTCCCACAAAAGATGAAGACCAAAGACCTCCGGACCAAGGTTCAGGACAGGATAGGTGACCTCTCTATCAACGACGCCTGCATCGTTCCCCTCTCTGACACTTCGTTCCTCCTCGATTCTTCCGTGTCTTCTTTCCAATGGAATCCGCCGCCCCCACCTCAGGACCTCATTGGACAGCGGTTCAGTCTGCAATCGATCAGCTCGTTCTGTGCTTCCAAGCCCAGTTCTGTGCTTGGCTCCTGTGCGCTAACTAATTAGCTAATTCTATATCTATTATACCCTTCTACACCCAGGTACCTCCCATTAATGTTTCAAAATTATGGGCCCACTACTTCTGATTGGACAGGGACAGGGGGTTGATCCTCACACCATGACAATTTAGTTCAATTTCTTTAAGCCCATTGTTTTAAAATACCGCCCCTCACAATTAATACATTTGCTTTATTTCCCACCCGTCTCTCGACAATTTTAATATAAAGTGTATACAAAATGTTTCAGTTGGTAGGACATTTCAGATGTACAGTGAAGGTGATCAGCGGGTCATGTCCTTGGACATCTTCCAAGTTGACTTCATCGCTTCGTCTTGTTAGTTTTCAGAGTGCATGCGCAGGTTCCATGGCTCTTGAGCTGCTGATCAGTTAACCCAGGCCCAATTTACGAACTAATAAAAATCAAAGAAGAAACGTGTTAAAATCAAAAATGAATGTTTTCACTGTATACCCCCTAATTCTACTCTATTCCCATTTAATTATAAAATCCATCCCTCATTAATAGCATTAGAATACCACATTATTAATTTCAGCAAATGCGTAAGCTTTAGCATGTGAGAACATCAAGCAGCCATTTTAGCACACACTGCGCAGAAGCAAAGATTCCCTCCAAGCAAAGAAAGACGTCATACCATGGAATATGGTTGACACATGCGCAGTTGAGTTCCTGCGCTTTAGCGGCCATTTTGGATTAGACAAGGATTACTTATTAGTTTTAGACACATAGGCAAGCATCTCTCGGATAAGATGTAGTGTTTGCACATTATTAATAATGACGTTACAAAGTTTAATATAAATTAATTAATACTGTGAGAAGATTGCTTACGAGCAAGTCTCATTGTGAGTCCTTGCTCCATCAATCCCCTCTCTGATGGCGTTTCTGAGCCATCAAAATTACCCACAACCAGATGCCAACTTCTAGCATATTTCTGTCACAGTCTCATTTTTACATTCTCTATTTTTATTTTCTCCTTTCAGTTTCTTGTATATTTCACTTTTCAGGTCTTCTAATTCAATTTCATCAAATTTCTGTTTCTTGCCTCTTCCTGTCACTCTATATGTTTCATTCTTTTTACAACATTTGCACCATATCATTATTGACAGTACTATTATTGCTATCCCTACTAAGGGTACTAATATTTGACCTATAAGTCCTTTTCCTATGTTAGTAAACCATGTACCAATTGACGCAATGCTATTTGTCAATCTTTCCCATACACTATCAACTTCCAGTGGTTTCAGTTCATTCTCAAGTTTTGTTATATTCTTTATATACGTTCCGATTTCTGCACTTTTGTCAGGAATATACGTGCAACAATGTTTTGTTTTCAACAATTTACAGACTCCGCCCTCTTTTGCTAATATTATATCAAGAGCAAATCGATTTTGCATAACCATAGATCTAATAGCAACCATTTCCGCATTAATCATTAGAAATCCTCCAGGAGTATCCGTTGACAAACGATCAACCACTGTAGATAATTTACATATTTTCCTTGAGTTCAGAATTATTCCCACTGAAGGTATCAATGCACCAAATATATCACCTACAATTTCAGAAAAACTAGCTCTTTTACTACGTGTTAATTCACTATTATTTTTATTGCTCCCAGTGTTTCTTTTTATGTGGTATACTTTTGGAAAAACTATTCGAAAATAACAACTTCCATACCACCGTGCAGGAAGCTTAAAGTAAGCCTTATTCCCACACACATAATAAATACCAGGAAAAACTGAATCTGTTCCTCCTTTTAGTCCCCAACCTCCAAGAATTAAGAAATTATGTTCACATTCACTGGTACCAATGAAAATATTGTTATAATCAGTCTTTAACCTATGTAGACAAATTTTCCCTGTCTTTACAAAATCCAGAGCAATAGCAGCTTGAGCTTTGCCAGGTGTATAAATACCCTCTTTCTCAGCCCAAGGTGGAAGATGAGCTTTATGCTCAGACGCTTTCCTTTGGAATTTTTGTCTTCTATTCTCAACTAAGTTCAAAAATATCTTTTCTTCTTCATGTAATGAACATGTTAGATTGCTTCTATGTGCATGTGTTATGTCTATCGACTTCATTGTTAAGAAAAATTCTCCCATAAATTTTGCATCTTGACTACTAAGCACTGGGTTCATTTTCTTTCGAATAGGGACTTCTGAAAATATCACATCTATATTTGAATAATAATACTGAAGTTTCCCTGTTCATTAAAATAAACTAGTTAATACACTACATGATATGCCATAAGTTAAAGGCAAATGATGATATGTTAACCCTTCTGCTACTGATTCAGGTAACTTCATACAGACATAACAGTCACTAATTTCCATTGTATCTTCGTACTGAAACAATAATTTTGTGAAAACATTTAAACTAGTATCATTATCTGTTACCATGTGATGAATCTCTGGTTCATCTTCTGCTTCTATTTTTACTCTATCACCTTTCAAGTTATCTATCCTTCCCTTTGTTTCATTGTTAATCTTTTTATCCATTATCATAAGGTAAGGAATTGCTACAATCATGACTAACCACGCTATAAGCACCACTACCAGACTACATATGCATATAGCACAGCATCTTTTACAACATTTCCGTTTCAATCTCCCAGAAACTCTGTCGTCAGCCATTTTGACAAAAGAAGATTTTTCTTCCTTTTCTTTTTCTTTCAAGACTTTCATTTATCATAAGTCAGTTTTGCTCTTGTTCCTTCGTCACCACTTTCACTTGACTCTGAACTCTCGTAGTCTTCAAGGATTATATAAGTCCAATCAGGACCTTTAAACTTATTGTTCACAAGTTTCAATCTTTTGCTTTTTCGTTTTTCAGTTCCACTTGTTTGTCCAGATAAGCTTGTTACTTCATTTACTTGCTCTGGATCTTCACTTAGGGTTTCTATATGGTGTTTTACTCTTTTAATGACACTAGGCCAATGATCACCTTTTCTGACTTTCTTTGTTTGCACTGTATCTTCGCTTTCAAAATTGTTCCCAAAAACTCTTTTATTTTCAAGGTGTGGCACAAATTGATTGTCTTCGATTTCAGTTTCCTCTTCTATCTGCTCTTGTTCAGGTCCTGTTGTTGTTTCTTCTGTTGCCTGTGTGTGAGTTTCTACTAAGTGACCCTGTTCAGGATTTACGTCTTCGTGCTTGGGGCTTTCTTGTTCGATGTTTTCTTGGTTTTCTTCTCCCTGAACGTGTTTTTCTTGTTCTAACTGGTTCTGATCAGGGCTTATTGCACTTTGTACTTCTGCAGCCTGACCGCGTTCTTCTGAACCTGTCTGTCCGTGCTCAAATTTTGTAGTTTTGTAGTCAATTTGAGCCCAATTTCCTTTCCCTATTTGGGCCTGCTCAGGTTCTCTTATTGTTTCATTCTCCCTATCCTGAGCTGCTTCTTCTTCACCTGTCTGGTCCTCACTAATTTCCTCTAATCTAGCTCTACTTCTTGTTTTGTTGTAAACTTCTGGTATATCAACCACTGGTATCCAGTCCTGACTTGTGCTCGGTTGTTCTTCTTCAGCTTCTCCCGAATCTTTCACTTGGGATTCTTCAGCTGGCCAACCTTCAGCTTCCTCAGCTATTGATGCTGACTGAGGATCTTTTCCTTCAGGAGCTGGCACCCTTTTGGTGTGGCTTACATGAATCCAATTAGGCAATCCTGCACATTTTACTGCTGTATTTGTAACCAATATAACCTGACAAGGTTCGCCCCACCTGGGTGATAAGCACGTTTCTCTGATGTGATGCTTCACTACCACCCAGTCTCCAGGGTTTAGATCATGCTCTTGTTCAGGCTGCCTGGAAACTGTGTCTTCTCCAACCTGGTGAGAGACAGAATGCACGAGGTCAGCCAATGCTTTGCAATAATCTAGAACCATACCATCAGTTATGTTCAGCAGTTTATTTCCAGGTACATGTGCTTGTCTCATTGCTCTTCCCATGATGATTTCATGTGGACTCAATCCTGTGTTTCTATCAGGAATGCTTCTGAGTCCCATTAAGACAAGAGGCAATGCATCTGGCCAATCTAATGATGTGGATGCACACATCTTTGACAATCTTGATTTTATTGTGCCATTCATTTGTTCAACCACTCCAGAAGCCTCTGGCCGGTACGCACAGTGCAATTTTTGTTCAATTTTAAATGCTTCACAGATTATTCGAATTACATCGTTATTGAAGTGACTCCCTCTATCTGATTCCAAAGTTACTGGGAAACCGAACCTAGGAATGAGTTCTCGTAACAACAATTTTGCGACTGTAATGCTGTCATTCCTTCTGGTAGGGTAAGCCTCCACCCACCTTGAAAACAGACACACTATGACTAGTACATATTTCAGTCCTTTACATGATGGTAACTGAATGGAATCTAACTGCAATCTCACAAAGGGACCCTCAGCCTTTCCAATTTTTCCCAAACCAATTACTGTTCTCCTTCCTGGATTATTCATTTGGCAAGTTAAACACCTCTGGCAAAGACTCTCTGCTACAGCCCTAAACTTTGGATTGTACCAACTTTGTCTAAAAAGTCTAATCATGGCATCTCTCTCTCCAAATGTGTCTCCATGATACATTCTGGCCATTTGTGAAATCAAGCAGTCGGGCATGACTGGTCTGCCATCTGAATATACCCATACATCATCATCTGTTCTTCGGGTACACCCTATTTTTATCCAAACATCTCTTTCACTCTCCTCAGCATCATCTTGCAATCTTTTGACATCATTCCACGTTTCAGGTGTTGAACATAGCATAAGTTGGCAGCTGATTCCCATCCTTTCAACTTTTCTGTTTACTGCCAATCTGTTTCTGGCACAATGTTGAGCAACTAGGTCTGCGTATCTGTTACCGGCTACCACCCAGTCATCTCCTGACTGGTGTGCAGCACATTTCACCACTGCCAATTCTTTTGGTGATTGTATTGCCTCCAATAGTTCCTTTACAAACTGTCCATTTTTGATAGGGGATCCTGAAGAAGTCATGAAATCCCTCTGCATCCACAGTTGGCCAAAATCATGCACAACCCTGTACCCATATTGACTGTCCGTAAATATGGTTACTTTTAAATTTTTCCCAATTTTGGAGGCTTTGATCAAAGCAATTAATTCAGCTACTTGTGCAGATTTGACTCCTGGTAAATAGGATGCTTTGACTATTCCAGAAAGTTCACATACAGCATAGGCTGCACTCAATTTGCCATCCTCATGTCTTAGGCATGAGCCGTCCACAAATAGCTCCCTGTCTGGGTCTTTTAGGGGCATCTCCTGTATATCAGGACGCGGTTTGGTACCCAACTCTGTGACCTGTAAACAGTCATGTTCTGGATCGTCCTTAACTTCTTCACAATATTGATCTGGTAATAATGTAGCAGGATTTACAACTGCGCACCTAGCTATGGTCACATTTTCAGCTCCTAGTATTATTCGCTCATATCTTGTCATCCGACTAGGTGTGAGATGCTGAGTTCTGGTTCGTGTCAACAGGATCACAACTGCATGTGGGACAAACACTTTAACAGGATATCCCATTACTATTGACTCACTTTCCTCAATGCTCATACAGGTAGCAGCAACTGCTTTTAAACAGCCTGGCAATGCTGCAGCCACTGGGTCCAATGTAGCAGAAAAATATGCTATAGGACGCCTGTCTAGTCTGTGTCTTTGGGTTAACACTGAAAGTGCACAATTTTCTCTTTCATAGCAAAACAGTGTGAATTCTCTTGTATAGTCAGGCAAGCCCAAGGCAGGTGCCTCGCACAAAGCGTTTCTTAATTTTACAAATGCACCAGCACTTTCATCATCCCATTCAACTGGATCTTTTGCTTTCTTTTTGGTTAACTGAATTAAAGGCTTTGCTAGTAGTGAAAACCCTATAATCCATTGTCGACAGTATCCTACTATTCCAAGAAACATTCTCACTTCTCTTTGTGTTACTGGCATTTTCATTTGCTTGATTATTTTTATTCTATCAGACGTTATTCTTCTTTTTCCCCTTTCAATTTGGTGTCCCAAATATTTAACTGTCGTTGTACAGAACTGTAACTTCTCGGGTGACACTTTGTGTCCTCCTTCAGCCAAATGATTGAGTAATGCAATTGAATCTGCGACACACTCGTCATGAGTTCTTGATGCTACCAATAAGTCGTCGATGTACTGCACCAGGACTGAGCTTCTGGGCAGTACTAATTTTTCTAGACAGTTTTTCAGTATTTGATTAATAATGGAGGGACTTTCTGTGTACCCTTGAGGAACACGATTCCACACATAGACTTGGTTTTCGAATTTTAACGAAAACAGATATTGGCTATCTGGATGCAATGGTATTGAGAAAAATGCTTGACACAGGTCAATTACGGTAAACCATTCTGCATCCCATGGTATCTGGTATAGGATCACTGCAGGATTTGGTACTATAAGACAACAAGGTACCACAATTTTATTAATTTTCCGCAAATCCTGAACGATCCTATATTTTCCACTGGGCTTTTTCAAACCCATGATTGGTGAACTACAAGGACTACTCAGAACTTCTTTTAATATGCCTTGTTTCACCATTCTGTCAATTTCTTCAGTAACTCCTGCTTTTACTTCTGCACTCATTTTGTATTGTCTGATATTTGGGAAAATTGCGCCTTCCTTTACAGTGATCTTCACTGGGTCTATTTTTGCCATTAGTCCTACTTCTTTCCCGGTAATATCCCATACCTTAGAGCTTACTGTAGTTCTTAATTCTTCTGGTAATTCGTCTTTTGTTATTAAGGAGAACATCTCATCTACTTCCGTACCTTGCTTGGCTATCATGAACTTATAAACATGATCTTCATCCGGGGTCTGTATTGCAACACCATCCGGTGTGCAAAAAATAGTGCAATTCATTTTGCACAGTAAATCTCTGCCCAGTAAATTTACTGGACTGGAATCACACACCACAAATTGGTGCATTTCTCAGAAGTTCCCTATTCTTACTTCCATAGGCTCAGTCAGGGGTGTTCTAATCTTTTGATTTGCTACACCTACAACTTGGATAGCTTCTCCAGAGAGAGGGAGGTCTGGGATGTCTGCTGTTCTTACAGTAGAACGGGTAGCACCAGTGTCCAAAAGAAAAGTGATATCGTTACCTTTTACTTTCCCTTCAACATATGGACCTGACTGATCTACCGGTAAGGATGCGCCAAGTACGCACTCCTTCTCCTCCTCTCTTAGGCACCGTCATTGATAGTCATACGGACTAAATTCATCCTGTAAAAGAAACTGTGAAGTTACATATTCATTCTTACCACTTCCTCCTTGATATCCGACGTCTGTACCATGCTTTGCTCTGCTTACATTACCCTGTATAGGGGCAGGTGGCAACTGACTCTGAGGGTTTACACCCTGCTGTGAGTCATTCTGTGTCTGTGGATTTAAATTATGATTTGGGCCATTATTATTTTGAATCTTTTTACATTCGTTCTTCCAATGTCCCAACTTTCCGCACCCATGACAAGGAAATTTCTTTTTAGCCTCTTCTCTACTCATTCGTCCTCTCACTTTTCCACTATTCCCTGTGTCACCATTCGTTCCAGATTCTTTTCCCTGACTTTCTGTTGGGTTATCCAAATTAATTCCCTGTCGCTCAGCCATTTTTACTTGAGCACACATCACTTTTTCTTGTACTTTCTTGTGTCTATCCTCAATGTCGTCTCCACAATATTTAGCATACTTCAAAATTTCGTCAATGGGTTTCCCTTGCCAACATAACATATGTTGCTTGATCATCTGACAAATCTCTGGTTTTAGTCCATAAACAAATCGATAGACAAACTGACTCATATTTTTGTCTCCAATATCCTCAAAACCACTATACTGTTTGAACACATGTAATAGACGTTTCATAGTAGGCATGTACCGATTCACTTGCTTCTTGGGTAGTCCTGTCTATTTTTACCCAATCTGTGTCTTTTGGTGGTATTTTCCCTTTCAAATAAGTTATTACCTGGTGATACTTTTTCATCACATCATTTGATGGGGCACCTGTCTTTGAATCTCTGGGATACTCTTCACTAGGCCAGTCGATTGTAATTTTACAATCTGTCCATAAATCGGCAGGTACCACTATGTCAAACAAACCATCTAAGTCCTTTAACAATACCTTTGAAACTTTCACAAACCTCTCAACCTGCTTGTACCATTCAATTGGTTTTTCTTTCAACTTTGGAAAATCATTCGTAAATGACAAAATATCTTGCCTGCTCCATGGGACATGAACATAACCTCCTCATGGAACCTCCCGCATCGGGTACATCTGTTCTACTTTTCCTATTTCCTTCAATAAATACTCAGAAGTCGTTCTACTGTAACGAGCCTCTTCCTTTTTCTTTGTCCATCTAGTTTTCAATTTATCCAGTTCTCCCCATTTCTGTAATACTGACATTAATTCTTTCACTTGTAATTTCCTACCAGATGTATTCATATTTTCTAAATCTTTGTCAGTAAAATCTGCTCTATATGGTTTCTGTAGTACCTTTGACTTTCTTATTTCAATTCCCATTTCTGAGGCCAAATCCGTCAACTTTTCATGGAATATTTTTACATTTCTGGTTATGCTCCTACATACGAACAATAGTTCTTCTTCACTATAGGTATTCAAACGATCTACTCCTACATTGCCTGCTATCATTTCTTCTAACTCGACTTTTAATTTATAAATGTCCAAAATCTTTGGGGGTGAACTTTGTCTGTCTATTCCTTGTGCCCATCTTTCTAAATCTTCTGGGGTTACTACTGTTGCACTCTTAGTTCCTGGAGATGTTATTATATTCACATCCTTTGAGCAACCAGGTGTGACTCTTCTGGGGGTGCTATTTATGGAGTCTCGAATAGGTAAATCCATTAGTGAAATTATAGATTCACAATCGCTGATATGGTCATCAATTATTACAGCTTCATGTTTAGGAATATTCACAGGTGTAGGCATAACTAGAGGTTTTGGACAATTTACTTTGTCACCATATAATGGGACCACAGGACCAATGGTTACGGGTTTGGTCAGGGAATCAGGATGTACATTCAACTGTGTTATTTTCTGTATTAATTCTGCTCTATTTCTGTCTATAGCCTCTCTTTCCTTATCCTGAAGTATCCTATTAACTGGTGGATTATGCAGTACTTGAGGTACCAATGGTGTTCTCAAAATCGGTGCGCTTGGGGAACATCCACCCAGCCCTTCTTGGTATGGTGGAGGATTCTTTAGTATTTCTTCCATAAATTCATCTTCGGATTCTCCAAACCCTGTCATGTGTTTTGTCTCTTCTTTGCATTTGCTCTCTAATGACTCCTCTGCCATGAATATTGGATACAAACCCTCGGTAAGCATTGCTCGTCTCCACTGTTTCATTTGACTTTCTCATGTCTCATTTTGGTGTCTAGGAAAAAATCCCCTATAACCCCTATTACTTCTGGGTCTATCACGTTCAAATGCCTCGGTTTCCCATTCTTCTAGGGCTTCGTATTGAGTTAATCTTGGTCTGGGTTCTAATTCATTCATTCTTATTCGTAAATTTTGAAGAACTCTCCCATTGAAAGTACCATTCTCTGGGAAAGCTAATATTCCATCAGCTTTTGTATATTCTATCCAATTTTCTAACCATACGCAAGTATGATAACCCCTCTCCATCATCATGAATGGGGCGGGCGTTTTTGCTGGTGGAATGATAATTCCTTCCCTAGTTTTGATTGGCTTATCCTTCTTAAAATAATTCTTAATCTTTTGTAAAAATGACAATTTTCTCTTTTCTTAGTACATTTTGTTTAAATATCTATGTATTGAATTGTATTCTGCAAAACCTAAAAATCTCCTGTCTGGACGTGGTTCCTGTCAAAGTCGGATCACGTTTCCACATATAATCTACACTGTCCACTAAGATTTCAACTTCTATGCTGACAACCAATCAAATTCCAGCTAACATTTATCGCGGAACCAATCCTAACGCGGTTTTTTCTGTGACATCTGTCTGACAACCCCTCCTTTACAATCTGCGCTTCTCTGTCCCTCACTGTTTCAACCAATCCCAACGCGACACCGGTGACGTCAATATTACTCCTGACTACTGACCCCTCCTTTACAAGACTCGCTCTACGCCCACTATTTCAACCAATCCCAGGCCGGTGTTTGTGACGTCAGCTTCTACTCCGGCAGCCAACCCTCCCTTTACAAAATCGTACGCAAAACTTTATTTTCTCAACGCTTCTTATTTAAATTCAGTAACAACATAAAACATTCGCTATCGTGCCAGTTTTTCTAAATTGGAAAAGATAGTTTTTCTCATACTTAGTAAAACTTTTCCGTTTACTAAACATACACTACGAGTAAAACCCTTCCGTTTACTCTTCACATAAGCTTCGGAAATACCTGCTACTCCTTCAATGTTACCCTTTCTAGGTGATATAACATCAAATTTTCACCAGCGTATTCCTTTGCTGTCACTCACTCGCACAGAGTCCCTAACAAGTACTGATAGCCCTGCTTAACTTTTCAGTACTATTTCTGCCTGACAGATAACCTCACTGCAGTATGGCTTCCACTTACCATCCGCTATTCAAATTCCCCGGGGATTCTAGACAACATAAAACAGAACTTTTAAACAAACGAATGTTAGTTTATAAAAATAAAATTCTCATTACCCAATTAACAAAGTAAAACAAAAGCCATCTTCTGATAGCCAGAAAACTGATCCAGCGGGTTACTAGCAACAAGCATTCATACACAAAACACTCACCTGGGCCCATTCATTCACGCTAACTAATAATCACCGCTGGTGGGAATCAGTTGTACTCTTTATCAAAATCCCTGCTACCAATTACCTTTCCTGATTGAAGAGTAATGACTTACCAATGGACCTTTGATAATTGGGGATAAAATGAGAACATACAAATATAATATCATAAACACCTGAAATAACCACTGACTCAGGAAGTTTTTAAAATGTTTATCTAAATTCTTTAGCAGAGTAATTTACAAGCCATATGGCACTTAATCGCATATCAAGGAGGAAGTATACTAAATATTCACCTATTTAATCAAATGACGGTCCCCCAGAAAGGAGAAGATAGAGACAGCAGTACAACTAAAGGTTCACACATTTATAGTTACCTAAAGGTGTGAAAACCATACCCCTTGGCCAAGGAGTTGGTAAAGGGTCCCACAAAAGATGAAGACCAAAGACCTCCGGACCAGGTTCAGGACAGGATAGGTGACCTCTCTATCAATGACGCCTGCGTCGTTCCCCTCTCTGACACTTTGTTCCTCCTCGATTCTTCTGTGTCTTCTTTCTAATGGAATCCGCCGACCCACCTCAGAACCTCATTGGACAGCGGTTCAGTCTGCAATTGATCAGCTCGTTCTGTGCTTCCAAGCCCAGTTCTGTGCTTGGCTGCTGTGCGCTAACTAATTAGCTAATTCTATATCTATTATACCCTTCTACACCCAGGTACCTCCCATTAATGTTTCAAAATTATGGGCCCACTACTTCTGATTGGACAGGGACAGGGGGTTGATCCTCACACCATGACAATTTAGTTCAATTTCTTTAAGCCCATTGTTTTAAAATACCGCCCCTCACAATTAATACATTTGCTTTATTTCCCACCCGTCTCACGACAATTTTAATATAAAGTGTATACAAAATGTTTCAGTTGGTAGGACATTTCAGATGTACAGTGAAGGTGATCAGCGGGTCATGTCCTTGGACATCTTCCAAGTTGACTTCATCGCTTCGTCTTGTTAGTTTTCAGAGCGCATGCGCAGGTTCCATGGCTCTTGAGCTGCTGTTCAGTTAACCCAGGCCCAATTTACGAACTAATAAAAATCAAAGAAGAAACGTGTTAAAATCAAAAATGAATGTTTTCACAGTATACCCCCTACTTCTACTCTATTCCCATTTAATTATAAAATCTATCCCGCATTAATAGCTTTAGAATACCACATTATTAATTTCAGCAAATGCGTAAGCTTTCGCATGTGAGAACATCAAGCAGCCATTTTAGCACACACTGCGCAGAAGCAAAGATTCCCTCCAAGCAAAGAAAGACGTCATACCATGTGATATGGTTGACACATGCGCAGTTGAGTTCCCGCGCTTTAGCGGCCATTTTGGATTAGACAAGGATTACTTATTAGTTTTAGACACATAGGCAAGCGTCTCTCGGATAAGATGTAGTGTTTGCACATTATTAATAATGACATTACAAAGTTTAATATAAATTAATTAATACTGTGAGAAGATTGCTTACGAGCAAGTCTCATTGTGAGTCCTTGCTCCATCACTGGCCCCTCACTGCAGACTTGCTCCGCATTGTCGGACTCAGGTATGATCACAGCCACTTCCTACTGTTTTGAGTGCAGCCTTAACTAATTTCACTCAACCTTTATGTACCGTTCATTTCAGATTGCCTCACACTGGATGTGAATGCCTTCCTCCCTACTTCTTCTTGGTTGTATTGCAGCTGCAATTTCTGCACCTGGTCCCCGACCTTGTTTGCGTTCTGTATGTTAGTTCCCAGGTAAATGGCATGTTTTTCTTGTGGCTAAGACTGCTGTATTTACTATGAGTGGCCTGCATGGTTTTAATTTCGGTTGCATTTGACTTTGGATATTAAGTCTCCTGGTGCTGCGATTGTGCCTTGGATTTTGGTCTCCTTTACTGGGCATTGCCCCATTGCTCACTATTGGTGGTCTTCCCCACGATGAGCAGACAACCTTTTTGTGATAGCATGCTATTGTTCCATTCCCTTCACTCCTTGATCAAGGTCATAGGCTCAATTTCTCACAGTCCTTGATCCCCCTTCTCTGAGACATGTTTTTGGGCCTCACCTGGTTGTGAGGCACTAGGCACTTAACCTATGCACTCCCCTCACCCCTTCGTGGGTGTGAGCATAAATTGGATTATTGGTTTTGTACATAAATGCATAATTAGGTTTGCATCTAAATTTCTTTTTTCTTTCTTTCTTTCTTTCTTTCTTTCTTTCTTTCTTTCTTCCTTTTTTCCTCCCTTTTTCTCTCTGTTATTCCTTTATTATTATCGAGTAATATTCTCGGTGCATCAGTCTGTAATGTCTTGATGATGATCCTGGAATTATTATAGGATCGAAACGTCATTGACTCCTGCGCACTGACCCTGTACTGTGTATATAACCATCAATGGCAAGAGGGGAGGAAGGAATTGGCCCCCTCCCCACTTACACCTGAATAGGCTATGTGCTGTCTCCACACAAAGGGCTGCATTCCCCTGCAGTTAGTCTGAAGTCAGGGCCAGGAAGGCACAGCACCTGTGCACTTCAAAGACAAACCTCTAGAAGCTTCTCCCCACTTCAAAGGTGCAAATGTGTATAAATATTGGACCTCAGACACCAACTCTTCAGTACACTTCTGGGCCTGTGGTACTCTGCCAGGAAGAAGGACTGCTGTGCTGCTGAAAGGACTGCTACTCTGCTGGACTGCAGCTCTGAAGGAACTGCTGCCCTGCTGTGCTGACCTGCTGCCCTCTTGCTTTGGTGAGACGGACTGGACCTGCATCTATTGAAACAAGAGTGACTCCAAGGGCTAGTTGACTGGCCTCCTGATCTGAGGCCTTGGGCACATAAAAGGCTTCCAACAACCTTGCATCTGCACCTGAACTCTGCCAGCTGTGAGTCTACCCTTCCAAGTAGCCACCCCAGTCCTGGACCCTTGGAAGTGGGATTAAGGTGCTCCAGAACCCTCTGTGGATCCTGTGGAATTGCTGCATCTCCTCTGCTGCACAGTACAAACCCAAGAAGAACCAATGCATTGCAGCTGCTATGTGGACTGGGCCTGTCACAAAGACCTGCAGTGTATCACTTCTTTTTAAAACTGCTGCATCACCCCAGCAGAGCTAAACATCCTTGGTGTAGGCTTTCGAATCACTCGTCAGAGGTAGCCTTGATAATGATGCATCACAGCCTCGCAGCTCTTTGGAACTGATACATAGCCCAAACTGCACACCGCATCCTCAATGCTGGACATCGCAAGCTGCATCAACGGTATCCTTGCAAACGATCCACAAAGCAAAATTTAAAGTACTTCATTCAGCATGCCTTCATCGCGCACTGCGCTACCGAGCTACCTGCGGCCTACAACTATAGCCCCTAAAGGGTTGGCCGTAACTCATGCGCTCTACCCTTCTGCCCTCCGCAGTCTTGTCCCTCCTAACCCGCGGCTGAACCTGATATGGTCCCACTACTAACTTTGGTAAGCGGCCTGTTCCTTCCCAAAGTCCTGATATGGTCCCACTACTAACTTTTTTACTCGGACTGTGCCTTCCCAAAGCTCTCGTGGTTGATGTGCTATCACTATAATTATTGTAATTTGTCTTTAATATGTATGTTGATGTGCTATCACTATAATTATTGTAATTTGGGTTTAATTTATTATGAGTGTTGATGTTCTATCACTATAATTACAGGCCTGGGCATAGTTCGCGGAGTTTTGCTACGCGGAACTCCTCGAAGTTACAAAAACACTCCGCGAAGTTCCGCAAGTGGCGGAGTGCAGTGCGAACTGCAGTTTGTGCTGGTATTCCTGCTGCTCGGGTAGAAATTCTACCCGAGCAGCAGCTCGCGCTCGTGAACTTACCGTTCGCGATTGCAAACTTACCATTCGCGATCGCGAGCGGGAAAAAAACTCCGCTGCACATCGCGAAGCATAGTTTTTTGCACTCCGCAAGCTCCGTGGAGTGCGGAGTGCAGAAAACTCCGCAAACTCCGCGAACGGAGCGAAGTTCACCGCCCAGGCCTATATAATTATCGTTATTCTGTGTTTAATATGACAAATTTTGAGCCGTCCCAGAAGTAAGCTTTGCTGCTGTTTTATCATGGTAATTATCGTTATCTGGGCTTAATTTGACTAATTTGTTGCTATCTGGCTGTTCTCTCACTACTATACTCTCTACCACCTATATTTAGACTCTCTTACCCTTTCTTTCCACCCCTCATTTCTCTCCTCTCACCCTAATACTCTCTCACTACAATATTCACCCACCCCTTAATTCCTTCTATATTTAGACTCTCTTACCCCTTCTCTCCACCCCTCATTGCTCTCCTCTCACCCTAATACCCTCTCACTACAATATTCACCCACCCCCCCTTATTCCTTCTTCAATCCCTTCTCCTCTCTACATTTCCCCCAGTCTCATCTAACTTCCTATTACGTCCACGTTTCTTAAAGCTGTTGTTCTCTCCCTATATATTTTGCAATCTTCATATACTCTGACATTCCCTCCCGCATCCCCCCTAACACCTTCTCTACTCTACCTCTGACATTTCTCCCCCTCTGGTTTACCCCACCCCTTACCACTTACTCCCCTCTCTCTCTTGCGATTCTCCCCTCTGGTTTCCCCTCCCATCTTCTGCCTATTTCTCATTTCCTTTGTCCCACCCCCCTCTTCTCTCCTCATCCCAATCCCCCTTCGTATGACCTATCATGTCCCCCCCATATCCCGTCCTCACACCCCCAGATCCTGCCCTCTCCAGACATGGTCCCAATTCCTGGAACATCGTATACCCCTCCAATCTGTCCAAAAACACCAAGAAAAACTTTAAACATAAACTACTGACTCGTCACCCCGAAACTCTTATATTTGATACCTACCATAGCCTCACCTCTCCTATAAAAACTAACCTTATTTTCTATTCCAAACGCCCCTCCAAATGGAACAGCATCTTCCTGGGCCATCTTTCAGTCACTAAATCCAGCAAAATCCCATATGGTTTCAAATGATCTACCTCCCCATCCCCAGCTTTTCTCAGAGAAATTGACATCTCCATATTCAAAACCGGTAACATTCTCATTCAAGCATCCGAACACCACCTCAACATCTTTGACCACCACTACAGTTCCCTAGCATACCATCTATCCAAACCAGCCCCCAACTCCTCTTCCTCCCAATTGTCTGACACCCTCTTGGTATCCCCCCGCCGGCTCTGAGCCCACGCCCCCAAGGCACCCCAACTGCGCACACCATCACCCAAATTCACACCTTATCTAAAGACTGACACCCTCAAACCCATCTCACTACCTCTAACCTCTCTACAACTCCCAGACCCCTTCACCCTGAATTTCCACCTTCACCCCCCCTGTGCCTAAAGCACCCTCTCTGAACTACACTCTCCCCATGCAAGCGGATGTAATTAAGTCCCGGCCCCCTCTCCCAGTACCTCTGACTCTTTCCCCCCCTGCACCAATATCTCCACCGCTGAATCTCACTCCCCACCTTCATAATGCTGTAATTTCCCCCTCCATCCCTCTCTCCATCATATATCATATCTTCTCCTCCGGCTTCATGGCCTATCTACATGATTGACCCCGCCACCTCCACGTCCAACATCCCTAGCTCTCCTCTGACTCCCCCCATGGCATCTCCCCCCTCCACTCATCAGGCTTTCGTCTCCAGCCAACATTGAACCCACTTTCTCCCTCCCCTCCTTGTCGCCTGAGCTAACACTCAATCTTATCGCTCTGACACTTTCTAACATTGAACTTAATCTCTCAACCGTTCAGACGGAACTTATGAGATTCAGAGAGGATTTCAATGCCCTTAACACCAAGACTCTCCTCAATCATAATGACTTTACCTGCTCTTACCTCACTTCCACAGCCCAACTTAACCGTTGGAAAACTATCCCCCTGCGCAACAGATCTTTTAGGCCTCGCCGCGCTAGGAACGGCCTCTCTCTCTTCTGTCATTACAGACTTATGCAACTCTTACCTTCCCAAAATCCTGATCCCTGATCATACCCTCCCTTATTCAAGCATCCCAGTGATTTTGGTAACGAGCAGCATCCCCTCCTCTCCCATCTCACCTAGACCCTCTGCTCAACTTACCACCATACACTCGTGCCCTACCACCAAAGCCAAACCTAAGCCCCTCTCCTGCATGCTCGTTAACTGCAGCTCGGCTGTCCGACACGCAACTGAAATATCAGAAACCATCCTCAGTGAAACCATCGACATTGCCTTCCTTACAGAAACCTGGCTCAATTACCACTCGACGACCATCCTTGACCTACTCACCTCCCCCTGGCTTCTCTATCATTAGGAAAGACAGACCAGACAGAAAAGAAGGTGGCTTAGCTATCATCTATAAAAATGAACTTCAACTCTCCTGTGTTAAAAATACTGACCACTTAACCTTTGAATATGTTGGCGCCGAACTCACTATACAGAGTTCTCCACCAATTCGCCTACATAATATCTACCACCCTCCGGGTGATCCTCTACCCTTCGCTGATGAACTATCCAACCTTCTTTCTCAATCCTCACTCTCCAACTCGAAAAATCTCTTCCTAGGAGATTTTAACATCCACTGGAACAATGCTGTCGACCCCACAGTCAGCCACCTCATCAATCTTCTAGAGATCAATGGCCTTGTTCAACTATGTCACTCGCCCACCCATACCAAAGGTGCCACTCTCAATGCCATCATTTCCAATAATGACTTGGCCTCCCTCTCCAGCATCCTCCCCATCGACTGGTCTGACCATCACCTCATCCTGTTCAAGATCGAATCCATTCCCTACCCCCCCTATTAAAAATTACAAACCCATGAAATGGTCCAGAAATCTTAATCAAATCCCTCCTGGCGAACTTGAGTCTAAGCTACAAGCTCAACTTCTCCTCACCCCTTCCACCCAAGACACCAATGAGCTCACTGAGCTTTTCAATAAGACCGTCAATGAGGTCGTAGACCTCCTTGCCCCTCCCAAACTAAAGAAACAAAGAACCATTCCATCCAAAACTTGGTTTAACTCTGACCTCAATGACGAAAGACGCTCACTTAGACTGACTGAAAGAACATGGAGGCAACACCCCTCCCCCGCTCACCTTGCCTGTCTCCGTGCCGCCAGATCTACTTATAAAAAACACATCTTCAAGGAAAAGGCTACCTTCTTCCGAACACAACTAGATCGTGCCACAAATAGACCCAGAGAACTGTTTAACATTGTTCGCAACCAAACATCCACAGCCCCCCTTAAACTTACTGCCTCAACTAATAGATGTGAGAAAATTGCCAACTTCTTCTCGGATAAAATCGCCAAAATTGATCAGTCCTTCCACCTAACTAAGATCCCACCCAATACCCCATTTGCCGCTGACATTACATTAGACGATTCACCCGTCCTGACTCTACCTCCTTACTCTTCCACTCACCTACACACCACTACCCCTCCAGAACCCAGCCTTCCCCTCTTGCAACTGAAAAACAATGCATCCTGGACTAACTTCCACCCTTTGACTGAGCTCGAAGTCTTTAACATCATCGCCAAACTTAAGCCGACCTCACACATCAAAGACCCTCTACCCTCTAGTCTTATCCAGAATCTTAACCACATTATTGCCCCTTATTGGACCACTATCATCAGCACCTCCCTCTCCATAGGATGTGTCCCTGACTCCCTTCAACTCGGTCAAATCACACCTATTCCTAAAAACCTCACTTCAGACCCTAATGACCCGAACAATATCCGCCTTATCTCTAACCTACCACTTCTTTCCAAAGCCCTTGAAAAATGTGCTTTGCTTCAATTGGATAAACACATTAACAAGTTCAACCTTCTGGACTCCTTGTAATCCAGCTTCAGAAAAGGCTGCAGCACTGAAACCGCCATGCTTAATATAGTCGATGACATCCATTGTTCCCTTGACAACGGTGAATCCTGCCTACTCATTCTCCTTGACCTTTCGGCTGCCTTTGATAAAGTCAACCACAATTCCTTACTCAACTCGCTCAAGACCCGCTTTGGCCTTAACTGACAGGTCCTTAAATGGTTCACCTCATTTCTCCAACACAGAACACAACAAATCAAAATGAGAACACAACAAATCAAAATTAACGACTGCCTATCTAACCCCTCACCTGTCTCCCTAGGTGTCCCTCAAGGCTCTATTCTCTCCCCCTCTCTCTTCAACCTCTTCATGGAACCCTTACCCTCATTCTGAAACAAGCGGGAATCAATTATCACCTCTATGCTGACGACGTCCAACTTTACTATAAGATTAGGTCCCACTCTGATGTACTTCATCTTAACCATACCATGAAAAAGATCTAATCCTGGTTCTACTCCAATCATCTCAAACTTAACCCAAAGAAGACTGAAGTCATCCTCTTCTCGCCTCAAAACAACGGGCCCCCCATCCAAACCTGGATCTCTGACCTTAATGTACTCAACTGTTTGCTCTCTTTGTCCAATTCAGTGAAATCCCTTGGTATTATCATTGACAAAAATCTAACCCTTAATGACCACATAAAGAACTCTGCTAAATGAGCTCTCTTCACTCTCCGTCATCTGAAGAAAATCAAACTCTTCATTCCACCTGAAGACTTCAAATGGGTTGTCCAATCCCTGGTATTCTCTAAAATTGACTATGGTAACGCTATCCTCACAGGAACCCCCAAAGTTCACCTAGCCCCACTCAGATCTGTGCTCCACTTAGCAGCCAGGCTTATCACTGACTATAAACATTTTGACCACATCTCCCCTGCCCTGAATGCCCTTAACTGGCTTCCTGTTGAAGGTAGATCCTCCTACAAGACAGCATGCATCATGCATAAAGTTCTACACCAGAATGCCCCGTTGTACCTCACAAATAAACTCAAAAAAGCGGGCGGCTCCAGACCGATGAGGAGCACTAACACTTTTCTCCTTGTCCCCCCCTTATTCAAAAATAAAACCACTCAATCTCGCTCCTTCTCAGGAAACGCGCCGAACATCTGGAATGTCCTCCCCAAGGAGTTGCGTTGTAACCCCTCCTTTATCGGCTTTAAAAAATAACTCAAACTGCACCTTCTCAGCAAATACTATGGTCCTTAACCTGGCATCTGACCCCGCACTCTGCCTCCCCTGTCCTTATCCTCCTCTACTTCACTCCTTTCTCTCACCTCTCCCCTCTCCTCTTTTTTCTCTCTCCCTGTACACTCCCCTCCACCCCCTTTTTCTATCCCCTCACCCCCATCCACTTCCCTTACCTCCCTCCTCCTAAATCCCTCCCTGTCCACCGTTCCCCCCTCTTCCCCAATCTGGTTCCCCTCGCCTATTCTTATCTAATTATGCCTCACCCACAGCCCAGCCCAGAATCTTGTTTTCTCCCTCTGTTCACTCTCTATGTAAATTTATCTGCTATTGTTGTTACTATGGTTAATAGACCTCCATTGAGTGCCTTTTTCATGTATATCGCCCTCGGCTCATTTCAGTTTGATTTTACTTGCTTTTATATTACCGGTCTAATGCTCTGCTTTTGAACAATCCGTTCTTTGTCCTGTAATCTTGTTTGTGCACATGTAATGCGCTCTGATACCCCCGGGTCGAGCCAGCGCTATATAAAACCTTTCAAATAAATAAATAAAATAAAAAGCATGCCTAACTGGGTCCCTGTAGTCAACCGACACTCCAATATGTACAGTGTGAACTTTTAACATTGTCCTCGTCCAGCGCGATATGCTATCCAAGGTTGGCGCTTTGTGCTGTTTGGTGCTGTCTTTACCTACATCTTTAAAATTAAATTCTCTGGTTCTACTGATTGGATGTCTGTCATTTTTGTCTTGTTTTTTTTTTATTTATTAAATACTACTCTATTGTTTTAATTTAGTGTGGGATCCTATTTGCATGGTGTTTTCACTGGTTTTCAGTTCACATTGCCTCTAGGTTAATCCTGACTGCTTTGTGCCAAGTTACCAGAGGTGTGAGCACAGGTTAATACAGGGCTGGCTTGTGTCTTACCCTGGTAATGATTGTGGCCACAGCTTGATCAGGATTCACACCCCAGTCAACCAACAACCCAATTTTTCACAATATGGAAATACATTCAGTTTTGACTGGCGCATTCCTAGCAAAAATCAGAATCATGAAGATAGCATTTCCTGCAAGACCCGATATTGGGCCCTTAGTGTCCTGCACTGCATCCATGTATCTGAATAATTATGTCTAGCATCTCTCCTCTCCAAAAACACTCTGCTAAATAAGCCCATATTCTAAGCACTGTCCCCCACCCCTCTATACATATGATCATGAAAAACCCATACCTGATGAACTGATACCCCCAACTCTCTGACCAAACCCTCTCACCTGGTGTTGTACTCCTACCCACAGACACATGTCATATTTGCACTACTTCCTCTTTCAAAGCTCATAACTGGTGTATTGATAAGCATCACCCGCCCAAAATGGCATGCACTTTGTGGAAATCCATATTCCTATAAATCGGAAGAGGGAAACGAGAAGTGTTTATAAGGATAATCAGCCAATTTTTGATTGCTGCCCATTTTCCGTCGTCAGCAAAATTTCATGAACCTTTGAACAGTAAGAGCTAAGGACTAGTGTGGAGGAAGAAGGGGGTCAGGGTATTCAGAAATGAAACAATAACCATTCTTTAACTTTACTGATCTAATTCTGATAATCTCATGGTATTTGGCTGCTATGAAACTAACAATGTGTTCAGCATATGTGATGGCTAAAGACTTTAATGACGTAATTGATCTATCCATGGATCACAGAGGCTACTTTGATTCTGCATGACCGACCGCTAAGTGTGCGTTTCAAAGGACTCTTGGCTCCACCTCCTGGTTAGCGCGAATGAACATACCAGCTGCAATTTGGATGCAGCAGTGTGGGGTAGCAAGGTCATTGTGGAGCCCTGAATAGCTGCGAGGAGAAGCTTTAGTTATTTCTTACCCTTCTCTGTCTGCTGGAAATCAGCTCGGCGAAGATGGCCCCGGAATCCTCAGAGCCTTCTGGACTGCCGAGGCCAATACACCGATGGATGAGGTAATTTTCTGAGCTCATGTGAAGCAGGAGCAGTAGTAATGACTCGGTGATGGGGGCGGAGTACGAAGAGTTGTTTTACTAATAGAGACGCCAGGACTCCATGCTGCTGCCCCCTCTCCCCCCCACATACAGCATTGTAATGGATTGACCCCTGAAGTAAGGGAGGGGGCAAAGTGAAGCAGGAATATACTCTGCTATCTGACCAGCCATGACACCTGTGACACCAAGAAACTCAATGACCCGGGGGAGCTTAGAACCAGGAGGTCAGTAAGTATTTTACCTCAAGGAGGTAGGGTGGGAAACAACTGTGATGTGGCATTTTTGCTTTACTCGACACAGGTGTTGAATTAAGGTCAGCATCTATCCTGTTGTACTAAGACTACAGACCTTTCTCTAATTGGACCACTGAGGTCACTTCATTCATAGGGATATCCTAGCAATGGCAACATTGTCTTAGCAGAAACTAGCAAAAGGGGAAAAGGTGTGGTATACAGGGATATATTTTACTAAGAAAAACAGTAAGCCTCCCAGTTTATAAGCAGCAAAAGAGAAGGCATCTTTGTTAAGAACTGATCTGGCTATGGATCAGGGAGGGAATAATAGATTACTCAGCACAGAGTCAGAATCTTCACCCAGAGTTATACTTCCATGGGAACATGAATCTGAATTCATGTTGATAGCCGCTGGCATCTACAATAGCATAACTGTGGAGAAGGAGATAGGGCATGTGGACTGTGTGATAAGACAGGAAGAGCAAGATGGTGATACCACTTTCAACGCTGTTCTCAAAAACGACCCTCTTTTACAAAAATAAAGAAATCATAGGTTGGTAAAGCAGTTTCTTTAGGATCAGATACAACCTTGATCGAAGTAGAAGTCAGAAGTAGTGACACTAATCCAACTACGCAATGCAGTCTGCAAGTAATAAAAGAGGGTGACCCTGTGCAAAATTAATTCAGTCCCACTTTTCTTTTGGATTCAGCTTTTTGTTGTTATTCTACGCCCACACAAGCTGTGAGTCCATCTGAGCTAGTTACCACACTGAGGATAGTTAGAGCAAAGAACAAATGCAGACAAAGACTCTGAATCATTTGTTAGAAGCACTCCGGAAAGAGATTAGGAAGATGAAATGAATTCAAACACAATGAATGTCCTCCCTGTATCAGAAATTAGCTTAGGTAGATGAGAGTGTGGCTCAGATACCCGCAAGATTTTAGGAAATAGAGCAAAGAGTGCCAGATCTTGAGGATTAGTTGGATTCACAGAATAAAGTGACAATGGTGATTCAGAAAGATGTTATCTTTTAAAAAAATAAAATTGAAGATTAGTAAAATCCCTCTTGGCTATCCAATTCATGCTTTGTTAGTATTCCAAAAGGGAGCGAAGCCTAAGAGTGTCATGAGAGGCCAATCCGACTTGTTAAAAATTAGATTGAGTCACACATCTTGCCTGATTTTCCTAAGAATCCATCGATTATAAGAGGGCACAGGGTCCCCAGCCGGAGGTTGCTAAATATTGAATATTCAGGTACAGTGCTTGTGAACTTTGAGGAATCATACATTAAAGAACAAATCCTTTCAGTGGCAATTCAGCAGAAGTCCTTTTCAACTCCTGAATCTGGAGTATTTTCAGACATTTCAATCTCTGCTGTAGGTCATCGAAGAGAATGCCTCCCTTGCCCTGCAATCTAATTCTGAAAGTTTTATTTAAAGACAGTTTCACATTTTTTATTTTTCCTTACTTTATCTTTTTCTTCATGATTATTTTCACTAGTTTAATATTTAGTTGTTTTCTTTATTGATACTTAGAATGAATTAGAGATGGTGAAGGTTTGCGGAGTCCTCTCCCACCCTCTTTGGTCAGAGAAAGTGCAAATCCAGGTGCAATACTATGGCACAATTAAGTGTTAGTATGGGGTCACTCATTAGCCCAGGGGGTAGGGTGTGCAATTCCCCCTTTTGGATCACACAATGGGAGGAAGGTAGTGCAACAGTGGTGGGCGGACACAAGGGTTTAGTATTAGAAAAAAGGGCAGTGGATTAGGGATGGGTGAAAAATTCCGCTCTGCCGGTGGAGTTCACAGAGTTTTGCCTACTCTGCATTTTACTTGGAGTATGGAGTTTCGGCAACATTCTGCCAACTGCCGCATGAAGGAGGAGTTTTTTCTCGTGTGCAGTTTCCCAACATTAAGTTGCTGAGCAAGAGCACGAATTTGCATCATCTGGCATGATTTTCAGGCACTGGAACACCTCCCAGCAAGATTTCTCAATGTGGGTGGTTGTGACAGTTCACTATTATTCGTGCTGAGAAAGATGCCACATAGAAATATACTTGAGTGGCAGAAAGAAGCAGCATCCACTGGCGTGCCATTTGGTGCCATTCGCACTGATTTTACAGCACTAAAAATCAGTGCAAGCAGTGCAACATGGCGAATTCCACCCGCTTGCGGAACTCCACAGACTCTCACAGAGTTTTTAGGTAAATCAGCAGAATTCTGAGGAGGTGAACTCCATGAGTTCCACCCACCCCTTCAGGACTGAAGTGGTTGCTGGACCTTGGTTTTGTTTTACCCACCTATTTGCACTGTAACGCTTCTGGATAGTATTAACCATAGCCACGTTCTCCTGTACTCGGCGGGCTATTTAAACAAATATGGAAGCACGTCCGGTCAGCTTCATCTTGGAGTAACTGCCCAATTTTCTTTCCTTGTAGGCATATTTGTGCCATCTTGGAGTTGCCTGGCTCCGGTTGGCACGGGCACCATCTTTTAGAGGGTTGTACCCAATTTTCTTGGTTTTATGATTTTTTTTATTTCACACTGTTCTTTTAGTTAAAATGTATTTTACCTGTATCAGCCCTAAGCAGGGGAGCCTGCCAAAGGACTGAAGGTGTTGCTGGATCCCAGTATCGGTTTTGTTTTACCCACCTGTTTGCACTGTAATCTTTGTTGATAGCATTAACCATAGCAAAACCCCCACGCTCGGCAGTCTATTTAAACAAATATGGTGTAGTGTAGTCCCTATTTCCCTAATAGGCTCTGCGCATTGGAATAATATAACCTATAGGTTTGACATAGGACTAAGGTCGGTATGTCCCTATCGATTTTATTAAACTTAATTACCTGTGCCAGCTAGCTCAGAGGCCGCTAGAAACTTCTTGAAGACAAGAAGGGAATAGTTTCTGGCAACCACATAACATAAAACCCTGATCCCTCAGGACCGTGGAAACAATATACTACTTTTCATTCAGTCACTCATCTCAGAGAAGTGCATAGAAGAAACAGTCGGGTGTGTTTACAATAAAATTTATTGCACAGTTGTTGTTCTAGTACTGGTTATATGTGCTGCGACAACTGTTGGACAGTAGCAGAGAAATATGGACAGCAGTGCAGTTAAATAAAAATGCATGGTACAGTTTTACCATTGTGCAATAGTAACGAACACATACATGAAATGCAGAATGCATTAAGATAAAGCCTATACCCCTATGATGCCTAACTAGATGTACCTAAGTGTACCTAGCATGTGTGTAGGTCTTAGAGAGCCAAGAATCCCCCTAGGATTTAATCTAACCCCATTACCTCAGTGGGACTTCATCCTGGTGTTGAGCTGGACACCCCAGGATGGGTGGATGGACCTCTGCCAGCTGGAGCTGTGGCATGTTGCAGATTGCAGCGTCTCAGGTCAGAGTGGCGGCATGGAAAGTCTCGGTCCTCTCTAGTTTGCTTGAGCAAAGGGAGGTGTATTTATACTTGATAGATGCCTTGGAGTGTTAATACTGACGTACAGTCGGTCAGAGGAAGACGTCAGGAATGAACCCTTGGGAAATAGTGGTTCATGCATATTTAATGAGACCTTGGAGAAATCAATAGTCCTGTGCTAGGGAAAATCCCAAGAGCGAAGGGTCTTTTTAAGTTAGTCACTTTTGGGCATGGATATGACGTATGTAGAATGGACCGTCTTCTGCACCCAGAGCACACGTCAGATAAGGGACAGACTCTGTTGCTCGTTATTTGTAAAGGGAGGGCCAATGTAGGGGAAAGGTCCTGCCTGTCTCTGTGGCACGAAGGATTTGAGCCTCTGAAATAGCGCACCTATGTTAGGCCCTCAATCCAGCACATAACAATGGTAGTGTGTCCATGCAGTTTCATCTGGGAGAACTAACTACCATCCAATTTTCATTTCTTGTAGGCACATACGTGCCATTTTGGGGTTGCCTGGCTCCAGTTAGCATGGGCGCCATCTTTTAGAGGGTGTCACCTAATTTAATTAGTTTTATCATTTTTTATTTCAAACTGTTCTCTTTGTTAATTTTTTTTTTATCAGTGTCAGCCCTCAGCAGGGCAGCCTGCTGAAGGACTGAAGGGGTTGCTGGACCCAAGTCTCGGTTTTGTTTTACCTGCCTGTTTGCACTTTAACGCTTGTTTATAGCGTTAATCATAGCAAACGACCCTCGCACTCAGCGGGCTATTTAAACAAATATGGTAGCGCATCCGTGCTGCTGGCTCACTAAAGGCAAGGAGGTCTGCCCCCATCCATGCCTGGACCACACTTAGTGCCATATCCCCTGGCTGTTTTAAGATCCATCAGTCAAACAGGGCACAAGGCTCTTCTAGGGCTGAATATCTCAGGTAAGGGCAAAGGCTGCACCAAAGTCGACTTTAATGCCCTCACTAATATCTGTAATTTTAGCTCCCACAGTGCCAACTCCGAGATAGAAAGTCCATCAACTCCCATGACCCAGCACCCAACCAATATTGTATACACTTCTCCACTTAGTATACACAACTCATGAACTTGTGCACTGATCAAAGTGAGATCCCTCATAAAACACAAAGCAGAATTTGCTGAATTCCACGAAGCCCGTTATCCAGACATTACTTTTGTAAGGGAAACTTGGGCAGATCGTGCCTCAGACACTGATCTCTTCTCAGCCACCCCAATAGGTATTCTCTTTTTAGACAAGAAAGGCAAAACAAAAGGGGTTGAGGCTTAGCCATTTTTTATCATGACTACATGCAAGCCACATTGCAAACCATTCTTTTCCTAGAATGTGAGGCTTTCACATTTAACTTTGAAATAACTCACACCCATACCAGAATACTAATTTATCGCCCACTGGGTCCTAGACATAAATTCATACAGGAAGCTACTGCCCTTCTTGAACCTTGCCTACACTATCCATATTAGTTGATTTTAATTTCTACCTGTATGCAGTAATTAAAAAAGACACCAAGGCCCTAACAGAGCTCATTTCTAGTTTTGGCCTCACCCAAAAGGTCAACACCCCACTCCATCTGTCTGGCCACACACTTGATGGTATCTACACAAATAATTCTGCTTTAACTTTCCTTAGCACTCTTTCGTTAACATGGTCAGATCACAGCGCAATATTATTTGAAATACAAATGGCCCAAAAAATCCTCAGAACAAGACCTCCCAACATGCCCCAAGCAGGCAGGGCTTGGCATAAGATTCAGCCAGATCAATTTATCTGCCTTTAAGTGGAATCTCAACCACCTACAATCGGTGAAACAGAGAATGTGTCTATTGGTCATTCCAATTGGGTTAGCTCTACAGTCTCCTACTTGCCACTAATAAAGCAAGTAAAGCTTCATAGAGGGAAATTGTCTGCACCATGGTTCTCAGGCAGACTTAGAACATTTAAACAAAAATGTAGGAGACAAGAACGCAAATGGAGAACAATCTATAGTTTCCTTGAGAGGGAAAAATACAAACAAGTATCTCGCTGAATACAAAACGCTAATAGAAGAAAAATAGCATTACTTCAGTTCACTCCAAAAATAAAATCAACTGAATATTCAGCTTTATAGCTGTTCCTGACAGTTGATAAACTTCCCACCTTACCTAGCACTAATTCCATCGAAATCAGTCAGTCCTACTATAATACATTGGCTAATGGCTTTCTTAACAAAGTGGAAATGATTTGCAATAAGTTTTCTTCCCACACAAAGCCTGTGTTAAAGACAGAATCTCAGATTGCTCCCTACCAGAGACTGCAGGTCTTTCCAAATCGTCTCCTCTTAAAAAGATCAAGTAGCCGAGCTAATTAACTCAGCTAAATTAGGTTCACCACTAGACCCTTGTCCCCTTCAGTTGTTAAATTGGCCTTTGACATTATTACAGACCAACTGGCAATAATATTCAACGTTATGTTTAATAACGGACTGTTCCCAAAGCAATGGAAAAAGGTATCCAGCCTCCCTCTAATATTAATTAACAATTGTCCACTTTTTTACAGGATAACCAACTCCTTGGCCCAACTCCATATGATTTTAGAAGAGAACATATCACAGAAACCGCTCTGATTACAGCCACTGAACAGATTAGAGCCACACTTGATAAAGGAGGGAAAGCAGCACTTATTCTGCTTGATCACTCAGCAGCCTTCGATACGGTCAATCACACCATGTTGACTGGCTGTCTTTCGGAAATCAGAATTAAAGGGAAAGCATTAGCCCTCTTAAGCTCTTTTCTTAATGAGAGAGAACAAACAGTAACATTGGGAACTTTTAGATCACACCATTTTTGCATGCCTTGTGTAATCCCGCAAGGGTCTTCACTCAGCCCCATGCTATTCAACAGATACGTAAAATCTTTAATTACCCTTCTAAAATCCTTTAATTTCTCTCTAATGTCATATGCTGATGATACCCACATTGTTGTGCCCTTAGCCAGTAGCAATGCCAACACCAACAACTGATATAGTAACTGCATGTTAACAGTCAATGGCAGTTTCAAATGGAACCACCCTACTAGACAACTTCCCTCTTGTAGCAAAACAAATGTAGTGATTCCTAATTTCAGACTCAATTCCTGGGGAGGAAGAAACTTTGTAATAAATGCCTCAAAGTTCTGTAACTACCTTCCGACACATATTAAAGGTATTCCAGACCTCTGGTCTGCCAGAAAAGCCCTGAAAGCATGGCTTTTTAATAACTAATGATTCTATAATTCATATCCAGATAGTGTCAGATCTTAAAAAATTTGAAGCAGTGCCATGACACCCCCGGGTATATGTTGTGCTTTATACATAATTTTAACATAACATATATGTAGATTTTTTCTTTTTTTCTCTTCTCTGCTTTTTCACAATAGGAGAGGGCAACATCAAAATGGACATTAATGGAAGGATTGATTGTAGAAGGTGCAGAAATGGTACACCAAGATGAATTATTAGATGTTTTTTGATTGGCATCTTCATATGCTTTCAGAATTGTAATAATGAATGATGCGATTATTTCAGATAGCAATGTGCCTACAAATAGTATAATTAAAATGAGAAATTATGGCTTGACTATGAATTGGTTGTCTTCTTTTAAATGTAATGTGATCTTTTTACAAGAGACATATTTAGAATCAAGTAATCTGAAATCAGTGAGCCCTAGATATTTTCTCACTCTCTTTTTGCTTCTTCGGGGTCTGAAGTGAGGGGGAGTGGCAATTTATTTTTCTTCTAAAAACAATTGGCAAATTTAAGAAATCCAGAGAGATGAAAGGGGCAGGTGAATCTGCATGAATGCCTCAGTAGGAAGGTTCCATTTAAATTTTGTCAATTGTCATGGGCTGATCAAGAATGAGGCAGAGGCTCTCCATCAATTGTATGTGGCTGCAATAAATGCTGTGGGGCTGTTAATTTTTGGCTGAATTTTACTTTTATACAAATCAAAAGTACTTCACAAAAGGGGAAGAAGCAATTAAAAAACAAAAACTCTGCATTACTGTTGCCATCAGCAAGATTATGCCTTGAATGACCCATTATGAGTAGATCATCACGGTATTGTACAATACACATGCTTTTCATGACAATTTGATATTGCATCTCGAATAAACCGTTTTAAATCTCTCAAACTTTGAGAAGAGGGGCAGCTTGTATTTGGACCAATTAATTTTCAGATCACTCAATTGATTTGTTATAAGTAGAGATAGACGTTTATACAAGGCCCACACTTAGATGGCGATTTGATAAGCTACTTCTGGCAGATCAGCCCCGAAAAAAAAAAGTAGATTATTATTAATATTTGTTTTCAATAAAACATTATATTGGCACAAATTGTTTCAGTATGTAAATTTTTTTTTTAAAATAATTATTTTTATTAACATTTCAAAATATAAAACAGTGTAGGTCACAGTATTGTAGCATATGTAATTAAGATACCAGATCACATTTGTTATAAAGGCATTTTCATCAGGGTTTTCAATGCAGTTCATCTTGCATCTTGTTGCCTCCGTCGATACACGTCTCTGGTGTCACCTGCCAGTTCGGTTGTTGGGGAGATACTGAGCCCCCCTCGGTATGAGTTCCATTTCCCCCATTTCTTATCCCATTTTTTGGGACAGCCTCTGCTTTTAAAGACTTCCTTCTCTGCGATCATCTATCCATGTCGTTTGCCCATCCCCTCACTGTTGGTGATTCGTCTGCACCCCACTGCATGGCTATACTGCGTTTGACTAGTGTGAATCCTAACGTGGCCCATTGCTACTCTATGCTAGTGAGGTCTGTGGCATCCCATATATTGAGGAGTCCTAGCCTGGGAGTTAAGTGAATTTCTTTGTCTATCGCTTCTTGCATCTTTAGTGTAGCATTCTCCCATAGTGGTGCAATGTTTGGGCAGCACCATATCATATGGTAAAATGTAGCCTCCTCCATGCATTGTCGGAGACATTGTGAGTACTCCCTGCATCCTATGTGTGAGGCAATTTTGGCAACTTTAAGGAGGTTTACAAAGATCGCTTGAGGAAAGTTCAGGAATTACAAAAGGCCATCAACTCTGAGTATACCAACTTAGCGAGCAAGTTGCAACAGAAAATAAATTGAGTGTAAAGAATGTCAGAACCTTAGGGACTTTTCCATGGCGTACGAAATATGCAATGAAAAAACCTTTCAACAGAAAATATATGAGGCAGAGACAGAAAATAGGTAAACTCCAGGAATTAGCCTTTACAGCGTGGCATTTACCACATATTGCCTTTATCATGCAGGTCTTTCCCAAGCATATGCCTTTACCAGACATGCCTTTACAATGAAATGGTAAGTATATATAAGGTAAGTTTATATGTCTGTGTTTTACTGTCTCTCTCTTTCTCTCTGTTTGTATATATATATATATTCACTGAAAAAACCATAGGTTTTAGGGACAGTTATAGTTACTTGGACATTGCACTCGTACAAAACCCGTGAAATTCCCCCGTTATAGTTAGTTCAGCTAACTATAACTCGCGCCCCCGCAATGCACTGCTGATGACGTCACATATTACATCACTCATGACATGGTCAGTGACATCACTGATGACATCACTGATGACATCTCAAATGACATCACTGATGACATCATCCAGTGACTGTGTGTTTCTGTAAAGTTTAAATATTTTTAAAATATATAGGAAAAGACGTATTGAAGAATGAGTGGGTGTCTAAGTGTCTGTATGGATGATTTAGTAGGTGCGTGACTGACTCTATAAGTGAGTGATTTAACGTATCTTACTGAATGCATGGGTTAGTGACTAAACTGGGTGTATGTCTGTATCCGTCTGTCTGTTGCTGTGTAAGTGGCTGCATGTGTTTGTGAATAGCTAAATGATTTTCTATATGAGTTATTGAATGCTTGTCTGAGTATCTGTATGGGTGCCTGAGTGTTTGTGTGGGAGGGTGTGTGCAACTCTGTGCATAGATGTGTGAGTGGGTGATTCACTGGGTGGATGGTTTCAAGAGTGCATCTGTGATAGACTGTATGGGTGGGTAAGTGTGTGTAAGAGTGTGTTAGTGAGTGAATGTATGTCCCAGTGGTACATGTGTGAGTAACTACATATGTGAAAGGCAGTATATATGTGTGTTGGAGTATATAAATAGCTATAAGCAAGAGTGAGTGATTGTGATAGTGGCTGTATGGATGAGTGTGTGCTTGTATCAGTGATTGTATAAGAGCGTAACAATGTGCTACTATTTGTATGAGTAAGTGAGCTGGTGTGTGTATAACTGTATAGGTGAGTAAATGGCAGTGTGTTTAATTATTTGCATGACTGACTAGGTGTGTGAGTATCTCTATGGATGAGTGGCGTTGTTTGAGTGTCTATATAGGAGTAAGAGTGCATATGATAGTCCTGTACTGAGTGACCATAAGTATGAGTGACTGTACGGGTGAGTGAGTGGATGTGTGTGTGTAGACCTAAGAATCAGTGAGTGGGTATGTAGTTATTGGTGTTGGAGTGTCTATGGTTTTGCGAATGGCAGTCTGTAATTTAGAGTGGGTGTATCAAAGATTATATTAGGGTGTGAGGAGGTGCATCAGATTATCACGTGGATGATGTCATCAGTGATGTCATTTGAGATGTCATCAGTGATGTCATCAGTGATGTCACTGACCATGTCATGAGTGATGTAATATGTGACGTCATCAGCAGTGCATTGCGGGGGTGCGAGTTATAGTTAGCTGAACTAACTATAACGGGGGAATTTCACGGGTTTTGTACGAGTGCAATGTCCAAGTAACTATAACTGTCCCTAAAACCTATGGTTTTTTCAGTGAATTTCAAAGGTTTTTTAAATGCTAATTTGTAACTATAACGTGTCTGAAACCTATGGTTTTTTCAGTGAATTTCAAAGGTTTTTTAAATGCTAATTTGTAACTATAACGTGTCTGAAACCTATGGTTTTTTCAGTGAATTTCAAAGGTTTTTTAAATGCTAATTTCTAACTATAACGTGCCTGAAACCTACGGTTTTTTCAGTGAATTTCAAAGGTTTTGTAAATGACAATTTTTAAATGTATTAATTGTTATATTAATTTTTTTCATACTGATTTACTACATTTTTAGAAACAATTTTTTTTACATATTTTATTTGTCAAATTACATTGTAATTACATTATACATTACATTACAAAAAATACTTTCTCAGAATGAATTACTTTAGTTTAAATACTTTGCAGATAGGCAATAGACTTTTAAGTACAGTAGTTACAGTTGTTGCAATGGGCAACACATTTTCAAACACAATGCAACATTCAGCTCAATGTGAATTTCTAGTTAAATGCAATTAGTTACTTTATGGATTACTTTTGTAACCACAGGACTGGATCCTAGATTCAGTCCTGGTACATCTCCTGTAAACAGTTGAGTAAAAGCGTTTTGGTTACAGTCGTGATTTTTAAGGAATATTATTGTATTTTAAAAGTTGACACTTTGAAACTTTTTCTCATAGAATCACCAATGTTATCCTATGGAAGGAAATTCACTTAGCAGGTAAAAACTGTTATCGTTACTTTTTCTTACTCAGTGTTGGATCCTGGATCCAGCACTGGTGCATCTCCTGTAAACAGTTGAAAGAATGCGTTTAAGTCATACAGGCGATTTTTAAGGAATATTTGTAGTTTGTGAAAATCAACACTTTGAAACTTTTTGCTGAAAACCAGTCAATGTTAGCCTATGAGGGAAATTCAAGTTACCGGTAAGTACGGTTAAAATTACTTTTGAGGATCAGTACTGGGCTGAAACATGCAGCACTGAGGTCTCTCCTGATAACAGGTGAGTAAATCGGAATTCGTATTTCGGCTGATTTTAGAGGAATATTTTAAAGTTCCAAAACTCCACACTTTGAAGAATTTCCAAGTGAAACCAGTCAATGTTAGCCTATGGAAGGAAATTCAAGTTACTGGTAAGTACGGTTAAAATTACTTTTCAGGACCAGTACTGGGCTGAAAGATGCAGCACTGAGGTCTCTCCTGATAACAGGTGAGTAAATCAGAATTCGGATTTCGGCTGATTTTAGAGGAATATTTGTATGTTTCAAAAATCAACACTTAGAAGAATTTCCAAGTGAAACCAGTCAATGTTAGCCTATGAAGGAAATTCAAGTTACCGGTAAGTACGGTTAAAATTACTTTTCAGGATCAGTACTGGGCTGAAAGATGCAGCACTGAGGTCTCTCCTGATAACAGGTGAGTAAATCGGAATTCGTATTTCGGCTGATTTTAGAGGAATATTTTAAAGTTCCAAAACTCCACACTTAGAAGAATTTCCAAGTGAAACCAGTCAATGTTAGCCTATGAAGGAAATTCAAGTTACCGGTAAGTACGGTTAAAATTACTTTTCAGGACCAGTACTGGGCTGAAAGATGCAGCACTGAGGTCTCTCCTGATAACAGGTGAGTAAATCAGAATTCGGATTTCGGCTGATTTTAGAGGAATATTTGTATGTTTCAAAAATCAACACTTAGAAGAATTTCCAAGTGAAACCAGTCAATGTTATCCTATGAAGGAAATTCAAGTTACCGGTAAGTACGGTTAAAATTACTTTTCAGGATCAGTACTGGGCTGAAAGATGCAGCACTGAGGTCTCTCCTGATAACAGGTGAGTAAATCGGAATTCGTATTTCGGCTGATTTTAGAGGAATATTTTAAAGTTCCAAAACTCCACACTTAGAAGAATTTCCAAGTGAAACCAGTCAATGTTAGCCTATGGAAGGAAATTCAAGTTACTGGTAAGTACGGTTAAAATTACTTTTCAGGACCAGTACTGGGCTGAAAGATGCAGCACTGAGGTCTCTCCTGATAACAGGTGAGTAAATCAGAATTCGGATTTCGGCTGATTTTAGAGGAATATTTGTATGTTTCAAAAATCAACACTTAGAAGAATTTCCAAGTGAAACCAGTCAATGTTAGCCTATGAAGGAAATTCAAGTTACCGGTAAGTACGGTTAAAATTACTTTTCAGGATCAGTACTGGGCTGAAAGATGCAGCACTGAGGTCTCTCCTGATAACAGGTGAGTAAATCGGAATTCGTATTTCGGCTGATTTTAGAGGAATATTTTAAAGTTCCAAAACTCCACACTTAGAAGAATTTCCAAGTGAAACCAGTCAATGTTAGCCTATGAAGGAAATTCAAGTTACTGGTAAGTACGGTTAAAATTACTTTTCAGGACCAGTACTGGGCTGAAAGATGCAGCACTGAGGTCTCTCCTGATAACAGGTGAGTAAATCGGAATTCGTATTTCGGCTGATTTTAGAGGAATATTTTAAAGTTCCAAAACTCCACACTTAGAAGAATTTCCAAGTGAAACCAGTCAATGTTAGCCTATGAAGGAAATTCAAGTTACTGGTAAGTACGGTTAAAATTACTTTTCAGGACCAGTACTGGGCTGAAAGATGCAGCACTGAGGTCTCTCCTGATAACAGGTGAGTAAATCAGAATTCGGATTTCGGCTGATTTTAGAGGAATATTTGTATGTTTCAAAAATCAACACTTAGAAGAATTTCCAAGTGAAACCAGTCAATGTTAGCCTATGAAGGAAATTCAAGTTACCGGTAAGTACGGTTAAAATTACTTTTCAGGATCAGTACTGGGCTGAAAGATGCAGCACTGAGGTCTCTCCTGATAACAGGTGAGTAAATCGGAATTCGTATTTCGGCTGATTTTAGAGGAATATTTTAAAGTTCCAAAACTCCACACTTAGAAGAATTTCCAAGTGAAACCAGTCAATGTTAGCCTATGGAAGGAAATTCAAGTTACTGGTAAGTACGGTTAAAATTACTTTTCAGGACCAGTACTGGGCTGAAAGATGCAGCACTGAGGTCTCTCCTGATAACAGGTGAGTAAATCAGAATTCGGATTTCGGCTGATTTTAGAGGAATATTTGTATGTTTCAAAAATCAACACTTCGAAGAATTTCCAAGTGAAACCAGTCAATGTTAGCCTATGAAGGAAATTCAAGTTACCGGTAAGTACGGTTAAAATTACTTTTCAGGATCAGTACTGGGCTGAAAGATGCAGCACTGAGGTCTCTCCTGATAACAGGTGAGTAAATCGGAATTCGTATTTCGGCTGATTTTAGAGGAATATTTTAAAGTTCCAAAACTCCACACTTAGAAGAATTTCCAAGTGAAACCAGTCAATGTTAGCCTATGGAAGGAAATTCAAGTTACTGGTAAGTACGGTTAAAATTACTTTTCAGGACCAGTACTGGGCTGAAAGATGCAGCACTGAGGTCTCTCCTGATAACAGGTGAGTAAATCAGAATTCGGATTTCGGCTGATTTTAGAGGAATATTTGTATGTTTCAAAAATCAACACTTAGAAGAATTTCCAAGTGAAACCAGTCAATGTTAGCCTATGAAGGAAATTCAAGTTACCGGTAAGTACGGTTAAAATTACTTTTCAGGATCAGTACTGGGCTGAAAGATGCAGCACTGAGGTCTCTCCTGATAACAGGTGAGTAAATCGGAATTCGTATTTCGGCTGATTTTAGAGGAATATTTTAAAGTTCCAAAACTCCACACTTAGAAGAATTTCCAAGTGAAACCAGTCAATGTTAGCCTATGAAGGAAATTCAAGTTACTGGTAAGTACGGTTAAAATTACTTTTCAGGACCAGTACTGGGCTGAAAGATGCAGCACTGAGGTCTCTCCTGATAACAGGTGAGTAAATCAGAATTCGGATTTCGGCTGATTTTAGAGGAATATTTGTATGTTTCAAAAATCAACACTTAGAAGAATTTCCAAGTGAAACCAGTCAATGTTAGCCTATGAAGGAAATTCAAGTTACCGGTAAGTACGGTTAAAATTACTTTTCAGGATCAGTACTGGGCTGAAAGATGCAGCACTGAGGTCTCTCCTGATAACAGGTGAGTAAATCGGAATTCGTATTTCGGCTGATTTTAGAGGAATATTTTAAAGTTCCAAAACTCCACACTTAGAAGAATTTCCAAGTGAAACCAGTCAATGTTAGCCTATGAAGGAAATTCAAGTTACCGGTAAGTACGGTTAAAATTACTTTTCAGGACCAGTACTGGGCTGAAAGATGCAGCACTGAGGTCTCTCCTGATAACAGGTGAGTAAATCAGAATTCGGATTTCGGCTGATTTTAGAGGAATATTTGTATGTTTCAAAAATCAACACTTAGAAGAATTTCCAAGTGAAACCAGTCAATGTTAGCCTATGAAGGAAATTCAAGTTACCGGTAAGTACGGTTAAAATTACTTTTCAGGATCAGTACTGGGCTGAAAGATGCAGCACTGAGGTCTCTCCTGATAACAGGTGAGTAAATCGGAATTCGTATTTCGGCTGATTTTAGAGGAATATTTTAAAGTTCCAAAACTCCACACTTAGAAGAATTTCCAAGTGAAACCAGTCAATGTTAGCCTATGAAGGAAATTCAAGTTACCGGTAAGTACGGTTAAAATTACTTTTCAGGACCAGTACTGGGCTGAAAGATACAGCACTGAGGTCTCTCCTTATAACAGGTGAGTAAATCGGAATTCCTATTTCGGCTGATTTTAGAGGAATATTTGCACAATGGTGAAGGGAGGGGCGGGGCCTGAGGTGACATCTTTGCAAACGCGCCCCGTGGCGCGTTTTAAGTTGGGGGATTAAGTTCCCTTGAATCCTGAGGGTCCCTAGGGGCCAACTAGACCACCAGGAACCTCCAATATGCGCCAGGGGCTGCGTTGCAGAGACGTGTAGAGAGGCCACACCCCTTTTTACACCTCTCTGCAACGCAGCTCTGTGGCGCTTTCTGGATGTACCTGTTGGGCTAGTTGGCCCCAAGGACCCTCAGGATTGAAGGGATTTAATTCCCCATCTTAAAAAGCGCCACGGGGCCTGTTTGCACACATGTCACCTCAAGCCCCGCCCCCTCCCTTCACCACTGTGCAAACGCGCCCCGTGGCGCGTTTTAAGTTGGGGGATTAAGTCCCCTTGAATCCTGAGGGTCCCCGGAGTCCAACTAGCCCACCATATACCTCCAAAAGCGCCATAGAGCTGCGTTGCAGAGAGGTGTAAAAAGGGCGTGGCCTCTGTACACCTCTCTGCAAGGCAGCCCCTGGGCATACTGGAGGTTCCTGGTGGGCTAGTTGGCCCCCAGGGACCCCCAGTATTCAAGGGGAATCGTTCCCCTCTGCAAACGCGCCAGGGCGCGTTTGCAGAGTGGTGAAGGAAGGGGCGGGGCCTGCAGGCCCGATCGTTTTTTTTTTTTTTTTTTTTTTTTTGGGGGGGAGGGGGCCGCGTGGCCCCCATCCCGAGCCACTACTTGCCCCGGGGACCCCATCCCCCGGGGCTGGCCCTCTCGTTGGGGACTGTGGGGGTCCCCAATCCCCCACAGTCCCGCCGGCTCCCGTGTCCTACGGGAGCCGGCATGCTACTACACATGGGGAGCTGCTAAGATGCAGCTCCCCATGTGGAAAGCAATCGGCTGGATATTGGAAGAGAGAGCAGGTTTCCTGCTCTCTCTTCCAATATCCAAAGCAAGTTTGCAATGACAGGACGGGAGCCGCGAGGCTCCCGTCCTGTCATTGCAAACAGCAGTGTCCCGGGATAGGCACCCCGGGACACTGCAGGAGCCGGCCCTGGGGGGTGGTGGTCCCCAGGGCCATCAAGGGCTCCAGGAGGGGGCCGCGCGGCCCCCTCCCATTCAGTGCACAGCCCCGGGGAGGTGGTGGTCCCCGGGGCTCTGGGAGTCCAAACGGACCCCCATTGTAATTTTCTTAGTGCCCCGGGGAGGTGGTGGTCCCCGGGGCGTGTGGGGGCTGGAGCCCCCCACACAGGTTTTAATAAAAAAAAAGAAGCCCCGGGAGGTGGTTGTCCCCGGGGCTGCGGGAGGGCTCAGAGCCCTCCCGCACCATTGTACATAAAGCCCCGGGGGGTGGTGGTCCCCGGGGCTTGGGGGCCCTTAGAGGCCCCCACACATAAATTAACCCCCCCCAGCATGCCCCCGGGACTTGGGCCACCCGGGGGCCAGTGACTATCGAAGCGCGGGAGACCGCGCTTCGATTTTTTTTTTTTCGGCAGGATTCGCGCACCCTGAGCGCAGCCTGCCGATTTTAAAAAAAAAAAAATTTTTTTTTGCCCAGGGGGTCCTTGTGGGACCCCCTGAGCAAACCTAGGGGGTCAGGGTGTTTCTACCCTCCCCCCTTTGTGCGCTTTGCGCACTTGTTTCTGTCCCTCGGTTCTACCGAGGGACAAAATGGCTGCCAACATTTCCTGAATCGGAACGTTGACAGCCAGCTGACAGCCAATTAACATGCAGCTCGTGATCGGGAGGGTGCGCGAATCCTCCGTGCCCATAGATATATATGTACTTTTACTTTTTGATTTTCTCAGCAACTACTGAACGGATTTACACCATTTAACAAAAGGGTTCTTTCTGAACCAAGAACTACCTCTTTGCCAAATTTGGTGTAATTCCGTTCAGCAGTTCGAGCTGTAGCCGTGTCTAAAGTTTCCTATGGGAAAATGCATGGGGAAAACGCGTTTTGGGACCCCCCTTTTTTCTCGGCCCCCGCTTGACGTATCACCCCGAGACTTTCAGGGTAGGAGCGGACCGGAGCGCCCCACGAAGTTTGAAAATTTCGCGAAGATACGTCAACCGGCAAGAGAGTTATTTCAAATAGAATGTCGCGGATTTCCTATGGATAATAGGTTGTAACTATAACTATCTACTGGCGACCGCCAGTAGATAATATATATATCAATACATCACCATATATCGCTTCAATTCCTTTAAAGCAATGGATCCGGACCACGGTATAGTGCAAACACCATTTATTCAGTGCAAAACGGCATAACTCCAAATATATATATATATATATATATATATATATACATATATATATATACATATATATATTCACTGAAAAAACCATAGGTTTCAGGGACGTTATAGTTAGAAATTAGCATTTAAAAAATCTTTGAAATTCACTGAAAAAACCATAGGCTTCAGGGACGTTATAGTTAGCTGGACATTTCACTCGTACAAAACCATAGAAATTTCACTGTTATAGTTAGTTCAGCTAACTATAACTCGCACCCGTAATGCACTGCTGATGACATCACATATTACATCATTCATGACATGGTCAGTGACATCACTGATGACATCACTGATGACATCTCAAATGACATCACTGATGACATCACTGATGACATCATCCATGTGACAATCTGATGCACCTTCTCACACCCTAATATAACCTTTGATACACCCACTCCAAAAAACAGAATACCATTTTTGAAACCATAGACACACCAATACCACTTACTACATATCTAATCACTGGTTCGTAGGTCTACACACTCATCCACTCATTCACCCATGCAATCACTCATACATGCAGTCACTCATCAATACAACACTATCATATGCACTCATACACCTACACAGACACTCACACACCAGCACTCATCCAGAGTTACTCACACACCTAGTCAGTCATGCAAATAATCAATCACACTTCCATTTACTGACCTATACAGTTATACACACAACACATCACTTATTCAAACAGAAAGAAACGCATAATTACTCTCTTATACAATCACTGATACAAGTACACACTCATCCATACAGCCACTCTCACAATCACTAACTCTCAAGTATAGTCATTTATATACTCCAACTCTCACATAGACTGTCTTTTACATATGTAGTTAGTTGGGCATGTACCAGTGAGACATCCATTCACTCACTAACATACCCATACACACACTCACCCACGCATACAGCTGTTTCCACATGCAATCTTGAACCCATACACCCAGTGAATCAACCACTCAAACATGTATGCACAGAGTCACACACCTCCCACGCACCCACACACACACTCAGGCACCCATACAAATACTCTGGCAACCAATTAATAACCCATATAGACACTCATGTAGCTACTGACCAACCCATGCAGCAGCTTATACAACAGCAAACAGACTGATATAGACATTCACACAGTTTAGTCACTAACCCATGCATTCAGTAAGACACATGTAATAACTCAGTTAAACAGTCAGTCACACACCTACTAAATCCTCCATCCAGACACTTATACACCCACTCATTCTTCATTACACCTTGGTATATATATAATACATATTTAAACTTTAAAGAAAAACACATTCACTGGATGATGTCATTTGAGATGTGATCAGTGATGTCATCAGTGATGTCACTGACCATGTCATGAATGATGTAATATGTGATGTCATCAGCAGTGCATTGTGGGGGCGCGAGTTATAGTTAGCTGAACTAACTATAACAGTGGAATTTCTATGGTTTTGTACGAGTGAAATGTCCAGCTAACTATAACGTCCCTGAAACCTATGGTTTTTTCAGTGAATTTCAAAGGTTTTTTAAATGCTAATTTCTAACTATAACGTCCCTGAAACCTATGGTTTTTTCAGTGAATTTCAAAGGTTTTTTAAATGCTAATTTCTAACTATAACGTCCCTGAAACCTATGGTTTTTTCAGTGAATTTCAAAGGTTTTTTAAATGCTAATTTCTAACTATAACGTCCCTGAAACCTATGGTTTTTTCAGTGAATTTCAAAGGTTTTTAAATGCTAATTTCTAACTATAACGTCCCTGAAACCTATGGTTTTTTCAGTGAATTTCTAAGGTTTTTTAAATGCTAATTTCTAACTATAACGTGCCTGAAACCTATGGTTTTTTCAGTGAATTTCAAAAGTTTTTTAAATGCTAATTTCTAATTATAATGTTCATTAAACCTATGGTTTTTCAGTGATTTTAAATTATCATTCCATTCTCAACCTAGTGAAAACAGCCGATATCACCAGTTTTCCAACAATAGCTTCCGCAAAAAAATTCACCACAAATGAGAGCGACAACTAACGCTAATAATATGCAGAGTAGGCGTTCCTGTGCAAAAATAACACGAAAACACCACTTCCCGATATTTTCAACGAGCAGCCAAATCTGGGGTGCGATCCAAAAACAGGCGATAAGCTGCGTTAGCAGTAGGAATTTAACATCTGCCTTTTACTGGTGTAAAGCAGGACGACTACCTACAGTGTGAAAGGGAGCCCAGCCCAGAACCACATCTGAAGACCAACACATGTCATAGAGCTACTGACCATGCAGCACGACACCCAAGAAGGCCACAACACCCACTGCCATCACCCTCAGGACCTCCCCCACGGACCACCCCCCTTCCTACTACCACCGAGGCGGCGCAGAACAGGACAGCGGACCTTCCAAAAATGGCATGGTCCCTCAGCCACACAATAGCTGAATCTTGGGAGATGTGGCAACCAAGTATGTGTGAAGGACGCAAGTCACCCATCAATAAAAATGCACACAATACCAAGTGTAGCGGTGATGTGGTGGACAGACCTCACTATGCAGAGCACAAACCTCTCCATGTGGACATATACTGCTGGTGCTTGTAGTGTTGTGGCCAATAGAAGCAACCATGTTACCTCAGGCAGTGGGGAAGATCTCGGTCATGTAGCTGTGTTGTTCCCCCCGGAAGCGGAAGCGGAGTGGGCTGGTTCAACGTACGCCACTCCAGCGTAGGAGTATGAATAAATAGGCTGGGGCTCTGGGCATGGTTCACTTGTGGGAAGGCCAAAGCGTCTGCCAGGGCGGCAGCCCTCACCCTGCCATGAGGCCTCTGCCGTGACCGCCGGCCTCCTCGACACAGGCCCCCTGCGAACCCAGCAGCAGAGCACCACAGAATTATGTCTGTACAGACTACTGCCTTCGATCTACACTGCGGACAGCAGGGCTCACAATTCAGATCGAGTCGCATTTAAAATTGACTCTTGATTCATTAATTGCAGAGTCCAGTCGGCAACTAAGTATTACGTCCCTAAAACCTACATAATATCCTTTTAGTATCCTTGCTTCAAGAACTTGTTTTATATCAGTTATAGCTTTAGTACAATGACCAAATTCATCTTGCAAGTCCAAAGGAACACTGAATGGCAGTCTACACTGCGGACAGCAGAGCTCATAATTTGAATTCAGTCTTGATTTATTAATTGCAGACAGAATTGTACTCTATGTCCTCGAATTTTGTCAAGAGGAAGTGACAAAAAGCATTCCTTGATGTCTGTGCTGACTACTGCCTTCAATCTACACTGCGGTCAGCAGGGCTCACACTTCAGATCGAGTCGCGATTGCAGATGACGCAGTCCAGTAGGCAAGAGACATTGCATCATCGCTGGCTGCGCACATGCTGAGCGCCACACCTACCACTAACTCTATGCAGCTCAAGTCAACGCCACGTGGCTGTGGACTCTTCCTGACCACTGGCTCCGGCCTACACTGCGGTCAGCAGGGCTCACAATTCAGATCGAGTCACGATTGCAGATGACGCAGTCCAGTAGGCAACAGACATTGCATGATCGCTGGCTGCGCACACGCTGAGCGCCACACCTACCACTAACTCTATGCAGCACAAGTCAATGCCACGTGGCTCTGGGCTCTTCCTGACCACTGCCTCCGGCCTACACTGCGGTCAGCAGGGCTCACAATTCAGATCGAGTCGCGATTGCAGATGACGCAGTCCAGTAGGCAAGAGACATTGCATCATCGCTGGCAGCGCACACGCTGAGCGCCACACCTACCACTAACTGTATGCAGCTCAAGTCAACACCACGTGGCTGTAGGCCCTTCCTGACCGCTGCCTCCGGCCTACACTGTGCTCAGCAGGGCTCACAATTCAAATTCAGTCTTCATTCATTAATTTCAGAGTCCAGTAGGCAACTAACTATAACGTTCCTGAAACCTACATATTTCGACAGTGTATTCCATAAATGTTTCATCTTTTGTTCCATACACCTACACTGCGGTTAGCAGAGCTCACAATTTAAATTGAGACATGATTTATGTATTGCAGAGAGAATTGTACTCTATGTCCTCGAATTTTGTAAACAGGCAGTGATAAAAGCATTCTTCGATGTCTGTGCTGACTACTGCCTTCCATCTACACTGCGGATAGCAGGGCTCACAATTCACATCGAGTCGCGATTGCAGATGACTCAGTCCAGTAGGCAACAGACATTGCTCCCAGTGCGGCTCGCCCGCACCACGCATCATCTCTGGCTGCGCACACGCTGAATGCTTCTGATGCCCCTATCTCAGTGCAGCACAACTCATGGGCCCTTTATGATACAATGTTTTGTGTATAATTTCACATCTGCTGCCCCTACCTCAGTGTTCCACAAGTCATGGACCCTTTACGATACAATCTTGTGTGTATTATTTCACATCTGTTGCCCCAACCTTAGTGCAGCACAAATCATTGACCCTTTATGATTGAATCTGTGTGTCTAATCCAATGATTACTGTTGTACTTGTTGCCAGCACCAACCATTCCCGGAGGGCTGGCTTACACTCACACCACACACATCCAGCACAGACGTCACTGGACATGTGACCCTGGTAATAAAAATGAGTCGAGCGCACGTGCCCGTACCCAGTTCCACTATCTATCTGTGTCAGTGTGTTCATTATGTATGCAAGATGCCGCCCCTGGGCCCTACCACATTACATTGTGCTGTGGACAGCGTATGCAACCATGTTACCTCTGGCAGTGGGGAAAACTTCGGTTATGTAACTTTCTCTCAGTCATTGTACAAGTACGTACGTAGAGACTGGATCATTAGAGTACTGCAAGGAGAGTGTATAGTGAATTTATAAGTGCTTGGGTATTGGCAGAGTAATTGTATAAGTACATATGTTGGTGCAGCCTAACACCGAACACAAGCTTGGCTCTAATTGGCTGCCCTCCATGTGCCAAAAACTGAAACTTAAACTTTGCATGGCCCTGTATTGCTACAGCTGCAACACTCCACTGAATGTGCAATAAACATTCATATCCACACAGATGTGTCATGTCCACCATCTTTCATGTGTGGAACTATGGATGAATGTAGGGTCAGTGATTCCCCGTACCTTCCATGTTGGCCATGTTGTGGGACTTGGCTCACAGAGTGACAAATTGGCGCTTGCGACCCGGGTGACTTCAGCACTACAACAGGGACACCCGCATCAGTTGATTCCTCATACAGCCCAGGACAGAGCCACGTCCATAGCTCCGGAGTCATTCTTCACAGCCTCACGCAGGACTGGCATACGCCAGGCCAGCCCACTCCGCTTGCGCTTACAGGGAAGGACAACAACGCTACATGGCCCAGATTTTCATTGCAGTGATCTGCTGGTCACACCCTAGTTGTCAGTACGCCACAGCCACTCCCTCATGGCTAGTATACACCCACACCACACCCATCCAGCACAGGCGTCACAGGACACGTGACCCTGCCAATAAAAAAGACCGGGCGCACGTGCTCGACGCCATTTCAGAATTGCTCGCACCGGATACACTGCGACCAGCACAGGCACACCGGCACGGGACGGTGACTTTCGGTCCACTGAGGTACGGGTACCGTAACTGCTGAGCGGGTGTGCAGCCTGCGGTGATGGCCCGTCCCGGCAGTCTGGACAGCTCAGGTTTTGTGTGCCCTGCTGGACTGCAGTGTAGGCCTGAGCCATCAGACAGCGCAGGCCTACCGCCACGTGGCATCGCCTCGCTGGTCACAGAGTTAGTGGCACCGCAAGGGCTGAGCGGGTGTGCAGCCTGCGATGAAAAGCCCGGTGCACTGGTATGTCCTCTGCCATGGCGAAATCAAGACCCAGCACCAAATGTGAGACCTGGTGGCCTGCGGAGCGGGGCTGCATGATATGCAGGGTGCCGTGTCCGCGGGCCCCGGGCTTGGGGCTTGCAGCGGCACGTGGTAGGCCCTCTTTTCTACACGCAGGTTGCGAAAGGTGAGCAGAGAGGCTTGTTAGCGCAGCGGCGGGCAGTCACCTCCGGGCAGTAGGAGTGGATGGGGTGCAGCAGCCTGGGTGCACAGCGGCGGACAGTCACCTCCGGGCAGTGGGAGTGGATGGGGTGCGCAGCAGCGGGCAGACACCTCTGGGCAGTGGAAGTGGATGGGGTGCAGCAGCCTGGGTGTGCAGCGGCGAGCAGACACCTCTGGGCAGTGGAAGTGGATGGGGGCAGCAGCCTGGATGCACAAAGGCGGGACAGAGAATTAGGCGTGTGCAGTTGTATGTACTCTGCCATTACTGATTCCATACTACGTTTCAGATGAGTAAGCTTGAGGGCTCCACTATGTCCCGGCACGTGGTTGGAGACACACCGGTGACGGAAAGGTGAGCTGTGAGAGTTTTGTCCACAGTGTGGGCACTCACTGTCCCTCTCCATCTCTTCCTTTCTCTCCCTCACACTCTTTCTCTCTCTCTTCCTCTCTCTCTCTCTCACTCTATCTCTTCCTCTCTCTCACACTGTTTTTTTCTTTCTCTCTCTCTACCTCTCTCTCTCTTTCTCTCTCTCTCTCACTCTTCCTCTGTTTCTCTCTTCCTCTTTCTCACACTGTTTCTCTCTTTCTCTCTCTCTTCCTCTCTCTCACTGTTTCTCTCTCTCTTTCTCTCTCGCTCATTCTTTCTCTCTTTCTCTCTTTCTCTCTGTCTAACTCTCACTCTTTCTTTCTTTCTCTCTCTCTTCCTCTCTCTCACTCTTTCTCTCTCTCCTTTGATGGATGCATGACACACAATCTTATCTTGCTTTTTGTCTAGCAGGCTGTGATTCACAGATTGACGACCCCCCGACACGGACCTCCCGCCACGAGGCGATGACTTCAGTTCCACTGAGTTAATGCCACCAGAGCTGAGCCCGCGTGCAGCCTGCGATGATGCGTGGCCATCCTGCAATCAACACCCACTTTGAATTGTAAGCTCGGCTTGACCGCGTGTACGCAACGCCTGTGGATGTTGCTTCGGCACGTGGTGGACCCTCTTAGACACACGCCGGTGGTGGAAGGTGAGCAGAGAGGGTTGTTTCCGCAGCAGCGAGCAGTCACCTCTGGGCAGTGGGAGTGGATAGTGTGCAGCACCCTGGGTGCACAAGAGCGGGCAGACACCTCCGAGCAGTGGGAGTGGATGGGGTGCAGCAGCCTGGGTGCACAGGAGCGGGCAGACACCTCTCGGCAGTGGGAGTGGATGGGATGCAGCAGTCTGGGTGCGCAGGAACGGGCAGTCACCTCCGGGCAGTGGGACTGGATGGGGTGCACCAGCCTGGGTGCACAGCAGCGGGCAGACACCTCTGGGCAGTGGGAGTGGATGGGATAGCAGCAGCCTGGGTGCGCAGAGGCGGGCAGACACCTCTGGGCGGCGGGAGTCGATGGGGTGCAGCAGCCTGGGTGCGCAGGGGCGAAACAGAGAATTAGGCGTGTGCAGTTGTATGTACTCTGCCATTACTGATTCTATACTATGTTTCAGATGACTAAACTTGAAGACTGCACTATGTCCCGGCACGTGGTTGGAGACACACCGGTGGCAGAAAGGTGAGCTGTGAGGATTTTCTCCACAGTGTCAACACTCACTCTCCCTCTCCATCTCTTCCTTTCTGTCACTCACACTCGTTCTCTCTCTCTCACTCTCTATCTCTTCCTTTCTCTCTCTCACACTCTTTCTCTCTTTCTATGTCTCTTCCTCTCTCTCTCTCATTCTTTCTTTCTCTCTCTCTTCCTCTCTGTCTCACTCTTTCTCTCTCTCTCTACCTCTCTCTCACACTGTTTCTCTCTTTCTCTCTCGCTTCCTTGTATCTCACTCTTTCTCTCTTTCTCTCTCTCTTCCTCTCTCTCTCTCACTCTTTCTCTCTTTCTCTGTCTTCCTCTCTGTCTCACTCTTTCTTTCTCTCTCTCTTCCTCTCTCTCACTCTCTCTCTCTTTCTCTCTCTCTCTCCTTTCATGGACGCATGACGCACAATCTTATCTTTCTTTTTGTCTTGCAGGCTGTGATTCACAAATTGTCGAGGGATGACACGCCATACCTGTACCTACTTTTATTTTGTTGTTTTGTTTAAATAAAATGTTTTATATGTAAATCCATAGATGACTGAGATTCTTATTTGTCCAACCTCACATGCATCTTCTTTACTATAATTGTGCAACATCAGCCAACTTGTTACGTTCCAGATTTCCTAAGGTTGCTGTCACATTTGTTTGTGTGGGGGGGGAGGTGAGGGGGGAATGGCGGACAAGGGGCTGGTGGCGGGGGGTGTCGGAGCAGTGTTGGGTGTCCGAGCTGCATGATCGTTGGCTCCATTGCATCTGTTGTCATTCACGTGTGGCTCTGGGCTGGGCTCCCTTTCATATTGCAGGTTGTAGTCCGACTTTTCACCAGCTCAGAACAGGTGTAAACTTTCTGCTACTAACGCACCTTATCGCCTGCTTTGTACTCTCTTTGACGATCTTGCTGGTGGTTGAGACACTTCCTAAGTGATGTGTTCGCTGCTTTTTGCACGGGAACGCCTACTCTACATCTCATTAGCAATATTTGCCGGAGTCATCCGTGACGATGCTTTTTGAGGCTGCTATCGCTGGTAAACTGGTGATATGGGCTGTTTGCTCCAGCTTGTGAATGGTTCGTTAAATTTATCACCATTTTGGTTGCGATAAAGTGCCGTTAACTCGGCGATATGTCCTTGAGAATATACCCCTCGGTGTTTGAAAGACTTAAGAAGTACTCGAGTGCCGCGCTGAGAGCCGCGCACCCATCGCTTTCACAAGTTTGCTATGACAGGGCAGGAGAGAGCGAGGGAGAGAGACGGAGTGAGATAGCACAAGCAGCGCAAGGCCGCACGGGCACCTGGCTCCACATGCCAACATGTGTGTGTGCATCGCCATCCATGCACAGGCAATTCCCCCACAATGCAGCCCTCACACATAGCAATCACAGAACATCAGCAATGAAGGCAATGTGGTACAAAACTCCCCTCATACGGGTTCTGTGTCCGGTGTGTGTGGCGGGGTGATGGCTGCATGGCTGTGTGCCCCTGACACATCAGACTGCGTAGGTGATGGGGCTGCATCAGATGTCGTCCAGCACCTATGCAAAAACAATGTCTGGCTCACAGAGGCGGAGCTTGCCAAAGGGATACACCCCCGTTGCACATGCGACAGTCAGTTCTTCCCTGTGTTGGGACGAGGCTCATTGTGGCACACGAGTGGACAATCTTTACAACACACCTCACAGTTAGACACCAGTGGAGTGGCATAGGCTTTATTGGCATGTGCGTGTGAGTACGGACGAGGCAACGGCCACAACAGGCACGGACATGCTTAAGACACTTACACGCAGCATGGGTACATGTCGAGGGGCAGATGATGTTGGGGCTGAAATGGACAAGATTTATCACATATGGCAACGCTCACAGCCCACCTTGCCTTGCTCCCCAACAACTTAGATTTCCTAAGAACACCCAAATGCAAAGCCTCGCAGTACCACACCAGCCTTGACTGACATTGAAATCTACCTCTCAGTGTAAAAAATGAGACCGGAAAGTGTTCACATAACATTTCTTCTTTTTTGTGTGGAGGATATGCCACAGCTCTGAGCAATGATTTGAATGTGTGTACAACGTTGTGGGACATGGGTTGCTGTTTTCGTGGGTGTCAAGGCCATCCCATGCGGGGGTACCACAGGCAGGGGCTTCTATGTGTGGGCTGTGGATAAGTCGGATGGTTTATTTGGCGTCTGCACAGTGCCCCGTGTGAGGGGGCACGACTCACTGTACGTGGGGTCTGCATGGTGCTCTGCCTCCGGGGTGCGGCAATTGTCTGCTCTGCTGACAGTGATCAGGTGTGAGGGTCCGACAGGTTCACATGTCGTGCTACATCGCCATGTGTGTGCTCTCACCGAGCAGTGTGTCCGAATTGGCAAAGTTCCCAAACGACGCTGTGTTGCTCGGACCATGGACCTGCGTCGCCTTGGACAGGTGTGTGTGCACACGCGTTATTCCACGCACATGCATCCAGAGCTCGACCGAAGGGAGACGTGTCCTCTGTTTTGGTGGGATATGTGAGCAATCCCCACTGTGCAACAAGTTGTTGGGCCATGTGCTGTGGGTGGCAATAGGATGTGGCTGCAGGTACGTAGTTACTCGTCCATGAATGCCCGTGCAGCTTCATGTGCAATGTGTTCCAATAGTACGTCGTTGTCGTGTTCAAGGAACACCAGGGTGAGCCAATCCATTAGGTGGTCCGGGCAGGTGTGCTCAGCCCACGCCGTCTCACCGATCCGCAACACAGCCCAATAGGGGAGCGCCTCGATGTGGTCACTGCACACGAGAAATTGTGCCATCTCCCATGCACAACTACCAATACATACGCAGTATGTCAAGGCATCCCATGCACGGCTGTCTCGGTTACACTCCTGTTCGTTATCCAACAGGGGCGCAAACACAAGTCATAGTCCAATTCATCAACAGTTGTGTTGGATAGGCAGACATCCATGGGACACTCGAATGTGCATGTTCGGCAGTGGAATCAGGGCTGGACGCAGGTGACGTGGGCAATGCGGAAGCTGAGCCTGTAACTGATCCACATTCCATTTCTGTTAAGTTAATAACACATGAATTTTCTACTGTCACCCCTTCTCCACTATTTCTAGATTGAGCACAATTTCCAAACGTGCCACATTTTGTTTATCTCGCCGGAATAGATATACAAATGGAAATTAACGCTACATCAAATTATCAAAACCATACAGGGCCATATTCACAAGAATGGCGATAACATTATCGCTGCTTTAGCGGCAGGAAACTGCCGCTAAAGCGGCGATAATGTTATCGCTGTTCTTGAGAATATGGCACACAGTCATTTACAGATGACAACTTACACTTTTTCTTTGTGAAAAACTCCTAAACATATATAAAGTACTTGTTTAACAACTAGTTACACATTATGCATATTTTAGAATCAATAAAACACCAGACTTTGCTAACACTATGTTATTTAGAAATAAAAAATACTTTCAAAGTTAAAAATATCGTCTCAAATACTTAACCACTACTACAAAACACATAACACACCTTCTTAATTTCTAATTTACCTTCCTAGTTGGTATGCAGATTTCAAATGTCACAAACGCATGCAATTCTTTTCTTGTCACACAGTACATGTAATGCACCGCTTTCATCAAGAATGGAACCAGTAATGGCACAATTTCCCTGTTGCTCCACACATAAATCCATGTAAAGAACAAATCAGAATAGTTCCTTATTTTTTTAGATTGCAAAACCTCTCTTTATTGCTTATTTTTGAACTTTCCATATAAACAGTTTTTTTAAGGACACATACAGGTGAAAAGTTCAAGGTATTGTATCAACACTTTCTAGAACATTCTACGACACGTGCAGGTTAAAAGTTCATCATTTTTTTAAACCTACCGATATTTTTTTTGCAACATTTTCTCCAACATTTAACGGCACGTGGAGGTCAAAAGTTCACCATTCTTTCAAGTTTGAACTGCACCTTCCAAATACAATTAGCAGGTGTGGTTGAGCTGAGCAAATTTCATCCTATAATATGTACTCCACGTATAAACTGCTTTTTATTAACCAATCACAAAGATGCTTTTCATCAAAACTAATATACACCCTACTTTTTAGGACACAATACATTTCATCTCCCAATCGGTTAACGTTTTGTATGTAAAAAAAAAGTAGTTCCCCATGTTTAAACATATCTCTTATTCTACGAACGGACTGCATGAGCTACAGACATTTATCCATATCTTCTAGCCATACCTTCAAAATGCTAGTGTGGATTGTAGGACATAGCTATGTTTTCTGGTGCAAGAGGTATGCAGAACAGAGACGTATTGACTTAGACCTAGGTTTACAAAATGTGCACATTAAATGGTTTGCACAGAGAGGATTGAAGTGGCACCAATTGCTCCCTTTGGTTAAAACCTGTTTGCATCTCCAACACCCTGATCTCATGATTGTGCACTGTGGTGGTAACGACCTAGGCACATTGACTGGGGTAGGTTTGGAAATGCTTATGAAGGACACCTTTGGACAATTGATGTTACTTTTGCCTCAAACTGTCTTTGTATATTCCAATATATGCCAAAGACAGAAGTGGAAATGGTCAAACCAATTTTGTCATAAGATTGAAAAATCTAGGAAGAATGTCAACAAAGCTGTGTCTGCATACCTCAGAGACCATAGAATGGGGTTGATTTACAACAACAACATACGTTTTGATATGGCTGATATCTACAGAAGTGATGGAGTACACTTCACAGATGAGGGAAACCGAGTTTTCCTGATTAACCTGAAGCTGTGCATTCGCACTTACATGTAGCTCCAACTAATAAACAAAAGGGCTTTTTTTAGAGCCGCCTTATATTCCCAATTTCGGCTCGCAGAGTGTCAGCTGCGGTTCGGCTAGCAGAGGGACACCTGCGGGCCGTCGGGCAGGCTCGCAGAGGAAGAGCTGCGGCCCGTGGGCTCAGCTCGCAGAGGGAGACCTACGAGCCGTTGGCTCGCAAAAGCACAGCACCGTACCGGCTCGCAGAGGGAGAGCTGTGGCCTGACTTCAGAGGGAGACCAACGGGCCAACAGGCCTGCTAGCAGACACACAGCTATCAGTTAACGGGCTGGCTCGCAGAGATACAGCTGCGAGCCCTCCGAGCTGCAACCCGACGGGCTAACTCGCAGAGGGAGAGTAACGGGCCGACGGGCCTGCTAGCACAGACACAGCTACGAGCTAACGAGGTGGCTCACAGAGGTAGAGCTGCGGGCCCGACGGCTCGCAGACACAGAGCTGCGAGCCGACGGACTGGCTTCTAAAGGCATAGCCGCGAGCTGATGATGTGGGGAGAGGGAGCGTAAAAGGAGTATCTCGCACAGACAGACCTGCGGGATATTTTCAGTATTTCCTCGCAGAGGTAGAATTACGGATCCTATGCCTTTTAGAGGGAGAGATGCGAGCTGACGGACTGAGTCACAAAATGGCTCACAGCTCGCAGTTGCAGAGCTGCGAGCCGACGGACTGGCTTCTAAAGGCATAGCCGCGAGCTGGTGATGTGGGGAGAGGGACCGTGAAAGGGGTATCTCGCACAGACAGAGCTGCAGTATATTTTTAGTGTTGCCTCGCAGAGGTAGAACTACGGACCTGATGCCTTGTAGAGGGAGAGTTGTGAGCTGATGGACTGAATCACAAAATGGCTGCCAACACTTCCTAGTTTCAACAGTTCGCAGCCAATGAGCCGCAAGCTCGTGCTCGTAACGCTTCAGCCAATCAGATGTCAGAATTCTTAAATATCGATATCTGGAAAATTTGATATTTCTCTAAAACTACTGAACGGATTTACCCGATTTAAACAAAAGCGTGCTTTCTGGACCAAGACCTTTCTCTGTGCCAAATTTGGCGTAATTCCGTTCAGCAGTTTGACCTGTAGCCTTGTCTAAAGTTTCCTATGGAAATTGCATGGAGAAAACACGTTTTGGGACCCCCCTTTTTTCTTAGCCCCCCTTGACGAATCCCCCCCAAACTTTTAGGATAGGAGCTGACCTGAAAAGAGGAACTTTTTGGAAAATTTCGTAAAGATTCATCAAACGACGCCAAAGTTATAAGCACATCAAAAAATGCTTTTCCTATGGAAACGTGGTCCTAACTATAACTACCTACTGGCGACCGCCAGTAGGTAATATATACATATTTATATATATATATACATATATATATATATATGTATCTCACAAGGTTGCCCACAAATGGAAAGGCCCACACAGGAGGGATTCGAAATGCGTCAGGCATTTGTGATATCCTGCTGAAGAATCCCTGTTTTCCACTGTGCGGCAGCATTTATTAAATGATTTAACAGCGAATCCCTCCTGTGTGGGCCTTTCCGTTTGTGGGCAACCTTGTGAGATGTATTTGAAACGGCTAGCCTGAGCCGTGGAAAGTGCCCCACTGCAGGAAAGCAGACCCGGAGTCAACGCCAAGCGGTGTAACTCGAACTGGGACAGGTGCTGAATATAAATGACTGCAAGATGTCCGCACTGTGTAAGAAGGGACTGTACAGCAACCCACTGGGGTTATTTGATTTTTCATAATCAGTGGGCAGTGCAACTCACGGAAGGAAGTCTTGGGCACTACGAGTACCAGGAGGCCTTGGGGCCACACCCACTGGGGCAGTTACTATGTTATAAGTGTCTGAAATTGCTACTGCTCGCTTATACGAACTTTGCCTTTGAAGAAGTGCATTCGCACGAAACGCGTCAGGCATTTGTGATATCCTGCTGAAGAATCCCTGTTTTCCACTGTGCGGCAGCGTTTATTAAATGATTTAACAGCGAATCCCTCCTGTGTGGGCCTTTCCGTTTGTGGGCAACCTTGTGAGATAGATATATATATATATATATATATATATATTCACTGAAAAAAACATAGGTTTCAGGGACGTTATAGTTAGTTGGACATTTCACTCATACAAAACCATAGAAATTCCACCGTTATAGTTAGTTCAGGTAACTATAACTCACGCCCCCGCAATGCACTGCTGATGACGTCACATATTACATCATTCATGACATGGTCAGTGACATCACTGATGACATCTCAAATGACATCACTGATGACATCACTGATGACATCATCGATGACATCACTGATGACATCATCCATTGACTGTGTGTTTCTGTAAAGTTTAAATATGTTTTATATATATATATAGGCCAAGGTGTATTGAAGAATGAGTGGGTGTGTAAGTGTCTGAATGGATGATTTAGTAGGTGTGTGACTGACTGTATAAGTGAGTGATTAAATGTGTCTTACTGAATGCATGGGTTAGTGACTGATACAGACATTCACACAGTTTAGTTTGTCAGTTGGTGTGTAAGTGGTTGCATGGGTTGGTGAGTAGCTAAATGAGGGTCTATATGGGTTATTGATTGGTTGTCTGAGTATCTGTATTAGGAGTGGGCAATGAACTCCACTCCGCTCCGCTAGCGGAGTTTGCAAAGAATAGTTAACTACGCATTCCATTAAAAACACAGAATTCAAACAAAAACTCCGTCCCTCCGCGTAGTGGAATCAGCTACTAAACTGCACCCACAAATGCTTTGATAAAGCAACTTTACATGCTAAAAAAGCATATAACCAATTCACAAAAGTGAACTTTGAAATTAAAATATCAGCCAATGAGAGAGGTGATGATTTTGGGATCCCCCCTAACCTAGGGGGAGGACCAAGCAGATGCCTTGAACACAAAGAGCACATCATGCTGAACGATTCAGTGGTGGTCCCATCCTGTTAGGACCACCCCAAGCACAGTTATGGGCAAAAATACAATCCCAACCAAAGGCTCTGCAAAGCATTATGGGATGAGATTAGCAGTGGGCAGTGAATATTATAGTATCCAATATCAAAATAATTCTACAAAGAGCTGCAGTTCAACTCGTTGTTACTAGGTGTCCCTCACGAGTCAAATGCAAAAGCATTGAAATTATTACATCAAGCTGCAGTTCCACTAGTCGTTCCTAGATGTCCCTCACGAGTCAAATGCAAAAGCATTGAAACCCTTTCATGAAGCTGCAGTTCCACTAGTCGTTACTAGGTGTCCCTCACAAGTCAAATGCAAAAGCATTGAAACCCTGAGCTGAGAGCTAATACTATAAATTCTACAAAGAGATGAACTGCAGCTTCATGAAAGGGTTTCAATGCTTTTGCATTTGACTCGTGAGGGACACCTAGTAACGACCAGTTGAACTGCAGCTCTTTGTAGAATTATTTTGATATTGGATACTATAATTTCCACTGCCCACTGCTAATCTTGTCCCATAATGCTTTGCAGGGCCTTTGGTTGGGATTGTATCTTTGCCCATAACTGTGCTTGGCGTGATCCTAAGAGGATGGGACCACCACCGAATCGTTCAGCAAGATGTGCTCTTTGTTTTCAAGGCATCTGCTTGGTTTTCTCCCTAGGTTAGGGAGGATCTCAAAATCATCACCTATCTCACTGCTTGCTAAATTAAAATGACTATATGCATTTTTAGCATGTAAAGACAGAGATACTTGTTATTTTAACAAAAGTATATGAGGTATCTGTTTTATTAAGTAGGAAGCGGAGCGAAGTAGCGGAATTCACAGAGTTTTTGACCATGTAGTAGTACTCTGCCAACTATGCCCACCCTTAATCTGTATGGGTGGGTGGGGGGTGTGAGTGGGTAATTTACTGGGTGTATGGGTTCAAGAGTGCATCTGTGAAGGGCTGTGTGGGTGAGTGTGTGTATGGGTGTGTTGGTGAGTGAATGGATGCCTCAGTGGTACATGTGTGAGTAACTGCATATGTGAAAGGTAGTATACGTGAGTGTTGGAGTATATAAATGACTATGTGAGAGTGAGTGATTGTGAGAGTGGCTGTATGAATGAGTGTGTGCTTGTATTAGTTATTGTATAAGAGTGTGTATGTGTTAGTATATGTTTGAATAAGTGAGGTGGTGTGTGTATAACTGTATAGGTGAGTAAATGGGAGTGTGATTGATTCTTTGCATGACTGACTAGGTGTGTGAGTAACTGTATGGATGAGTGGCGGTGTGTGAGTGTCTGTATAGATATGTGAGTGCATATGATAGTGCCGTATTGATGGTTGACTGCATGTATGAGTGACTGTATGGGTGAATGAGTGGATGTGTGTGTAGACCTAGGAATTAGTGAGTGGGTATGTACTAACTGGTATTGGTGTGTCTATGGTTTCAAAAATGGTAGTCTGTATTTTAGAGTGGGTGTATCAAAGGTTATATTAGGGTATGAGGAGGTGCATCAGATTATCACGTGGATGATGTCATCAGTAATGTCATCAGTGATGTAATTTGAGATGTCATCAGTGATGTCACTGACCATGTCATGAATGATGTAATATGTGACGTCATCAGCAGTGCATTGCGGGGCGCGGGTTATAGTTAGCTGAACTAACTATAACGGGGAATTTCTATGGTTTTGAGTGAAATGTCCAACTACCTATAACATCCCTGAAACCTATGGTTTTTTCAGTGAATTTCTAAGGTTTTTTAAATGCTAATTTCTAACTATAACGTGCCTGAAACCTATGGTTTTTTCAGTGAATTTCAAAGGTTTTTTAAATGCTAATTTCTAACTATAACGTGCCTGAAACCTATGGTTTTTTCAGTGAATTTCAAAGGTTTTTTAAATGCTAATTTCTAACTATAACATTTCTAAAACCTATGGTTTTTCAGTGAATTTCAAAGGTTTTTTAAATGCTAATTTGTAACTATAATGTCTCTGAAACCTATGTTTTTTTCGGTGACTTTGAGAGGTTTTTTAAATTTTAATTTCAGTTTTTAATTTTGATAAAACCTATATTTTTTTGTAATTTTTTATTTTTTTTGTAATATTTTGGAACTCTAATATCCTTTAATATTTTTTTCTTTTATTTTTTTTAAATTATGTAATGTTTTGTGTCTTGTAAAAGAAATATCTATATCTTCTTTTTTTTTGGGGGGGAGAAAAAACTGGAGTCGCGTACCAGTCGTGTACTAAGCACGATCGGTGCGCGGCTCCTATTGCTAAAGTCGTGAAGAATGCGCGTTCGGTATGCGACGGGTGCGCGGTTCCGCGACCCGCGTTACGTCATATATGTATGGGGTTGCGCCGGATGCGCATTTGGTACACGACGGGTGCGCGGTACGGAGCCGCGTGTTACGTCTTGTACGTATTGAGTCGCGCCGACTACGCATTGCGTATGCGACTGGTGCGCGGTGCCGGGCCCCGCGTTATATCATGGACGTATGGTGTCGCGCCAGGTACGCGACTCCCGCAAATTTTTTTATATCTCAAAACTATATCTATATAACTTTAAAGTGTATATAACAGCAAGAGATAATCTAAACTGTTTAAAAAAATCACATATTTCTACTTGTAATAAACTTATATTATTGTTAAATATATTTTCGCGAAATCGCGTCGGGTGCGCGCTGGTTGCGCTCTGGGTGCGCGACCCCCATGTGACCTTAAACAAAAGCATTTGATTGGTTCATAAGATTTCCCATTGTAACAGTTGAAGGACCCCACCCATTTTAGTCATTCTCTCTGCAGCCTCTTAGGAGAGACACCTCTTGTGCTTTGAGAACTTCTTTGTTGATTTTTTTGGTGTATTTAAAAACAACTTTTTGGAAGAATGGCTTCTGAAGATCAACACGTTGATGTTTCTTCAGGTGAAGAAGTATTAGTGGAGGATCCTCCCAAGAAGAGACCTGAGTCCATCGTATGGAAATTCTTTACTTTTCCAGAAGGAGAGAAAAAGGTGAATGCTAGGAAGGTGACCTGCTTGCTGTGTTCAAGGGTCCTGTCGCGAGGCAGTGACTAAAAATACTCGTGTGGCACAGCGAGTATGTATAAACATCTACGCACCATTCACCCCAAGGATCTTGCACGGGAAGTACTTAAACGTGCAAGAGAAGCTCCACCACTAGCTGTTCCAAGCACTTCAGAAGCCTCAAGCTCTTCATCTCTTCCTATGGACATTAGACCTGAATTTGCATTCCTGCAGCATCACTGCATCAAGTGCAATGCTGTGATATGTTATGGCAAGCAGTCGGTGGATGCTGTTTGTTCAGCACAGCGGAACCATCATTGTTAATTTTTTTTGTTTTTTTGATTTTGGAATGATGTTCAATTCCAACTGTTAACAGTTTAGTCAGTTCCATGTTTTCTGTTTTTAAAAAAACACCCCAAAAAATTCAAAATTGTTCAAAAAACACAAAAAAAATATAAAAGAAAAAAGAAGAAAAAAAGAGTTCTTTTCAGAACTACCTTATCTGGTTAAAAAAGAAAAATAATTGCATGGTAATGTATGAAACATTGCTTGAGTATATGTGTAGAGCATGATTGATTCAAAGAGTGCATTAGTAGTGCATGGTGATTATATGAGTGCATCAGTAGTGCCTGCATGATTGCACAAGTGTATTTGTAACGTCTGAGGGCCATATTATCAAGACAGGGCGATAAAATGATCGCTGCTTTATTGGCAGGAAACTGCAGCTAAAGCAGCGATAAAGGGCTTGATAATATGCTCTATAGAATTCCTATAGAAACCCATGTTAGACGTCTAACCTGGGCTTCTATTGGAATTCTCAAGGGCATATTATCAAGCCCCTTATTGCTGCTTTAGCGGCAGTTTCCTGCCGATAAAGCAGTGACAATTCTATCACTGTTCTTGATAATATACCCCTGAGTTATTGTATAAATGGATGGATAATGTGTGCTTAATTGTATTACTATATAAGTGGTGCTGAGTAATTGAAAGAGTGCATCATAAATTATTGGGTAATTGCATAAGTGCATCAGTACTGTCTGGATCATTAAATGAGTACATATGTAGTTGTTGAGAGACTGATAGAGTGTATGGATAGGGCCAGCGTAATTGTATGAGGGCATTTGTTCTACATAGCTGCTTCTATGTGTGTATAAGTAATGTCTTTGTGATTGCTGGACTGCATGGGTACTACCTGGGTTATTGCAGGAGTGAATCAGTAGTCTGCCGGGGGTTAGGGGACTGCATAGATTGTGCACATTTGACTGTAGCACTGCGTGTCTTAATGCCTGAGTCATTGTACAAGTGCATGGATAGTGACTGGATAGTTAGAGTGCTGGTAGTTGACAGCAGGGTGAGTTTATAAGTGCTTGTGTTTCGGCACAGTGATTAGATAAGGACATGGTTCTGTCAGGATGATTGCAGGAGTGGACAGAGAGTGACAGTGTGATTGGGGCACTGCATGGCTACTACCTGGGTTATTGCAGGAGTGAATTAGTAGTCTGCAGGGGGTTAGGGGACTACATAGATTGTGCACATTTGACTGTAGCACTGCGTGTCTTAATGCCTGAGTCCTTGTACAAGTGCATGGATAGTGACTGGATAGTTAGAGTGCTGGTAGTTGACAGCAGGGTGAGTTTATAAGTGCTTGTGTTTTGGCACAGTGATTAGATAAGGACATGGTTCTGTCAGGATGACTGCAGCAGTGGACAGAGAGTGACAGTGTGATTGGGGCACTGCATGGCTACTACCTGGGTTATTGCAGGAGTGAATTAGTAGTCTGCAGGGGGTTAGGGGTCTGCATAGATTGTGCACATTTGACTGTAGCACTGCGTGTCTTAATGCCTGAGTCATTGTACAAGTGCATGGATAGTGACTGGATAGTTAGAGTGCTGGTAGTTGACAGCAGGGTGAGTTTATAAGTGCTTGTGTTTCGGCACAGTAATTAGATAAGGACATGGTTCTGTCAGGATGATTGCAGGAGTGGACAGAGAGTGACAGTGTGATTGGGGCACTGCATGGCTACTACCTGGGTTATTGCAGGAGTGAATCAGTAGTCTGCAGGGGGTTAGAGGACTGCATAGATTGTGCACATTTGACTGTAGCACTGCATGTCTTCATGCCTGAGTCATTGTACAAGTGCATGGATAGTGACTGGATAGTTAGAGTGCTGGTAGTTGACAGCAGGGTGAGTTTATAAGTGCTTGTGTTTTGGCACAGTTATTAGATAAGGACATGGTTCTGTCAGGATGATTGCAGGAGTGGACAGAGAGTGACAGTGTGATTGGGGCACTGCATGGCTACTACCTGGGTTATTGCAGGAGTGAATCAGTAGTCTGCAGGGGGTTAGGAGACTGCATAGATTATGCACATTTGACTGTAGCACTGCGTGTCTTAATGCCTGAGTCATTGCACAAGTGCATGGATAGTGACTGGATAGTTAGAGTGCTGGTAGTTGACAGCAGGGTGAGTTTATAAGTGCTTGTGTTTCGGCACAGTGATTAGATAAGGACATGGTTCTGTCAGGAATGATTGCAGGAGTGGACAGAGAGTGACAGTGTGATTGCTGAACTGCATGGCTACTACCTGGGTTATTGCAGGAGTGAATCAGTAGTCTGCAGGGGGTTAGGGGACTGCATAGATTGTGCACGTTTGACTGTAGCACTGTGTGTCTTAATACCTGAGTCATTGTACAAGTGAATGGATAGTGACTGGATAGTTAGAGTGCTGGTAGTTGACAGCAGGGTGAGATTATAAGTGCTTGTGTTTTGGCACAGTGATTCGATAAGGACATGGTACTGGCTGAATGATTAGAGTATTGTAAGGAGACCACCTGAGGAAATTCATAAGTGCTCGGGTATTGACAGAGGTATTGAATTAGTACATGCTACTGGTAGATGACTCAAGAACTGCATTGTGAGTGACAGAGTGATTGGTGGACTGTATGGTTAGTACCTGAGGTATTTAAGACATTAATGAGTAGTGAGTAGGTGGTTAGAGGTTTGTATGGATAGTGCACAGGTGAATGTAGTAGTGGATGGATAGTGTTTGGATTACTTAATCTTACCTTTACAGTAGTAAATATCAAAATATTCGTAAAAAATTTTGCATTTGTTTTTTATAATTTAAATTTTAAAAACTTTCGAACTTTAGAATTAGGGTCTGTAAAAGAGAAGAAAAAATACAGTTATTATATATAATGTTATAATTTTAAGAACACAGCATAATTTTAGCATTATATAAATTATTTAGTTTGCCTTTTTTGCTGTTCTCAGAATATATTGAATTTCACTATAGATAGTGATTTCAATGTTACTCATCATATAACAGCGGGCAAAAAACATTCAATAAGATTGTTTTAAAAAAAACAAATCTGTGTCAAAAATATTTTCAACATAGTCAACTATCTCTGCAGATTGCGTAAAAAAAACATCCTGAATAACAGTGCATATAATACAAATATCAAATATATAAAATGCTTCTTTCTAAGAGAATTGTGTAACTACAATATCAAAGAACAGAAACAATAATTCAATCAGCAATTCTTCATAACTTCCATATACTCTAAATGATGTTCTTTAAAACATTTGCTGTCAGAATATCCCAGAACAACTGTTTAATTCATATCAATATCTTTCCTCTAGGCCAAATGATATCCCTGAAATCCTTTATACTGAAATTGTCCAAAGTAATCTTATTAATGCATATTAACATATTCCCAATAGGCCGAATTATGTTCTTAGAACTTTGGCTTTAAAAATATTAGGTATGAAATTGGTAATTCGTTAGGCAAACGATATCTAAAAACCAAATGAGCATCATTACAATATGTCCATCCTTTATTGCATTTTAAATAGACAGTGTAATGTCCAGATGTTGTAGAAGGTCCATCGTGGAAAATAATTGCTACTGCTACAAAAGTTCTTCCTAATATTGATAGTTGACTTGCTACAAAAGTTTTAATTAAAGTTTCCAATTTTCTTCCTTCTGCTCTACAACGTTGTATCATTAAAATAATATATTGTCCAAATCTTTGTATAAAAAATAATGTTGATAACATTTCTGATTTGCATTGGCTACATGCCATGTTTTGATTAGCTGATTTAACTAATTTGTTGGAAGACACTGTTTTACAATCTGGTATTGTCAAATATATGAATCTTTCAGTGTCTATGTTAGTGGTAGAAGTAAATGTACAATTTTCACATTCCTGTTCCCATCTATAACAAAGTCCAAACAGATTTTCAATTTCTATTCCTTCATCTTCCAATACTGCAAGCATATACATTAGAAATTCCTGAGCATCTTGTTGCACATTCTGTATAAATTGCGAAGAACCAAAACATATATCCAGAAGATTCCGAATATCAGAAACACTTTGGATTTTACTTTTATCAGTTCTCAATTTTTCAAAAATAGAATGCAACAAGGGACAAAGGGCCATATATATCAAAGTCCCCTTTTGCGATTCTCAAATAGCGATTTTTTGCGAATCGCTATTTGAGAAACGCAAAACCGTATGTAAACAAATAATCGCAAAACATTAGCGATTCGTTAAAGTTTGCTAAATGAATAGCGATGACCCAAATAGCGTTTATTTAGCATTGAACTTTCTATTTTGCGAATTTCGCAAAATTGCGAAAATCGCAAAATTGCGAAGTTCGCGAACTACAATTCTGAGACACAGGTGCAGCTTGATGACATCACAACCAGGAAGTGTGACTACCCATGCTGCACCTGAGTCTCAGAAGCAGAGTGAGAGAGCAGGAGGTGAGGCTGAGGCATCACTGCAGTGCTACACACATTGGAGAGAGTGGAGACATGGCCAGCAAGGACAAGCAGCAGGGGGAGACACCCAGAATTAGAAAACCAAAGTTCACAGAAAGTGAGCAGGAGGCTCTGATACAGGAGATGGTTGTGAGCCATGAGCTCCTGTTTGGCAAGAAGTCCCTGCGTGTGCCAGAGACACGCAAGAGAAGGATATGGGCAGACATCCAGCGCAAAGTAAACGCAATTGGCGTCACACATCGCAGCGTCAAAGACCTACAGAAGCGCTGGTATGATATGCGCGCGCGCTCAAAGGAGAAGGTTGCTGCCAGGTTGGAGGAGGCCAACAAGACCGGTGGGGGGACCTCCACTGCCACCGCTTCAACACCACTCGAAGAAATGGTTGAGGGGACCCTGCTTCCGGAGAGTGCAGTGGGCGTGTCAGACCTGGACAGCTCCGACCACACACAACCAAGACAAGGTAAGAAGCATGCCATCACACCCCTGATACCTCCCTACTACCCCCACACACCCAGGAGAGTCCCAGGGGCACAACAAAACTACAATTCCAGTGCAGGTACACAAGCACACACAGCAATGCATTATGGGAGATGTAGTTACATGCACCTAACAGTGGAGCAATGACACCCAGCCAGGCTCAAACAGTATGTGTGCATCATGAAAGTCAAAATACAGATAGATAGGACCCATGTAACTCCAAACAGTGATATTTAATGCATGACAAATGCAAGGCAGGACAGTAAATTAATGTGTGCATTTATGTCCACAGCACCAGCAGAAACACAGGGAACAATCAGTGGAGGGGAGGATGAATCCCCCAGCCCAGAGGCAACAGGGCAAGAGGAGGAGGAGGAAGAGGAAGACGAGGGCAGCCCAGTCATCCCTCCAATACGCCGCAGGCGGATTGCAGTGCCACCATTGCCACCACTGGAGGAGGAATCCCAGGACACCGATGTCAATGTCCAAACAGTCCAGGGACAGTCAGAGCCACAACCCCGTGCACGTGCACGTGCTGAACCAATACCACCAATCCCATCCAGGTGCAGGGCACCACGTGCATCCACTAGTGCAGCAGTCACAGGAGACGACACAGTCTTCCAAGGGCTGGAGGGCCACATGTTGGAGGTCCAGCGCCTGCAGGCAAAAAACATAAGGTCAATCCAGAGGCAAATCAGGGTTGGCTTCATGGGCCTGACGGGTGCCCTGGAGGCACTCTGTGCTGAACTAAGGGCGGACCGTGCTGCTAGGCGCAGGGAGAGGCAGCGCCTCCACACCCACCTAGACCTCTACACCAGGGCGGTAAACCGCCTTTCCTCAGCGACCTCTGTGCTGTCAAGGCACAGCATCAGTATGCAGCACGAGGTGTCACACTGCAGCCAGGACGTGGCCAGGGGTCTGGTATAGGTGACATGTGCTGTGGATCAGCTGTGGGCAGCTGCCACTGCTGGCCCAGGAGTCCTCACTCCAACAGACGAGGACGCATAATCCAGCAGGAGCAGCATTACACCACCGCCCCCACCGGACAGGCGCCATAGTGTGCGTCACGGCAGGGCTGCTGAGACAGGCGAAGAGGGCACAGTGCACCCACGGTGAGGGCCTACAGCCCGTCAGCACCGCAGTTGAGGCGCTCACACATAGGCATGGATATGGGTGCATCAACCCAGTGCACACAGACACTTGGTCAAGAGTCAATTTGCACTGTGAATCACACATGTGCGGTACTTTTAACAATACATTGTGTGCCACACAGGCTGTGTGCCGATATATATCCTGTACAAAGGGAAATTAAACACAGTCCTGTATTAGATCTTTGGCATTGTGTCATCTTTTCTTACCTAGAAATAGTTCTGTGTGATCTCATCTCGCCTCTGGCGCCCAGCAGCTGCACCAATTACTCCGGCCGGCATGCGTCCAGGAGCTGGCCCCTCCTCATCTGATGATTCTGATTCAGTGAGCTCCACTGGTGTGCCCTTCCTGGTGGCGATGTTGTGCAGCATGGCACACGCTACCACTATCTTGCAACAGGTCTGGGGGCTGTATTGAAGTGCCCCTCCACTCTTATCTAGGCATCGAAACTGGCTCTTGAGTATTCCGAAGGTCCGCTCGATGGTACATCTGGTTGCTATGTGGGCACTGTTGTACCTCTGCTCCCCAGCATTGGCAGGATTAAGGTAAGGAGTGAGTATGTAGTTCCGGACCGCATACGCACTGTCACCTGTGGGGCGAGAAAAATATGGTTGAACACTGTCCTGCCACTGCTATGCATTACTAGTATGTCCTTCTATCACATGCAATTACCTAGTAGGTATCCCTCACCAAACTCCCCACTTGTGAGTCGGCGGTGTATCCCACTGTGGCGGAAGATGAATGATTCGTGGGTGCTGCCTGGGTATTTAGCAACGATGTCGGTGATGATGTGCCTGGCATTACACACCACCTGTATGTTCAGGGAATGGTAGGACTTGCGATTCCTGAACACATACTCGTTCTGGGAGGGGGGATATGGCGACATGGGTCCTATCTATGCATCCAATGACGTGGGGGAATTGTGCTATTTGATAGAACTCCTGCTTGGTCTGGTCTAGTGCCTGTGGTGTGCTGGGGAAGTGTATGTGGTTGTGCAGCCTCTGTACCATGGCATCAAGGAACGCGTGGAAGAAGCGCGACAATGCACGCTGTGAGACCCCTCCTGCTGTGGCTATCACCCCCTGGAAGCTCCCTGATGCCAAGAGGTGGAGTGAGCACAGGACCTGTATGTGGGTGGGGATTGTGTGTGTCCTGCGTGTGGGGTGTTCAAGGATAAGTTTGAGCTCTGCTATTAATTCCAGGATGCTCTCTTCATCCAGCCTGTAGTTTGTATGGATCTCCTCCTCAGTCCGCTGGAGCAGGGTTATGCGCGCTCTGAAGATCCTTTCCTGGCGTCTCCTTCTCTGTGCAGCAGCTCTGAGTCGCAGTCTCCTGGCTATCACGTACAGCCCTGACATTGTGGCAAACATCAGTTGCATTGTGGGTCTCTTTAAATAGGTTGCACCTGGTTACCACCTGCTCAGACTTGGTGGTAATTGCGATTTCTATTTTGCGAATTTCGTGAATTCGCAAATTGAGAATTATTCATGCATTCCGTTTAGTGAATTCGCTAATTCTGAACACAACAATTGCGAATTTCGCTAGATTTTGTCACATTTTGCGAATTCGCAAATATTTCGCAAAATGGTATTATTCGCAATTTTGCTAATCGCTAATTATGCGATTCGCACATTGGCAGTCGGGATGTGTCTCATACATAGCGGGGCTCTGTTTTGCGATCGCAAACACCGTTTTTCTGCGATTCGCAGTGTTTGCGATCGCAAAACAGCTTCATACATATGGCCCAAAATCTTTTTTCTTGATGCTCCATAATTTGCTGTTGGAGATTTTCTAGAAAAAATACGACGTTCACCACTACATTAGCATAGCAGTTGATACCTGAACTATTTTCTAACTGATATCCTACAATCTCTTGAATAGTGTCCTTTTTCTTTTTGTTTGGAATCTGAACATTGTCTTGATTTTTTTTCTTCTTTTCAACTTCACTACAGATATTCTCATATCTTCGTTTATGACCTACTACACGTTTTTCATATACAGGATATTCACCTAAGTTGGGAGCATACAGTCTTCTTAACCGATTATACTCTCTTACACAATTTGCATCTGCACTAACCTTTCTCTCATCAAAATCAATCAAATGCAATCCAGATAAAGTTCTGACTCGGGACAAAGCAACATATGCCATACCCTCTTTAAACACAGTACTTCCAATGTTTACCAAAGCACTGTCTACACTTAAACCTTGAGATTTATGAATGGTCACCTCATATGCTAAAGAAAGAGGAAACTGTTTTCTATGAACATACAAGTCTTTAACAAGCAAAAAACGAACAGAACAACGTCCAATCTGTTTTACTTCTTCAATCTGATCAAATGTAATCTTCAAAAATTCAATTCCATCTCTATTTTGATAATTAACAAAATCTACAACTTTTCCCATTGCTCCATTTACTAAACCTTTTTCCACATCCAAATTACACCATAAAATTACCCGACAGTTTACACATACATATAAATTCTTTTCTAAACCAGCAGTTTTAGATATTGATTTTTCCAAAAATCCAATTTTGTTTTTAATTTTTCCATCAAAATAATAGTAATTCCTTAATGCTCTATTTTATCAATGGCTTCCATTTGTATTATTTGTTCTTTTTCGAGCTTTAAAAGTTCTTCATTGAATGTAGAACACTCTCGCAGTGTTGGCATTAGGCAGATTATAGATTTATTTTCTGCAATTTTTTTGTATATTTTTTCTGGAACTATATTTTCATTTGGAAACAAGTTTGTAAGTAGCCGACTTTGCAAAGCTTGTTTGCCATGTTCTGTCAATACGCCAATTCTTATATCTTGAAGAATGGTTCCATAATCTACATCATTTGCCTGTCGCATATTTTTAATAAGTTCTTTGTATTCAAAATATGACCAAATGTTAACGTTTCCAACACTTCCCAAAGACTTTCTGGTGTCTTCATTCACAAGCGTTTTAAATACTGGTTGCCCTTTTACAGAAGTAAGTTGCAGTAGATCACCAAAAACTATCACATGTTTTCCTCCAAATAAGACATCGTATTCTGTTTTTAAAATTTGCTGCATTCTTAAATGCACAAAGGCAAGCATTAAGTTTGAGACCATGCTCACCTCATCAATAATCTGAAGTTTCATTTTCTTTAGCACTCTTGAAACTTCATAACAAACTTCTCCAGATAGCTTGTGATATTCCAATTTGTTTTCATGCTCTACAGGTAGCATTAGTAACCGATGTGGTTAATTCCTTTAATGCTGTGTGCTGCCAACCCAGTTGGAGCAGTTACAACACAAGACAAATGTGAGTCAGTTGTTTTCTGTAGATAACTGGTCAAAACTTTAATTAAGAAACTTTTTCCTGTACCAGCTTGACCACTGACATACATTCGGATAGGTTGAAATGATGTGCATGTGCATTCTGTCTTTTCATGAAGAAAACCATGGTCACTCTGTTGTCTCAGTTTCTGATATATTTCTTTCTGTTCAATATTTAGTTGTTCTTCCAAGTTTCCTAAGTCCATAATATCTTCTTGAGCTTGATGCATTGCTGTTTCCACTTCACTCATGGCGATTGCTGCTTCATTTTCAAGAATTGGTTGTCCTAGTGGATCTTGACTCAGTGGAGCAGAACTTTGACTGTCTTGAGAACTGTCTCTAGCAATCTCAGCTGCAATAGTAGCTTCTTGATCAATTTCTTCATTCAACATTTTGAGATAATTTGCAAAAACTGTGCATTCAATGCTATCTTTACATGCATTGAAAGAATCTTGATAGCACTGAAAATCTCCAAGTAATTCCACTTCCGTACACCAAGGCTTGAAGAGTTGCAGAAGTGCTGAATAGTAAAATTCTCTTTTATCAGGAGTATCACAACTCAGTTTCCTATGACTAATCATATCTCCTTTACTATGTTTCACCAAACATCCTTCTGAACCAATCACTGCATATTTTTCTTCATTTATGTTCTCTGTAGTATTTCTCTTAAAACTGTAATATTGCAGCACTTCATAGAGACATATGTTTTCAAGATGAGGACTTCTATTTGGATAGTATGTATCCAACATGTTTGTTTTAACAATATCTGTGCTTTCCGGTTAATTTAATGCTAAATATTCTATTTTTTGTATAGATTTAAGTACTCGATTTCGTGTTGCAGCAAGATGTAGACTAACCCAAATTATTCCTCTTGACTTTGAATATAAACTTGCAGAGGACAACCGATCTGAGCATTCATACGCTCCAATCTCTCGATGGGACAGCATCTTCAAACTAAAGCTGTACAATTTCTTACTAAGACTCTTCTCGTGGGAAATTTCTTCCCACATTTCTTTTAACTCCGTATTTTCTGATTTTGTTATGTATGATGTTACATACCGAGCAACAGCAATGGAATTATCCGCAACATACTGGATATCCATATTAGCATTCCACATCGACAGAATAACTGGATTATAATCATTAATATTCTTTGATTGTTCACATCTTTTTAAATTGTAAGTATTTTTGGGAGATTTTCTAGTGATGGTATGTCTCACTGCTGACATGAAACTGTTCACTCTTTCTTTGGATATTACTGGACGTGGAAATCCAAAACGACATTTGGTATAAAACTTTTCCTTCGACTTGTATTTCCGTCGACAGTATTTGCCACATCGATGAGTTTGAAACCGTAACACTTGTTGCCTTAAGGTGTTTTCTTCTCTTGTTTTTGGTATAGCACATGTAACATAGTCTTCAATAAAAGATAAAACAGTCTCATCCGAATCAGTTCCAAATTTGGGTGCATCCTTGATCCATAAAAGCATATGTATATGAGGATCACCTCTAGCTTGATACTCCTTTCTCCAAAAGAAATCAATAACTTCTCCAAGAGGAGGATTCTTTTTATTGCAGATAAAAGACATCATAGCTTGAAACCTATGATTGAAATAACTGCATACATTTACAGGATCCAAGGAACACAGTTCTCCAGGTGTCTTGAATTCAATGTTTTTAATATTTGAATTTGCTTCTCGAAGAAATGCAAGTAAATCGTCCCATGCGTATTCAGCACAGCTTAGCGTAACAAACCACGTAGGAGTTTCTAAGTTCCTTAACATGCATTTAAGTTCTCCATGACGATGATACCAATACTCATTAGTACTACGCTGACACGCCATCAAATTAATCAATTGAGATTCTAAATGATCATCTCTGTCATGTACTTTGTCCATGAGTTCCTTTGCAGAAACATTTTGAAGATGAACTCCTGTTTTTAATATGTGGTTGATGGCATATGAAAGTCCAGACAAGTCACTTTCAAACAAAAGATGAAATATATATGGGATACATTGTCGAAATCTTGGATCTTCTGAGTACAATCTTGTTGTCCGATATTCTGATGCGGGAATCTGTACTGGTCGTTCGTCATATCGTCCACCTTTTCCAGTGGGGAAGAGCTGTGGAAAACAACGAGCTTCCAAACTTTTTTCCCAAACACTCATAGGAGTCCCGTTCGCTTTCTTCATTTGGAATAATTCAATAGTATTCCCCATCAGTTCTTCGGAATGTAAAGGATGTACACTATAATGTTCATAAATTTCTTCACTTTTGGACATGTCCACTTTCTCAATTTGACCACTTGACATTTCACTATCATCTCCTAAAAGTATTTCTTCTTCTTCCACATACACATTTTTGTAGTAATCATTGTTTTTTATAAGCTACAATGTTGCCTTTTGCACTTTCCTTACATTCACTAATTCCTGCCAGATTTTCTTACTCTTTGTAGGAACACCATTAACTAGAATAACTAGTGGTTCACTTTCTTCTTTCTCTACACCAATAGTTTCAATATTTTTCTTTAAATCTAGAGGTAAATATACAACTCTTCCTTTTAATCCTCTCTGTAAATCTGTGGGAGGCAATTTACCTGTTTTAGGCTCCATACGAACAATAGCCTGAAACGGGTGCACAGATTGAATCAGAATAGACTCATACGTGTTTAAATCTATCAGTTCTGGAGGAATAGCTACCAACTCTAGATTATTATGGACAGCTCTAGCTGGCATTTTATTATCCTCTAATTTGTTATAACAATATTTACAAATACGTTGATCAGTACCCAAATCAAAGCAATCCTCTACCAACAAATAAGTTGCAAATTCCTTCCACTTATCATTATTTTCTCTTTCACTTTTTAAATACAGATCAACATTCCTAGTCTGAATTTTATAGTGAGTTCGTCGACAACAAATACAAGTATAATTTGGCCTTTCACACGAAATTACCTTAAACTTTGTAATTTCTTCTTCAAACTTCTCTGTACTACTATTTTCCACATTTTCTTCAACACCTACTTCTATCAATGTCTCACTTTGTCTACTCTCTTCTTCAGGACCAAAGTAACGAAACTTTATTTCATCACTAACTTTTTTTACATCTGATACTGACCCATGCAAAAGAGTACTGTTTAAGTCATTTAAAAATATTGCTGGACTTTTTGCGTAATACAATCTTCTGACTAACTTCCGCATTTGAGAATGATGTACTGCTAACATTCTAAAATGATGAAAAACACTTTGACATACTTTTCTAGAAAGACAAGCCAGAGAATGATCTTGCAAACCAGTATTTTTGCTCACTCTGCAAGGATCTAGTCCTTGCAACATCTTAATCTTTTGTTTAACACTTTTTTTTACTATACTCTCATAACAAATTGCGTAAAATATCAATAGATTCCTGTCGTATACTGCAAATACTACTACAATCCCAAGTATACACTGGGGCTTTAGTACGTCTCCCTAGAACTTCATCACCTATCACTTCTTCTACATTTCTAGGAACCATATTTTCTTTTTCAATTGGACAACCGTTTTTTACTTCATAAGCAGGACCACTGGTATCAACTGCATACAATAATGTATTGGTTTGAAAATAGCTCTCTTCATTAAAAAAAGGCTCTGAACTTGAACTGTGTTTCCATTCATCCAAAAAAATATCACAAAAGTTAGTTCTGTTAATTACTCTCTTCTTTTTACTGTTGGCCTTCATAAAATGTATTGGCTTATGTAATGATCGAATTCTGTTTAAAACTAAAATGAATCGTTTTTTTTTTTATTCAGAAGCCTTCTCAACAATAGTTTCAATCTGTTTCTTCTTTTTATAAAATGCTGATCTTTTTTTATATTTCTTCACATCTTTCAACAAATTAAAGACAACTCTATTGTAAAACATTCTCTTTCTAATTTCTTCATACTGATTCTTTCTCCTTTTACCATACATTGTTTTTTTAAAACTTGATTTCCCATTAATTTCGCCATTTTTCTTCTTATTCTTCTTTGTTATTGAGATATTCTTTCTACTTTCTACATTGTGCAAATTGTTTCTACTCTTTGAAAGTCTTTTAATAAATTCTTTTGTTCTCTTACCACAAGACTTTTTCTTTTTCCCCACATGTTGTAGTTCATCTAATTCTTGCTGTTGTGTTTTCGTCAAATAATAGTCCTTTTTTTTGTTGTTTCCTCTTTTCTGTTATTCTAGTCATGGTAAGTTTTTTTTAATGATGATGAACAATATCTGTTAAAAAAAAAATATATAATATTATTAAAATACATCTATAAAATATACTATTGTATTACTAAACAAACACGTTGTACATAAAAACCATTTAAACGCTTTGTTTTAAAATCACAATCCATTTACTGCAGTACACAGGTACTAACTGGATAATTGTAGGACTGAACGAGTAGTGTTTACGTGTTTCGAGGACTGCATCAATAGTGGATAGATGATTGTAATACTGGATGTATTAGTACCTGGGTCATTGCATGACTACATGGGTACTGACTGGATCATTAGAGTACTGCAACGAAAGAGAATGGTGAATTTATAAATGCTTGGGTTTTGGCGCAGTGATTAGATAAGGACATGGTACTGGCTGGATGATTGGAAGACTGCACAGAGAGTGACAGTGTGATTACTGCACTTCATGGGTACAACCTGGGTAATTGGACGAGTGAATCACTACTGTGTAGGTGGATAGGGGACTGCATGGATAGTACACATTTCATTGTAGCACTGCATATCTTAATGCCTCAGTCATTATACAAGTACATAGATAGTTGACAGTACGGTGAATTTATAAGTGCTTGGGTTTTGGCGCAGTGATTAGATAAAGACATGGTACTGGTTGGATTATTGGAGGAGTGCACGGAGAGTGACAGTGTGATTGCTGAACTGCATGGGTACTACTTCAGTAATTGGAGGAGTGAATCAGTAGTGTGGAGGTGGTTAGAGGACTGCATGGATAGTGCACATTTCATTGTAGCATTACATGTGTTAATGCCTAAGTCATTGTACAAGTACATTGATAGTGACTGCATACTTAGAGTGCTGCAAGTTGACAGAATGGTGAATTTATAAGTGCTTGGGTTTTGGCGCAGTGATTAGATAAGGACATGGTACTGACTGGATGATTGGAGGAGTGCACGAACACTGACAGTGTGATTGCTGGACTGCATGGCTACTACCTGGGTTATTGCAGGAGTGAATCAGTAGTCTACAGGGGGTTAGGGGACTGCATAGATTGTGCACATTTGACTGTAGCACTGCGGTTCCTAATGCCTGAGTCATTGTACAAGTGCATGGATAGTAACTGGATAGTTAGAGTGCTAGTAGTTGACAGCAGGGTGAGTTTATAAGTGTTTGTGTTTCGGCACAGTGATTAGATAAGGACATGCTTCTATCAGGATGATTGCATGAGTGGACAGAGAGTGACAGTGTGATTAGTGCACTGCATGGCTACTACCTGGGTTATTGCAGGAGTGAATCAGTAGTCTGCAGGGGGTTAGGTGACTGCATAGATTGTGCACATTTGACTGTAGCACTGCGTGTCTTAATGCCTGAGTCATTGCACAAGTGCATGGATAGTGACTGGATAGTTAGAGTGCTGGTAGTTGACAGCAGGGTGAGTTTATAAGTGCTTGGGTTTTGGCGCAGTGATTAGATAAGGACATGGTACTGACTGGATGATTGGAGGAGTGCACGAACAGTGACAGTGTGATTGCTGGACTGCATGGCTACTACCTGGGTTATTGCAGGACTGAATCAGTAGTCTACAGGGGGTTAGGGGACTGCATAGATTGTGCACATTTCACTATAGCACAGCGTGTCCTAATGCCTGAGTCATTGTACAAGTGCATGGATAGTGACTGGATAGTTAGAGTGCTGGTAGTTGACAGCAGGGTGAGTTTATAAGTGCTTGTGTTTAGGCACAGTGATTAGATAAGGACATGCTTCTGTCAGGATGATTGCATGCGTGGACAGAGAGTGACAGTGTGATTAGTGCACTGCATGGCTATTACCTGGGTTATTGCAGGAGTGAATCAGTAGTCTGCAGGGGGTTAGAGGACTGCATAGATTGTGCACATTTGACTGTAGCACTGCGTGTCTTAATGCCTGAGTCATTGTACAAGTGCATGGATAGTCACTGGATAGTTAGAGTGCTGGTAGTTGACAGCAGGGTGAGTTTATATTTGCTTGTGTTTCGGCACAGTGATTAGATAAGGACATGGTTCTGTCAGGATGATTGCAGGAGTGGACAGAGAGTCACAGTGTGATTGCTGAACTGCATGGCTACTACCTGGGTCATTGCAGGAGTGAATCAGTAGTCTGCAGGGGGTTAGGGGACTGCATATATTGTGCACATTTGACTGTAGCACTGCATGTCTTAATACCTGACTCATTGTACAAGTGCATGGATAGTCACTGGATAGTTAGAGTACTGGTAGTTGACAGCAGGGTGAGTTTATAAGTGCTTGTGTTTCGGCACAGTGATTAGATAAGGACATGGTTCTGTCAGGATTATTGCAGGAGTGGACAGTGAGTGACAGTGTGATTGGTGGACTGCATGGCTATTACCTGGGTTATTGCAGGAGTGAATCAGTAGTCTGCAGGGGGTTAGAGGACTGCATAGATTGTGCACATTTCACTATAGCACTGCGTGTCCTAATGCCTGAGTCATTGTACAAGTGCATGGATAGTGACTGGATAGTTAGAGTGCTGGTAGTTGACAGCAGGGTGAGTTTATAAGTGCTTGTGTTTCGGCACAGTGATTAGATAAGGACATGGTTCTGTCAGTATAATTGCAGGAGTGGACAGTGAGTGACAGTGTGATTGCTGAACTGCATCGCTACTACCTGGGTTATTGCAGGAGTCAATCAGTAGTCTGCAGGGGGTTAGGGGACTGCATAGATTGTGCACATTTGACTGTAGCACTGCGTGTCTTAATGCCTGAGTCATTGTACAAGTGCATGGATAGTGACTGGATAGTTAGAGTGCTGGTAGTTAACAGCAGGGTGAGTTTATAAGTGCTTGTGTTTTGACACAGTGATTAGATAAGGACATGGTTCTGTCAGGATGATTGCAGGAGTGGACAGAGAGTGACAGTGTGATTGGGGCACTGCATGGCTACTACCTGGGCTATTGCAGGAGTCAATCAGTAGTCTGCAGGGGGTTAGGGGACTGCATAGATTGTGCACATTTGACTGTAGCACTGCATGTCTTAATGCCTGAGTCATTGTACAAGAGCATGCATAGTGACTGGATAGTTAGAGTGCTGGTAGTTGAGAGCAGGGTGAGTTTATAAGTGCTTGTGTTTCGGCACAGTGATTAGATAAGGACATGGTTCTGTCAGGATGATTGCAGGAGTGGACAGAGAGTGACAGTGTGATTGGGGCACTGCATGGCTACTACCTGGGTTATTGCAGGAGTCAATCAGTAGTCTGCAGGGGTTTAGGGGACTGCATAGATTGTGCACATTTGACTGTAGCACTGCGTGTCTTAATGCCTGAGTCATTGTACAAGTGCATGCATAGTGACTGGATAGTTAGAGTGCTGGTAGTCGAGAGCAGCGTGAGTTTATAAGTGCTTGTGTTTCGGCACAGTGATTAGATAAGGACATGGTTCTGTCAGGATGATTGCAGGAGTGGACAGAGAGTGACAGTGTGATTGGGGCACTGCATGGCTACGACCTGGGTTATTGCAGGAGTGAATCAGTAGTCTGCAGGGGGTTAGGGGACTGCATAGATTGTGCACATTTGACTGTAGCACTGCATGTCTTAATACCTGAGTCATTGTACAAGTGCATGGATAGTGACTGGATAGTTAGAGTGCTGGTAGTTGACAGCAGGGTGAGTTTATAAGTGCTTGTGTTTTGGCACAGTTATTAGATAAGGACATGGTTCTGTCAGGATAATTGCAGGAGTGGACAGAGAGTAACAGTGTGATTGGGGCACTGCATGGCTACTACCTGGGTTATTGCAGGAGTGAATCAGTAGTCTGCAGGGGGTTTGGGGACTGCATAGATTGTGCACATTTGACTGTAGCACTGCATGTCTTAATGCCTGAGTCATTGTACAAGTGCATGGATAGTGACTGGATAGTTAGAGTGCTGGTAGTTGACAGCAGGGTGAGTTTATAAGTGCTTGTGTTTTGGCACAGTGATTAGATAAGGACATGGTTCTGTCAGGATGATTGCAGGAGTGGACAGAGAGTGACAGTGTGATTGGGGCACTGCATGGCTACTACCTGGGTTATTGCAGGAGTGAATCAGTAGTCTGCAGGGGGTTAGGGGACTGCATAGATTGTGCACATTTGACTGTAGCACTGCATGTCTTAATGCCAGAGTCATTGTACAAGTGCATGGATAGTGACTGGATAGTTAGAGTGCTGGTAGTTGACAGCAGGGTGAGTTTATAAGTGCTTGTGTTTCGGCACAGTGATTAGATAAGGACATGCTTCTGTCAGGATGATTGAAGGAGTGCACAGAGAGTGACAGTGTGATTGGTGGACTGCATGGCTATTACCTGGGTTTTTGCAGGAGTGAATCAGTAGTCTGCAGGGGGTTAGGGGACTGCATAGATTGTGCACATATGACTGTAGCACTGCGTGTCTTAATGCCTGAGTACAAGTGCATGGATAGTGACTGGATAGTTAGACTGCTGGTAGTTAATAGCATGGTAAATTTATTACTGCTTGGGTTTTGGCACAGTGATTAAATAAGGACAATGATTAAAAGAGTCCACAGGGAGTGACAGAGGAATTGCTGGACTGTATATGTACTGTATTGCCGATTTTACCACTACATAAGTTACTGTATGACTTACTCCACAAATGCATGGATAGTACTTACATGCTAACTACGAGATTGGACAATATAAAACCAGTAAATCAGTTCTCATGTACTTATAAAATCACATATTCACTACCTTTGCAATCCTCTAATCTGTCACGCACCTCTCATTAATTCAGTAAATATACATAGAACTATATAAATACAATCTAAACAAATACATGAGTCATGACATACTATCTACTTAAGTAGATAACTACTACATACCAGAAAGAGTAAAATGTACTGGTTTTCTTTTGAGCTACATATTGTCCATTAAATCTAGAAATATGCGACATCATCAAACTGTACCTCTCAACAGACTTAATGAAGAAGACTAATAAACAACACCTTTTTTATGAGTATTTCTAAAACCGCACAAATTGTACAAACTAATAACAGAATCTTAATTATTAACACCTTATATGATCATCTTGCAAACAGCACAGTTGTACTTCATTTTACCAAACTATCTATAATAATGCAATATTATTAAACTATACCTTTCTACAGAGAAGAAATAATCATGCCTAATAAACTGCACCTTATATGAACATTTTTGAAAATACACATTCTTAGTGCATATTTAACCAATTAATAATAAATAAGAGGCATCATTCAACTATACCTTTCAACACACTTAAAAATAAATATATTACTGTACATACAGTTTTTTAAACAAACTTCAAATACAATAGAAATTATCCCAATATACATCTGTACATTTAATAATTTAATTCAAACAACACAGTTTCATAAAAATGTCAAATCTATTTTAAATAAACCTCAAAAATATATAACTCACCTTTGAAATAAATCTGTTGACTGAAAAATCTCACACACTCAGACAGGATTTTGTTTAACACACAGTCAATATAGAACACCACACTTTCCAAAGTCAAACCAGTATTGGCAAAGTTTCCCTCTATTTTTCCATACATATACACATAAGCCACAAATGGCATTGCTTCCCAGAGATTTTCAAATTGAAAAACGAATTTCCATTGGTCATAGAGAATAACACTTTTCAACTGACATTTTAACCCCTTTTGCTTAATGCCAGTTTCAATAGCAACAGCTCATGCAACATTTAACTTAACTGTCAGGTCAAAAGTTCACCCCAGAATGTTGCAAATTACAACATCAAGTATGGTTGCTTTTGCAAAGCATGCCCTTATCCTTTCTGCTGTACCTTTCAAACATTTGTTACTAACCAATAAGAAACATGCTTTCTAAACAAAGTAAAATGCACCCTATATTTGAATGTAGAATGTTCTTAAACAGCCAATCAAATCTCTACTTTTTTTAAAACAGCATCTTGTCCACCATTTTAGATATCTTTCATTCTACCACCTGCCTACCTCAGCTACAGACATCTTTTGATTACCTACAGAGATCCCTTCAAGATGTTTTCAGTGTGGATTGTTGGGCACAGCTATGTTTTCTGGTGCAAAAGGTATGCTGAAAGCAGAGGTATTGACAAAGACCTAGCTTTGCAAAATGTAGACATTAAATGGATTGGACAGAGAGGATTAAAGTGGCACCAATTGATGCCATTGGTTAAAACCTCTTTGCATCTCCAACCCCCTGACCTCATGATTGTGCACTGTGGTGGCAATGACCTAGGCACATTGACTGGGGTAGGTCTCGAAATGCTAATGAAGGACACCTTTGCAGAATTGATGTTGCTTTTCCTCCAAACTGCCTTTGTCTACTCTAACATATGCCAAAGACAGAAATGGAAGTGGTCCAATCAATTTTGTCCACAGATTGAGAAAGCTAGAAAAAATGTCAATAAAGCTGTTTCTGCTTATCCGAGACACCATAGTATGGGGTCCATATACAACAACAATCTGCGTTTTGATATGGATGGCATCTACAGGAGGGATGGTGTACATTTCACAGATAAGGGAAACAGAGTCCTTCTCAACAACTTAAGACTCTGCATCGGCACTTACATGTAGCTACAAAAATCTCCCAATAAACACAAGGGCTCTTTTTAGAGCCACCCAATACCCTAACATATTACCTAGGTTTATAATAAAAAAATATTAAATATTTTTGCTGGGAGTCGCGCACCCAGCACGACTGGGAGTCACGCATGCATCGCGTTTACACCAGGGGGCATGCTGGGAGCCGCGCACCCCTCGCGTTCACAACAGGGGTCTGTGCTGGGAGCCGCGCACCACTGGCGTTCACACCAGGGAGCCGCGCTGGGAGCCGCGCACCTCTCGCATTCACACCAGGGGCCGCGCTGGGAGCCGCGCCCCCCTCGTGTTCACAGCAGGGGGTCACGCTGATCGCCGCGCTACGGTCGCAACTCCAAATTTTACGAAAAAAAACAAACAGGCTCCTACCATTAATTTATATTCGCCCCGGGGACCCCATTCCCCGGGGCATGTTTATCCTTTATTTATTTTTTTTCGAGGGGAGGGGCGCCACGTGGCCCCCCTCCCGGGCCACTTGTAACACCGGGGACCCCATCCCCCGGAGCCTGGCCACTTCGTTGGGGACCGTGGGGGAAGCCCCAATGCCCCCACGGTCTCACCGGCTCCCCGCGTCCTGCGGGAGCCGGCATTGCTTTTCCACATGGGGAACTGCTGACATGCAGCTCCCCGTGTGGAAAAGCAATCTGCTTTGGATTTTGGATGAGAGAGCAGGTTTCCCTGCTCTCTCTTCCAAAATTCAAAGCAAGTTTGCTATGGCAGGGCGGGAGCCGCACGGCTCCCACCCTGCCATAGCAAATAACAGTGTCCCGGGAGTGGGCACCCCGGGACACTGCAAGAGCCAGCCCTGGGGGGTGGCAGTCCCCAGGGCCATCGAGGGCTCCAGGAGGGGGACCGCACGGCCCCCCTCCCATCACATGCACAGCCCCTGGGAGGTGGTGGTCCCCGGGGCTCGGGGGTCCATAACGAACCCCCAAATTTCAATATTAAGTGCCCCAGGGAGGTGGTGGTCCCCGGGGCAGTGTGGGGGGGGGGCTTGAGCCCCCCCACACTTATTTTTTTTTTGCCCCTGGGAGGTGGCGGTCCCCGGGACTCGGGGGGGTGCAGGGCCCCCGCCAATTATCATAAATGCTCCGGGGAGGTGGCGGTCCCTGGAGCAGCATGGGGGGTTGGGACCCCCCACACATTTCTTTAGGTAGCCCCGGGGAGGTGGCGGTCCCCGGGGCTACGGGGGGGGCTGCGTGCCCCCGCATTTATTTTAATAAGCCCCGGGGAGGTGGTGGTCCCCGAGGCTGCAGGGGCCCCCGCCGGCCCCCGCAACATTATTTATAAGTGCCCCCGGGACCTGGCCCACCCGGGGGCTTTTTGAGCGGAGCCTGCGCTTCGTTCTTTTTTTATTTTTCATCCAGATTCGCGCACCCAGCGCATATTCAGCCGTTTTTAAAAAGAAAATGCTTTTTTTGGCCCTGGGGGTCCTTGTGGGACCCCCTGAGCAGGCCTAGGGGGTCAGGGTGTTTGTACCCTGCCCCCTTTTCTTTTTTTCCACCTTTGTTTTTCTGTTTTCTTGTGACTCGGTTCTACCAAGTCACAAGATGGCTGCCAACACTTCCTGGTTTGGAGTGTTGACAGCCAATTAGAATAAAGCTCGTGGTCGGGAGGGTCCGTGGATTTTCTCAGCAACTACTGAACGGATTTACACCATTTAAAAAAGGTCTCTTTCTGAACCAAGGGCTACCTTTTTGCCAAATTTGGTGTAATTCTGTTCAGCAGTTCAAGCTGTAGCCGTGTCTAAAGTTTCCTATGGGAAATTGATTTTCCGACCTCTTTTTTTTTAATTTCTCAGGAACTACTGAACGGATTTACACCATTTAACAAAAAGGGCTCTTTATGAACCAAGGGCTACCTTTTTGCCAAATTTGGTGTAATTCCGTTCAGCAGTTCGAGCTGTAGCCGTGTCTAAAGTTTCCTATGGAAAATAACATGGAGAAAACACGTTTTGGGACCCCCCTTCTTTCTCGGGCCCCGCTTGGCAAATCACTCCGAAACTTTCAAGACAGGAGCTGACCGGAGCGCCCCACTAGTTTTGAAAAGTTCGCGAAGATTCGTCATCCGGCGCCAAAGTTATTGGGAAAAGAAAAAATGTTTTTCCTATGGAAACTAGGTCCTAACTATAACTATCTACTGGCGACCGCCAGTAGATAATATATATATATATATATATATCAACAACCAAAATCCTTCCCCTTCAGAAAAGATTAAAGCCCACACAGGTTCACAGGAACTCTCGCTTTATTCCAGCAGCACGAATCTGGCATGACGCGTTTTGGCTTAAATGCCTTTGTCAAATGCCGATATCATTCATGTTGCAACAAAGTCCACCTTTAAAAATAGAACGCCTCTCTTCTAATTGGTGGAGACACTCTAACAGGCAGAAAAGGGAAAATGTCCCTAACTCGGTGCTCCAAGTTCATATACTGCAGGCGCTCAAACGTAAGTACTTCCCCAGTGGGCGGTGCCTGCAGCTTCACCTTTCAAGCCTGGATATTACTGTGGAGGAAATGCGAGTCTCCTGAACCCTCATCCAGCCGCCATTGTCCCAACCGGCACCGGATAGCACACACCTTAAGTAAGTATGTATACTGCTGTGTGGTCACAGTCCGATAATTTTCAACACAGTACCGTTATGGGGTGCGGCGATTCAGCGTTGCCCAAGAACTTTGAGAAAAACCACTGTTTGCCACAATTCTCGCCAAACTTCTTTGAGGATGGGGGCTTTTAGGTGCTCGTGGCCGCACCAAACATCAACAACCAAAATCCTTCCCCTTCAGAAAAGATTAAAGCCCACACAGGTTCATAGGAACTCTCGCTTTATTCCAGCAGCACGAATCTGGCATGACGCGTTTCAGCTTAAATTCCTTTGTCAAATGCCGATATCATTCAGGTTGCAACAAAGTCCACCTTAAAAATAGAACGCCTCTCTTCTAATTGGTGGAGACGCTCTAACAGGCAGAAAAGGGAGGATGTCCCAAACTCGGTGCTCATAGTTCATATACTGCAGGCGCTCAAACGTAAGTACTTCCCCAGTGGGTGGTGCCTGCAGCTTCACCTTTCAAGCCTGGATGTTACTGTGGAGGAAATGCGAGTCTCCTGAACCCTCATCCAGCCGCCATTGTCCCAACCGGCACCGGATAGCACACACCTTAAGTAGGTATGTATATTGCCGTGTAGTCATGTTGGTATGTAGGTAATATATATATATGGTGCATGTCAGGATATTCTGCGTGCCATAGTAAATAACGACCCCACGTATCCAGTAGCCCGCCATTTCAAACAAACACATAATAATGATCTGAGTTGTTTGTCTTATTTTGTGGTGGCAGCTATTCCGAAATTTAGAAGGGGAGGGGATCGTAAGAAAGCCCTGAGACAACTGGAATCAAAAATGATTTTAGAGCTTGACACCAAATTTCCATATGGTTTGAATAATACAGAAGATCTGCATAACTTTCTTTAGGTAACTAATGGGATGTATCCATGACCATAGAATATTATTGGCCCCCTGGTATCCATATTCTCATTTCTGTGTCTATTTGTATACAAGTATATAGAAGTATTTATTTGAGCAGGGGTCTACAGTATGTAGGTGCGGTCAGGATTGGATTTTATTCAGTTTTGTATGCACTTTAGTACTTGTGACCTATATTTTGTAAACGTTTTTAATATGTCTTAGGAATTTTTTTAGAATTAGTACACTTAGGGTAGTTTGCACTTTAACATTACCATTTTTGCACTTTAATATGCATTTGACACTTTGATCGCATTTTAGGCATAGTGGGATAGATGATACTGTGGGGTCTGGTATTTATTAGGAGAAGGGTTGGAGTAGGTTCTAGAAGTGGTCGTAAATAATACTGCATTTAGGCAGGAATTAAGTTTATTACTAGTTGTTTTATATCAAGTGGCGGCTTTTTATAATATTCATATATTGAAGAATTTGCAATTACGCATTGTATTGGCAAGATTTTGCACATATAAATAATGAATGAATTAAGATACTTTAATATATTTATATATTTAAAAATATGTTTATGTATTTATATTATATTTAAATTCTCCGGTATTCTAGATGAATGTGGAATCATCAAGTGAAACAATGTATTTATACGACCAATAAGGATATTTTTGGGACCTATCACCCACATATGGACTAAGATATACACAAGGATCACAGTATCGATTAGATATGGACACGGAAGCCTTCAAAAGGGACAAAAAGGAGAAAAATAAAGAAATATGTGGAAATAAATATTCACAACATGAAATGAAAATGAAAGAAAGACTAGATGTCTGTGCATATATGTATGTTTTCTATATCTATCAAGTGTGTTCTATCACGTGGTGTAAGCATTGTTCAAAAGAATGGCGTTTTTACTTGCTGATTGTGTGAACAAGGGCTAGTGGTGCCCGAAACGCGTAATAAGGAAACAGCAATAAAGATTTGTGTTGCCTGCATCTTTGGTGGTTCGCGAGTCCTTTGTGGCGGAAGTAGCGCTGGGAACGCTACTAGCAGACGAGGGACTTCTGGTGATTTGTATATATATATATATATTCACTGAAAAAACCATAGGTTTCAAACACGTTATAGTTAGAAATTAGCATTTAAAAACCTTTGAAATTCACTGAAAAACCATAGGTTTCAGGCACGTTATAGTTAGAAATTTGCATTTAAAAACCTTAGAAATTCACTGAAAAACCATAAGGTTTTAGGGACAGTTATAGTTAGTTGGACATTGCACTTGTACAAAACCCGTGAAATTCCCCCGTTATAGTTAGTTCAGGTAACTATAACTCGCGCCCGCAATGCACTGCTGATGACGTCACATATTACATCACTCATGACATGGTCAGTGACATCACTGATGACATCACTGATGACATCTCAAATGACATCACTGATGACATCACTGATGACATCATCCAGTGACTGTGTGTTTGTGTAAAGTTTAAATATGTTTAATATATATAGGGAAAGGCGTATTGAAGAATGAGTGGGTGTATAAGTGTCTGAACGGATGATTTAGTACGTGAGTGACTGACTCTATAAGTGAGTGATTAAACGTATCTTACTGAATGCATGGGTTAGTGACTAAACTGTGTGAATGTCTGTATCCGTCTGTTTGTTGGTGTGTAAGTGGATGCATGGATTTGCGAATAGCTACATGAGTGTCTATATGGGTTATTGATTGGTTCTCTGAGTATCTGTATGGCTGCCTGAGTGTTTGTGTGGGTGGGGTGAGTGTGACTCTGTGCATAGATGTGTGAGTGGGTGATTCACTGGGTGCATGGTTTCAAGAGTGCGTCTGTGATGGACTGTATGGGTGGGTGAGTGTGTGTATGGGTGTGTTAGTGATTGAATGTATATCTCAGTGGTACATGTGTGAGTAACTACATATGTGAAAGGCAGTATATATGTGTGTTGGAGTATATAAATGGCTATAAGTGAGAGTGTGTGATTGTGAGAGTGGCTATATGGATGAGTGTGTGCTTGCATCAGTGATTGCATAGGAGCGTAAGAATGTGCTAGTATTTTTATGAGTAAGTGAGCTGGTGTGTATAACTGTATAGGTGAGTAAATTGGAGTGTGATTAATTATTTGCATGACTGACTAGGTGTGTGAGTACCTCTATGGATGAGTTGCATTGTGTGAGTGTTTATATAGGTGTATGAGTGCATATGATAGTCCTGTACTGAGTGACTGTAAGTATGAGTGACTGTACGGGTGAGTGAGTAGATGTGTGTGTGTAGACCTAAGAATCAGTGAGTGGGTATGTACTTATTGGTATTGGAGTGTGTATGGTTTTGAGAATGGCAGTCTGTAATTTAGAGTGGGTGTTTCAAAACTTATATTAGGGTGTGAGAAGATGCATTAAATTCTCACATGGATGATGTCATCAGTGATGTCATCAGTGATGTCATTTGAGATGTCATCAGTGATGTCATCAGTGATGTCACTGACCATGTCATGAGTGATGTAATATGTGACGTCATCAGCAGTGCATTGCGGGGCGCGAGTTATAGTTACCTGAACTAACTATAACAGGGGAATTTCACGGGTTTTGTACGAGTGCAATGTCCAACTAACTATAACTGTCCCTAAAACCTTATGGTTTTTTCAGTGAATTTCTAAGGTTTTTTAAATGCAAATTTCTAACTATAACGTGCCTGAAACCTATGGTTTTTTCAGTGAATTTCAAAGGTTTTTTAAATGCTAATTTCTAACTATAACGTGTCTGAAACCTTTGGTTTTTTCAGTGAATTTCAAAGGTTTTTAAATGCTAATTCCTAACTATAACATGTCTGAAACCTACGGTTTTTTCAGTAAATTTCAAAGGTTTTGTAAATGACAATTTTTAAATGTATTAATTGTTATATTTATTTTTTCATACTGATTTACTACATTTTTAGAAACATTTTTTTTTACATATTTTATTTTTTAAATTACATTGTAATTACATTATACATTACAAAAAATACTTTCTCAGAATGAATTACTTTAGTTTAAATACTTTGCACATAGGCAATAGACTTTTAAGTACAGTAGTTACAGTTGTTGCAATGGGCAACACATTTTCAAACACAATGCAACATTCAGCTCAATGTGAATTTCTAGTTAAATGCAATTAGTTACTTTATGGATTACTTTTTCCAACCACAGGACTGGATCCTAGATTCAGTCCTGGGACATCTCCTGTAAACAGTTGAGTAAAAGCGTTTTGGTTACAGTAGTGATTTTTAAGGAATATTATTGTATTTTAAAAGTTGACACTTAGAAACTTTTTCTCATAGAATCACCAATGTTATCCTATGGAAGGAAATTCACTTAGCAGGTAAAAACTGTTATCGTGTACTTTTTCTTACTCAGTGTTGGATCCTGGATCCAGCACTGGTGCCTCTCCTGTAAACAGTTGAAAGAATGCGTTTAAGTCATACAGGCAATTTTTAAGGAATATTTGTAGTTTGTGAAAATCGACACTTTGAAACTTTTCAGCTGAAAACCAGACAATGGATTCCTATGGAAGAAAATATAAGTTACTGGTAAGTACGGTTAAAATTACTTTTCAGGGTCAGTGCTGGGCTAAAAGATGCAGCACTGAGGTCTCTCCTGATAACAGGTGAGTAAATCGGAATTCGTATTTCGGCTGATTTTAGAGGAATATTTTAAAGTTCCAAAACTCCACACTTAGAAGAATTTCCAAGTGAAACCAGTCAATGTTAGCCTATGGAAGGAAATTCAAGTTACTGGTAAGTACGGTTAAAATTACTTTTCAGGACCAGTACTGGGCTGAAAGATACAGCACTGAGGTCTCTCCTGATAACAGGTGAGTAAATCGGAATTTGAATTTCGGCTGATTTTAGAGGAATATTTGTATGTTTCAAAAATCAACACTTAGAAACTTTTTCAGCAAAAAGCAGACAATGATATCCTATGGAAGGAAATTCATGTTACTGGTAAGTACCGTTAAAATTACTTTTGAGGATCAGTACTGGGCTGAAAGATGCAGCACTGAGGTCTCTCCTGATAACAGGTGAGTAAATCCGAATTCGTAGTTCGGCAGATTTTAGAGGAATATTTGCACAATGGTGAAGGTAGGGGCGGGGCCTGAGGTGACATCTGTGCAAACGCGCCCGTGGCGCGTTTTAAGTTGGGGGATTAAGTCCCCTTGAATCATGAGGGTCCCTAGGGGCCAACTAGCACACCAGGAACCTCCAGTATGCGCCAGGGGCTGCGTTGCAGAGACGTGTAGAGAGGCCACACCCCTTTTACACCTCTCTGCAACACAGCTCTGTGGCGCTTTCTGGATGTACCTGTTGGGCTAGTTGGCCCTCAGGGACCCTCAGGATTGAAGGGGATTTAATTCCCCATCTTAAAACGCGCCACGGGGCCTGTTTGCACACATGTCACCTGAAGCCCCGCCCCCTCCCTTCACCACTGTGCAAACGCGCCCTGTGGCGCTTTTTATGTTGGGGCATTAAGTCCCCTTGAATCCTGCGGTTTCCTGGGGGCCAACTAGCCCACCATGTACCTCCAAAAGCGCCACAGAGCTGCGTTGCAGAGAGGTGTATAAAGGGCGTGGCCTCTGTACACCTCTCTGCAACGCAGCCTCTGGCGCATACTGGAGGTTCCTGGTGGGCTAGTTGGCCCTCAGGGACCCCCAGTATTCAAGGGGAATTACTTCCATCTGCAAACGCGCCAGGGGGCGCGCTTGCAGAGTGGTGAAGGAAGGGGGCGGGGCCTGCAGGCCGATCGTTTTTTTTTTTTTTTTCTCCTGAAGGAGGGCTGTGTGGCCCCCTTCCTTTTTCTTATTTTTGGGCCCTGGGGACCCCATCCCCCAGGGCCTTACCCCCTTTTTTTTTTTTTATTATTTCTGGGGAGGGGGGCCGCGTCCTACGGGAGCCGGCATTGCTTTTACACATGGGGAGCAGCTAACATGCTGCTCCCCGTGTGGAAAAGCAATTGTCTTTGGATACAGCGAGAGCAGGTTTCCCTGCTCTCTCTTCCAATATCCAAAGCAGTTTGTAATGACAGGACAGGAGCCGCGAGGCTCCCGTCCTGTCATTGCAAACAGCAGTGTCCCGGGGGTAGGCACCCCGGGACACTGCAGGAGCCGGCCCTGGGGGGTGGCGGTCCCCAGGGCCATCAAGGGCTCCAGGAAGGGGGCAGCGCAGCCCCCCTCCCCACATCAGCAAAGCCCCGGGAGGTGGTGGTCCCTCGAGCTTCGGGGTCCAAAACGGACCCCCATTTTAATTTGTTAGTGCCCCGGGAGGTGGCGGTCTCGGGCGTGTGGGGGCTCGAGCCCCCCACACAGGAAAAAAAAAAAAGAAGCCCCGGGGAGGTGGTGGTCCCCGGGCTGCGGTAGGGCTCAGAGCCCTCCCGCACCATTTTAAAAAGAAAGCCCCGGGGGTGGTAGTCCTCGGGCTTGGGGGCCCTTTGAGGCCCCCATACATAAATTTAACCCCTCACCATGCCCCCGGGACTTGGGCCACCCGGGGCAAAATACAATCGAAGCGCGTGAGATTCGATTTTTTTTTTTTTCGGCAGGTTTCGCGCTCCCTGAGCGCATCCTGCCGATTTTTAAAAAACAAAATGCTTTTTTCTGCCCAGGGGGTCCTTGTGGGACCCCTGAGCAGACCTAGGGGTCAGGGTGTTTCTACCCTGCCCCTTTGTGCGTTTTGCGCACTTTTTACTGCTTTCTTGTTCCTCGGTTCTACCGAGGAACAAGATGGCTGCCAACACTTCCTGGTTTGGAGTGTTGACAGCCAATTAGCAGACAGCTCGTGATCGGGAGGGTGCGCGAATCCGACGCGGCCATAGATATATATGTACTTTTACTTTGATTTTCTCAGCAACTACTGAACGGATTTACACCATTTAACAAAAGGGTTCTTTCTGAACCAAGAACTACCTCTTTGCCAAATTTGGTGTAATTCCGTTCAGCAGTTCGGGCTGTAGCCGTGTCTAAAGTTTCCTATGGGAAAATGAATGGGGAAAACACGTTTTGGGACCCCCTTTTTCTCGGCCCCCGCTTGACGAATCACCCTGAGCCTTTCAGGGTAGGAGCGGACCGGAGCGGGCCATAAAGTTTGAAAATTTCGCGAAGATTCGTCAACCGACGCAAGAGTTATTTCAAATAGAATGTCGCGGATATCCTATGGAAAATAGGTCCTAACTATAAATATCTACTGGCGACCGCTAGTAGATAATATATATATATATATATATATATACTACCTACTGGCGGTCGCCAGTAGGTAGTTATAGTTAGGACCTTGTTCCTATTCAAAAAGCGTTTTTTCTTTTACCAATATCTTTGGCGCCGTTTAACGAATCTTTGCGAAATTTTCAAAAGTAATGATTCACTCAGGTCAGCTCCTGTCTTGAAAGTTTCGGGGTGATTCGTCAAGCGAGGCCAAGAAAAAAGGGGGGTCCCAAAGCGCGTTTTCCCCATGTTATTTTTCATAGGAATTTTGAAACAGGCTACAGCCTGAACTGCTGAACGGAATTTCACCAAATTTGGCAAAAAGGTAGCTCTTGGTTCAGAACTCGCCCTTTTTTTTAATGGTGTAAATCCGTTCAATTGTTGCTGAGAAATTAAAAAAATAAAAATGTATATATCTGAGCACTGAGGAGGGTTCGCAAACCCTCCCGATCACGAGCTTAATTCTGATTGGCTGCCAACACTCCAAACCAGAATGTGTTGGCAGCCATCTTGTGACTTGGTCATCGAGTCACAAGAAATCAGTCGAAAAAACATTAAAAAACAAGAAAAGGGGGCAGGGTAGAAACACCCTGACCCCCTAGGCCTGCTCAGGGCCAAAAAAAACATTTTGTTTTTTAAAAAATCGGCCGAATTCGCGCTGGGTGCGTGAATCCGGCCCAAAAAATAATAAAAACTAAGCGCGGGCGCACGCGCTTCATTTTCTATAAGCCCCTGGGTGGGCCAGGTCCCGGGGGCAATGCCCAATTAATTAGCGGGGGCCTGTGGGGGCTCCCGCAGCCCCGGGGACCACCACCTCCCCGGGGCTTTTTATTTAAAATGTGTGGGGTGGGGCTCCTGCCCCCGCACGCTGCCCCAGGGACCACCGCCTCCCCAGGGCATTTACATTTTTGTGCAGGGGGGCCTCGCAGGCCCCCCCAAGCTCCGGGGACCACCACCTCCCATGGGCTATATATTTTCAATGCAGGGGTGCCACGCGGCCCCCCCGCAGCCCCAGGGACTGCCCCTCCCCGTGGCTACAATTAAAAACTCTGTGTGGGGGGGCTCGAGTCCCCCCACACTGCCCCAGGGACCACCACCTCCCCGGGGCACTTATTATTGTAATACGGGGTCCGTTGCAGACCCCGGCCCTGGGGACCACCACCTCCGCTGTGCAAATGTAGAGAAGGAGGGCAGCACGGCCCCCCTCCTGGAGCCATAAATGGCCTTGGGGACCACCACCACCCAGGGCTGGCTCCTGCAATGTCCCGGGGTGCCCACCCCCGGGACATTGCTGTTTGCTATGGCAGGGCAGGAGCACGGCTCCCGCCCTGCCATAGCAAACACTGCTTTGCTTCTTCCAAGAAGCAAAGCAGAATTGCTTTTGGGCAAGGGGAGCTGCATGTTATCAGTTCCCCTTGCCCAAAAGCAATGCCGGCTCCAGCAGGAGGCGGGGAGCTAGCTGGGACCGTGGGGTCATTGGCGCTCGCCCCACGGTCCCCAACTTGAGGGCCGGCCCCGGGGGATGGGGTCCCCGGGGCCATAATTGGCCTTAGGATGGGGGCCATGCAGCCCCCCTCCCCAAAAAATCCAGGCTGGCCAGGCCCCAGGGGATGGGGTCCCTGGGGCCAGAAGTGGTCAAGGCATGGGGGGCCACGTGGCCCCCCTCCCGTACTCTATAATTAAAAAAAAAAAAAAAAGAGGCAATGCCCCAGGGGATGGGGTCCCCGGGCCCTTATTGGCCTCAGGAGGGGGGCCACATGGCCTTCCTCCAAAATTAAAAAAAAAATAATGCTGACCAGGCCCCATGGGATGGGGTCCCCGGGGCCAGTAGTGGCCCAGGGAAGAGAGGCCACGCGGCACCATTCCCGTTTTTTTATTTTGTTTTAAAAATGCTCAGGCCCTGGAGGATGGGGTCCCCAGGGCCCAAAAAATACTAAAATAAGGCGGGCCACACAGCCCCCCTTCTAAAAATATTTTTTTTAAAGAAAAGCCGTCATCTCGCCAGAGGCCCCGCCCCTTCCCTGCACCACTCTGCAAATGCGCCCCCTGGCGTGTTCTAACTTGGGGGATTAAGTCCCCTTCATTCCTGGGGGTGCCTGCAGGCCAACTAGCCCACCAGGTAACTCCTGTAAGCCCCACACAGGGGGATTGCTGAGAGGTGGTCCTAGGCCACACCCCTTTTTACACCACTCTGCAAACGCTCCTCTTGGTGCACTGCTGGTGGGGCAATGAGGTCTTGTAGACTTCATCCCTCGAGCAGCAGTGCGCCAGGAGGCGCGTTTGCAGAGTGGTTTAAAAAGGGGGCGTGGCCTCAGACCACTCTCAGCAAACCAGCTGTATGGGGCTTACTGGAGGTAACAGGAGGGCTAGTTGGCCCCCAGGGACCCTCAGGAGGAAAGGGGACTTCATCCCCCAACCAAGAGAGCACCAGGAGGCGCATTTGCAGAATGGTGGACAAAGGGGGCGTGGCCTGTGTCCACCTATCAGCAATCCCACTATCTGGGGCATACTGGAGGTATCAGGTAGGCTAGTTAGCCCCTAAAAACCCCCAGCAGCGAAGGGGACTTTAATCCCCATCCAAGAGCACGCCAGGGAGTGCGTTTGCAGAGTGGTGGGGAAAGGGGGTGTGGCCTGCTATGACAACTTAGCAATCCCGCTGTGTGGGACTTAGTGGAGGTAATAGTAGGGGTAGTTGGCCCCCAAGGTTGTCCTTGGGGGCCAACTACCTCTCCTATTACCTCCACTAAGTCCCACACAGTGGGATTACTAAGAGGTCTTCGGAGGCCACGCCCCCCCTTTCTCCACCACTCTGCAGACGCGCCTCCTGTCACTGTACTGGTTGGGGGATGAAGTTCACTTTACTCCTGAGGGATTTTTTGGGGCCAAGAAGCCCTCCTGGTACTTCCTGTAAGTCCTACGCAGTGGAATTCCTGAGCGCTGGTCAGAGGCCCAGCCCCCTTTCTGCACCACTCTGCAAACGCGACTACCAGTTAAAGAAGCATTTGTAATGTAACAGGTCTCGCATTTGCAAGAGTTAGAGCTACTGGCGTTGTAAATGTAAAAGATTTTTACTGATGTTTTTTGGTGTAGAGTGGATGTGCGTTGTGTGTTGTGGAATTATGTGGTATGATGTGCAGTAAAATTATGTGGATAGAAAGTATGTGGTATTTAGTGTAGAGGAATTATATGTAGAGTGGGATTATGTGTTATGGAGTGTAATTATGTGGTATGATAGTCAGTGATGTGGAGTGGTAACCTAAGGTTTAGTCTTCCTCGTTTCCATAGAAGCTAAACTATAAACTTAATGAGACAAAAAAAAGAAGGAACCACGGAGGAGAACTTCTGGACCTAGTCAGAGGTATGAGCATGGCCACTGGAATTATGCGACTGTTCGGCTGCACCGATTTTAGCACAATTATAAATTTTCCACATTAGCCACATAACCCATCGTCTGCTGCCTAATCTACAGTTTTGAACAAAAAAAGCCTTGTTTCTACCACAAATGGCTCAAACATTGCCAAAAATACAGCGACACGTGTTAATGCGTGGTGGAAGGTCCTTTACAAAGCTGGAATGGTCACCTGTTACTTATTGCTAAATGTGGGTATTAAATTGGTACTAATGGTGCGCAAACAACTATTGCTTCTTTCTGCGCATCTCTTGCCTCTTTCTGCATTTTCCTTGCCTTTTTCTGTACCTTTTTTCTTCTTTCTGCACCTCTCTTGCCTCTTTCTGCATATCTGTTGCTTCTTTCTGCAACTCTCTTGCCTCTTTCTACACCTCTCTTGCTTCTTTCTACACCTCTCTTGCTTCTTTCTGCACATTTCTTTCTCTTTCTGCACCTCTCTTGCTTCTTTCAGCACTTCTCTTGCTTCTTTCTGCATTTCTTTTGCATCTTTCTGCACCTCACTCTCTTCTTTCTGCACCTCACTTGCTTCTTTCCACACCTCTCTTGCTTCTTTCTGCACCTCTCTTGCCTCTTTCTGTACCTCTCTTGCCTCTTTCTACACCTCTCTTGCTTCTTTCTACACCTTTCTTCCTCTTCCTGCACCTCTCTTGCTTCTTTCGGCACTTCTCTTGCTTCTTTCTGCATTTCTCTAGCTTCTTCCTGCACCTCTCTTGCTTCTTTCTGCACTTCTCTTGCTTTTTTCTGCATTTCTCTTGCTTCTTTCTGTGCCTTTCTATCTCTTTCTGCACCTTTCTTCCTCTTTCTGCAATTCTCTTGCTTCTTTCTGCACCTCTCTTGCTTCTTTCTGCACCTCTCTTGCTTCTTTCTGAGCCTTTGTTCCTTTTTGCACCTCCCTCTCTTCTTTCTGCACCTCACTTGCTTCTTTCCGCACCTCTCTTGCTTCTTTCTGCACCTCTCTTGCCTCTTTCTGTACCTCTCTTGGCTCTTTCTACACCTCTCTTGCTCCTTTCTACACCTTTCTTCCTCTTCCCGCACCTCTCGTGCTTCTTTCGGCACTTCTCTTGCTTCTTTCTGCATTTCTCTAGCTTCTTCCTGCACCTCTCTTGCTTCTTTCTGCACTTCTCTTGCTTTTTTCTGCATTTCTCTTGCTTCTTTCTGTGCCTTTCTATCTCTTTCTGCACCTTTCTTCCTCTTTCTGCAATTCTCTTGCTTCTTTCTGCATTTCTCTAGCTTCTTCCTGCACCTCTTTTGCTTCTTTCTGCACTTCTCTTGCTTTTTTCTGCATTTCTCTTGCTTCTTTCTGTGCCTTTCTATCTCTTTCTGCACCTATCTTCCTCTTTCTGCAATTCTCTTGCTTCTTTCTGAAACTCTCTTGCCTCTTTCTGCACCTCTCTTGCCTCTTTCAGCACCTCTCTTGGCTATTTCTTCATCTCTTCTATACTTCTCTTGCTTCTTTCTGCACTTCTCTTCCTCCTTTCTGTGCCTTTCTTCCTTCTTCCTCGTTCTGCAATTCTCTTGCTTCTTTCTGCACCTCTCTTGCTTCTTTCTGCACCTTTCTTGCTTCTTTCTGTGCCTTTCTTCCTCTTTCTGCACCTCTTTTGCCTCTTTCTGAACCTCTTTTGCCTCTTTCTGCACCTCTATTGCCTCTTTCTGCACCTCTCAGCTATTTCTGCATCTATCTTGCTTCTTTCTGCTCCTCACTTGCTTTTTTCTGTACTTCTCTTCCTCCTTTCTGTGACTTTCTTCCTCTTTCTGCACCTTTCTTCCGCCTTCTGCAATTCTCTTGCTTCTTTATGCACCTCTCTTGCTTATTTCTGCACCTTTCTTGCTTCTTTCTGTGCCTTTTTTCCTCTTTCTGCACCTCTAGTGCCTCTTTCTGCACCTCTCTTGCCTCTTTCTGCACCTATGTTGCTTCTTTCTCTACTCGTCTTGCCTCTTTCTGCACCCCTCTAGCCTCTTTCTGCACCCATCTTGCCTCTTTCTGCACCCTCCTCCCTCTTTCTGCACCTCTCTTGCTTCTTTCTGTACCTCTGTTGCTTCTTTCTGCACTTCTTTTGCCTCTTTCTGCACCTCTCTTGCTTCTTTCTGCACCCCTGTTGTCTCTTTCTGCACTCGTCTTCCCTCTTTCTGCACCTCTCTTGCTTCTTTCTGCACTTTTCTTTCTTCTTTCTGCACCTCTCTTGCTTCTTTCTGCGCTCTTCTTCCCTTTTTTGTATCCCTCTTGCCTCTTTCTGCAGTTCTCTTGCCATTTTCTGCACCTCACTTGCCTCTTTCTGCACCTCATTTGCCTCTTTCTGCACATCTCTTGCTTCTTTCTACACCTCTGTTGCTACTTTCAGCAATTCTCTTGCCTCTTTCTGCACTTCTATTGCTTCTTTCTGCACCTCTCTTGCATCTTTCTGCACCTCTGTTGCCTCTTTCTGCACCTCACTTGCTTCTTTCTGCACCCCTCTTGCCTCTTTCTGCACCCCTCTCCCCTCTTGCTGCATCTCTCTTGCCTCTTTCTGTACCCCGTTCCCTCTTTCTGCACCTTTCCTGCCTGTTTCTGCACCTCACTTGCCTCTTTCTGTACCTCTGTTGCTTCTTTCTGCACTTCTCTTGCCTCTTTCTGCACCCTTCGTGCCTCTTTCAGCACCTCTGTTGCTTCTTTCTGTACTTCTCTTCCTTTCTGCACCCCTCCTGCTTCTTTCTGTACCCCTCTTGCCTCTTTGTGCACCTCTCCTACCTATTTCTGCACCCCTCTTGCCTCTTTTTGCACCTCTGTTGGTTCTTTGCACTGCTCTTGCTTCTTTCTGCACTTCTTTTGAACATTTCTTCATCCCTCATGCCTCTTTCTGCACCCCTGTTCCTTATTTCTCTACCTCTCTTGCTTCTTTCTGCACTTCTCTTGCTTCTTTCTGCACTGCTCTTGCTTCTTTCTGCACCTCTCTTGCAAATTTCTGTATCCCTCTTACCTCTTTCTGCACCCCTGTTCCCACTTTCAGTACCTTTCTTGCCTGTTTCTGCACCTCTCTTGCCTCTTTCGGCACATCTGTTGCTTCTTTCTGCACTTCTCTTGCCTCTTTCTGTACCCCACTTGCCTCTTTAAGCACCTCTGTTGCTTCTTTATGTAAATCTCTTGCTTCTTTCTGCACCTCTCTTGTCTCTTTCTGTACCACTTTTGCCTCTTTGTGCACCTCTCCTGACTCTTTCTGCACCTCTCTTGCCTTTTTCTGCAGTTCTCTTGCCTCTTTGTGCACCTCTTTTGCTACTTTCTGCACTTCTCTCTCTCCTCTTTCTGCACCCCTCTTGCCTCCTTCTGTACCTCTTTTGCTTTTTCCTGCACTTCTATTGCCTCTTTCTGCACCTCTCCTGCTTCTTTCTGCACCCCTGTTGTCTCTTTCTGCACCCCTGTTGTCTCTTTCTGTACTCGTCTTCCCTCTTTCTGCACCTCTCTTGCTTCTTTCTGCACTTCTCTTGCTTCTTTCTGCACCTCTCTTGCTTCTTTCTGCACCCTTCTTCCCTTTTTTGCATCCCTATTGCCTCTTTCTGCTGTTCTCTTGCCCTTTTCTGTACCTCTCTTGCCTCTTGCTGCACCTCATTTGCCTCTTTCTGCACTTCTCTTGCTTCTTTCCACACCTCTGTTGCTGCTTTCAGCAATTCTCTTGGCTCTTTTTACAATTCTCTTGCTTGTTTCTGCACCTCTCTTGCGTCTTTCTGCAACTCTGTTGCCTCTTTCTGCACCTCACTTGCTACTTTCTGCACCCTCTTGCCTCTTTCTGCACCCCTCTTTTCTCTTTCTGCACCTCTCTTGACTCTTTCTGCACCCCTGTTCCCTCCTTCTGCACCTTTCATGCCTGTTTCTGCACCTCTCTTGCCTCTTTCTGTACCTCTGTTGCTTTTTTCTGCACTTCTCTTGCTCTTTCTGCAACCTTCACGTCTCTTTCAGCACCTCTGTTGCTTCTTTCTGCACTTTTCTTCCTTCTTTCTGCACCCCTCCTGCCTTTTTCTGTACCTCTATTGCCTCTTTGTGCACCTCTCCTACCTTTTTCTGCACCCCTCTTGCCTCTTTTTGCACCTCTGTTGGTTCTTTCTGCACTGCTCTTGCTTCTTTCTGCACCTCACTTGCCCCTCCTTGTACTTCTATTACTTCTTTCTACACCTCTGTTGCTTCTCTCAGCAATTCTCTTGCCTATTTCTGCACTTCTCTTCCTTCTTTCTGCACCCCTCCTGCCTTTTTATGTACCTCTCTTGCCTCTTTGTGCACCTCCCCTACCTTTTTCTGCACCCCTCTTGCCTCTTTTTGCACCTCTGTTGGTTCTTTCTGCACTGCTCTTGCTTCTTTCTGCACCTCACTTGCCCCTCTCTGTACTTCTATTGCTTCTTTCTACACCTTTGTTGCTTCTCTCAGCAATTCTCTTGCCTCTTTCTGCACTTCTCTTCCTTCTTTCTGTAACCCTCCTGCCTCTTTCTGTACCTCTTTTGCCTCTTTGTGCACCACTCCTACCTCTTTCTGCACCCCTCTTTCCTCTTTTTGCACCTCTGTTGGTTCTTCCTGCACTGCTCTTGCTTCTTTCTGCACCTCACTTGCCTCTTTCTGCCATTCTCTTGCTTCTTTCTACATCTCTGTTGCTTCTTTCAGCAATTCTCTTGCCTCTTTCTGCACTTCTCTTGCTTGTTTCTGCACCTCTCTTGCGTCTTTCTGTATCTCTGTTACCTCTTTCTGCACCTCACTTGCCTCTTTCTGCACCCCTCTTGCCTCTTTCTGCACCCCTCTCCCCTCTTTATGCACCTCTCTTGCCTCTTTCTGCACCCCTGTTCCCTCTTTCTGCACCTTTTCTGCCTGTTTCTGCACCTCTCTTGCCTCTTTCTGTACCTCTGTTGCTTTTTCTGCACTTTTCTTGCTCTTTCTACACCCTTCGCGCCTCTTTCAGCACCTCTGTTGCTTCTTCCTGCACTTCTCTTTCTTCTTTCTGCACCCCTCCTGCCTCTTTTTGTACCTCTCTTGCCTTTTTGTGCACCTCTCCTACCTTTTTCTGCACCCCTCTTGCCTCTTTTTGTACCTCTGTTGGTTCTTTCTGCACTGCTCTTGCTTCTTTCTGCACCTCACTTGCCTCTTTCTGTACTTCTATTGCTTCTTTCTACACCTCTGTTGCTTCTTTCCGCAATTCTCTTGCCTCTTTCTGCACTTCTCTTCCTTCTTTCCGCACCCCTCCTGCCTCTTTCTGTACCTCTCTTGCCTCTTTGTGCACCTTTCCTACCTCTTTCTGCACCCCTCTTGCCTCTTTTTGCACCTCTGTTGGTTCTTTCTGTACTGCTCTGTCTTCTTTCTGCACCTCATTTGCCTCCTTCTGACCTTCTATTGCTTCTTTCTACACCTCTGTTGCTTCTTTCAGCAATTCTCTTGCCTCTTTCTGCACTTCTCTTGCTTGTTTCTGCACCTCTGTTGCGTCTTTCTGCACCTCTGTTGCCTCTTTCTGCACCTCACTTGCTTCTTTCTGCACCCCTCTTACCTCTTTCTGCACTCCTCTCCCCTCTTTCTGCACCCCTATTCCCTCTTTCTGCACCTTTCCTGCCTGTTTCTGCACCTCTCTTGCCTCTTTCTATACCTCTGTTGCTTCCTTCTGCACTTCTCTTGACTCTTTCTGCACCCTCTGCGCCTCTTTTAGCACCTCTGTTGCTTCTTTCTGCACTTCTCTTCTTTCTTTCTGCACCCCTCCTGCCTCTTTCTGTACCCCTCTTGCCTCTCTGTGCATCTCTACTACCTCTTTCCGCACCCCTCTTGCCTCTTTCTGCACTTCTCTTGCTTCTTTCTACACCTCTGTTGCTTCTTTCAGCAATTCTCTTGCCTCTTTCTGTACTTCTCTTGCTTGTTTCTGCACCTCTCTTGCATCTTTCTGCACCTCTGTTGCGTCTTTCTGCACTACACTTGCTTCTTTCTGCACCTCTCTTGCCTCTTTCGGCACCTCTGGTGCTTGTTTCTGCACTTCTTTTGCCTCTTGCTGCAACTCTGGCTTAGAGGTAGTTTTAATCACCCTGCCCTATTATGTACTAGGGCCTTACAGGGGAGGTCATGCCAATCACAGGGGTACCCCAACCCATAGTGTACCCTAGTGTATGTAGGTGTTTTCACTGTATTCTAAGTGTCTTTCAGCATAGCACTGGCTCTGGGCCTGGTTAGTCAGAGTCAGTTACCACCAGTACCAGTCAGCAAAAAGTTGGGGGCACAGGATGACTTTGCAACAAGGCCTCTTTCTGCCCCTCTGTTGGTTCTTTCTGCATATCTCTTGCTTCTTTCTTCACCTTTTTTCCTCTTTCTGCACATGTCCTACCTATGTAGGCATAGTTAGAAATTAGCATTTAAAAAACCTTTGAAATTCACTGAAACAAACCAGAGGTTTCAGGGACGTTATAGTTAGGAATTAGCATTTAAAAACCTTAGAAATTCACTGAAAAAACCATAGGTTTCAGGGACGTTATAGTTAGAAATTAGCATTTAAAAACCTTTGAAATTCACTGAAAAAACCATAGGTTTCAGGGATGTTATAGTTAGAAATTAGCATTTAAAAAACCTGTGAAATTCACTGAAAAAACCATAGGTTTCAGGGATGTTATAGTTAGTTGGACATTTCATTCGTACAAAACCAGAGAAATTCGGCCGTAATAGTTAGTTGAGCTAACTATAACTCGCTCCCCCGCAATGCACTGCTGATGATGTCACATATTACATCACTCATGACATGGTCAGTGACATCACTGATGACATCACTGATGACATCTCAAATGACATCACTGATGACATCATCCACTTAATATCTGATGCACCTCTTCACACCCTAATATAACTTTTCATACACCTACTCTAAAATATAGACTACCATTCTCAAAACCATAGACACACCAATTCCAGTAAGTACATACCCCCTCACTGATTCATAGGTCTACACACACATCCACTCACCCATACAGTCACTCATACACGCAGTCACTCATCAATGCAGCCACTGATATATGCACTCATGCACCCATACAGACACTCACACACTGCCACTCACCCATAGTTACTCACATGCCTAGTGATTCACCCAAAGAATCAATCACACTGCCATTTACTCACCTATACAGTTATACACACACCACCTCACTTATTCATACAGATACTAATACATACTTACTCTCATCTACAATCACTCACAGAAGCACACACTCACCCATATAGCCACTCTCACACTCACTCACTCACACAGTCACTTATATACTCCAACACTGTCATATACTGCCTTTCACATATGCAGTTACTCACCCATATACTACTGAGCCATACGCACACTCACTCAACCATACCGTCCCTCACAGACGCAATCATGAATGCATACACCCAGGGATTCACCCTCTCATACATCCATGCAGGGAGTCACACAGCCTCTCACCCACCCACACAGACACTCAGGCACCCATACAGGTACTAAGAAAACTAATCAATAACCCATATAGACACTCATGCACCTACTCACCGACCCATGCAGCCACTTACACAGCAACTGACAGACTGATACACACATTTACACAGATTATTCACTCACCCTTACATTCACTAAGACACGTTTAATCACTCACTTATACTATCAGTCACGCACCCAACAAATCATCCATACAGACACTCATACACCCACTCATTCGTCAATACACCTTGGCCTATATATATATATATAAAACATATTTAAACTTTACAGAAACACACAGTCACTGGATGATGTCATCAGTGATGTCATTTGAGATGTCATCAGTGATGTCATCAGTGATGTCACTGACCATGTCATGAGTAATGTAATATGTGACGTCATCAGCAGTGCATTGAGGTTTTGTATGAATGAAATGTCCAACTAACTATAATGTCCCTGAAACCTATGGTTTTTGTCAGTGAATTTCAAAGGTTTTTTAAATGCTAATTTCTAACTATAACGTCCCTGAAACCTATGGTTCTTTCAGTGAATATCAAAGGTTTTTTAATGAAACCTATTGTTTTTTCAGTGAATATATATATATATATATATATATATATATATATATATATATATATATATATATATATATATATATATACACAGCAATTGCCAGATCCCTCCATACGTTCCTTCCAACGCGAATGAAGAGACATGGTCCGCGGCTCAATTATTTTTGGCATATTTATTTGGAACAAACAACAGGAGCAAAAATTCTGCCCAACGCTTTTTAGAGCCACTCACTCCTTGATAATGGGTTAGGTTATGCTTGCACTTTCCCCATATAAATACACCACGTCTTAAAAAAAGTGTAACATAAAGGTCCGACTCGCCTACAGTGCCTCTTATATAGACAATGCATCAGCTTCTTTGTAACATTGTAACTTTCTTTGACAATGATTAAACATGTATAGATACCATCTGTTCCAATTTCACGTAAGAACTTAAATCATAACATTTTGGCCAAAAATCTTGGCCATTATGAAACATTCTGACTTTCTTTAACAAGCATTAAAACATTATGGATACCATCTGTTCCAATTTCACATGATGAATTAAATCATTGCATTATTACCAAATATCAGTGGCATGTATCAACCTTATAGAGAGAGACCCTTAAAAGGACACCTTAATTGGTTTTCTGATTTGCTACACAATATGAATAGATAACGCAGGGTCAATCAATTACTTATTTATAAGATGTCACCTGAGCTTTTTTTGTCACACATGGCCCAATGTTATTACCCTCCCATTTCATTACTGGAGAACAGCCACCTCTTACAGGTTCACTACTAGATAGTTTAGCCCAAGTGGACAAATATGGCTATCTTAATGCCTGGGCTTATCTTATCTCTCTCTCTATCGGAAACCTGACATATGTAAAGTGCATTAAGATCCCTGCCATATTCCTCAATTTATTGACCCATGTGCGTAACATCTCGTTACTTTTTAAACAAAGTTATATTCTATTTTCAGCCCTTATGGACAAGCTGTTATGCCCAAGTAGGCGAATGTCCCATGTTATTCACTAATAGCAAACAGATTGTACCCAATTGAGCAGGTGTCACAGTCCATCTGAGTATTTTAAAAGAACAGAAAGAAAGTCTTGTTCTATGCAGATACTAAGACCCAGCTGGGCTAGATATATTTGGCTCTCTTGCATTCCTTGTTCATAATAGTGGCACAAGGAGCTCCTGTGAAAAATAAAAAGACAAAAGTATGGTGCCATCCATATTCTGCAATTCATTAAAAACTAGTAAACATAATAAACCAACATTTAAGAGAATAAAAAAGGAGGTTTCGGCAAAGAGAAGAAAATTCATAATATATTCTATCCTATAACTCTAACCGATTCAAAGTGACAGTGTTCCTCAGGGAGTGGCAAGTACATGGTGAACCTAAGTGTACTGCCAGTTCTTCATCCATATTCAGTCCTCCTGGATGTGAAGTCCCTTATCTGATGATGCGTTTTTACTCCAATCTTCTCAGTTCCTTCATTCTGTTCCACCCTCTATCTAGAATAGGAATCCTGTCTAAACATAGAACCTCAAAAGATTGATGTTTTTGTCATGTTTTAACTTAAAGTGCCAAGCAATAGTGTTTTGCTTATCTTCATTTATAATCACTCTCATATGCTCCAGCACTCTTTTTTTCGCTTTATAGATCATACTTCCAATGTAATATTTATCAACTGGGCAGCACAATGCATACACACAATATTCTGAGTTACATGTGAGGTGTTTCATTATTCTATATGGTCGATGGTCCATTGATAATTGGACCATCTTACAGTTGGTACTGTACTCACATGCTTTACATGTGCCACATGTAAAGAAGCCTTGTATATTACTGGTGTTTCCGCCAGAATCAAGTGGCTCTGACTGAGAATATCCTTAAGAGAAATTCATCTTCTGGAAGTTACTTGTGGACTGCCACCGTTATGTTCAATCAAGTGTTCATATGTTTTCAATACTTCCCAAAATTTAATCAGGCTACATCTCACCTCCGATGCCTGACTATGGAAGGACGTGATAAATCTTATCGGTTGAACCTCTCAACTATTCTTCACTTTGAGGGCTAAAAGCTCATCTCTTTTAACATTTCTGACCTTCTCACATGCCTGTTAAGAGTTTTGGGAGAGTACACTCTTTCAAAAAATCTATATCTCATTCTCTTCATCTTTTCTTGAAAGGCCTTTCCTGAGCTACAGATTCTTTTTGCTCTAAGTAATTCATCATAAGGGATGCTTTCTATTAGATTACTGGGACAGCAACTTCCTACATGAAGCAAGCTGTTGCCTGCTAATCTCTTTCTGAAAGAGTTTACTCTCCAGTTTTTTCTTACATACTTCCAATTGTAGATCCAGGAATTCTATTTTAGTTCGATGTATGTGGCAAATGAATTTGAGATTAAGCAAGTTATAATTATGGATGTTTACAAACTCATGGGACTCTTCCAAACTCCCTTTCCAGATGCAGAAAATGTCTACATAGCACACCTAGAGGACGATCTGTTCATCAAAATGATAGATGTTGCTGATGACCTGCTCCTCCCACAAGTCAAGGTAAAGACCCGCATAGCTGGGGGTGAAGCAGGTCCCCATTGCTGTCCTCTGGATTTGCCTATAGATGTCCTTATCAAAAAAGAAGAAATTATTAGTTAGACATGCATACATCATGTAAAAAAGCATCTTTGTATGAAGAAGATAGGATAATGACTAAGCTCTCAAAAAAGGTCTACTTGCCTTGATTCCTGAATCATGGGGTATACAGGTATACAGGCTATTCACATAAAGGCACATAAGCTTGCAATGTTGTTCTTCCCATGTAATACCATCAATCAATCTCAAGAAATCACCTGTATCTCTTATATATGAGGGGAGAGACTGAACAAAAGTTCTCAGAAAAAAGTCAACATACTTTGATGTATTTTCAAGCATGTTTCCCCTGGAACAGACAATTGGTCTCCCAGAGGGGTTAACCGGGTCTTCGTGAAGTTTCGGTAAGAGATAAGGTGCGAGTAATTTTGGGAAACTACAGTTGAGGATATGAAATGCTTCCCATTCTATCAGGTTCTGATCTTTCCAGGTCTTCTGTTTTTCTTGGTAATCTTTGTTGGCTTTCTCAAATTTCTGTCTAGTTGATAGCTCATAATTGCTCTTATTTCTCAGTTGTCTATGCCCATCATTTAGGTATAAATTTAATGGCCAATTCACTGTTACCTCCTTTGTCGAATTTCTTATTGACAATACTCTTATTCTCCTTCAATTACTTGTGAGCCTCAAGGTGTTTCTTTTCCAAAAATTCCTTGAATGTATTTTCTTTTCTTTTCAATTATCTTAAATTCTTTTATCATTCATTGTTCAAATACATCAATGGCATCATTTACCATATGTGGCATAAAGATCGACTTGGGTTTGAAACCACTTGGACTACCACAATCAAGATCAATATCCTCATTGATCAAATTTAAAACAGGGTCAGCTATCCAATTCCCATCTCCTTCCAATTCCCCCATAGTATGGAGAATATCAATATCACCTATTTACAAAGTTGAGGGTTTTTCCCTCTTTTTTTATAGTCATGCAGGAGGCTTGGTAGAATACCATCGTTTTAATTTCAGTTTTCTAGTAAAATGCATTTGTTCTATTCAGCTATTAGTATAGTCGAATTGTGCTGCTGGACAGAAAGAAAGGCCTAAAGACAAAACTTCAGTTTGGGGATCAGTGAGAACAAGATTGGATACAATTACCACTGTCTTTCTATCCATTATTTTGTAGCTGTTTACCCTTTTGTTTGGATTCCCATGGGGCTTGCTGTATTTTCCTGCTTCTTTTTGTCTCTTTTGTTGCCTCCTTTGCCGCCTCGTCCGTGACCTCCATCTGTTGACCAACAAGTTTGTAGAACTCAGACTGCAAACAATTAACAAAAATTTTATCGGCATGAATGACGAAGTTTTGGCCAAAATATATTTACAAGGATTAAAATGGGTTTTTACCATAAAGATCTATTGTAGCAATACATGTTACTTGGTCCAGGCAATTGATTTTATGTCCGCTAATAAACTGAATTCAAAGGTCAGTGCTGAAAAGGCATTCAATTTAGTTAATCAGGTGGCCCTATTTTCAACTCTTGCAAAGTGTGATTTTCCTAGGCAATTTGTAATGATGCTTGAAAATGTATATAAGAATGCAGGAGCTAGAATCGTTATAGATTCCAAGGAGATTGGTTCTGTGGTAACGAGTAGGGGTACCTGCCAGGGGTGTCCAATGACACCTATACTATTCACTTTCTTTTATCAAGCCTCTGGTACCAAAATTATGTAATTGGCCTTCGAACTTCAAACCTATAGTGGGGATGTCTAAACTAAAACTATTTGATGACAACATGATTTTATATTTAAAAGTAGAGAAATATATTGTTTGAGGGAACTTAGAATACAATAAATCATTGTGGTGGGGGGGTACAAGATTAGTCATCTAATGTCAGAGCTTTTATTGTTTAATGCTGAAGAATGTGATATTCCAGAACTCTTAAGAGAATATTTATTCCCCAGTTGGTAATTCGCTAATTAAGTGTCTTGTTACTTTAAATATTTGTGATTCAAATAGCATATGTTACATGGCTACCCCTACAACAGTTATGAATTTATTCAATCAATGGTCTTCCTTACACTTACCATTCATAGGCCATGTTTCCCTCATCAAAACGCTGATCCTATCACTATTTTTATTTTTCTATTGTCCAAATCGAGATTAGTCATGCATATTTTCAAGAGATAGATTCCCTCTTCCGTAAATTCGTCTGGAATAATAACCATCCAAAAGTTCAATTCCAAATTCTTCAATTAAATAAAGCGTTGGCCCAGCTATGAGGTTACTACCATGCATCTCTTTTAGATAATCTGGTACGAATGACTCATGAGGGGAATGTATGATCATGTTTCCTATTAAAGTGGTAAAGGAATCAGAGATTGATCTGCCTGCTTCTCTAAAATCAGTAAAGCTGCCAAAAAACAATGTACACATGAGTACATGCTATCTCCATGCATATCAAGCATTTTTAAATAGCATAGTACTCCAAGTTGTCATGTCTTTATGTATTTAAAGGAGTGTAAATACTTGGGACTGGATATATCAAATAGCATATTAGAGAGCTGGAATGGAAACAGGTTCGTTTCAGTTGGGGATTTTATCTCAAATCAATCATGGGAAACTTGGGCAGAGGTCAACCTGTAGATTGATTATAGAAACCCCTCATTTTGGTTTAGTTTAGTTCAAATCAGCGGGTTTTCACCAATAATTCTGTAACAATGAATAAAGGTACTTACAAGATTATGAAACTACTTATATATTCTGCAGTATCAAAACAGTGCTGTAGCAAATGCGATTTGGCTTTCGGGGTTAATTTCATTTGTCCTTTACTTGTCAGGCATTGTGCGATTATTGGTACAATATTTTTCTGTGTTTGAATAATTTGCTTGGGGTAAATATTCAATCCAAAATATCACTGACATTGTTTGGGTGTCGAATATTGCATTTCTTTTGGAATGTCTATTGCTCGCCTCTTGGTTTTCTGCATTGAAAGTCAAAAGATAAACCCACTAGTGCACTAAAATGATTGGGATAAGATTGTTTGAATAATTATATGCTTTGAGAAACAACAGTTTAACCAAAATGTTATGCAATTTGGAAAGCGTCTAATCAGTTTCAGGATAACTGTATTTAGTGAGTTTAGAAAGAAAACGAGACTGTTTTTACGTGTTTTTAAATGTACGGTTGATAGTTGTGTAAATGGACTTTATTATGCACTTTATTTCATTCTTCTTATTTTGATCGTATCCTAACGCTGTAATGAACTTTGTACTGCATTTTGCACTTTATATTTGAATTTTGAATTTAATCTGCTAGTGATTGTGGTGAATGAAATGTTGTTCTTTTGTATAATCGTTGTTTATCTGTGCACTGCTCTATAAAAATAAATTACAAACAAAATCCATCCATGGATCACATTTCTTCGGTTTGCAATGTAATATACGCCAAGTCAGAAATAACTATCTGAGCTAATGCCCGTACTGAAGCAAAGGAATATATAATGTGACATAAACCCTGTGGATAAGATGAGGGTCATCCATTTATTTCCCACATCATAAAGAATACTTCCAGCTCATTAGGATTTATTTAATTGCCTCTTTAGACCAGTGGCCCTTTGCCCTATTAGTCTTTCTGGCATTGCCCCAGACGAAGTGCTTAATAGAACAAAGTTACAGGCAATGCTGGACATTCATCACACTTTACATTGGTAGGGCTTGTTAACTGAAGACACATTATTGAGGATCAAGTCGTTTATAGTTATGAGTGTAGCCTCAAATGCCTGGATGCCTTAAACGAGCAACTTTGGGGCCACATTAAAAACAACATGAATTATTTCCAAAAACAGGACAAAGCAAATTTGCAAAACATAAGTTGACTATATTTATGTAAAGGGAGCATGTAGCCTGCAAGCAATTCTGACAATTTGAGTGTAGGGAGTACCTAAGATAAACACTCATATTTGAAGTCTGAAAACAAATTGGTCGTTTTACAGTTATCACATTAAAAAGGTAGACATTTTAAACGCTTCAAGGGTGATGGTAATATCCTGTCCTTGCAACAGTGGTTCAGTGGTCGGGGGCATTTCTTTAAATATCTGCGGGTCTGGAATTATATGAAATCAAAAGGGTGAAATGTATTTTCCTCAGGAAAAGCCATTATTGACATCAAACAGAAAGGTTGGTGCAGAATATCTCTTGACTCTGCTAAATCAGAGAAAAATGTCATTGGCAATTGTGAGAATGGGGATTATTAGTTAAAGAGGTTTTGTGAATCCTCACCAAGTTTTACTGTTAACATTTTGTAGTTAGGTCTCAATAATTTAAACCTGAGCTCACCTTTTGGTAGCTGTAGCACAGAGCAGACAGGCATAACTTAGGAGCAATGTGTAAAGCATTTATCAGAAACCAAAACAGTTAAACAGCAGAAAACACAACACGTAAAAAATCCCACTCCAATTTATAGAAATAAAGTACAATTTAAGGCAGAAATAGACACCAAAACCCTAAAAATTGGATGAAGGGAACCGAATATATGATTTTTTGACATTTTATGTGAAAATAGCGCCCAAATGTGCAAAATGCCAATTACGGTTATCTGGTCACGCTAGACTGGGCCCAAGTCAAAACCTATGGCTGGCTATACGCTACTGCTGATCGGATACAGGGACTGGGTATGTCTGGGATTTCTGAAGAAAAGTCCTCGCCGACAGGTCGCCGGTGGGTTGGGATCTTAAGTATGGTTTAGATGATGGTAACCTGGAGAAGCATGCCTTCTCAATTTGAACCTTGGCTCCACCGTAAAACTTGAACGCACTATCTTCGACGGTGGGAAAGCTCTGAGAGGGTAAAGTCAGGAATCCGCACCCAGCAAGGTCTTGTTGGCGGTCAGATGCTGGTCGATGTTAGTCTCGGTGAAGTCCCTCTATGTTCAGACTTACAAGTTGAAATCCTTCCAGTGGTGGAAACTGACAAGCTGAATCTGACCAGCGATTTGATGTTGGTGACTGCGGCTTCAGTTCCGGATTCCCAGTCCAGTTTTGCAGGTTTTGTGGCCAGAGAGCTACACTCTAACACCAGAGAAGAGTATAAGTTTCCAGGACCTTTTGAGAGCCACTTGGAGCTAGTACTCATTCTCCCAGAAGCCACCAGCAAGTACAGGCCAAATCCAATTGTGACTAGTGAGCAGGACTCTTGGAAAACTAGACTTGTTGCAGATTTTGTGGCTCTGTAGCTGAACAGAAGTTCAGCCAACTGACCATTGGAATCCTCCTCTTTGTCCTGTGCACAAGCAGGAGCATGTCCAGCCCTTGGGGTCTCTCTCCACAGGTTCAACGGCAGATACAGTCCTTCTTTGGCTTCCACATGCCTAGAGGTGTTCTGAAGAAGGTGTCTTGGAGTTCCACATTTAGCCTGGCAGCATCTTGTTGGGCGCGGGAATTCCCTGATCAATATGGAAAAAGTTCTCAGGGCCACCCTGCCCACTTTCACATACGTTCCTTGGGGTTTTGCCCTAAACAATCCCACAATCCAAGAAGGCAGAACACTTTCTTCCCTTGGGCAGGTCTCTGAAAACATCCCTGAATTGTGTCTAGGTAAGTGAGAAACTCCCCTTGAACCCAGTTCTGAAACAGACTTTCCCCTCACTGGGATTGGTGTCATCCTGAAAACCTGGACAATGGAAGGGTCAGGCCCAGATGTGATCCACATCTGCCTGTGAAAGGGGATGCCCCTTTGAAGCTTGTGCAGTTGGTGGACAGATGTCCAAGGCCATTGTGTCAGGAGGTCACGTCTCCCTCCCCCCAAGTCCCTTTTGCTCCCGTTGCTGGGAGCCATTCAGACTTTCTTGCAGGGGCCCAGCAGGCTACCACATGACAGCTGGGGATTAACTCTAAAAAGGCTACCAGAGATTGTAGGCAGAAAAATAGTGACTTTGTAAAGCGACTATTTGTGAAATAGTTAGACAAAATTCTACTTTAGCTTTAAGTTGGATTTTGTTTAACTATAAATATGAGTGTTTGAAGTATTTTTTATGCAAGTGCCAATCTGAAGTTAGCATTATTAAGTGTGATAAAATAATCTAGGGCCAGATGTACGACGCATTTTGTGGTCACAAACGGCCCATCGGGCCATTTGCGACTGCTAAAATGCATTTATCTAATTACAAACCCTATTTTGTGAATCAGTAACCTATTGTCGAATCGCAAAATAGGGTTTGCAAATCGCTATTTGGAAGGGGGCTGCCAAGGGCGTTCCGTCCTAATAGCGAGCCGCAGGGGATGTTCACAGTTTGCTACCTACTTCAAGTAAGTGGTAAGCCAGTCACAAATGGGAAGGGGTCCTCAGGAGACCCCTTCCCCTTTGTGTATGGTAGCGAAAGAATTTTAAGAGCAGGCAGTGGTAATTAAACAGAAATGGTTCATTTTTATTTTTGAAACGCATCCCATTTTCCTTTAAGGAAAACGGGCTGTATTAAAAAAAAAACTGCTGCTTTATTTAAAAGCAAACACAGGCACGGTGGTCTGCTGTCCTCTGCAGGCTACCATCGCTGTGTTATTGCCCCAATCTGTCTCAAATTGCGACCTGCCTCATGAATATTGATGAGACAGGTCAATTTGCTACCCCATTGGGAATTGCTAATGTATCTGAGACACGTTAGTACATTTCATTTTGAGAGTTTCTAATTGAGAATCGCAAAAAATTGCAATTAGAAACTTACAAAATGAAATGGTTGTACATCTGTTCCCTAGTGTTTTATATGGCACAATCAGCCTTGCTACAGTGAAAAATGGGTTTGGGTTTATTTTTCACTGGAAGAACATGTAAAAACATAAAATACATAAGTCCTGCTTTTACATACTATGCACCCTGCCTTTGAACTGGTAAGGCCTACTTTAGGGGTGACTTATTGCTATTTAAAAGGAAGGTTTAGGCCTGACAAAACTGTGATTTTGACAGGTTGAAATAGCAGATTTAAAACTGCCCAGCTAGCTGCTGATGCTAGCCTAGAGTCATGTTTTACACTTATATGTGGTGGCACAATAAGTGCTGTAGTCTGCTAGTGCCATTTAACTTACAGGCCCTGTGCATATCTGGTACCATATACGAGGGACTTTGAGTTAAGGCAATTGTGCCAATCAGGGATTGTAAGCAATTCAACACGTTTTTAGGGGTCACAGCCCGTGCAATGGGGTCTGGTTAGCAGGGTCCCACTGTACAGAGTTCAAAAACCAACAGCCTCAGTCCAAAACAATGGAGGTGATCATGCAGAAAGATTCCTTTTCTAACAGTAATAAATCACAATGCCAGTTAAGGATTTATATCAAGCAAAGCGATGGTCATAGAACAATTCATCTCTCTCAAAGACGATTACATTATTCCTTAATGTAGATGCAAATGTTTAAGTTAATTATAAATGTGTTATTTTCGACCTTTTTTGCTGACACCTTTTTTCAACTACTCATGCAATGTATTTATGCCCTTTTGAATAAAAAAGAAAATATTTTTATAAAGACAATCTCATGTGTTGCCATTATATTTGCATTTATGGCTATAAATTGTAAGCACATTTTTGGCAATGTTTCTTTAAATAGTGAAAGACCAAGAGAATATATAGTTATGTAAAACAACTGCTGAACAAATATTAATTTAACCTTCGTGTGGTCATTGATCAATATAATTTCCACGTATTTGCGATATAGAACCTTAACCATGAGTCAGTGCTTTGTGTATATAGAATGTGAATATGTGGAAGGCTCAGTGTCATTTGAACATATTTCATCCGGAGATCAGTTTAGATCACAGTATTATTAGAGTTTGGGTAAAATGATTCGCTTTGAAAAAAATCTGTCAGAACAGCAGTCAAAGAAATCTGTATTTTAACAGTTAGCGATTTTTTCGAGCAGATAAGGAGAATAAAATATGGAAACCTGCTGCTGTGACAGCATAGCTCTTCTGAGTCGTGAAAGAATGACAATCAAAAATGACAGACATTTTCTTAACCTTCAGCAGACAATGCAAACACCATTGAGCTCACTCCGATCCATCTAACCCTTTCAACAAATATTACAAATAAATGATGACAACTTGACATTTACTTTACACTGGGTACTATTCCAAAGTGCTCGATCACTTTTTAATCAAGAGACATTTTAAAATCATCAAAAAGATACTTTATCTTTGCCATCTGGCGATTTGGAAACAAGTGGGCAGCACCTATTCTGAGAATAAGTGTTCAACTGTCCTTTAGTGTCATATCATGAGAAGCGAAGTAAGACAAGAATGTAGCAGGTGACTGCAAGAAAGGTTTCTATTGAGGCCAAGTACATCAGAGTGTGACGAAGAAACGTTAACATGCTAATGAATAGCTATCACTGCTGTGCTGTCTGTGCACAAGTGTTTCATTTTTTTTACATTTATCATCTGCTCATTCAAACAAATTCACCTATTTTCCCTGGTATGCTTCTACAAAACAGGACCAATTTTATATTTGCATGCCAAAAATAGGAGTGCGGTATTTTGTTTCTTTCAGTAACACAATTGAACAATACTTTGGTTTCTTTCCAGGCAGGTAAATATATATCTTGCTATGCAACCAGGAAAATATTATGTTGGTTATTCAGAGCAATTTCCAATATGTGTAGATTTTTGTCACATCTAGTACTGACAAATATTTAATATTTATGTCACACTAATTAATTATGAAGTGCTGTAGCTTTGATGGCATATGTTAACCTTAAGAAAGTAGAGAAAATAGAAAATCAATGGGCCTGTATAAGAAATTGGGCTACTGGTTTACTGGGGAGGAAGCCCTGGTCAAGCAGCAACCACAATCCTTGTCAGTGTAATGCACAAGCAAACCCCAAATTAACTTGTGCTCACACCCTTGGTAGCTTGGCACAGAGCACTCAAGCTTAATTTAGAGGCAATGTGTAAAGTATTTGTGCAGCACTTCAAACAGTATTACAGTGAAAACGCCACACAGAAAGGATCTGTCACCAAGTTAGAAACATGGGGGCTTATTTACAAGTCCCCTTGCCCCACTTTTGCGTCATTTTTAACATGGGAAAAGTGATATACGGGTGGCGCAAGGGGTTTTTAAGTAAGCCCCATAGAGCTTAATTTAATAAATAAAACTAGACCCAAATGGCAAACATTCCATCAGTAGAATAAGAGAGATTACATTTTAAAGATTTTATTATAAATAGTGCCAAAAGGCACAAAGCGCCAACTGTAAATATCCAGTTGCGCCAGACTGGGACAAAGACACTAGATCAGGCCGACCGCAGTGGACTGCAGGCCAGCGACAGGGACCCAGTTAGGACTGCTGAACAAAGTACCTTCAAACCTGGTTTGTTGAGTGTTGCGAGGATCCGCGTCAAAGATGTGTTGCGCAGCTGAGGCGATGCTTTGGTTCCAAATAGCGGTGAGACTGCGGTGTAATGTCCTGTTGCATCGACATCGAAGATCCCGTCAACGAGGGCTTGCGATGGAGAGTCTGGCATCAGGGATGCATTGTACAGTCAGGGCGATGCGCGGGTTCTGATGAGCTGCGAGGCTGCAATGTCGTCTAGGCAGCCGTTGATGCGGGGCCTGCACCAAGGACGCGTCACACAATGGCAGTTCTGACTACGATGTGGGCAGAAACGGCGATGCCGTTTTTTGCGATGGGTCCAATCCACGTAGAAGTAAAGATGCATCGGTTCTGCTCAGGGTTGTGCTATGCAGCAGAGGAGATGTGTTGGTTCTGCTGGATCCACAGAAGATGGCAGAGCACCTTTAACTCAGTTCCAAGGGCCCATGACTAGGATGACACCACTTGGCAGAGTACACTCACAGGTGGAGCAGTCCAGGTGCAGGTGCAAGGTTGTTGGAAGCCTGTTATGTCCCTGAGGCTGCTGATAAGAAGGCCAGCCAACTAGTCCTAGGAGTCACTCTGGGTTCAAGAGATGTAGGTCCAGTCCTTCTCACCCAGGCAGGAGGGTAGCAGGCAGCAGGTCAGCACAGCAAAGCAGTACATCAAGGCAGTAGTCCAGCAGAGTGAAGTTCGACAGCACAGCAGTTCTTCCTCCTGGCAGAGTATCCACAGGTCCAGAAGTGTGGTGAAGAGTTGGTGTCTGAGGTACATTTGTGCCTTTTAAGTGGGGAAGAAGCTTCTAGATGTTTACCTTTGAAGTCCCAAGTCATCTGACCTTCCCTGCCCTGGCTCCTGAGTAACTACAGGGGTATGCAGCCCTTTGTGTGGAGGCAGGACACAACCTATTCATGTGGAAGCAGGGCTGTGGCCAGCTCCTCCCTCCCATCCTGCCAGTGATTGTGCATCCAGGCACACCTAAGCTCCCTATTGTGTGTGGCTGTCTAGGAGGAATACACACAGCCCAACTGTGAGCTACACCCAGTCATGTGACCAGAGGAAGGCTACAGGCACTAAATGGCTAAGGCAAGAAAATGTCAACTTTCTAAAAGTTCCATTTTCAGAATTGCAATTTAAAATCCAACTTAACCATAAGTTAGGTTTTTAAATTGTGATTACAGAGACACCAAACATGAGCTGCTCATCTCTTCCCATTTGGAAATTACACTCATAAAATGTACTAAGGGAACTCCAATGTTATCCTATGGGAGAGATGTCCTTGCAGGAGTGAAAAACACATTTAAGAGTTTTTCACTACCAAGAGTAAACTTGAAAGGACAGATCCTACTTTTTAAATACATTGCACCCTACCACCTGGGATGTACATGGCCTACCCTAGGGGTGACTGATATGCATTAAAAAGAAGGTTTGGGCCTGGCAAAAGGTTTGTTTGCCAGGTTGAAATGGCAGTTTAAACCTACACACACAGGCTGCAATGGCAGGCCTGAGACATGTTTAAAAGTGCTACTTCAGTTGGTGGCACAATCAGTGCAGCAGACCTACTAGTAGCATTTATTTTCAGGCCCTGGGCACACGTAGTGCCACTTTACTAGGGACTTTTAAGTAAATTAAATACGCCAATTGGGTATAAGCCATTCTAACATGTTTTAAGGAGAGCGCAAAAGCAGTTACTACTAGTCAGCAGTGGTAAAGTGCACAGAGTCCTAAGGTCAACAAAAACGAATTCAGCAAATAAAAAAGGAGGAGGAAGACAAAAAGTCTGGAGATGACCCTGCAGAAACGGCCAAGTTCAACAGCCTGATTATGAGTGCTCCCGGGTCAGATAGAATAATTATCTCATCCCAAAAAATCTGACAACAAGGTGCTCTGAATTAATCACCTTTTTTGAGTTGCAGCTTAAAAATGGGACAAATATGCAGATTTTTGTGTTTATTGCATCAGAATCGGCACATTTCAGTAATTTCTAGCCATTTTTCACCTCCTAAATTTCAGTAGATTTGACCTGGTGAAATGTAACAGGGGCTGCAGACTTTAGTGCACTGGGAGATTACTGAGTGTCACAAACAGCGCACAACTTATAATCGCAACCCCGGTGCAAACAGGTGTTTGTGCATGGATCACTATTTACGAGGGCACTCACAGTCAGGCCCAAGGTGTTGCTCGGTTTATGTGCTCCATAAGTAATCTATTTCTTGGAAGACATCCTTATCGAGGATGATGGGGGTCTATTTGTGAGATGCTGTGGGAAGCTGCCCCTTGCACCCCTGACTTCGGCAATAATTCTGAGGGAGACACTTAGGTAGAAGGTAAAGCTATGTTGATGGATAGATAATGATGAGATGCATGTAGCATATTATGGCGTGCTGACCTCAGTACAACGAACTTCACTGGCTGCACTGAGCTATTGAGTCCCTGCGTCCTGTTTCCTATGAGGGTTTAAAAGCTTAGAGATTAAAAAGTGTTAGGAGCTGAAACAAGAATTGGAGAAAGGCCAAAGATATAGGTAGCACTATGACAACAATGCAGGGTCTTGGGACCCTTTCACCTGAGATGTAATACAAGAGAAAGATAGACTAATTCTGTGGTCTCCAACACAAGGCTGCAAAGTCGCGATGACGTACTATTGCAATGGCTCAAGGCTATGAGGTGCTAGAGTCAGAAGTAATGAGCTGCACTAGCTGTCAAACAGGAGAATATCTTGAAAAGTATCTTATTGTGTTGATGTAAATTCAGTGGAAGCAACACATTTGAATCTGCAGTGGCAATTCCCGGCTGGAGGTATGGTTTATTGACATAGTCAAAGAAAAGTTTCTTATTTTTGACTAAATACGCGTGAGCTTGTTGAACAGTTCAGAAAGATTTATATTGCGATTGCTGCTTGCATATGAGACTTTATTTTTGGGGGAAGTGTGATTGTTTAGTGATTTTAAAATAATGATATGTGAATATAGACAACTTGTCTGTTACCTGCACACTTTGTTCCCTGCTGATAGTGGTCATTCGGTTGGAACCGTACTTCCTGGTGCTGGTGCACTGCTCTAGGTATGGACGTCTCCCTACAAAAGGATAACGTGAGACCTTGCACATCCTCTCCAGCGTCGATTCGAAAGCATGCTAAAGCCAAGCCCATGTGTTCCAGGGCGCCCCCGAGAGGCAGCAGGGGCCGGTCAACCTGCCGTGGACATTAAACATTCTCCAGTTGGTCTGCCTAAGGTTACATACAATGTATCAAAAGTGAATGCAATGTTTAGCAATTCTTTGTTAAAGAGCAGTGTCCTACTGGATGCAGGTACGTTAGCAAGCAGAGACTGCACATAAGCCCTCAATTGGGATTCTCTGAATATGCGCTCTCTCGTGAAAACATATAATTGTAATAGAGGATCTAATTATGGTCAACGATCTAGGGGCCAGATGTACGACCCGCTTTTGCATGCGCAAACGGGTTTGCGCACCCGTTTGCGCATGCAAAAACATCATGGGCATGTACAAAGCCTATTTAGTGAGTGACAATTTATTTCCGACTCGCTAAATAGGTTTTGCGACTCGCTATTTGGAAGGGGCGTTCCCTTCCAAATAGCGAGTCTCAAAACCATGTACTAATGTTTTGCGACCGCAATTGCGGTCGCAAAACACTCGCAATTACCACCTACTTCAAGTAGGTGGTAATGCATTCGCAAATGGGAAGGGGTCCCCAGGGAACCCCTTCCCCTTTGCAAATGCATGCAAAAATATTTTTTAAGGGCAGGCAGTAGTCCCAGGGACCACTGCCTGCCCTTAAAAAATGAAACGAAAACGGTTTTTTTGTGGGTTTTTTTTTAAATGCATCCTGCATTAAAAAAAAAAACTGCTTTATTTAAAAGCAGTTCCAGACATGGTGGTCTGCTGAGCCCAGCAGGCCACCATCCCTGGGAGGGCCTGTCATTCCCAATGGGCTCGCAAATTGCGAGAGGCTCATTAATATTAATGAGCCTCGCAATTTGCGACCCCATTGGGAATCGCAAACAGTGTTAAAAATACTGTTGTACATTTTATTTTGCACCTCGCAATTTGCGCCTCGCAATTAGTCGCAAATTGCGAGGCGCAAAATAAAATGGTCGTACATCTGGCTCTAGATCTTTTGCTATTAACCAAAACATTGTTCTCATGTGTATCAGGACTTGCAAATATTTTTGCTGTGCCCTAAGGTTATAAAATTGTTTTCCATAATTTTAAACTCAAGTAAACATAGTCAAGTGTGTAGTGATTTATAAAAGAACATCTTAGTAACCACTCACCCGGACATTAAATTAGGCTATTTTGACAACCTCGTGTTGTTTCTAAAAAATAATAACTGTAATATACTAATGTTACTGACGTATCACCCTCCTGTCCACTCTTATAGCTTCCACATTGAATTATTTGAACTCATAGCGCAACTCTCACGATTTTCAATACATTATTTATAGTTGCTGATTTTAATGACGGGGTAAATGATTTAGTGGCAGATCCTTAAGCCTTTGAACGCAATGGGCTCATCATCATTGAAGTTCCAACGCATAATAAAGGCCAAATACTGGACCTACCCTGGACTTATGATTTTAAGGTCATAGGCATTTCGGTTGAACACTGCCCATGGTCCTACCACTTTGTGATAACATTGAAATTAATGGCACCATGTGTTTTATAGGAAATAATTGGTCACATGAAAGTGGCAAACCCTGAAACCAGAAGAAGTTATTTGAGAACTCAAATAATTGTTTTTCGTTCCAGCCGACCAATTTTAATAAAATTGTGCTCTTTTTTGAACTCTTGCCTTAACACATCTGTAAATCGGTTGGCACCGTTAACTAGCACTTCTTCCTTCTTGCGTCCTATATCTGCTCGATGGTTTTAACAAGATCAGAAACACACTAAAGTAAAATTGTATGGAACTGAACTCAACCCTACAAAAATACCCAACTATAACCAACTAATGCTTGGAATGAAGTTCATTTCTAACTCAGAGAAACTAGGTGTTTTCCATATCTTGATCCTTGAATTAGCTGCTAAAATATTGGAAACGCATATGCACCGTACATTATGTAGCCATTTCAGCCTAATAACTGCCTAGTAGCCTGCAGGCCAGATTTAGGCCCCCCATAGCACTGAATCAGTACTGTGTGCTATTATAGGTGATTTAAGACTTGACTTGGATGCTGCTCAGGTGAGTGCCTTCATCCTGTTCCATCAGCCTGCAGCATTTGAGGCTGTTGATCATACCACCCTGCTAGACCGAGTTAATAGGTTTACGGGGCTCAACCCTGAATTGGTTTAAATCTTTTTGTCTATCTGCATTCAGACAGTGAGTCTTGATACATTTATAGGCTGGCAAATATAATTTACTCGTGGCATTGCTCAGGGATCTTCCTTTTCCCCACACCTGTTCAACATATATGTCATGCCTCTTGTCAGCATACCGGAAAAGAAAGGAATAAAGGCATATATGTATGAAGATTACACTGTGGGGCATATTTTCAAGAACGGGCGATAATTATCGCTAACCTAGGTTAACGCAACTTTACATAACGCAGTCTATCGCGGGAAACTAACGCCGTGTTAACGGTGTATTCTCAACACGCCGGCAACAGGCGATACTATCCCGATAACGCGTCAAATGTCCGCGTAAAAATTACCGGGACGGCAATAAAAAGGAAACCCGAACGTGAAAAAAGTTGCGATGGGCCCAACTGCGATAAAAACATCAGTGATAAGCAGCGCAAGGCTTGCTATTCCCACGTCAGAAGCACCATGGAGGAAGCAGGAGCAAGTACAGAGGCTAACCAGAACCCCACAAACCCCCCGGAGGACCAGCCAGGGACCTAGGGGAAGGAGAAGGGCAAGGAGAAGAAGAGGAACCCGCAATTCAGTCCGCAGGAAAACAAGATCCTGATTACGGAGGTGATAGAACACCACCAACAACTGTTCATCACCTCCACTGTGTCATTGACAACTAAAAATGCAATATGGCAGTTCATCTTGGCCAAGGTGAATGCAGTCAGAAATGAAGAGAAGGCAAGTGGACGACTGCAAGAAGCGCTGGAATGAGGTGAAGCGCAAAACCAAGCTGAAACTCGCCAACAACCGGAAAGCAGCAATGCAGACTGGAGGTGGGAGTCCAGCGCCACAGCAGGAGCTGGATGAGATGGAGGAAATGGTGTCCACAGTCATCAGTGCGGAGACGGTGGCAGGAGTTGGGGGACCGGACACTGCTCAACATGACCTGAGCCAACAGCAACAGGGTGAGTAACGACCAGGGACTGGGGGGACGGTGGGATATGGGCACAATGGCACACATGCACAATTAAGTATAGCAAAGTGCACACCCACAATTACTCTGGATCATGTCCCTGATCTCCTTGGCACACTGCAGCACACATAGAAACAGCAAGTAGGCCCCTGTTGACATTGTGCCCAGAGGGGGCCCTCACCACACATCACTAATCTCACAACAAACCCATGCACATGTGCTGAACCCAGCAAAGCTGCGGGTCCGTGAGCCACACTGACAAAGCAAGTGACACTGCATGACGATTAGCATGGCCGCAGTCCAATTATCATGACATGGTGCACGCCACGACACTGAGGTGCCTGAGTGTGGACCACATCCGTAAAGGAGCAGGTCACACTCTGACACATCCACGTGCACAAACAACCCCTGACGTCAACAAGACATCTGCAGACAAACCATGCCCAAGAGTCCCAACTCCCACCAAGAGCCCAATTTACCCAAGTCTGCAACATCTCAGCACTGCATAAGCACAGAAGTGAAAGGCACACCGCCTGAAAGTGATAAGGGCCAGCAAAATCAGAGCTGCAGGGGTGACTCTCCCACAATGCAGCACACACACATTAGAAACAGAGCACATCAATATTGACAACAATGTGGTACAGACTGCAACACTTTCACAACAGAACATAGGACACAACTGCTGCCGCTTGTGTGTAGAAACTGGCCAATCACATTTGGCATAGCAGGAAACTGTGAGATGTTAATGTACAAGTACAACCCCACATCCCTGATGGTGTAGAAATGTCCACTGTCCCGCATCACATAGGCATCTCCTCCCAAACAGTCACAATGTACATTGTCATGCAGTCTGTATGTAAACTTGTCCAATGCATGAACATACATGGAACACACTGTTAAACTGCATCTCCCCTTCACATTGCAGAGCGAGAATCAACACCCCCTGCAGAGCAGACCATACATCTCTTCACTGATGATGAAGAGGACCTCCAAACCATCGACACCGACGCCCTCCAACAGCTCATGGACACCCTCAGCACCCCACCCCCAGGAGCAGGGCAGCCCAGCTGCATCGAGGAGACCCCACCCCCTGCACAGACCACACAGCAGGAAGCACCCCCCTACACGGCTGTCTCCCAGGACCCCCACGACCAACACATGGCATTCCAACGCCATGTGTTAGAGGGCCAGAAGGAGATGGCTGATCAGGTGCGGGTGGGGTTTGACCTCATGGCAGCCAAACTAGATGCCATACGTGGGTGTCTAAGTCCCATCAGGGACCACTTACATTCCCTAACAGACACCCACAGTCTGCTCCATGCTCTCCAACAATCCATGGCTGACATCGCTGGAGTCATGACTCTGAGACAAGAACAACTGTCTAGTCAGAGTGGCTCCAGCGATGACAGCCGAGAGTTGGGACGCATGCGGAGGGTCATGGAGAACATGGAGCGGATGCAGGCGGAAAGAATGGCTGCCACAGCTGCACACCAGCAAGATGTAGCTGGGATCTTCCATGCCCTGCAGATCCTCATCATGGCATTGCTGCCACAAGGCCTGGTGCAGATGAATGCTGCTGCTACTACTCCATCCACATTTCCGCCCCCTGACGTGTCAGTACCTCACAGTGCTGCAGACAATCCACCTCCGGCCCCTGATGTGTCACTGCCACACAGTGCGGCAGACATTCCACCTCCGGCCCCTGATGTGTCAGTGCCACACAGTGCTGCTGACAAAACATCACCACCCACATGTGAGGCACATCACACATCGGAGGACGATGATGTGGATGATTCTGCCTTTGTGGTAAGAAGGAAGCGGTAGCATTCATCTCCGCCATATGGCCTGTTTCAGCTTGGTTCTGCCTTCTGCATCATTCCCTGGTACACTGTCCCCCAAGACACTCTGCGACACTCACCTTGGCCCTCGACATGGACTGCCATATTTGTTTTGGTTACCAATGACACAGCAATCAGACTGCAGACTGCACTCTTCCTCTTCCGATGAACTTGTCAATCCCTAAAGGCCTCTGGCTGGCCCTCCACGGGGCAACAATGTCAAGTGGGGTTTGCATGGCCATGTACTGGTCCAGCTTCAACACTCCCCCGAATGTGATTAAAACATTCTAATTCACACAGATGTGTCATGTCAATGATAAAGCAAGCATGAAAGTATGGATGAATATAGGGGCAGTGATTCCAAAAATAAGGTACTCCCTGGGAACTGATATCAAGGCGCATGTTTGACCATGACCCAGACAGGCAGTGTGATGACTGGGAATGTGTGAACTAGCTGTGGCCTCATTGCTCCTAAACAACAATCTCGCAATTTCCCAACTTAGCCCCACGCCAATGTAGGAAATAGGGCTGTGTGTTAAAAAGTCAAAGTCAAAGAATTGTGGATGTCACAGCTCGGAGCAATGATTAGTTTGAGTGTGCAGCGGTTGGACTCCTGGGATGGTCTGTGCGTAAGTGTGAAGGTCATTCCATGCAAGAGAACTGAGAGCCAGGACTTCTGTGTGTGGGGTGTGTATATGTTGGTCTTTGGTTAGCGCTGTGCGTAGTGTGGGAGTCGTCATCAGCTGCTATGGAATCTCTCAGGGGGTGCCAGGCGCATGCAATTCCAAGCTCGGAGGTGCAGATGTGCCACTGCCTTCTAGTCCAGACAAAGGAGCTTTCATCCCTAATGTTAGTTTGTCATCTGCTTGCATTCTGGAAATGTGATGTGGATTGGGGGGGGGATGTCACTGCTTTGTCTTCCGGCACGGTTGAACCCTTACCAGCCTCACGGTCAAAATTGCATGCTCTGATGTAGCAGTGTTGTTTTGCCTCAGTCTGACAGTGATGGTTACAGGTAGCTGTGAGGAGGCGCGTGACATCTCACCTTGCACCTATTAGCTGACACTGTTCACTACTATTGATGGTTGACGTCCGTGTATACATGTGATCTGTACATGGCGCATATGTCCAGGGGACACCTTGGTGTGTTCTACGCAAAGTATTCCTGCTGGCTTTTTGGCTGGTGTGCATCTCCCATGTTGCTGAGGTGTTCACTGTGCCCCCATCCCCCTTACGTCCATGTTGCTCATGTTGTGGGACTTGAGTCACAGGGTGCATCTCTGCATCAGGGTGGTTCATATTTGACCCCAAATGACACCCGCAATTTCATATTTGACCCCAAATGACACCCGCAATTTCTTATTTGACCCCAAATGACACCCGAAATTTCATATTTGGCCCCAAATGACACCCGCAATTTCAAATTTGACCACAAATGACAGCCTGTTGTCTTTTTTTGGACACCAATGACAGCCTTCATGTCATGTTTTTGTACACATGTGATACGCTGATGAGTGGGATTACGTACTACATTTGACACCCTGTGATGGCATTCCGAATACGTGACACCCTGAACAGCCTCTCTGTACAGAGGTGACATACCCACCATCTATTTGCTATTTGTGATATTGTTAGCACTTAACCCCTTCGGTGCTCAGGACGGCCCCCGGCCGTCCGATGTCACAGTGGGCGTGTGCGGAGGTCGGCCGGGGGCCGTCCGAAACACACCCACTCATTAACAGCGGGAGAATTCGTGCAGCGCCGAAGGGGTTAATGTTGCACTTACACCTGTCAGAGTGATGTGCTAATGCAGAGTACTGACATGCACACAGGGAATGTGTGTTGCAATGAATTTTTTTGCACATGCTGTTCATGTGGTCATTTCGTACTGTTCCATGATTGCTAAGGACTGTCACAATGTGACGTGCTCATGCGAAGAATTTGTCAATGATTGTGTTCCTTCGGGCTATTCCTGCTGCAGCTGCAGTGGGGGGTGGTCCACCTGCCTCATCTTCCTCATCATCGTCCGGTGCATCTGGCACTTGGGTCCGTGGGGCATTAGTGCGTACACATATGTTGTGCAATACACAACATGAAATGATCATCTTGCACACTATTTCTGGGCTGTACAGGAGTCTTCCACCTGTGATGTCCAGGCACCTGAAACGTGACTTTAACACGCCAAATGTGCGCTCAACAATGCCCCTGGTGCGTTTGTGGGCCACATTGTACTGCCTCTGGGCCGGGGTGTTCTGGGCTCGGAGGGGTGTCATCATCCACGGGCAGAGTGCATATCCTTGATCACCTGTGAGAGGTAAGTGAGATTAGTGTAAACTGGTGGTTCTGCATGCTGTGTTGGCAGACTTACAAGTTTTGTGCTGTGTGATTTGTGTGACTTTGGGATTCATGTTTGCCATGTATTGCTTCTGGCGAATGTGCGGGGTCAATGTGTATTACGTAGCCTCACAGCTGCTCCTCCCTCCCCCGAGCCTATTTACCAGTGTGCGCTGCGCGGTTGCATCACTTGCACTCCTACGGCACACCATTGTCATGCCTGTCTGCGCATGTCCGCAAGCCTGTCAACAACACTGTAATGTTGGCCATTGAAGGTGGGCGGCCACGTGTGTGTAGGCCTATGGTAAGGATAGGGCAGACACAGATGTGGAGTTCAGGCCAGGCTGAACTCACGCTGCGATTGAGGCTAGGCCTTTGGCTTATGCTGCGGCAATGAAGGTACACACACAACAGTTGGCATGTATGAGCCAAGACCCCGAGCGATCTTGCGCTCCTTTATTTATCCATTCGGGCGAGCCCGCCCTCCGGGTGCATGCTACATTGCAAGTTTGTCGATTAAGGGCCGGGTGGTGCAGACACCACAACAGAGACACACGCCATAGTTACTTTTGTGGCCAGCCCGGAACTGAACCATGCCCAGAGCCCGGAACTGAACCACGCCCAGAGCCCCGGGCCATTTCTTCACACTCCTCACACGCCTACGCGTGCGCCGCGGCGGCGCTGGGAGTCGTGCGCTTCGGAGTACGTCTCTAGATGTTCCACCCAGGCTTTCCAGAGGCCTGCCTGGGATGGCGGTGGCCCCCTGACTGTGAGGGGCTCCAGTGGCATTACCAGGGACATGCTGTTGGCTGCTGGAGGCGGACTCGTGGGGTAGCCCCACATGACGATGACTTGTGGTGCACTGAGTTAGTGGCACCTGAGGCACTGCGTCCGGCAGGAGCCTACCGCCACGTGGCGATGAATTGCGGTGCACTGAGGTAGGCCCACCTGAAGAGCTGAGTGGGTGTGCAGCCTGCCAGGATGCTGTGGCCTGGAGGCTGGATCGTGACTTGCAGTGCACTGAGGTAGTGGCACCTGAAGAGCTGAGCGGGTGTGCAGCCTGCGATGATGTTGTGGCCTGGAGGCTGGACGGTGACTTGCAGTGCACTGAGGTAGTGGCACCTGAAGAGCTGAGCGGGTGTGCAGCCTGCGACGATGTTGTGGCCTGGAGGCTGGACGGTGACTTGCGGTGCACTGAGGTAGGCCCACCTGAAGAGCTGAGTGGGTGTGCAGCCTGCAACGATGTTGTGGCCTGGAGGCTGGACGGTGATTTGCGGTGCACTGAGGTAGGCCCACCTGATGAGCTGAGCGGGTGTGCAGCCTGCGATGATGCAGTGCGCCTGGAGGGCCGGACTGGAAAGGATTTGTCTGTTAGCCTGCTGGACCGCAGTGGAGGCCAAAGGGAGCAGTCAGCACACACAGAACTCTGCGGTGCGGTGCAGCAGGGTGTGCTGGGGGCCTGTTGCGCGGAAGCCAGCGATAGGCTGAGGAGGCTGCCAAGCTCGCGGGCCTCGGCCCTGAAGATTGCACCGGAACGTGGTGGGCCCTCTTGGAGACACGCCGGTGGTGGCAGGTGAGCAGTGAGGCCTGGGTGCACAGGGGCGGGCAATCACCGCTGGGCGCTGGACGGGTCTGGGGCCCAGCGGGCTGGGGTGTAGCAGGTGCACAGGCACCACTGGTCACGGCGGCGGCCTCGTGGCAGGGTGAGGAGCGCCGCCCTGGCAGACACACCCCTGCAGGCGATGACGAGTTGTGCGCCGGGTGGCGTGTGACGTAGGCTCCTCGTCACCGGTGTTAATTTGGCCGATGAAGGTGACACTCACATGTGTGTAGGCCTATGGTCAGGATATGGCGGACACAGAGACACACGCAGTAGTTAATTTGGTGGCCATCCTGGAAGTGAGCCACGCCCAGAGCCCCGGGCTATTTATTCACACTCCTACGCTGGACTGCCGTATGCCGGCCCAGCCCACTACGCTTACAGGAGGGGCAACATAGCTACATGTCCAAGGTCATCCCCACTGCCTGAGGTAACATGGTTGCGTCCACTGTCCACGACACTACACACACCAGCTGTATATGTCCACATGGACATGTCTGTGCTCTGCATACTCATGACTGTCCAGCACATCACCGCCACACTTGGCATTGGGTACATTCTTATTCATGGGTCACTTGCCTCCTTCGCACATTCTTGGTTCCCACCTCTCCCCACATACTGCAATTGTGTGGCAGAGGGGCTATGCCTTTGTGGGTGGTTTGTCTACATGTCTGGCCCCTGTTGCCACAGTTACTTGTGTTGTCGTGTCTGGTAGGTGGGCATGTTGGTTGGCATGTTGTATGTGATTTTGTTACGTGTGCATTCCCACAGTTGTGAGTTGTATGATTGTGGAGTTGAGGTGTGTGGTGTGTTCCGTTGGTACTTACCATCGAGCAATCCATTTCCATAGGTGCCGTCCTGAAAGCGCTGGTTGATGATGGACTGTCGGAAGATGTAGGAATCATGCACACTGCCTGGGAAGTTTGTGACAACATTGGTGAACAGTCCCCGGTGGTCCACTATTGCCTGCACATTGATGGAATGCATGTGCTTTCTGTTGCGGTAATTGTGTGCAGTGTCGGCAGGGGACACAAGTAGGACATGTGTGCAGTCAATTTCCCCCAACACGTGCGGGAAGCCAGCTATGGCGTAGAAGCCTTGCTTGGTCCCCAGCTGTTCCTGCGCAGTGTGGGGGAAGTGAAGGTGCTGGGGTATCAAGCTGATGATGGCATCCAAGACAGGTGTGAGGAACTTTGATAGGGCTGGCTGTGAGACTCCTCCGACTCTGGCAGTTGTTGGTTGGAAGGTACCAGAGGCCAACAAGTGCAGCACAGCCAGCAGCTTTGTCTGCGGAGGGATGTTGGTTGTCCGCTGTGTTGGTACCGTCAGCCTGTGGGCAATGTGGTTCAGGATGCGGAGGATGGTTGTCCTTTTGAGCCTGTAGTGGGCAATGACTTTCTCTGGCGTTAAGTCTCTGAAGCTGGTGCGTTTTTTGGAAGGTCCGCTGTCTTGTTCTGCGCTGCCTCGGTGGTAGTCCGGGGGGGTGGTCCGGGGGGGTGGGGGTGGTCCTGGTGGTGGTGGCGGTGGGTGTTGTGGCCCTCTTGGGTCTCCAAGCTGCATGATTAGTAGCTCAATGGCAAGTGTTGGTCTTCAGATGTGGCTCTGGGCTGGGCTCCCTTTCTACTGCAGGTTTTCGTCCTACTTAAGACCAGGAAAAAGCAGGTCTTAAGTTCCTGCTGCTAACGTGCCTTATCGCATGTTTTAGGCCCGCATCGCCGATCTGGCTGGTCGTTGTGAATATCGCGAAGTGGTGTTATCGTGAGTTTTTGCATGGGAACGCCTACTCTGCATATGATTAGCATTAGTTGTCGCTGTCAGCCTTGGCGATGTTTTTAGCAGCAGCTATCGCAGGAAAACTGATGATATGGGCTGTTAGCACAGGCTTGTGAATAGGGCGCTAAATCGGCGATGTGTCCTTGAGAATATGCCCCTAATTGTCATTGCATCTGATACCTTTATACAGCCATTCCATTCTCAACTTAAAACCTGACCTTCCATCACGCTTTTGTTGTTTCACTGATTACTAGGGTTATTAATAAGCCTCACTGTTCAGTCTCACGCAAAACCTACAGATTCAAAGATGCAACCAGCCTTGCTCAAGAGGAACTTCACTAAGGAGGAGATAGTCCCTTCAAATTATCAAAAACAATAGTAACTACAAGGCCTATTTGATTAGCCTTCATAAACCCTCACTGGGGATGAGAAGGAGGCCAAGTTGCGCAATGACGGACTTTGTCAATGAATAGGATTTATCAGGGGCGGTTTCTCCATTAGGGCTGTGGGGCTGCGCCCCTCTGAAAATTCCTACATATTTACATTACAAAATATAAAAAGGATCGATTTATTTAGAGATACGATTGTATCTCAAAATAAATTGATGTATTTAAGTCTGAGTTGTCTGTTTCAGGCTGCCTGCCCCGCCTCGCTCTGAAGCAGGAGACGGAAGACAGGCAGTAAATCAACTTTCTTAACGTGACGCACCACGCAGGGCTTTCTGTTTTAAAGCCCTTCATTGCCATTGGGGTCTCTGGTTGCAATGCACACTATAGGCCAGTGACGCAATAAGCGTCATGTTTCGGGCGTAGGAGACTTCATCCCTGCGTGATTTCAGACGTCCGTCATTCAAAGACGTAGATCCCACCCTTTCCTCATACGTGAGAGTGGATGCAAGCACGTCTGATCCAGTGCCTTGTTCTCGGTAATGGACATGGTAAGTGTTTTCAAGCTAATGCTGTGTTCTGTATATTGTGCGAGTCCCCTAATCATGCTAATCTTCCCCACTGTGACACCCCAGGCCCTCGCTGCACATTCCTCGCTCCTTTAGAAGTGGAGCTGCGGCATTTGCTCCCTTGTGAAATGGATCCAAATTAGGAGCAGGGTTCGCTCTTGTTTCCTTGCGAAATGGATCCAAATATCCGAGTCAGGCCCAAAGCGAGAGATATGTGCTTACTGTGTAACATGTGCTTACAGTGGCCAGTTCTCTGATGTAAAGCATTAAAACTGGCCCTGTGTACATGCCCCTAAGTTAACACTGATGCTAAAAACATGAATTGACTTGCAAACAATGAATGTTAAAAGCGTCGAGGGAAGGCATTTCATCGATTTAGTTCCTCTCTTATTTTACGTGCTTTACTTAATCTTGCATTCTGTGGATGTGTGTGTGAAGGGGGTACACTGATGTCAAAATATTTGCAAGGCAAAAGTAAGAGAAATTAAAGTGCTTAAATTTGAGGGAGTGCAGTGCATGTTGGGGGCGGTGAAGTGACAGAGATGCGAGGAAGGGCATTCGGGGAAGAGTGAAAAGAGGATGCTGAAGAGGAAAGAGAGGGGGTTGAAGATGTGCAGATGGACAAGATATGCAGAGAAAAAGAGGACACATATCTAAAATAAAGCACACATAATTGAAGGCCAAATTTCCTTCCACAGGCCTCAATGCTATTTAATTAACAGACTCACTATTTCAGAATTTCAAACATTTCCAATGTTAATTATTTATAAGAAATCATTGTTGTTACTCATTTATCTTAAACAGCTAACACCCAGTGACAAAGCCAATCATACTGACAGGCTTTAGGCATATGTCAGTTGCTGTGCCATTTATTTAGATAAAATTACATCTCAGAGAGAAAACAAAATACTGGTCTAATGGCACACTATGGGAATCACAGAAATGTATTTGGCATGTTCCTTTATAGAGAGCACCCACTTTTTTTCATCTCACTTAAAGACCTGTCTGCACATATTTCTATACGACTGGTTACAGCTAGCATCTGTGGGTGCTTCTCGAAGTCTGGTTAGAGCACATTTTTCCAAAGTTAATGCTGCATGCAGTGCAAGACCCTGGGCAAGCATACATTTTAAAGGGCTAAAGTTGTCATGCAGAACAATTTACACATTACAGTAACTGTTGAACAAATTAATGCAAGAAGATATGGGGCAGTTTTTAATGTGTTCAATATTTCAAGACTATACGTTCCGACTGCTTAATAAGCCTTGCTTTATCGCTACATTCATTTGCTTTAAAATGCACCATTTGCCAATGTTTTTTTCATTTCTTTCTCAGGAGAGGGACTCCCCCTGGACCCCAGGTTTGTCCATAGAACTTGTTCACATCGCTTGCTATATAAAAATCATGTCCAACGTTTACGCCTCACCACCACTTTCAAATGTCACCAGCCGCCACTGGGATTTAGATATAGGAACACCCCATGTGGGACCTCAACAAAAGTGGCAGTATAAGAGGAGGAGAGTGAAGGAGAGCTTCTTCTGAATCACCAAGCACCCAGACAAACTTTATGGGTTGCCTGTTCTAGTCAAAACAGAAGAAATACTTAATCAGCCTTAACTTGTTTGAAAATTATCCCACAGTCAATGTAGCAGTTTCGCAAATTCATACAGCTTGCGACAGGTTACCATTAAGAATGCACATTGGAGGGTTAGTTCTCTATTGCCAAATGAGACAGTCAACACCCGCATTGCATAGTGCCCCAGTGGGCTACCTCCACAAGAGTAATTTAAAGGCATTGAGAATTAAAAAAATCATATTAAACACATAATAAATTATATAACAATACTTTTTCTCAATAATACCTCACAGTCCTTACTTTAAAATACTAACCAAGGCAAAAAGCCCTACATTTTTAAGTGGGTGGGTTTCAGTTTCATCAAGCAGGCGACTTAAGTCTGCTGTGTACAGTTTAAACTAATCAGGGCTATACATATCCTTGGTTCAGTTCTTACTTATCGGAGATCTTTGCGGACAGCGTTTGATTAGCTCCTGTTTTTACTCTCACCCGGGTTGATGTGTAGAGACGTTGTATTGCCCACAGAAGCTGATCAGGAATATTCCATGCTGCCAGTTTCTGCCAGAGTAATTTTCTGTTGATGCGATCAAAAGCTGCATTAGATCGATAATGCAAGTACCTAGAGGAAGTTTCTTTGCTTATGTTTTTTCAATTAACATGGCAAGTCTGACCAGGTTGCCGATTGAGCTTGCTGATGGAATAAAACCAGATCAGTTCAAAGATAATAGATTAAGGTCAGTTGCCGACATCTTCAGGCCCCTCAGTTGTAATTTTGTGAAATACTTAACATTTGTGTCTAGAAGATAAATCGGCATGTAGGAGATAGGATCTGAGGTTGGTCCCTTTTTATAGATTGGATGCAAACTCGATCCACACCAAGAGTCTGAGTCTGTCGAGGAGGACAGGCAGCTAGAAAATAGGCATTGTAAAGTTGGAATCTAATCCCTGGGACCACTGCCTGCCCTTAAAATCTTTTTTTAGAGACTGTCACAAAGTGGAAGGGGTCGCCTGGGGACCCCTTTCAAATTGCGACTGCATTACCACCCTCTTGAAGAGAGTGGTAATTTGCGAGTGTTTTGCAACCGCAATTGCGGTCACAAAACATTCACACATAGCATTGCGGACGCAATTAGGAAGCGAACGCCCCTTCCTAATTGCGACTCGTAATTCCTAAAAAGCGAGTCGCAAATAAATTGTGACTCGCTATTTAGGAATTGCAAAATCTTGTCGTACACCTGGCCCTTACTCTTTTTAATTCAGTCTTCTATGAGGTCTGGCCTGCATGTCACGGTACAAAAAACATCATCCATTTTGAAGCTGAGTTGCTCTCCTTCAGAGCTTAGAAGATTCTGGTATAGTTTGAATATATATTTGGCCCAAGAATCAGACCAGGGTACATTTTGTGCCATTCACTAAAGTGGCATTGAAAAACAGGGCTTCATGCCTACCCTATGTAGCCTTGCAGCAGCAGCATCAACCCTGCTGCACAAACCCGTCACAAGCAGAAAAAACAAATAAACAAATTAAATAAGTCACTCCTAAGTACACCTATTTGACCTCAAGGGACAGTGCAGAATATTTTAGGAGTGGAGCAAGTGTGGCATTAAAGATGCCATGTTCCCACTATTACTATGCCCAAATTGACATTGGTACTGGTCACATAGAAGCATTCAAAGTATTGATAATACACTACAGCTACAGACTATGCCTGGACAAAATTGTATTTACGGCTGAATAATCTGAATAATTTCAGTATTTACACATCACTCTTGTGATGCAAAATTAATCAAATTACGCTATTACGCTAGCTTGAGTAATTAAGAGTAATTTGGGGTAAAAATCCTACTGCCGCAGTACAGGAACAACAAACTAAGAGAGACTGAGTGACTCTTGGCTTCTGCTGTTTGTGTCCGGTAGCATTTAGTGCCATTTTCTTGGTAAAAAAGGCATCCTCAGGCCCATGTTGGATGCGAGGGTGCATGAATGCTGGATGACACTTCTCACATGATTATGCATACTTAAGAGTAATTGTGTGATAATTACGAGTAATTACGCTAGACAGTTATGCCAGTTACTTGCACCCCTCCTACAGACCCATTCAAAGACTTATCTTTATATTTTTAGGAATTTACCTGAATGAGCTGTAACTGAGGTGTGAAATTCCTCCCACAATAGGTGAGCTTGATTGACAAGTCAACCAAAATAGGCAGAAATTACTTCTTTGAGCTTGGAAGAATATTCAGGGTGTGGGCTGTGAGCATCCTGTTGGAGCAACAATATAAAATCCAGCCTGACAGGTCTGTCTGTCTGCAGCGCCTGTAAAGCTATGGCACACTTGAAATGAAGTAAATAGAATAATTCTTGTGTATCCTCTTTTTGGGTGCTGTAGGACCTTGCTTTTGCCCTGCTAGACTTCTGTCCCTAGTTTGTTGGTGTTACAGGGCCTGCTTCTTACTGGATCATAGTGTTAGATGTAAGAGGATACTAGTGATTTACCTATAACACTCCGATATACATCTTCAGGCCTGTGATGCAGTCCATATAGATGGGGTTTTCTCCATTCATACACCTGTGGCAATTTCAGGGGGCTCCATAGCGGTGACCTGCTAACCTTGATCCCAACCTCTATGGACAAGGGGATTTATAAAATATATCTTGATTCTTCCCACTTCTGAATTTTTATCCTTATACATAAACTTAGGGAAATGCTTGTTATCATGGGTTTTTACCATCAAACCTTTGTGTCCAGTAACATAGACATATCCATCTCTCTTGAGCAGTCTCTAAACCAGATCTTAAATGAGCCTAAAATGAATTGTACTGTGATTTGGGGAGGGGATTTTAATTGTAGGTTGTGCTCAGTTTCCAAGCACTCTGTATGTAGGGCAATAGGATGTGACAGTGAGGATCATTGTCATTTTGAGCATAGCCTATGTTGAGATGTCTTTAATTCTATATTGACTAAGTATTCTCTTTTTCTTGCTATTGATCTTGCAGCCCACCCTGCAACTTGATATATAACTTACATGGTAAGAGGTACAGGGAATCATGTTGACTTTAGTGCGCTTTCTCAGCAATATAGGTACCAAGCTGCTGGTTTCTCAATACTGTATAACCGCTTAAGCGATCATTACCCCCAGCTGTCTCCTCCAATCTGGGTAATGAGAAGCAGTATGATGCCCCTGTCACCTTGCCAATAGTGTACAAAAAGATTAAAGGCATTTTAAGTAAATGGGTTATGGTTGATTTAGAGGCCATGTTGAAAGAATTAATCGCGAGAAGTAGGCAGCAGGTAGTGGTCTGTTGGACAATGGACTGGACCCTGCTTATGTGCTGCAGGCCTTTGCTGGAATTTGTCGCTCTGTCTCTGATATCTTGACAACTGAGAGTAAGGTTAGGAGGCCCAGGTTGCATAGGTGGTTTGATGGGAAGTGCTCAAAGGCACATGCAGTTCTTATCTTGATGCCACAATACATAGGACTGGTGAGATCCTGTAGACAGAATTATAAACAATTAATTGCGCACAAGAAGGCTGTGATTAGGTTAGAAGCCTGGGGACATCTGCATGAAGCCAGCATAACAAATTATTTTAGCCTTTTCTGGAAAAAACAGTAAATGCCCCCTATTTGGGTGACACATACAACACTCCTAAAGATGTCAGCATCCTACCATCTAAATGGGTTGTGCACTTCTCTAAGGCATATGGCAGTGATGCTGAAATAGATAGAATCCATAATATTGCCTTCTCCAAAATCCTTCGGGGGGCTGGAGTTGGTAGTACCACCTACCTTGAAAGAGGTCTGAAGTGCAATGGAGCAGAGCGCTAGAAATAAGGCCTTTGGCCCTGATGAAGTGTTGTTCGACCTTTTCATTGATAATCTTGATCTATGGGCACCACTACTAACTAATGTATTAAGGTGTGCTATTGTGGCTGGTCCCCCAAAATGATGGTCAAATTCTATTATGGTCCCTATATTTAGGAAGGGTGACAGAGCAGACCCCCAATGCTACCACCCTATCTCAATAATAGATTCAACAAGTAAAGTTATGGACAGGATCTTATTAAATAAGTTGGAAACTTGGGTCGCTAAGATGGGCTGTTTCTCTGAGGTGCACTATGGATTCAGCCATGGTGTGGGCATTGTTGACGAGTGCCACAATCTCCATCTTGTAACTAGTAAGTATACAGTGGCAAAGAAGAGCTATCTTCATCTAGCCTTTGAGGACCTCACCTCAGCTTTTGACTGGGTAAACAGAGGGAAATTATGGCAGAAAATGTTAGCCATGGGTATGGATGGGGCACTCGTTCACCTTCTGGCCCAGCTACATGAAGATGTGACTGGTTGCATAAGATATGGAGGTAATAGGGAATGCACCGCCCTCATAAGAATGAAGCACGGTGTGAGGCAAGGCTGTATGGTGGTACCATTCTTGTTTTTTCTATACATTAATAATTTAGACACGTGGCTATATATTGGAGAAGCAGATCCTCCCTAGGTTGTACCTAGGAAGCCCCCTGCTTTACTTTACGCAGGCGACTGTGTCTTAATGTCAAGGACTGGTGTGGGCCTTCAGAGTTTGCTGAGTAGATTTGCACTCTTTATGGATGAAGTGGGTCTAAGAACAAATTCAGCTAAATCACATGTTATGGTAATAGGTAACACCTGTTCTAGACTGTAATCATCCTACATCAATGGTGAAAAACTCTCCACCTATCCAGGCATTCCATTTGATTGTAAAGGCACATGGTCACATCTAATAAAGGTTTGAAAACCCCAGTTTGAACAAACCATGGAGGCCCTTTTTAGTTTTGCTGGGTTACTGGGCTCCAAACCGATGTGTGTGATGATTCATTTCTATGAAGCATGTTGCCACTCTACTCTCACATATGGAGCTGGGATTTGGGGATACTGTGACATTTCAAAACTGCAGGTTAAGAACAATGTATCCCTGAGAAGGCTCTTGTCTATGCCCAATAGCCTCCCGATATTTCTCCGACATACGGAGCTAGGTTTACGGACCCTGGAAGACCGTATTTACCTAGCCCCACTCTTACTATGGTACTTAATTTGGACTATGCAAGAGACCTTACTTAATCAAAATATAATAAATAATTGTTTATCTCTTGATCACGCTCATAGCATCCCATGGCTGAGATACATCAAGGAGCAATTTGCCATGCTAGGGAGAGCTGACTGTTTTGGTTACCCACAGACTATATCGACTGCTTCCAAGCATCAGCTGAAACAGGATTATCTATCCTCATGTAAGAGGCAAAGAAAAGATTTGGTGATGGGAAAGAAGAAGGTGTCCAGCTAACTTCCATTAGTAACAATAGACTCAATGGATCCCTATCTTTCATTTCCACTCCAACACCCACAAAGATTTTATCTTGTGAGGTTCAGGTTTAATATAGCCCACTTTTAGTTTAATTCCCCAGCAATGTTTACACGTCCTCTGTCTTTGAACCATGCCCCTGTGACACGTGTTCAGTGCAGTCTATGCTGCACTTTTTCTTTTTCTGTAAATTATATGATGCAGCAAGAAAAAAATTCTTAATCCGGCTGTTAAGGTCTTTAAACATTAGGAGGTGCAGACCTGCCCCGCTCTACTTACAGCTCTTACAAACCAAACATGTTTGATGATTTATAAATTCATCTCTGTAGCTGTGAGAATGAGGAGTCTATTGGGGAAACAGTACTTTATTGTGACAAGTGTTGATGATCCTATACAATTGTTATGCTATAGGTTCATAACTGTAAAAGTATTTCTGTAAACATATTTAAATAGATGGATGGCTTGGGGGCGATTGTGATGAATATAAGCACCCTGCTGATAGTTTTAGCAGCCTCTGCATATTGCACTTTTGTAATCTGATATGTTTAGGTCTAGTGAATCTTAAATCTACATGAATTTTTTATTTTTAATGAGGTAGGCATTGTTATACTATACTTATGAAGAGGATGACTCTTTTATTATTGAGATACTGTAGGGATATGTTATTTTAACGGGAGCAGATACCAGTAGTGGCCCGTGGAGGAAGTTCTGTGGGGCGGCGGGGGAGGGGCAGGGTGTAAGTAAGTCCGTTTTTATATAGCGCAGCTACTCACCCTTACGGGTCTCAAGGCGCTGGGGGCCGTAGTGGAAATTAAGTGAGCTATTGCCCAGAGTCACATGGTGCTGAGCTGAGCTGCCGCCGGAGCCGGGGATCGAACCATGAACCCTGTGCTCCGAAGTCAGCTGCCCTGGCCGCTGCACCACACCTCTCCACAATTAAATAAATAAAACGAATTTCGTTGCGTGCCCTGCATCGCAAAATGTGATGCAGCGCACGCAACTAAATTTGTTTTATTTATTTAATTGTTTACTTACCTCCGTTCATCCATATTCCGGTGTTTACTACCCCCCACCCTGCCCCTCCCCCGCCCCGCCTCACCGCCCCACGGAACTCCCTCCACGGGCTGCTACTGCCAGATACTGTGATGAATTGTAATTATAATATTATATTGAGCATTCTTTTATGTTTTTTTATAGCCGAATAAAGATTATTCTGACTCTGATACATCTTCAGCCCTCAGAGTCCAAATTTAGTGTGGCCGAAGACTTTGGCCATCTTGAAAATGCCCTGGCACTTGGCATTTAGGCCTGTTTGCAGTAAAGCAAATAGGATCTACTGACATTGTGGGTTGTGTTGCCACAGGAACATTTCCCAATTTGTTAAGGAGTATGCACGAGTCATCTTCACCCAGTAGCTGATGCCAACCATAAATGTGGCACCCAAGGTACAATCCTCGGAACACACTCTGGGTCTGTGGAAGAACAGAAGAGGACTGTACCTGCTGTCTGTGATCTGAGAAAAAGCCTGGACCTGCTCCTTCTTGAATCAAAAATAAAGACGTGGACTTCAAGAGCCAGTTGGCTAACTTCTTGTGTGGCTACAGGTACAAAACAAGTTTAAAGAGGCCTGTTCTCTTGAGCGCTTAGCTAATCAGTAGCAACTGAACTTGGACATAACTTTGCTGATGGCCACTGCTTGACACCCAGTGAGTCTCTAACTGCCTTCTGCTGAGGTCCTTGGGGTCCTTAGAAGTGTATTTCTGAGTTAGGTGGGCCACCAGAAGAAAGGTTGGAAACTTTTTTGAACTATTTAATTTCCAGACTTTTTAACAGGGATGAATCTACTTCTTGTATTCAACCAGGACTCCATCAGAGTCAGCCTCAAATCATGTCTAGGTCCCATTCTACTGGTCCCATATACTATCATTGGTGCTTTTTGCTTTTTGGCATATTTCGACTTCTAAAAATTCATATCGTCCATTCCCTTTTTGGATTTTTGTTGTTTTGGTGTCATCTTCTTCATAACATTTTTCACCATTTTTCAATTTTGATTTGTATAATGTATTGCTTTTTGTTCGGATGTTATTACTGTTTTGGTACTGCAAAATCACTTTACACACTGCCCTAAGTTAAGTCTGTCCGTTCTGTGCCATAGCTACCAGGGGTTAAGCTCAGGTTCATTTAGTGACTGTGAAAGTTCACCCTGACAAGAGTTGTGATTTATCCTTGAGGTGGCTATTCACCTGCCCCAAATAGTAATCCAATTTCTTACACTTATCAATGGTGGCAGTTGACTGAAGGGAAGCCCACACAGGACAGGACCTTCAAAAATGTATATGACATGAAAATGATCTCGTTATGGAATATCAATGTAAGTGTATGTGGAGTACCTGTAATCTAAACATGTTTAATAAAGATACTGTCACATCAGTTTTGAGCGATAAAAAAAATCAAAAGATACAAGGCACTTTGTGGAAGTACCATAGAAATAAGTTTGCCAGACCCATGTGTCAGGTAGGTGGAGATGTGTTTAGATAACTTCCCTGTTTGTTGCCCTGTCACTGAAGCTATTGCTATTGCTTCAGCAGACATTACAAATGCTCTTGAAATGGTGACTGTTTAAATTAATAAAATGCTTATAGATTGCCTAGCTATTAATATCTTAAACTATAATTGGAGGGATGGGGGAGATGTGTGTCACAGCAAAATGTGAGCTACATGCCTACCTATGCAGGGGTGTGTGAGGTTGGAGATATGTGTTTGTAAAATTCAGCAATAAAATGTCATACATTTTTGTTCTTTACCTGGCCTTACACTGTGATTCCCACAACGAGACAGGACATATGCAGGTCAGGGTGCATTGATGGAGCAGGGTCAAAATCCACTTCCATGTAGAGCCTTCAACACATATATCCTTAAGAACTTCGCCTTCACCTGCCTACACTTGTCCTTCCACTTTTTCTTAAGGACCCACATTCCACACATCCACCCCCAATGCATTGACAGAGTATGACAACTCCAGCCACATTGACACTTTCTATGATGCACTGAATGTGAATGTAGACAGATGTTCAATTCACTCTAATAATCAATTACAAATATAACTAGGCTTTCTCCTCAATAAAGTTTCTCTTCCTCTAAAGTGAGGCAGAATGCATCTTCAAGTCTGTATCTGGTCTGAGGCATCATGTTTGTGAGGCAGACCAAAGAGAAGATATGGAGGCCTAGGGTGAGGTCTACAGTTATGGTTTAGTAGGGTTAATGTGTGTCAGATATGTGATATTTTGTTGGGGTATTGTGGCTCCCTATTTTATTGCATTGCAGTTCTCTGCTCCAGCCGAGGAACTCTGTGGTACATAGTAGAAACCTACTAGTAGCAATTTTATTATCATAATGTTGAGTACTAGTAGGCTTCAGCCTTCACTTGAGCTGATGGAGATTCATGACTTCACAATTAGATGGATATTTTTACCCGGAAATGGTGAATACCATCTATGCAGAGAACTCTGTCCAGACAAAAATCTGAGAGATGTTCACCCATTAATTTACCTTTATGAATCAGAATCGGAGTATTATGGGTGCACGAAGACAGCAAAGAGGTACATTTGTTAAAACAAACTAATGTAGATTTTTACAAAAATGCTCCGGCACATAAGTGCGCAAACACAATGGAATGTTTTCAATTGTGTTCTTTTTTGGCGTATGCATTTTTTCAGCAGCATACATGACTTATCAACATTAGCGTAAGAAATTACTCTTTGCGTTTTTTAAAATTGTTTATTGCATAAACAATTTCAAATTTGCATTCCAACTACTGCTGACAAAGTTATTTAGAAACATACCCCTTTCTTTGGCACACTAATGTGACAGCTATAGCTTACCATTCCATCAGGTAGCGGATTTTGCAGAATTGTTTTACAATATTTTGCACATTTCAAATACAGGTTTTAAAAAGCAAATAAGGTGTAGCATTGTTCCTTTTAAAAAGTGTGAGTTACAATTGGAAAAGAAGTGAAAAAATAATGGGAACTATGGGCCAGATGTTTGACAGTTTTTGCATGCGCAAACGGGTTTGCGAACCCGTTTGCGCATGCAAAAACCAATAGGGGTATGTACCATTCCAAAATAGCGAGTCGCAATTTATTTGCGACTCGCTATTTTGAATTGCGAGTCGCTATTAGGAAGGGGCGTTCCCTTCCTAATAGCGAGCCCAACCCCATGTACAAATGTTTTGTGACCGCAATTGCGGTCGCAAAACACTCGCAAATTACCACCCTCTTCATAAGGGTGGTAATGGGGTCGCAAAAGGGAAGAGGTCCCCAGGGGCCCCCTCTCCCCTTTGCAAATGCAGGGGAAAATATTTTTTAAGGGCAGGCAGTGGGCCCACGGACCACTGCCTGCCCTTAAATAAAGAAAGGAAAACGTTTTTTTTTTTTTTAAATGCATCCCGTTTTCCTTTAAGGAAAACGGGCTGCATTTCACCAAAAAAAAGCTGCTTTATTAAAAAGCAGTCCCAGACATGGTGGTCTGCTGAGCCCAGCAGGCCACCATCACTGGGAGGGCTGGCGTTCCCAATAGGCTCGCAAATTGCGAGAGGCTTATTAAATTTATTGAGCCTCGCAATTGGCGACCCCATTGGGAATCGCAAAACAGTGTAATAACACTGTTGTTCATTTCATTTAGCGCCTCGCAATTTGCGACTCGCAATGAGTCGCAAATTGTAAGGCGCTAAATGAAAGGGTCGTACATTTGACCCTATTTATAGAATTGTATAAATTTATTATTGCATATTATACACTGTAGTTGAGATTACAATACTGAATAATCTACAGTAGTTTTCAACCAAAATGAAAGTTTAATCTAATATACTTTATATTATATTGAGCATAACTTTTATGTGCCTGAGTTAGGCCCATGTAGCAACGCTGCACTACTTCTTACATTGTCCGCTTTCTGCAACAATAACATGTCACGATAACCTTTTGCACATATTCGCTGCGTGACAATGTTGGATTAGTTTTGCTTATACGTTTGGCTACACGCAACATTATCATGATGCCACGAACACCGAGTACAAGGCCTTTGCACACGCTGTAGAATGTCATTCTGTATTCATCCACGGGGCGACAGGGATATCTGCAATCCCATAACAATGCTAATCTGTATATACATTGCAAGGATGCTTTTTATTATAAATAAATAAGCATTTCCATGGGTGAGCCAGAGGAGACACTTCCGCTGACATTAAGAGGTCCCTGCATGCTGATGCTTTGCCAAACAGCTGCCTAACATCTCCGTGAGGTGTGTCTAGTTTGTGACTAAGACAGAGTCCTACTTTCTGTCCTGCCAGGTAATGGGGTTGGATCATCCTGTGCGGGGATTCTTGGCTATGGACTAACATACACACACTAGATGCACATAGAGTAGGGATTGCATAGTAGGAGTAGGCCTGATTACTACCTTGTTCTATATGCCAGCACATATATATATATATATATATACTGTTTTAGCACCATGGTGGGACTATATCTACTTTTCACTCTTTTGGTGCTTGTAATCACTTTCATATGCTTCTGTCTACTGATTATCGCAGCACATGTATTCTATACAAGAATAACGTTGGTTCAATAAATGTATTGAAGAATGTCCCATTGTGTATTCTCTGTATACTTCTCTACGAACAAGAGATCACGAGTGACTGAGCGAAAGGGTTCTAGATCTTTTACCACGATCCCTGAGGGGTCAGGGTTGTCACGTTCAGTGGTTGCCAGAAACTATTCAGTCCCAGTTTGTTTTAGGAGGCTTATGGTGGCACTGTGAGCTAGCTGGTCTCTAGGCCAACATATACTGCGCGGTGCATGGAATCAGTCTAGGCACCACACCCAAAGTTTAGGTTGCCCACAAATGTGCAGGTCCTACAGATTAATGAGAACTACACGACATAACAATCATAATAGGCTAAACCTTTCATGCAAAAGTTCAACCCTCTTAAATTATACCCATACACTAAAATAAAAAATTGAGAAACGTAAATGCTAAGAGATGCATTCAAGTTTGTCCTTAATAATTTAAGTGGATGACTTCAGTGTGACATTTATTCTCAATCAGTACTCTTCCGAAAGCAGGAGCCACATATAATAGTTCACAAACGTCTTATAGTCTTCTACATTACAAAAATGTATTTTGATGCACTTTAAACATATTTTGAAATTACTTTAAATTCATAGTATAAAACCTATTGATGCTTTGTCCACTGTAAAGGAACCCTTGGTACAGCTTTCCAACAGTCCTACACAAAGGGCCTACGATCCACTTCATAGAAAGACATTTGGCAGTATCTTTCTTTAACAAGATTCTGTTTTCAATTAGTTGCCATGTGAATTAAATACCTTACGACAGCCTTAGTGTAATGACTGAAAATAATTTCTAAGCATCCCTTTCATACATGAATCAGCATAAAACTGTTAAGGTTTTATTTTATATTACCCATATAATGAACTAAAATGAAAATGTAGGTTATAAAAAGGAAAACAATACAGCGTTTCTAATGGTATGTAATCTAAATGAGCAGCTTCTATTTTTTAACAGGTGCTATGATTACAGAGGTATTTTTAGCATGTTTAGTACCTTGTAAACCACTTGCTATTTTGAGTTTTACATTAGCTAAAATAAAATATTTTCAGGGAACCTGTGATTTTGGTGAGAACGATGATTACCCTAATCTATGTCAATTTGTGGATGTTTTTGTAATTTTCTAATTTAACCATACTGGTTGCAGGTCTGCTGCCAAATACTGCACTGAGATATACAAGAATATACATTTACATATTATAGACATCCCATTTCTTTCAGAAACATGGCTCAACGACACCTCTGCCCTTCTGATTGACATATTTGTGCCCCCGCATTTGAGGTAATAGGAATGAATTGGAAGACCATCTTAGTGAAGGGTAAGTGGTCAGCTATAAAAACTCAATTAATCTAAATTGCTTTGGAGTAGAGATACACTTTACATTTAAATTCCCAGGAGTAACTCTCTGCACTGCACATTGAAACCACACTAAGATACACATTATCTACCATCCTCCAGGAGACAGCCACGTCTTCAAAATATGGACCTTATTATCAAATAATTCCTTACATCCTCCAACAATATATTGATGGAATATTTTAACCTCCGACTGAACTCCTTCCAAAAGAATAACTCTCTAAAGCAACTCTGCTCGAGCCCAAACCATATAAAGGGGTCTCTTCTTGATCTACTGATTTTTAATGGAGAGACATTTTTGATTACTGGCAGATTGGTCTGACCATAACCTTATTCTTTTCCACCTCAAATCTGAAAGATCTATTGCCAGAGGCCAAGCCCTTAGACCAAAAATAGAGATCAGAGACACAAGACAAATCAACTTTCATGAGGTATCCTCAAGAGTTATATCTCATCTGCTAGCCACTGTTAGTCCGTGGACCAACATTACACTGTAACCATGTCCAATATATAATTGATATAATGGCCCTAATGAATCTGAAGAGACAAAAATCAAAGGGCCCGATTCACAAAACTAATCTGAGACAAAATCCTAACTTTACGACTTTCGATATTCACAAAAGGCATTTAGGAGTAGTAAAGTTAGGATTTTGGGGCATATTAGCAAGAACCTCGTTAAAATTATCGCCGTTTTAGCGGCAGGAAACTGCCGCTAAAGCGGCGATAATGGGCTTGCTAATATGCGTTATGGAATTCCAATAGAAGCCCAGGTTAGATGTGCAGGACATCTAACCTGGGATTCTATTGGAATTCTATAACGCATATTAGCAAGCCCATTATCGCCGTTTTAGCGGCAGTTTCCTGCCGCTAAAACGGCGATAATTTTAACGAGGTTCTTGCTAATATGCCCCTTTGTCTTTAGTTTGTCTTCAGTTTTGGTCTTAAGACAAAATCCTAACTTAAGTTAGGATTTTGTCTTAAGACTAAGACTTAAGACAAACTTAAGACAAAATCCTAACTTTACTACTCCTAAATGCCTTTTGGTAATACCGAAAGTCGTAAAGTTAGGATTTTGTCTCAGATTACTATTGTGAATCGAGCCCAGTATCTTTGTCCAATGCTACAATGAAAACCTAAATTAAGGGAGAACACAATTTAAACGGAGTAAACAAAGGCAGATAAAATATCCCTCAACCTTGAATCTTCCATAACTCCACTCTGAAAAAAGAATACACAAAGCCTTATTTAAGGCTAACAAAACAAGAAACTGTCCTAAATGTATTCAACATCATCAAGCAACAGACTAACTGCGAGCCAAAGTCCACTGACTGTGGGTGGCACAATCAGTGCTGCAGGCCCACTAGCAGCATGTGATTTACAGGCCATGGACACCCACATTGCACTGTACTAGGGATTAACTAGTAAATCAAATATGTCAATCATGGAATCACCAATCCACAACAACAATTTACAAAGGGAGCACTTGCACTATGCCACTGAACAGCAGTGGCAAAGTACCCAAAGCATCTAGACCAGCAAAACGAAGTCCAACACACAGCAAAATAACAGGAGGCAAAGGCAAAAATACAGGGGAAACCCACGCCAATTATACCAGGTCTAACTCTAGTCATACGCCACACTTAACATGGCAGCCAGGATCTATGAAGAGCCAAGCTACGCCGTGAATGTTTCTGCTGAAATCCTTAGGTGACCTTCGGTGTCTACTGTGATGTTTACTGTAGGCACTATTTCGGCATTCCTAAAGCATGAGAACGCAAAGTGCACTGAGTTGCACAGGCGTACAGATGTCGAGAACATTACAGAAGGGAACAAGGGAAGCACAGGGAGGAGGGAACACAGAGCTTGAAAGGTTGAAATTAGTTAGGTGCATATAGCCAACAACATATAATTAATGGACCATCAAGAATGTACACACAAACACCTATCCCCTGCTCCGCTTTCATAGTAGCAAAAGGAACAAATGATGGATGGATTGCTGAACAATCCAAACATTCACCCCCAGTCACAAAGATCTGGGTTTAATCCATTGGTCTTTTGCTCACCAGGCCACCCCAGTTTGGACCCACCCATATGAAAATCAGTCTTGACCCTGCTCCTTATGGAAACAATCCAGCCCGAACTGCCAAGCCAGGTCCTCCCTGGACCGGAAACAAGCATCCAGGGATAAGTTTTGGGGCATCACCCCTCATCAGCCAGGCTAGCTTGAATCTAGTGAGACAATGAGCATGGGGCCCACGTCTGGGCATACCCTTCCCGCTTAGGGCGACAAAATAAAAAGGAACAAATGATGGACAGAATGCTATACATTCACCCCAGTCACAAACATCTGGGTTTAATCCATCGTTCTTTTGCTCACCACGCCCCCCCAGTTTGAACCCAGCCATATGCAAATCAGTCTTGACCCTGCTCCTTATGGGAACAATCCAGCCCGAACTGCCAAACCAGATCCTCCCTGGACCAGAAACAAGCATCCTGGAACCTGTTTTAGGGCATTACCCCTCATCAGCCAGGCTAGCTTGAATCCAGTGGCGCAGTGAGCACGGGACCCACGTCTGGGCATACCCTTCCCACTTAGGGTGACAAAAGCAAAAGGAGCTTCTGTTTCTTTGTTTTATTGAATGCTCATTGCTTGCTTTATTTTTATTCATATTCATTCTAGAACAGGGGGAAGGAACACCCCAAAAGTTACATTGCCTAAATAAATGCAATAACGCACTGTGGGACTCATCAATGCATATGAGTTAAAGAGAGGGCAGTAAGGTAAGTGTTGACTGAATTTTGAAACAAACAACCACATGATTATTGGTTTCAGGTAATATTTGGGAAATTGTTTACAGATGAAACTCTATGGCTTAATCAAAGTGAAAAATATAGAAATATTATTAAAATATGAACATTGATAGGCTAAAATGTTATTATATAATACAATGGACAGGAAATTCCAGGTTATATTTCTAGAGGAGACCCTGCCTGCCTCAGAGGTTTGCACTTCAGAAATTGATAAAGGAGATTAGGTTGAGAAGCTATTCACTGTCACAGAAATACATACCTTAGCAATTGAAGTAGTAATTTGACTTTCAAAAAGGAATACAATGTTATAGTTAATGCACACCTGACAGATTTTGGAGGGCCAGGATGTAATACTAGATAATATCATGAATGGCTAAAAAAAACTATTTAGCTATTATAATCAAATACTGGATGAACCCCTAGGATTTCATTGAGTTTGTTCTGTTCTAAAGAGACACTTTTATGCCGGTTCATAGCTCCAAGTCTCTTAACATTGACATATAGTATTTTAATGTAAATAATATATTAATTGAACCTCAAAGAACAGGAAAAATACCCAAACAAGATGTTGAAAAATCTGTTAGCTGAACACAGACTTTGGGCCCAATTCCGATCTCGGTTGGAAGGGCTCAGAATCGGATTTGGTTTTACCTAAACCAATCCGGAGCGCTTGTTTCCGACTGACTCATTCCCAATTCTGAACGACCAAGTACAATGCCTGGAAACCCTTAGCGCTGACTGAATCAGTTCCGGTAGGCATACGGAGAGATAGAGCCCTCCGGAGCCGAATCGTACAGCTCTATGGAGTAGGTATTCCAAGCAAGCAAGTACGATGAACGATTCAGACAGCCTTTAGGATTCGTTTTGCTCAGATCGAAAAGGCTGCCAGAATCGTATCCGGATGCATTCAAATGCATCGTACTTGTTCGATCGGACTCCCCTGACACGAGTCGTATGGAAAACATTCCCGACACGAGTCGTTCGGTTTGCTTTCCAAACAAGATCAGAATCAGGCCCTAAAACTGGTAGAAATTCCTATAGATAGGACAAAAAGGTAGCCCTGGGTGGAGCTGGCGTAGTGCCTCTATGCGTAGCCCCATAGAGTTTGGAAAAAAACTCTGTGGAGCTACGCGTAGCTCCGCTCCGCTCCCTCCCCACTCCCAAATGCTTTAAAAAGGTATAAGGAAGGCACTTACCTGTTTTTCTGCTGTCTCCCGTGCCTCGCCGCTCTCCTTCCTGCTCCTCTCGCGTCCTCAACGTCCTTCTTTAAAAAAAAAACACTACATTGTAAGGCTTGCACTCGCAAGACGTACAACGTAGTGGTTTTTTTTAAAGAAGAAGGATGAGGACGCGAGAGGAACAGGAAGGAGAGCGGCGAGGCACGGGAGGCTACAGACATGCAGGTAAGTGCCTTCTCTATACCTTTTTAAAGCATTTGGGAGGGAGGAGGGAGCGGCTAACTCCGCTCCGCCACGGAGGCGGAGTTTTGCCTACCTCCGCGTTCGCCACGGAGCGCGGAGTAGGCAAATCTCCACAAACTCCACTGGCGGAGTGGAGTTACCCACCCAGGGTTACAAAAAGGTAGACAATATGAATGATTGCTCAATCAATTGAGACATTCATTTCTTTTGTAGAAGCTGTTGAGGAACAACTAGAAATGTTTAATTAAATTCATTTTGGGGTAAAATATCTTGTGATTCCATGGATATCCTAAGAGTCATATGAAGGGACAAATCGCATCTGTCTATCTTGGTTGCCATTTGCAAGCAAGAATATGCATCTTTTAAAACAATCAGAAATTAAATTCGGAAATACACGATGACTTTGATGTAGTTCTTTAAAGAAAAACAATTTAAAGGGAAGACTGTCAATTACAAAATAATGTATCTTGTCTGATTATAGAAGAGAAGAAATATTTCAGAAAATGTCTGCCAAGCAAGGCAAACAGTAGCCAATCGAAACATCTACAAATGATAATTTTTGACCAAATGTAATGTTTAAATTAATATGTAAGAGATTCCTGACAAAGTTGAACATAATCTGTTATATTCTATGGAGATCTTCTAGGGTTCTAGTCTTGAGAGTGAGGAATGCAAAGAAACAAAACCTAGGAGAGTATAAGGGCAATGTTAATTTAAAACACATAAATGGTGTGGGTATTAATAGGGTATGTAGGCTGAATCTAGATAAAATACAAAACAGTTATCAAATGGCAAATAAAGTTTTAAATGTCTAGCCAAGGTTGTGTTTTCGATATTTGTGAGACAATACCCATCTTTCCATGGTTACCTTCATTTTTTGTGGAGTGATGCTATAGTTTTTTTTAACTCTGCACACTGGGGCACTGCTGTCCAGTGTATTTGTTCAGACCCCTAAAAACATAACAAAATTGGCTAACTCTTAATTGGCATATTTAGCTTTACAATAAGGCCACAGTATAAGGGGCAGGGAAATTCACCAATGGCATGGAAAGTTAAATGTTATCTGTGAACTGTAGCTCATGTTGTGCTATTCACTAAGCTGGCAATGAGGACATGTCTTCAGACCCACATCCTGCAGCTTTTAACCAAGCAGGAAAGCTTACCAAAATAAACCTTTTTGAAAGGAAAAAACTCTAGGGCATATTAGCAAGACCGGCGATAAAATTATCGCCGTTTTAGCGGCAGGAAACTGCCGCTAAAACGGCGTTAATGGGCTTGCTAATATGCGTTATGGAATTCCAATAGAAGCCCAGGTTAGATGTCCTGCACATCTAACATGGGCTTCTATTGGAATTCTGTAACGCATATTAGCAAGCCCATTATCGCCGTTTTAGCGGCAGTTTCCTGCCGCTAAAACGGCGATAATTATCGCCGGTCTTGCTAATATGCCCCTCTACTTTTAAATATTAACTAAATCACCCCTATGTAGGCATTTTAGCCCACAAGGTGGATTGTCTTTTATTTAAAAGTGGCACATGCAAGAATTTAATGATGGCATGTTCCTATAGAGTCTACCCCCATACTTTTCAACTGTATAGGACTTAACCTAACCTTAGCAGGATCTTGAACAGTACCCTTTTATGTATTGGCAACCAGTGAAGAACTTTAAGAGCTGTTGTGGCCAAAGAGCGACGAGGCAATTTCAGTACAAGTCAAGCGGCTGCATGTTGCACTGTTTGTAGCTTCCGTAACACTTGTTTGGAGGCACCTGCATACGGGCTATTACAGTAGTCTAATCTTGATGTAATTAATGCAACGGCTACTGTATTTCCTGCTGAGCAAGGGATAAAGTCAAAGAACGTTTTCAAAGACTTTATCAGTTTGAAACACATCCCTGCCAGTGTGAGAGAGAGACGTTACATTTTTGCCTGAGGTTTTTTACCACCTCAACAGTGTTGGGTGAGGGGGAGCTGCCACAGGGCACCAAAATTCTGGGTCGAACGGGTTTGATTACCCTATTAGCATAATTGCACGTTCTGGATGCAATTGCTCCCCTTCAACTAAAAAGAAAATCTAACAAAGACTCCAATTCTTGGTTTAATGACAGCCTAAACTCAGACAGGCACAACTTAAGACTAGCGGAATGAGCTTGGAGATCTTCTCCATCTACCGAACTCCTCAAACTTTTGAGAGTAAGAAGGAGTCTGTACAACAAACACATCAGAACTGCAAAAGCAACCTTCTTCAGAAGCCAACTAGACAAAGCCAGAAATCGCCCCAAAATGCTGTTTGAACTGATCAAACGGCAATCCAACAACACTCCCACTCAATCGACAATCACCACCAGTCCCCAACCTAATTGCGAGGACTTTACTGCCTTCTTCATCGAAAAATCCAACAACATTGAATCTGATCTAAGGTCGGCCTTGCTCGACTTATCATCCTTACCAGACTCTCACCTAACTCCCCAGTCCCCTCTTCCTACCTTCCACTCCCCTAAAAACAATGCGCATTGGAATCAATTCTCAACCTACAATGATACTTCCATTCTCAACATTCTCTCTACTCTGAAACCCTAGAATCACTTCAACGATCCCCTTCCCTCGTATTTCTTTAAAGAAATGATAAGGCCTCTTGTTCCGCTCTGGACCAACATCGTTAATTCCTCCCTTCTTCAAGGTGAGATCCCTGACTGCCTAAAGTCCGGGCTAGTTCTCCCCATCCTTAAGAAACCTACGGCGGACCCTGAGGATCTGAATAACTTCCGACCAATCACTAACACCCCTACTCTCGCAAAGCTCATTGAGAAATGTGTATAGGTACAATTATGTAACCACATTGAGGAATTCCAGCTACTAGATCAATTTCAATCGGGCTTCCATCACAGCCACAGCACCGAAACAGCCATCACTCACATAGTTGATGACGCGCTTACCCTACTTGACCGGAACGAATCCTGCCTATTAATCCTACTTGACCTCTCATCAGCCTTCGATACTGTCAAACATGACAACCTCCTGAGCCTTCTGGAACATAGGATAGGTCTGTCTGGCACAGTACTAAAATGGTTTGCTTCCTTTCTCCATAATAGAACACAGAGAATTAAATCCAACCAATCCCTCTCCCATCCCAGTCCCTGCACCTTGGGGGTGCCCCAAGGCTCCTTGCTCTCACCCACACTTTTTAACCTATTCATTGAACCCCTCACCGAAGACCTCAAAGCATCTAACATCCAATACCACATGTATGCAGACGACACCCAGCTGTACATGAAAATCTCATCGCCTGACGATATCAAGTCACTCAACGGAACCTTACACAAAAACCTTAACTGGCTTGCCCTCAACCATCTCAAACTAATCGCCCTCAAAACGGAATTCCTCCTTATTTCCCCGCCCAAGCAAGCACCCATCATTGAGGAATACATGAAAAATCTGTCTGCTCTCAACTGCACACCACACATCATAAACTCTACGAAATCCCTGGGTATAGTGTTGGATAGGAACTTGAGCATGCAGGATCACATTAGTGCTTCTACCAAAGGTGCGAACTTCAAACTGAGCATCCTAAGGAAACTAAAACCTTTGCTTCCTCCCGATGACCTCAAGTCCGCAGTACAAGCACTAGTCATCTCAAGACTGGAATATGGCAGTGCAACACTCTGTGGTCTGCCTAAGTACAGACTGGCCCCCCTCAGAGCCTTGTTGAATGCGGCCGCCAGGCTCATCACAGGCTCCAAGAAGTACAGTCACATCCCCCCGGACCTGAAAACACTCAATTGGCTACCTTTGGAAGCAAGGATACACCTAAAACTTGCCTGCATGACCCACAAAGCCCTTCACTTTAACACACGTCTCTACCTCGCAAAGAAACTTGAGCTGTTGGGTGGTGCACGTACCTCCAGGAGCTCCAGCACCCTACTACTTAAACCAAAGAAATTTAAAAAAACAAAAACCTACAACCGTTCCTTCTCAGGAATCGCTCCAAGAATCTGGAACGCCCTCCCAACGGAAATGAGACTGATTCCATCAACAGTGTCCTTCAAAAAGGAAATGAAAGCGCTACTGATGAATACTTGCCTGTCCTAAAGTCCAGTGGGGGTCCTGAGTCACCTCATATACTATCACGCTGACGACTTTCTCGCCTTATCCTAATGTCCTATTCTTTTGCCCACTATTACGTCGTTATGTACTTATCAGCTTGGTCCATTTGTGAGTCCTTAGCAGGGTGGATGCTAAGGAGGTAGGGAAAGAACGAGCTCTAGAAGAAATAATGCTAAACGGAATTAGCATATGATCTGACCAGGCCTGAGGAGCAGGGGTTTTAACTGTAAGGGTTAAGAGATTAGAGCATACACCATCCAGGATATGTCCTGCGGGTTGTGTAGGTAGTAGCTCTAATTGATGAAGCCCAAAGGTATACAAAGTGTCTAAATCTTTCCCTACTCCAGGTTCATTTCTACACTCAAGATAGAGGTTAAAGTCTCCTGATAGGGTAAAGTTAGAAGACCGAAAAATTAGAGGGCCTAAGGTATTCCCTAAAGATTCTGAAAAGCCAGTACTGGGGCCAGGGGTGTGATATATCAGCCCTCCTGCAATGGAGAGAGATCCATTGTGCTTGAAACAAAACTAAGGCTTTCCGCCCCTTTCAAATGAAGAAAGTCGAAGTTTATGCATTGGAAAGAGTCTCAATAGATAATGGCAAGTCCAACCCCACGAGGCTTTGTTCTATCCTGTCTGCAGATGGTATATTCTATGAGTAGGGCCTGGGCAATGTCTGGGTTACACCAATCCTTAAGCCATGATTCTGTAATAAAAAGAAAGTCAAGCTGGGAGTCAGTAATCAAGTCATGTATGTCTTGAGCATGTTTACACAAGGAGCAGACGTTAATGAGCACCCCACGCAGAAGATTTACTAATGGACTGTTATTAGGAGCGTTTCTTGGTTCCACAAGGGGCCCAAGCTCGGTTCTACATTTTCAGCAAGTTAGAGGGCCCTTCATATTATTAGACACTAAACAGGTATTACAATTATGGGAGACAGTGTTGAGCGATTTCAGAAAGTCAGATGACATGGAAATACCTGATTGACATCGCGCAGTTTGGCTGGCGCTGGCCACATCCTGGACACGGATGGGCGCAGACGGGCTTGCCTTTGGCTCTCCCACTTTATGCCCGCTGTGCATCCGTGGTGGCAGGCACATTAAATACTTGTGCCTGCCAACCACTAAAGCGCCAAAACTTCAAAGATGACCACTCTAAAACGGACATCCTGCCAACCGGAAGAGGAGTACAGTAAAAGTGAAACATGCGAGTTTTTTAGGCAACCTTTTAAAAGCTCATATCAAACTAATTCCCCTAATGTTCAAATTTGTTCCCCCACACGTTAAAGCGATACAATTGAAGTTAAAAATGATTCATTCAAGCAGCCTGAATTTATCTCATCTGCTCTAGTAAAAACGGATGATCACAGTCTTCCTTCAAAAACGAACTAATTTGTATGAACGACAGCAATTAAGGTTTGTGATCCTAAGGATTTACAAACTTCTAGAACAACACAAAGTAAAGCAAAACACAATAGCAACTACTGTGTCAAGTACCTTCAAGGTAAATGGAACAATGACGTAGAGTTCATGTTTCCAAGTCATTCTCCCTGCTAGCATTGTAAATACTGACCAGTGCTGCTACACTTTCAAAGAAGGTAAGAAGATACACACACTTTGATGTCAGTCATGGATATTGGGATGTGTGCTGAGTCCTGTCAAGCACATGATAAATCCTATAGTGAATTGCAGCTGCCCGCGGCTCACGCAGTGGGCCTCCTAAAAGGCGGCCACATTAGTGTCTCTTAGGCACACCAACACCCCCCTCTAGTCTTGGGACCCTGGGGAGGAGTCCCACAGCCCGACGTGCGGGCTGCATCATTTCCGGTGCACAGAGGGTTGGGGGAAGATATTTATACCTGCCCCTGCCTTTTGGGCGCCCTCTTTGCTGCCGGACACGCCGTCTGGCTCATCGTGTCCCCTGGTCTGGCGACTCCGCGTGTGTTGGTCTACTGGCAGTGAGTGCGCCCAAGGACCTCCCCCCGCCCCATACAGACTTCACCGACCAGCTTTGATCAAGCCGTGTCTCGGTTGCAGCTTCAGTTGAACAGAGCTGTTTTCGGCTGTGCCCCGTCCTGGCGGTAGTTTGACTCCCCCCCACAGTTTGCTGGCTTCAAAGCACTTCAGAGTTGGGGCCTCTGAGTGAAGGTCGTCTTTGGCCCCTGTGGGGATGCCGCCAGTGCTGTTGGAGATGCGTTGCAGCCAGAGCTGCGTTGCGTAGCTGTGGAGCCAGGTTCGTTCCCGCCACAGCTTGTGTGCGACTCGGTGCGTGGGGCACCAGGGAGCTCTTGCACAACTATTAGAGTCGTGGGACCACATTTGGGGACACGCTGGGCACAAGTGCCACGTTCACTGTGCATTTTAGTATTAAATCTGTTTTTATTAACAGAACACAATGAAGATACATGAGCAGAGCGCCTACAACCTATCAGACCGGCTGACTGCTTATTGCTCGTACTGTCAGGCAAAGAGCAATAGAAAGGCTGTTCAATTTTAACACAGCAAGCCGCCTACAACCCTGTCGGGCCGGCCGCGTCATAAGAGAATGTCCCTTAGGGAAGGGAACATATGCGATGGACTGTGCCATTTTAGACACAAGGCGCTCAAGGCATAGGGAATGGGGTCCTCTGTGGACCACGGCTATGAGGAGTGTTCCAACAGTGAACAATAAACTCTATATAAAAAGAAGAGAAGGGAAAAGAGAGAAAAAAAAAAAACCCTGATCCCCCCCACCCCCTACCCCTCTCCTCAGTGTGCAAAAAAAAAAAAAAAAAAAAGGTCCATGCGGCAGCGTCAACTCACAAGCATCCCATAAGGGATTGGGGTCAGTGCGCCATGGTAACGTAAGTCGCTAGCAATGTACAATGTAAGGGGTGGATGCAGTAGTGTCTGGCACCAGGTTTAGGATACGGAGATAACGCGGGCAAGTCAATTCACGAAATTCAGTGGAAAGGATAGTCAGGAAGGGGGCCCAGATTCCAGCATAATCCTTGTCCTTCCCCGCTGCCACCATAGAGAGCCTCTCCATTGCAAGGAGGTTCCATAGTTGATGTAGCCAGTGAGTGTGGTCAGGGACGTTCTCCGATTTCCGTCTAGCTAGTATAACCCTATGTGCAGCGTTTAGCGCAAGCGCAATCTGTCGCCCCCTAGTCGAGCGCAAGGGAAAAGTAAGCGCATTAGGAAGGCCAAGAAGGGTGTAGGCGGGGAACCGGGGTATGGTGGTGTTAAAGGCCTGGTCGATGTCGTTAAGGATCTGATCCCAGTAGCGTGTAAGCTTCGGGCAATGCCATAGCAAGTGAATGAGCGTCCCAGGGTTACCGCACCCCCTCCAGCACAGGCCATCGCATTGAGGCTGCCATTTAGAGAGTCGTTCAGGGGTATAGTACCAATACGTAGTAATTTTATAGGCTGTCTCTGTGTGACCTGCGGAATATGTAGTGTGGTGTGCCCGGTGGAAAATGTCTTCCCACTCCTTATCAGTAAGTGTGCGCTCTATCTCCGCCTCCCATCGCCTCTGTCCAGCATTGCGAGTCGATGAGGGGGCCGGAGCAAGAAAGGAATAGATTTCGGAAATAAGACTTTTATTGCTTTTTTTGTGGAGTATCCATTTCTCAAACGGCTTCATTGGCCGAAAGGCCAGAGAGCGTGTCTCAGAGCTCGAGATCCAGTGAACCATCTGCGAATGCAGATAAAGGTCCGTATCGGGTAGGTGGTAGTCGGTCTGCAAGTCCGTGAAGGGAATAATTCCCTGAATGTCAAACAAGTGGCCCACGCGTTTGCAGCCCCCCTCCACCCACCGCGCTGCGACCTTTGTGGCCTCCCAGGGTGGGAAGGCTGGGTTCTAGAAAAGCAGGGACATAGGAGACGGGAAGGAGGTCAGATTGGCCCTACGTGAGACCCTGTCCCAGGCCATCCTCGTGGGTCGCGTGACTGGCGAGGAGTATAGGCCCCAAGCTCGTGCCGCCCGCGGCAACCAAGCCTCTCGCCAAATATGGTGGCCTGCAACTGTCTGATCCATAAAGACCCAGTGTTTCTCTGTCAAGGGACGATTCCACTCCACCAAATAGCGTAGTAGGGAGGCTTGAAAATATCGAGTGATATTGGGGAAGGCTAGTCCTCCGTCCTTCTTGGCCCGTTGGAGCTGCGTTTTACGCAGGCGCGGCGAGACCGGGCCCCAAACAAAGCTCTCAAGAGCCGCCTGGATCTGCTGCAGAACGAGAGGCGGGGGTTCCAGTGGGAGTGTCTGGAACAGGTATAGAGCACGCGGTAAGGCATTCATTTTAACTGCAGCCAATCTCCCAAACCATGACAGTGGGAGACGGCGCCAGCGCAGAAGGTCTGCGCGGATGCGGGAGAGGAGAGCGGAGTAGTTGGCTTCTGCCGTTTTTGTCAGGCTGGAGTGGAGGGTCAAACCAAGATACACAATTCCCTTTGAGGCACTGTGCATTTTAGGGTGGGAACGGACAGACTTCCACTGGAGCGAATGCGGGTGTACTTGGTCATGCGCTGCATTTGGGTGGCTCACGCGGCATGCCCTTACTTCGCCAGGAAGGTTTCCAAGCATGGCCTTTATTGTGCTCAACCCCCGTGGGTGCACTGCGCAGCGTGTTTGTTTGCGTGTTTGCTTGGGCACGGCACAGACAGGTTTCTGTTTCTGTTTGTTTCACAACAGCCTGTTTTGTCCCCCCATCCTCATCGCCTAGGGGGAGGAGTGTGACGCGTGCCAGGGAGCTTGTGCGGGGGCACTCAAATTTCATAGCTATGGTTTTTTCTAACCCTGGGCGTCAAATTCCGCTCCGCTCGCGGAATTTGCAGAATTTAGGCAATTTCGCGTTCCGTGGAGAACGCCGAATTGACAACAATTCCGCGATCCGCGGCATAGCGGAATTATTTTCTTGTTCGCGCTTTAAAAATGCGTTCTAGCGACTTACCGAGATTTCTGCATTCGCCGACGGGTTTTCCTATCCGTTCGAATGCGCCACAAGATTTCGGTAGCCGGCCGCGCGATCCCGCGAGAGTTTGCGATCGCGAACACGTCATTCGCCGCGCTATCGGACAACGCGAGAGTGTGCGATCGCGAACACGTCATTCGCCGCGCCATCGGACAACGCGAGAGTGTGCGATCGCGAACACTTCATTCGCCACGCCATCGTGCACCGCGAGAGAGATTGCGATCGCGAACACGTCATTCGGGCGCGCCATCGGACATCCGGCGGAATGTTGGTAAAGCTCGCGATCCCGAACACGCAAAATTTTCAATCTGGAGAAGAATAATATCTCGAGCAGCATAAAACCTTCTATAAAATGATGATTTGGATGAGAAAAAAAACCTCAGATTGATATTTGGCTGTCCTTTTTTGTCAAATTTTTTTGGGGGGAGAGGGAGGAAGTGCCACAGAGTCTCCTACTTCCTGTTCCTGTCCAGCAGGCTCCTCCCAGTGCTTTGTCCATTTCCTGTTCATTTTTCACTTGGATTTGAGCTGGAAGGATCACTTTTTGTGTCTGCTGTATCATTATCATTGGATTTGAGGACTTTTGGATTTGAGATTTTACAAGTAAGTTGGTGTTGTTTGATTGGGGCATTGCAGTTGCTGCAACTACAATTGTGGTACTTTTCATCATTTTTTTAAATAAATAGTTGTGGGTAGCCAGTAGGCCCAGAGCTAGTCATGGGTGGGTGCATGATGAAACATGATGAAACAACTGTTCCTTTGCTGTGTGATGTGTTTATTAATTTCAAACATCATTTAGGGCACATGGATGGCATTGGATTGAATTGCAAAATGTGTATTTTTGGGTGTATTTCAGTTTTTTTGGGTGTGTGTTAAATACATGCCTTAGTTGTGTGTGGTGTGTTGCAGGCCTTGTTTAGCCCTGTGGATTTTCGTTTTTGCATGTTATTGCATTACAGGCAAAGCAGTGTGGTTTAGCATGCAGCCTTTGCGTGGCTATTATAGGCCTGTTTTCAGTACATTGTTTTCCAGGCCTCCTGCTTGTTGCTTGTGATTTGTGAGTGTCCATGTGGCTGGTAGCCATTTCTGGTGGGAATTATAAGTGTGCTGCTTTTGCCATATAGGCCTGCATGTGTTTCCTTTGTGGCCTAGGCTTCTTGTTGTGGTCCTGGCCATGAGGCTGGTGGCCATTTTGAAGCCAGGCAGTGTGCTTTTTGCCATAGGCCTGCATTGTCTGTCTTCAGTTTCTTGTTGTTGTGGGCCTGGCCATGAGGCTGGTGGCCATTTTGAAGCCAGGCAGTGTGCTTTTTGCCATAGGCCTGCATTGTCTGTCTTCAGTTTCTTGTTGTTGTGGGCCTGGCCATGAGGCTGGCGGCCATTTTGAAGCCAGGCAGTGTGCTTTTTGCCATAGGCCTGCATTGTCTGTCTTCAGTTTCTTGTTGTTGTGGGCCTGGCCATGTGGCTGGTGGCCATTTTGAAGCCCGGTAGTGTGCTTTTATCCATAGGCCTGCAAGCTTGTGGCCTAGTCTGCCAACAGGCCTTTCATCCAGTAGGCTCAGAGGTAGTCAGGGGTGCATGAAACAACTGTTTCTGTGTGTTCTGTTGAATTTAAACATCATTTAGGGCATGGATGGCATTGGATTGAATTGCAAAATGTGTATTTTTGGGTGTATTTCAGTTTTTGGGGTGTGTGTTAAATACATGCCTTAGTTGTGTGTGGTGTGTTGCAGGCCTTGTTTAGCCCTGTGGATTTTCGTTTTTGCATGTTATTGCATTACAGGCAAAGCAGTGTGGTTTAGCATGCAGCCTTTGCCTGGCTATTATAGGCCTGTTTTCAGTACATTGTTTTCCAGGCCTCCTGCTTGTTGCTTGTGATTTGTGAGTGTCCATGTGGCTGGTAGCCATTTCTGGTGGGAGTTATAAGTGTGCTGCTTTTGCCATATAGGCCTGCATGTGTTTCTTTTGTGGCCTAGGCTTCTTGTTGTGGTCCTGGTCATGAGGCTGGCGGCCATTTTGAAGCCAGGCAGTGTGCTTTTTGCCATAGGCCTGCATTGTCTGTCTTCAGTTTCTTGTTGTTGTGGGCCTGGCCATGAGGCTGGCGGCCATTTTGAAGCCAGGCAGTGTGCTTTTTGCCATAGGCCTGCATTGTCTGTCTTCAGTTTCTTGTTGTTGTGGGCCTGGCCATGTGGCTGGTGGCCATTTTGAAGCCCGGTAGTGTGCTTTTATCCATAGGCCTGCAAGCTTGTGTCCTAGTCTGCCAACAGGCCTTTCATCCAGTAGGCTCAGAGGTAGTCAGGGGTGCATGAAACAACTGTTTCTGTGTGTTCTGTTGAATTTAAACATCATTTAGGGCATGGATGGCATTGGATTGAATTGCAAAATGTTTATTTTTGGGTGTATTTCAGTTTTTTGGGGTGTGTGTTAAATACATGCCTTAGTTGTGTGTGGTGTGTTGCAGGCCTTGTTTAGCCCTGTGGATTTTCGTTTTTGCATTTTATTGCATTACAGGCAAAGCAGTGTGGTTTAGCATGCAGCCTTTGCCTGGCTATTATAGGCCTGTTTTCAGTACATTGTTTTCCAGGCCTCCTGCTTGTTGCTTGTGATTTGTGAGTGTCCATGTGGCTGGTGGCCATTTCTGGTGGGAGTTATAAGTGTGCTGCTTTTGCCATTTAGGCCTGCATGGTTTTCCTCTTGGCTTACTGCTTCCATCCATCCCCTTTGCCAGCTGCAGCTCCCTGAATGATGTGATGAGCAAATAATTTAATGGCAAACAGGGTCCACTTCTATTACATTTGTATTTTTGTTGTTGTTCCTCTTCTTTCCTATCCTTCCTGAGAGTGTACACAGTATACCATGAAAGCCCTTGTTGACAGTCTCACAAATGGCTACACTAACTTATATATTTTATTTGTTTGTTTGTACCACTAGTAATTGAACCACAACAACAAATGCAACATTTCACTGATGTTCTTCTCCTGGCTGCTTTGCTTTTAGGTGCACAAAAAGACAGAGGAGGAGGTGTCATCATCATCACCCATTGTACTGCCAGACAGAAGTCCTGCTGCACACCACGTCACGTCCACGTGTGACCACAGACATCTCTGCAACTTGTGCACCTGCGTCCTGCTGACATCTGAAGAAGATGGCCCCAAAGAAAGGTACCAGGTCCTCCAGTACCAAGAAAGTTGCCAGTGAGAAGAAGAAGGAACAGAAGAAGGAAGTGGCACTTGCCAAGACTGGTGTGCCGGCCGATGTGTTTTTTGGTAAAAAAAAACTTACGCCTGCAGCAGCGGTGTCCGGCGGGGACCAAGCTGGGAGCAGCACCTCCGCATCAGCGGGCCCACCCCACCAACCTAGGCCCAAGCCCATGAGTGTGGCAGAGGTAGCCAGTCTACTAACGAGCAGTGATGTTGAAATGTCATTATCGCAAAGTAGTACCCAATCCACGCACTCGCAGGCGGAAACTCAGCAGATAAGTGGGCAACCACAGCCGCAACCACAGCCGCAACCACAGCTGCAACCACAGCCGCAACCACAGCCATAACCACAGCCGCAGCCGCAACCCCAGCCGCAGCCCCAAACGCAGCCGCAACCACAGCCGCAACCACAGCCCACAATAGTAGTTGTTCCCATGAAGTAGGGGCAGTTCAGGAAATCGAGCTTTTTGCAGACGAAGAGGAGCAAGCCACTGTTTCAGAAGATCCATTGTCTTCCAGACCCCCAGCAAGGAAAAGGAGGGTTAGTCCATCAACTTCTTCTTCAAGCCCCGCTTCTGATGATCTAGATGCCACTTGGAAGCCACCAGCTCAGTCTGAGAGTGATGCACGCCACAAGACAAGGCTAGTGAAAAGGAAGGTTCCAGAAAGTCTTAGAGTTATGGAGGTAGATGTAGACGAGGGGGTGATGATGATGAAGAGCCAGTCATCATGAACATCACTCCTGGGCCTGCGGAGATGGAGACCAACATTATTAGACTATCCAAAATCGCTGCGAGGGATGTAGCACGGATACCACCAACACAGGTAACACCAACACGACCTCCAGCTTCCATATTTGCCTTTGCAAAGGCCCGGCAGGGACCTACATCCAGCTCAACCACCACCTCAGTAGGTGGTGGTAATGTAAGTGCACAGAGTCAAATTCCAGGCACACCCTCCAGTTCATCTGGTATTGAAAGTGGCACCTCCAGCAGCGCCAGAAAGTTCTCCTCCCCAGTTTGGGACTTCTTTTCGGTTAGCAGTAAGGAGGAGAACATTGCTATATGATCAATTTGTCGGCAGGCTGTTAGGCGGGGTAAGCTTGGTACAAACTATGGTACCGGAGATCAAACAAGTCATCTCAAAAAACACCACAGTATCAAGTGGGAGGCTCACCTACTTCACTTAGAAAAAAGTAAAACTGGATCCATTGCTGTTGTTGGGGATGAAGAAATAGGGGAAGATATGATCGCGGTGGAAGGTCAACAAGAGGGAGACATTTCTAGCCCTATCCCCAGCAGTGTAGTGGTACCGCCCACATCCTCAGCAACATCTCAGTGGCACCGTAGTAAGAGTCAGCCTGAGACACCAAGGCAACCGGGCACTGCAATGAGCAAAAGTGCGGCGTCGTTGAGCCTAACTGGGTTCAAGAAGAAAGGTGCACCACAAAGGAAAATATTCCAGCCTACCATTGACAGCATGCTTAGGTCGGAGGGGCAGTACCAACGCAACCACACAATGGCACGGTTGTACAATGCGAAGCTGGCTAAAATGTTAGCGCTGGACCTTCTCCCTTTTTCATTTGTGGAAGGGGTGGGTTTCCTTGAATTTGTGTCAGCCATCTGCCCTAAATGGAAGGTTCCCAGCCGGTCCTATTTCGCCCGAGTTGCTGTTCCAGCACTACATCACGATGTGCTGGAATTGGTTGGACAAGCTTTGCAGCAGAGTGCTGTTCACAAAATCCACCTGACAACAGACATGTGGACCAGTTGCCAAGCCACTGATTACATGTGCATCACTGCACACTGGGTCTCTTTTGTGGGGGTTAGAGAAAAGCTATCTGAAGTAGGTGCTGTTGACACAGCTGAGATTTTTAATGCTTCTCGGAAACATGCAACTGTAGCCATGTTCGCCATGGAGAAATCTCATACTGCTGCAAACATTTTGGAAGAGTTTAACAGCAAGGTCTTTGAATGGCTGCACCCAAGAGGGCTTAACATTGGTTTTGTTGCCACGGATAATGACAGTAATGTACTTAAGGCCATGGAGGTTGGTGCCTATTTCAGGATCCCGTGTTTGGCGCACTGCATTAACATTATAGTTCAAGACTTTCTGAAAGAAGAACCCATAGTCAGCAACTTACTGACCACCTGCCGCAGAATATGCACTCATTTCAGCCATTCTTTTAAAGCCCGGAAGCAGCTGAGGATCATTCAACGTGAGTATAGAATGCCAGTCAAAGCACTCATCCAGGAGGTGGCAACACGTTGGAACTCAACGTATTACATGCTTGACCGTCTGTTTGAGCAGTACAGACCAATCAATGAATATGTCATGCGAAGGGCGGATGCTACTGTGAAAGGCATGACCCTTCAGATGGACCAATGGTGCCTAGTTAAATCTCTTACAGAGATGCTTCTTCCTTTCGAGGTCTTCACACGTGATGTCAGCAAGGAGGACTGTACTATGGGCCAAGCTATCCCATTGTTGCACATGCTAGAGCAACAGCTGAAGGAGGTGTCTGAAGCGTACATAGGTGTGGAGGAAAAAAGAAGCATATGAGTTGGTGGAGAGCTTATCATGTCGCTTAACTGAAAATGCAAGGGTGCAAAAACTAAGATTTTGTCACAAGAACATTACATTTGTGCCACAATTCTGGATCCACGGTACAAATCGGCACTGAACAGTAAGACATTACTCCCTTTTTCAGAAGTGGATGTTGCCCGGTACAAAACTTGGATAGCTGAGGCAGCCAGTAAATTGGAAAATGAACGGCTGGTAATTAAAGGCCTCAAACCCACAACAAGTACTGCAGCAGGGCATCCGGCGTCAAGTTCAACTTCAGAGCCTGAGGGCAGTGCATTTGGTTCACAGCTGTCACCAACACCAACACTATCGACAACAGCAAGAACCGGATCATCAGCCCCAGTAAAAACGGCACAGGATTGGTATTTACAGCAAGGACTTGCTAGGTCCAGTGCTGATGCAAAGACAAAAGAGGCCGAACAAAGTGTAGCACCCCTGAACATTGACCGGATGGTCCAGGCCTACCTGGATGACCCAACAGAGGTCTACATTGATCAAAACCCATTGCGGTATTGGTATGGCAAAAGGGGCCAATGGCCAGTGCTCAGCAGGCTGGCGATAAACTATCTGGCTTGCCCTGTCGCAAGTGTCTCTTCTGAACGTGTTTTCAGTGCTGCTGGTTCCATTGTAACAGTGAAAAGGACCAGTCTCTCACCAAAAAACGTGGAGAGGTTAACCATGATCAAAATGAATCAGCAATTTATACCACCGAATTACACAATACATGAATCAACGCAGGAAGATGAGGACAGCGGCTCAGGTGACGGAAGTAGCATGTTAGATGCTGATTACCTACTTCTGGTTGAACCCCCAGAGTTTGAGGACGAGCTATACTTCCCTGACAACTAGGCTTCCACTTCTTACTGTCGTCCTCCCTTATTTACTTTTATTTGTGTGTCTGTCTTTCTGGTTGGAAACTTCAAATCACAACAAATCCATCACCACCGTCTTCGTCTTTTATTGCCATATATGAGTTTCAGCTGTCTGCATTTCAGTTCACTCCTCCGAGTCCTGCTCCTCCATCCTCCTGAATCGACCTAAATCTATTGCCCTCAAGCCAGATGGTGATTGGATGTAGCATAATCGAAGAAAAAAGAAAATCTTGCCTCGTTGAGTCTCTCCAAAAGAAGTGGAACATGATGATGACTACTATAGCTATCCTCCTTTCCGAGCCGAGAGAGACTGCCCATTAACTGAAGATGAGAAGGAACAGGTAATGAATGATGACATGCATTGGACGCTGACTGAGTGATTTGTGTTGTTGTTGTTTGTAGTGCATGAAGTTAATTCATTGTTTACTATTATCTAATCTACACACTTAAAGTAACTCAATGCAATGTTTGTTTCCATTCTTGTTTTTTAATAACAAATGTCTACTTCTACTGCAGGCCGATCCATTGCATTTTGAATATGGAAAGGGGACTCAATCTGTACACTGCACACTGAGTTGGACAACACACCATGATGATGACCACAGTGACATAATATCTTCGCAGTCACTCAGTACGATCCGAGATGATTGATGGAATAACTCAGGGCGTTTCATGAGTGGCATAAAAGGTAAACAAGTCAACAACAACCACTGCAGACCTACATGTCTGTGTAGTGGTGGAGTCGAGTGTGGTGGTATGACTGACAGCGGGGCATTGATTTAGTCACTTAATTTGTAAAATGCTATGTTGCTGTATATCTGCTTTGTCTGCCTCTGTCAAAAAATGTACGCTAAATGGAGGATGGGTCACGGGTGCCGTGGGCCTGCTCTGTCCTGTTGTTGTTGGAGGTTAATGCTGGAAACAGACTAGAGTAGACATGATGTATCCATGCCGCCTCTGAAAGTGTTCTTGTTGCACTCCACCGTAATTTATGCATTTTTTTTCTGCTTGATTTTTCAATATCCCTTTTGTTTTTCCATCTACAATTACAGGCCAGCCCTTACCCTGTGCTATACTGGGAAAAACAACTCTCACTTACCTTACCAATTAATCTACATCTGCCAGGCAGGCAGTGGCGTCACCCAAGATTGATGGCCGGAGCATCCATGGAAGGGAGGACCAAGAGGAATGCCGAGATGCAAGCAACTCCCCATTTTGACCAGGATAACATACAGTAAGAGTATCAACTTTCATCATCTTTTAAATAATTTGATTCATTTTTTGTCTTCAATCATTACTACTGTGTGTTGTTGTTATTATTATGTTTGCTCTCTGCTTATAATTCAATTCATCCCTACAGCTATTTTTGAATTTTCTTTGCTATCTTTAAGCCCGGGCCGGTACAACAGAACAGAAACTGTATGTAATTCGGGTCTCTCTGAGGGCAGACAGGCAAGGCAAATTGCATAATATACTGCTGCCCTGTACTGTCTAATTGTCTAGTAGTAGTTAGTAAGTACTACTTATCATTAACCATCAAGTTATCATCATCATGCATGCATTTCCTTTTTCTCCCTTAACAGATTTATGGATATGGTTGTCTGCCAAGATTGTGTTTTGTTGTTGTCCATGCGTACTGTTTTTCTTTGTCAAACCTTTCCCCAAACCCCCTTCCCAACCATTCATCAAACCCTAACCCTCTTCCCCCGGGCTGTGTGACTTATTGAGGTGTGACTAAATTAAATGTACACCAATAATTTATCACACGCTTGCTGGGGCGGATGTGGCAAAAGCAACACTAATTCAATTTCAAGGCAGGGCGAGGATCTTCTTCTGCTTGCCCACCCATGAGCAGTATATTTGCGAGATAATTTTTTTACCAAAGGAACCTAATCCATCAGCATTAATTGCCGGCATCGATTGGATTTGTTGTCATCCTCCCACACAGCACTAACGGTTACGCTTGTGTCGAGTGTACTGTAGGCCTAGTCGAGTGACTCGACACAGCTAGAGTTTGTAACTCTATGTACTAGGCTATCCCCGCCACCATTATGTTTTATTGTATTTTGGCATATTATTGTTTGGCAGTAAGTTCCGTACTGTACTTTGTTCTACTACTCCTCCCACAGTCTCTCTCAGGCGACTGACTGTCTCCTTTTCTTTTTTTTTGCAAATGCTACTGCCAGGGTCTACTACTACTACCACCACAACCATGGCATGTTGGGAAAGAAAACCATCATCCCCATGCAGCCATCACCGTGCCTAAGTTAAACATCAAGCACAGGTAAGAGAAGAAGTTTGGGGGAGGCATAATTGATAATGGAAATTTTTTCATTAATTCTATTTCACACACCCCTTTGAGTCCAGTTGCAGAATGCATAGACTAGGAGGAGAGACTGACAGTACTAGTAGGACAAGTCCCTCAGTGAGGGGTACCGCATCTATCTGTTTGTGTCTTACTAAGTCAGCCAATTATTTAAATCAAACACTGGCTGTGGCCCTGCACCAGCAAGGAAACAGTGTGATGTAAAACAGTAACCCCACCCACAAAACATTAACAACATCGTATATAAAGTATAAATATATAATTTAATCCCCTAACAAAAATAAACTATGTAAAAAAAATCCCACAACACCTGACCCACCCCTCTCCCTAACCCCAACCAATATCCATTGGCCGGAACGAAAAAGTCCAACAAATTAAATGTCCAATTGTCCAAAAGTGAAAACCCCAACGCCCAATTCCCACCCACCAAAATAAGTAATAAAAAAGGGGCAATTAAACAGGGTCTGTTCATCAGTGGGCTCGCCTCTCCAGGACACGAATACGCTCCTCTAGACGGGCCACGTGGCGCTTCAATGCGCGGCAATTGCATCCACAGGGGGGGGCAGCAGTGCTATTTAATGAAGTACGGCGGCGGGCGGCTGCCAGACGGTGGTGCCGTAACACTGGAGGGGGGTGGTTGGGGCCCGGGGCATTGGAGGAGGCTGCAGCTGCTGCCGCCTCCTCCTCCTCCTCCTCTAGAACCACCAGCCGCCGGTATTCACTTTGTATGGCCTCCAGCTTCCGGCGCCGCGCCTTGGCTGCCAACTCCTTCCTGTCTATTTTCACTTTGGAAGGAGTAGCTATATCAAGAAGAAAAAACAAGACTATTGTAAAATATACTCTTAGCAAAGCAGTAAGACAAATTAATTCTACACATAGTGGCACAGTAGTACTAGCAAGCACAGTACATAACATTTGTGGTATGTATCTATCCTCCCACTACCTCGGCCTCTAACATTTGTGGGAGTTTCAGGCATTCCACCACCCATGCATCTGATTCCTATCAGACACCTATGCATGCATCCCAGATCCCACGTATCCTTCTCTGCCAGTCATAAATATTAAATCTCACCCGTCCTTCCTCCTTCCACCCTTCTTTCCCTTTTTGTTCAACCCATCCATCAAGGTCATCTGATCTGACTTTTAGTCTTCTCCATAAAACTTTCACAGCTGAGTTGAAGTCAGATAGAAGAGGCCATTGGTTACTCAACAGTACACTCCCGCCGCTAATGCTATTGCTAATGCTAATTAAAGGGTGTCTTCTTCAACCGTTCACAACAACTTCTTACTTAAGTCTCAACAGTACAGTATACATTACACTGGTAAGGATTAGGAATATAACTTACCACCACCCGCCACTGCTGCTGGCTCACCCCCTGCAGCTCCTCCTGTAACTGCCGCATCTCCTCCTGCACCCTCAGCGGCCGCGTCACCTTCGCCGCTGGCCCCGGTACTGGTGGTCGGTAGTATGCCTAGAAAAAACATTACACATTTTTCAGATGCCATATACACCTCCCCCTATTTTTCACTAGCAAGATTGAAAAAAAGGTTAATACATACATAATACATATACAACATACATCACTAGTACAAATCAGGTAGTAGAGTAGACACTAGTAGTGTTATACGGTCCTTAGGGTCATTCTAGTCTTTACTAAGTTACCCCGAGCCATGCAACCATTTTATTTTTGCGCAAGTTACCTCGCAGCTTGTTGTGTAAGACGCCTTTGAGCCCACATGAGCTCATACTGCTACTGTCTGAGCGCTGCGTACAAGGTCGAAAAACAAGCCACTTTGTTATGGAGTTCTGGTGTTAGTCCATATTGCTTATCCATAAAAATACTACACTTTTTGGCACGACTGAGAAATGCTTGCACTATACTAACGCGCACCATTTTTCTCATAACAGACGGAAGATTCCCTTCTATGAACCAGAGCTTTGCAGAGCTTATGATGTAACCAGTACTAGGTTCTTCTAAGGTGAGGGGTCCCCAGAATTCGGTCAGATCTCCATTTATAATTTTATATAAACTATATTCCTACCAAGGGGAGGGTGGTTCTTCCACCACTGTTCAGTTATCATGATTTCGCCTTTTGCCTTCTATGGACTTGTAGTTGTAAGTGTAACTAAGTGTAACAATGTTTAGTGTTTTAATCTTATGCATTTTGCTGTTGCTGCTGCATTATAGAACAACGTACAGTGCTTGTCAGTTGAAAATAAACCTTTTGAACTTACATAGACTCGGTGGTATTTGGTGTGGACTTACACAAGTGAGTGAGCGAAAGGGTGTGCATTGCTTCCGCGACTGAGAGGTCGGGAGTGTTATGTTCTGGGTTGTCTACTCATTGGGTATCTTGGGGGGGAGGGTTTCAGAGAGCTAATGAGACACTATAACTAGTCGGTCAGGGGATTGTGGTGGCTTCTGATTGAGATGTGAGGAAGGTCCAACCTCCCATCACCAACGTCCTATTTTCTTGTGCAAAGTTCTGTATGTGCAGAATCCCTACAACAGTAGTAGTATGTCCTATCCTATCAAAAATAGTAAAATCTGGTTGGGCATTTTGTTGGTGGGAATTGTCGAAAAGCCTCAAGATTAAGAAGCCTAGAAGTAGTAGAAGAGGACAACCCAAAGGACTGGACTCAATGGCTAGAGCTATTGGTTTATCTGAGTTTTATTTAAAACCTTTTAAATAAAGAGTGGCCAACTGGGCAAGCTTAGCTACAGACAGACTAATAGTAGTAGTACAGAGAGTCATAGCAGACACAGTTAGAGGCAGGGATAACAAGAATTTAGAAACAGATAGTCTAGATCGAAGAAGAATTTGTAAAAAATAGAATTAGGAAACCGAAATATTAGTTCGGAAAAAATAAGGTGCAGGAAAAGTTAGGGAAATATAATTATTAATATTAACCACGGAGGACTTACTGGGCAGCAGCAGAGCCCTCGGTAGAGGAGCGGTACTGGCCCTGGGAGGCATCTTGATGTTCTTGTCCCGCCGTCTGTGACCCCGTCTTCTTGCCCCTGGGTGCTGATCATGTAAGATTTCATAAAGAAAGAGACAAAAATTAAAGTTTGGTGTGAAACAAATAAAATATTTTAAAATACGCTCCAAAAACATTTTTGTGAACAACAATTGCAATAAAATTGACCTATCTAATCTGATCGACTAGTAGTATTGCGAGATTCACGGACCGTCTAGTAAGCCTAAGTACCACCTGACCTAGCCCACCTATTCCAATCCAGACGGGCCAATTGTTCAGTAAGTCTGCATTTCCATTTATTTTAGTCCTCAAAAATGAATAGATGGAGGACACATGCATAAATTTTTGCATACACCAAATTGTTGGTTGGTTGCTGCTGATGTTCTGCTAGTGATGATATAAGCCTATTAACACTCACTAAACAAACTACAAAAGGTTCTATTAAGGACTGGGGTAAGCAGCACTCAGCAGCACGTGACGTGACAGAGGATGCGTCACGCACACCACTTAAAGATTACCAACTAATAAGTAACTAAACCTATCAATTCACCACTATCCCTTCTTAGTGGCAGGAGGACAAAGGAAGGACTAGAGTCTCTCTAGCATTACCTAACTTAAGTTCTCTAAAGTAAACTCTTACATAATCATCAGGCCAAGCGAGCGCAAAGTTGCAAACAAGTAAGATTAGTAGCGCCGAGCGCCTGTGTCATAACAATCACAGAAGATTTTTAAACGTAATTTACCTGCAATGTAAGCAGCAGCATTCTTGCTGGTCGGAAAAAAAAAATATTCGCAATATAAAACACAGAGCAGAAGAACACAAAGTAGTAATATTAAATAGCTACTCACCAAGCCCCGGGACCTCCACTCCTAGCAGGTCCAGCAGGTCCTGCTCCCGGTCCAGAATATCGGACCACCGGTGCATCAGCTGGTTATTGGTGCGCCGGACACCAGAGCAGCGAAACACTGCCCGACGCACCTTGCCCCACCGCTGCCGACGCTCCCGGAGCCCATACCCAGACCCAGGCCTGCCGCCTGCTGCCACGGTTAAGGGGAGGTGGCGCTGCACAAAAAAAACCAGTGCGGCCACCTCCGCCTCACCAAATAAGACCCGTGCCTGCACCCCTTTTTGGCGCCGCCTTCCGCAAGGAAGGCGGTCGCGGCTCTGGCTACGATGAGCCCTGTGGCCCTTTGCCATGGTTCTGGGTGGGCGGGGGGCGGGGGGCGGAAAAGAAAAGGTAGGAATTTAAAAAGTAAGTAAAAGAAATGAAAAAGCAGGTAATAGAAAAAGAGTGAAAAAGTAGTGAAAAACACACAAAAAGTAGAAAAAAACTCAAAATATAGAATCAGGAAAATAGAGAGATAGATAATAAATAAAAAAGATTAAAAAAAAGTTTCCAGAAACAAAGGATTGAAAAGATAGAGGGAGGATTGAAAAGCAGGCCCAGAACCATAGCAATAGAGTGAAAAACAAGATGGCCGCGCCCATTGCGACCGCATGGGCAAGTTCGCGCGATATTTCCCCCCCGAGCACGCAAAAAGCGTCGCAAACACGTAATACGCGTTCCCGAACAGGAAATACTTATCGTGAACGGGCGGGAGCATACAATACGCGACCCGGAACTGGAAATAAGCATCGCGAGCGGGTGGGAGCATGCAATACGCGACCCGGAACAGGAAATAACCATCACGAGTGGGCGGGACAAGTGAAAAACAAGATGGCCGCGCCCATTAGCGACCGCATGGGCAAGTTAGCAATATATTTCCCCGCGAGCACGCAAAAACACATCGCGAACGGGCGGGACAAGCAATTCTGCGTCTTCGCGGAATTTCTACGTGCTCGCAGAGATTTTTAACAATTTCGCAGAGATTTGCGTAACGCGACTACGCAAATTCCGCCCACCCCTAGTTTTTTTGTCTTTGCAGTGGCTGAGGATGTGTGTGGGATTGTTGCCTGCTAAAAGTGCACCATGCGTTGTCCATGGGTTCCGGCTGTGTTGCATCGCGTCATGCTCTGGTGCCTGCAGGCAACTTCGGTGTTCTCGAAGCGAGCTCGGGCCCGTTGAGGTGGTTGATTTACCCTCCTGGTGCTTGTGATCTGATGAACAGCATGGTGGTGGCCCGCCGCCCCGCTGGGGGCAGATGTCCTATCACTGGTGTTGGGCGTCCATGCTTGTGTGAGTGTAAGCGCGGTGGGGCCCGTTGCTCACAGTGCTGTTTGCGGGGGTTTGGGGCTGCCTCACTGTGCCCGGGCATATGGGGGGCAGAATGGCGGGCATCGCGGGTCGGCTAGTCTGCCCATGGTCCGCTTGCAAGTTGGGCACTGATGGTTAGCACTGTGCTCACGGCCGGTAGAGGGGCACTGGGGTTGGGCTGCCCCCCCCTTTTTTCCTTAGGTGGCCCTGTTTTAGCTATCGCTGGGCCTGTATCACTGGCCTCGCCCTTAGTGGTGAGGTGGGCACCGGCAGCTGCCAGGTCTCGCCGCAGCTGAATTGGGGCCTGCTGTCCCACCTTTCCCCCAGTCTCGTGGTTCGTGGGGTGATTCGGGGCATTGGGGACAAGCAGGGTAACTGAGCCGAGTGGGCCAACCCTCTTCCTTGCAGCCACTGGAGGGTTGGGCCTGAAGTGTTTCCGATGTGTTGCGTGCACTCACCCTTTCTAGCCGTCCCTGTTGCTGATACAGTCAGTTGTCCTTTCATCCTAATCATTCTCATTATTTGCCATTCTTTGAAATTTCCGATAATGTGCGGCAAGAGCCCAGCAGTTGTTAATGTCCCCACATGAATTCGCGTCTGTAGCAAGGCAGCTCAGTCTATGAATGTGGTCTCTGGTGCGTCAGGGTGTCTAGTTGAGGAGCCAAAACACAGCCGGGTTCCTGAGAATGAATGAGATGCACATCTTTGCTTGAACTTAACGATCCAATATGTGATGGAGGTGCTACGAGGTACCACCGTTGTGGGATGCTTGCCCAGTGATTGGTACACTATTTTGCAAATATTGGACTGAAATGCCAAATAAAATCAGCACTCTGTCCAAGTTTCCCTTCTATTAGCAGAGACGCACATATGCGAAAGCCTGCCTTAGCGTGAATGTCTGCAGGATGATGACTTACAGGGGTGGGAGCTGGAGGGGCACCTGTGTCATCTTTGTGCCATTCTACTGCCAGAGGTACAGTAGGCAATAACAAAATAAATAAGGGGGTCCTTCTGGCTACCCCAATTGTGATGCGGGCTCCTCTGACATACCGGGGGTGGCAGTGCACCGTTATGTTTTTTAGAGCCTTAATAGGGACCCTACAATGGTGACTGTGGGACTTCTGTAAAGTATAATGGGGGCCATTCATGACATTATGTAAATGTGCCATTCAATGGGAGGGCTAATAGGGACATCATTATGAAATATTATTCCTGCTGATGTGTGGCGTAAACTGTGTGTACATTGCGAAAGTGTTAGAGAAACTTGTGAGATGTGTTTAGGGAGGTGGCATTGTGTCCAAGGTTGGGTCTTTACATTGGTGCCTTTGCAAGTGACCTGCCCCATGGTGTGTTTGTTTGTGGGAGTTGGGATTCGCGGCTTCAAACCTCGGCCTGGCCTGTCTGGCGCCTGGGGTGGCGCTGTCGGTGGCATACGCGTTGAACAGTTTGTTTCGGTGGGTGCAGGTGTTGACTTGGTTGGGCACGAGTGGTTCATTTTACAGTACTGGTGAAACTACAAAGCTACGTCACAAGGACGCCCACCTTTTGAGGCATTCAAAGTTATCAGAGGAGTTATGTGTAAATATTCACTCCATGCCGCCACACGGATTCAGACCTCCTGCATGTTGCCGGTGTGGTGCCATTAGTGGAAAAGTGAGCTAGTCAGGTTTGCAGGTGCATGTTTGGTGGATGCCTTATCATGAAGGTTAAGTTAAGGAGTTGGCTAGTGGGTTTGACCAAACACGACGATTGCGGTCGTTGCGGGCAGTGCCGGGGCATTGTTTGCCCCAGGGGGCGGCAAGCGAAGGCAAGGCTCTCTACAAATCTGGCGCCAGAACACAAGGTTCGTGAGGGCCAACTAGGGGTGTCTTACGGCCAAAGCTGTTGGTTGTGTAGCCGGGTGGCCGGGTTTGGGTCACGGTGACAGCCTGTGCATGATTCGGGGCGGGGGTGCCAGGCTGAGCTCTAGCACGACAATTAGTGTCGGGGGAGCACGTTTAGGCACACACTATTCACAGGTGCTACGCACACTGTGTGGGGCCAAGCTGCGCCGTGCTGGTGAGCGGAGTCAGTGCTGGGTCCCCTTTTGGGGGGTGTGGGTGGCCCAGGTGGCTCTTGGTTTGTGCCGTTGACCCCCCCCACATGATAAAAAAGGTTAGAAGTAATGGTCTCATTTGATGTCGAACTTGCTTTTTAGTTAAGCGAGACATTCAATTGAATATTTATAACTTAAAGGCGACACAGTCTCACCATCTCAGAATGGAAGCAATTTTCATTGTGCTATGCAATTAAGCCACGATTGTGGCTTATTTATCTTAAGCAACAACAGGCATTGAAAGCCTATATTACTGGCTTGTTGTGGGTGTAGTGTTGCTTTGTAGAACATGATTGAACACCATTACAGCGGTGCATGGGCTGTTCAGTGTCCAGCCCAATGATGACATTTAGACACAGTTGATAATTATTTAGTTTAAAGAAACAATGGCCCATGAGTTCTCTCCTTAAGTTGGGTCCCCCCAAAACGCATTGAGTATTATACAGCTCCAAATGTATTCATTCAAACTAGGAAAGTTGGATATCAGGAATTTGGAGTATTTGAGAAGACTTTAATGATTTACTCGCCAATATTGATCCTTTCATATAATAATTTCCACTGGCGTGGAGTGGACACGCTTATTTGCAGTTCGTTCCAATAAGACATGGGAGTACAAACGGTTGATGTCGTTTAATGATGATTGTTAGACCTGGCACCATTAGCGTGGGTCTCCCTTCAATTTTTTGCTGTTGCCTCCTATGTTTTTGCTGTGTTTTTGCTGGTTTAGATGCTTTGGGCAATTTGCCACTGCTATTTAGTGCCAAAGTGCAAGTGCTCCCTATTGTAAATTGTTGTAATGGATTAGTGACTCCATGATTGGCTATTTGATTTACTTGTCAGACCCTAGTACAGTGCACCATGTGTGCACAGGACCTATAAATCAAATGCTGCTGGTGGGCTTGCAGCACTGGTTGTGCCACCCACAGAAGCAGCTTGTAAAATGTGGCTCGGCCTGCCATTGCAGAGCCTGTGTGCAGTCTGGGGCTGCCAAGTCGACTTGGTAAGTGCACCCACTTGCCAGTCCCTAAACCTTCCCTTTTCTACATGTTAGTCAACCCTAAGGGAGGCCCAAGGTACTCCTGGGGGCAGGGTGCATTGTATGTGAAAGGTAGGACATGCCCTGATGTGTGTGGCATGTCCTGATAGTGGATTACAGCCAATTTCGTTTTTCACTATTGCAAGGCTATCTGTTCCCATAGGCCAGAATGGGCAGTTTGATTATAACATCTTATAATCCTACCTGACCCAGGGAACAAGATCAGAAAATAAAGTGTAGTATGCCTGAACTCAGAATGTTAAAATACATCTTTTAGTGTGGGTGATTTTTACATTCTGTGTTTGAAAATAGCACTTTTAGAAAGTAGGTATTTTCTTGCCTAACCATCCAGTATGCCTCTGCTAGGTTTATGTATTCCATGTCTGGTTTGTTAGTGACAGGGGGCTGGAGAGGGCCTTGGCTCCAGCAGTCTGATGGGTCAGGTCTGGGCTGAATAGGTCCTGCATGGAATAGAGAGTAGGGGGAGGAGATTTCCTTTCAGTTGCCAGAGCCTACATAGAATAGAGAGTAGGGGGAGGAGATTTCCTTTCACTTGCCTGAGCCTTCACAGAATAGAGAGTAGGGGGAAGAGTTTTCCTTTCAGCTACCTCGGCCAGGTCTGCTTTCAACAATGCTGTCTCCACCTCCTGCAGGAAGCTGCACCAGGGAGGACAGAACTGGTTTTGACTAGGTACAGACACTCTCTGCCTTCAGAGAACAAAGGATTTAGTAGTATAAATATTGGGGCCCAGACCCCAGAACTTTAGATCACTTCTGGGAATCAAGACAAACCCTTTGCCAAGGAGAGAAACCAAGGAAGCTGAAGGAGGAGACTGCCCCTGTGCTGTTTGCTGTTTGGGGTTGGCCTGCAGTGGTTTACTCATTGCCAAGGAAAGGAGAAAAGGAACTTTTGTGTGTACTTTTACTATCTTGAGGAAGATCTCCAAGGGCTTGAAGCTGAGCTTGCCTCCTGTTCTGATGTCTCAGGGACACAAAGACTTCACCCCCAGCTCCCCCTGAATTTCCTTACTGGGAATTCTACCTGCAGAGAGGTGCCTGCTGTTGGTTTGGGCCCTCTAGAGACTGCGTGTCGCTGGGAGCTGGAAGCGCGACGTAACGAGGAAGAACCGTGTCGCCGCCGCAGCTGTTGCCCTCGCATCTCCGAAGAAGCGCGTCGCCGCCACAGCAGTTTGCCGTTCGCATCGCCGATGCAGCGCGTTGCATCACCGGAGAAACGTGTCGCCGCCGCAGAGGTCGCCGTCGCATCACCGGAGAAGCGTGTCGCAGGGCCTGTCGTGGCTCCAAAGATCATCAGGTTCGCCGCATGGCCGCCGGGGGTGCACGCATCGCATCCACGTCATTGCATCAAAGACGCCATTTTGTCGCATCGCACCGGATCGTCGCATCGCGACGCCATCTTGTCGCATCGCACCGGATCACAGTAAGAAATAGACGCTTCGCCTTCTCTCCAGTAAGGAACAGACGCATCGCCTCCCCTGCGCTGCAGTAAGGAACAGGTGCGCCGCCTCCCCCGAAGCAAGGAACTGACGCATCGCCTTCCCTGCGACCCTTTTGTTTGTTTTGTGTTACGCATCCAAGGTACTTTGAGAGTAAAGTGTCGCATTTACCATCTACATTGAACTAAGCTATTTCTACCATCTAAAGTCATATTTTTGAATACTGTATTGTGGATTTTTGTCGTTTGGTCTTGTGTTAAGTCTAGATAAAGATTACTTATTTTTCTAAACTGGTGTGGTGTCCATTTGTAGTGTTTTCACTGTGTTACTGTATGTGTTCACAAATGCTTTACACACTGCCCCTGAGATAAGCCTGCCTGCTCGTGCCAAGCTACCAAGGGGGTGAGCATGGGTTATTTAGGAGTGTAGCCCCCTTGCCCTGACTAGAAGCAAGGGTCCCTACTTGGTCAAAGGTATCTACCTCTGCCAACTAGAGACCCCATTTCTAACATTGGTGGTCAGCGGTGAGGATTTGGACTTGCATTTGTGACTCATATACAGTAATTGGTGTACACTACTAGTGACTGCAGACCATAACGTGACCACATACATTTTTGGTAGAATTTTTTTCCTTGGAACTTCTATTTTTGCTAAGAACTGCCAATTCTTGCCACCATGGCCAAAGCCGCAGCCAACGCATCTTTGGATCTACTCTTTGAAAAAGATAGGGTTGATACCTACCCTGTGCCACAGCTTAAAATCTTCTGTAAAAGATTTAAAATCCCTGTGAAAGGCCTCACCAAAAAGGTAGAGTTCCAAAAGGCGCTGAGGGCCTGGTTGGAATCTAGAAATGCTACTGAGCATCCTGAAGAGCCTAGGGATGGGGCAGAGAATACAGATGTGCAGCTGGATGGGCCATTGGGCCTGACTGGGGAGAAAGCACCTTCCAGGGCAGGCAGCAGTGTTTCTTCAAAGGACCTGTCCCCAGGAGAGCTGGAGGACAGGGAGAGGGATAGGATGCATATGTTGGAGCCAGCCAAGCTCAAGCTGGGTGGGCAGATGGAGTTAGAGAAGAAAATGCATTTGGAGCATGAGAGGATGTTGAGGGAGTTGGAATTGAAAGCCAAGAGTTTAGAGATTACTCCCTCTGGTGGCAGCAAACCATCCATGCCTGTGGAAACTAGAGTATTCATCCCTAAAGATGTCATTAAGGAGTTCCACAAGAATGAAGATATTGGGCAATGGTTCAAAGCCTATGAGGTAGCTATGACCTCCCACCGGGTCCCTGAGAAGGATTGGGGAGCGGGGTTGTGGGGGGCGGTTTCTCAGTGATGGGCGGGACACCTTGTTAGACTTGCCCTCTGAGGATCAGAATACCTATGTCCACATGAAGGAAGCCTTAATGACCAGGTATGGGTTGACCCCAGAGCTTTATAGACAAAGGTTTAGGAATTGTAAGAAACTGGAGTCAAGTACCTGGGAAGAATATGTGTCTTTTTTGGCAGAGCATTGGATGGTTGGGTAAAGGGTAGCAAAGTAAATGATTTTGTGGCGCTCTATAATTTGATTGCATGGGAGCACTTGTCCAGTTATTGTTTTCCAGAGCTACGCCAGCACCTGATTGATAGTAAGCTGACTATCCCTGGTAGCTTGCTGAGGAGGTGGACCGCTGGGTCAGTACCCGGGTCCACAAGGGTCATGTGGGAGACTCCGCCAAAGGTGGGCAGGGTCCCCAGCAGAAGAGTGGGGGGGACAAGGGTAAACAGCGGGACTTCAAGAAAGGGCCCCAAAGTAATCCCCAAGAACACCAAGGGAAGGATTCCCAGCCTCCCCCTGAGAAGAAGTCAGGGGCCCCTACAGATAAGCCTGTTCAGAAGGGGCCCAGGACATGTTATAAATGTGGTCAAGTGGGCCACTGCTTCTATGATCCTAAGTGTCCCATGAGAGGAAAGACAGCACCCACTGGTGCACCGCCCCGTCAGATAGCTAGTGTAGCCCTGGGGGAGGAGTTGGGTGCCCAAGGTGGGTGGGGTCCCGCAGAGATGTCCCATGTCTCTTTAGGAGACAGTGAGATGGTAACTAGGACCCAGCTTCCTGATAACACTAAGAAATACAGGCTCTGAGAGACACCGGAGCCAGTTTGACAGCTGTCAGTTGTCGGCTGGTGTCTGAAGAGCAGGTGATCCCCCATGCATTTTACCTTGTAGTTGCCGCTGACAACTCAGAGAGCCACTATAAGGTGGCCCAGGTTCCCTTTGAGTGGGGGGGTCTCAGGTACCTTTCAAGTAGCTGTGAGGCCAGCCAGGCCTGTTGACTGTCTGCTAGGCAAAAATTTGGAGAGCTCCCCTTGGGCTAAGGTGGAGCGAAGAGCTCATTTGGAGATGTTGGGTCTGCCTGAGTGGGTGTGTGTGACCACTCGGTCCATGGCAGTCAGTAAGGGTGATCAAGAGGACCTGGAGCCTGAAAGAGTGGCCCAGGTGCCTGCCTTAAAGAGAAGAGGCAGGGGATGCAGGAAACCAGCCCCTGAAGTTCCCACGGTCCAGGAGGAGGCAGACCTTGAGGGGGATGCCCTGGAACCTACAGGGGAACAAGTAGCTGAACTGGGGGACCTGCCTGAGCTGACCCATTGGCAGCAGGAAGCAGGACCCTCCAGGGAAGAGTTCTGCGAGGAGCAGAAGAAGTGCCCTTCTCTTGTGGGTTTGTGGCAACAGGCCACAAACCAGGCAGCAGGTGATCAGTCTGGATCACATTGGATCTACTGGGAGAATGGTCTCCTGTATAGCGAGCCTAAGGTTGCTGAGCCTGGGTCAGCCCATGTGCTGGTAGTACCCCAGCGCTTCAGAGCCTTCCTACTGGGTCTGGCTCATGAGGTACCTTTAGCAGGACATTTGGGGCAGGACAAGACCTTTGAAAGGCTTGTCACCCACTTTTATTGGCCCCAAATGCGCAAGAGTTCAGATACTCATTGCAGGACCTGTCAGACTTCCCAGGCAAGTGGTAAAAGTGGGAGGAAGCACAAGGCTCCTCTCCAGCCTTTCCCTGTGGTCATCACCCCCTTTGAAAGGGTGGGCATTGACATTGTGAGGCCTCTGGATCCCAAGACAGCCATGGGCAACAGGTTCATCCTGGTCTTGGTGGACCATGCCACCCGGTACCTGGAAGCCATCCCTCTCAGGACTGTGACGGCCCCCATGGTGGGACGTGCATTGATGGGGATTTTATCCTGTGTGGGTTTCCCCAGAGAGGTGGTGTCAGACCGTGGTACCAACTTCATATCCAAGTATATGAAGTCCAAGTGGTAGGAGTGTGGTGTAACCTACAAGTTCACCACTCCTTACCACCCCCAAGGTAATGGGCTGGTTGAGAGATTCAACCGGACCCTGAAAAGCATGATTATGGGTCTTGAGGAACCTAAGAGGCGTAAGTGGGACATCCTCTTGCCATGCCTTCTGTTTGCTTACAGAGAGGTGCCACAGAAGTCCTTAGGGTTCATCCCCTTTGAACTGCTGTACGGCCTATCTGTAAGAGGACCTCTGAGTTTGGTAAAAGAAGGCTGGGAGAAAGCTCCCAGTAAACCTCCCCAGGATGTATATAGCTACATGCTGGCCTTCAGAAACCAAACTAGGCGTTTCAGGCAACTCGCTCAGGCGAATCTGGAAGCCGGCCAGGAGGAGATGAAACGGTGGTACGATCAGAATGCCACTCTGATTGAGTTTCAGCCCGGACAGAAAGTGTGGGTCATGGCCCCCGTGGAGCCTTGTGCGCTCCAGGATAAGTAGACCGGACCATTTGAGGTGGTGGAGCGCAAAAGTGATGTCACCTACTTGGTGGACTTGCGGTCTCCTAGGAACCCTTTGTGGGTCCTGCATGTAAACCGCCTGAAGCCCCACTTGGAGAGGTCCGAAGTGGGCATGCTCATAGCAACAGATGATGGAATGGAGGAGGAGACTGAGCCTCTTCCTGACATCCTGTCTGCAACAGAGCAAGATGGGTCAGTGGATGGTGTGAACCTCTCTTCCGCCCTGACCCCTGAGCAGCAGGATGACTGTCGCCAACTGTTGGGACAGTTTCCTGATCTGTTCTCCCTGACTCCCGGTGTCACTGAGTGGTGCGTCCATGATGTGGACACTGGGGACAGTCCTCCTGTAAAGCACAAAACTTACAGAGTGACTGACAGGGTGAGAGCTTGCATCAAGGAGGAGGTCTCCAAGATGTTTGCTTTAGGGGTGATTGAGTCCTCTATCAGCCCTTGGGCCAGCCCAGTGGTCTTGGTCCCAAAGGCTGCCGCGCCTGGTGCCACACCCAAACTCCAGTTCTGTGTGGACTACTGAGGACTCAATTCAGTCACCAGGACTGACGCGCACCCCAGCCCCAGAGCTGATGAGCTCATTGATCGGTTAGGGGCTGCCCGGTACCTCAGTACGTTTGACTTAACGTCTTGGTACTGGCAGATCGCCTTAACTGATGGGGCAAGAGAGAGGTCAGCATTCTCCACACCAGTTGGGCACTACCAATTCCGGGTTATGCCCATTGGGATGAAGAATGCCCCTGGCACCTTTCAGAGGTTTGTCAACCAGGTGTTGGCTGGACTGGAGGATCTCAGTGCCGTCTTCCTGGATGACATTGCAGTGTTCAGCGTCAGTTGGGAAGAACATCTGTGCCTCCTCTGGGAAGTGTTGATGGCGCTGCAGAGGGCAGGCCTCACGATCAAGGCGAGTAAGTGCCAGATCGGGCAGGGTTCTGTGGTGTACTTGGGACACCAGGTTGGGAGCGGCCAGGTGGCGCCCCTAAAGCCCAAGATTGAGACCATCCTGGCTTGGGAACCCCCCAAGACCCAGACAGAGGTGAGAGCCTTTTTAGGACTCACTGGGTACTACAGGAGGTTTGTCAAGGGGTATGGCAGCATTGTTGCACCCTTGATAGAGCTGACTTCCAGGAAGCAGCTCAAAAAAGTGAACTGGACTGACACCTGTCAGAAAGCTTTTGATGCCCTGAAGACTGCCATGTGCAGGGCGCCCGTGCTTCAGGCGCCCAACTTCTCAAAGGAATTCATTGTGCAGACAGACGCTTCAGAGCATGGTGTGGGGGCTGTACTTTCACAGATGAATGAGGAGGGCCTAGACCAACCTGTAGCCTTCATCAGTAGGAGGTTACTTCCACGGAAACAGAGGTGGAGTGCAATTGAGCGTGAGGCATTTGCTGTGGTCTGGGCACTGAAGAAGTTGAGACCATACTTGTTTGGGACTCACTTCCAGGTTCAGACAGACCACAGGCCCCTCAGATGGTTAAGGCAGATGAGGGGTGAGAATCCAAAGCTGTTGAGGTGGTCCATTTCCCTACAGGGGATGGACTTCACGGTGGAACACCGCCCTGGTACAGAACACGCCAATGCTGATGGTCTGTCCAGATTTTTCTGCCTTAGTGAAGAGAACTCCCAAGAGGGTGGGTAGTTCTTCCCACATTTCAGCTGGAGGGGACACGTGTTAGACCTGGCACCATTGGCGTGGGTCTCCCTTCAATTTTTTGCTGTTGCCTCCTATGTTTTTTGCTGTGTTTTTGCTGGTTTAGATGCTTTGGGCACTATGCCACTGCTATTCAGTGCCAAAGTTCAAGTGCTCCCTATTGTAAATTGTTGTAATGGATTAGTGACTCCATGATTGGCTATTTGATTTACTTGTCAGACCCTAGTACAGTGCACCATGTGTGCACAGGGCCTATAAATCAAATGCTGCTGGTGGGCTTGCAGCACTGGTTGTGCCACCCACAGAAGTAGCTTGTAAAATGTGGCTCAGGCCAGCCATTGCAGAGCCTGTGTGCAGTCTGGGTCTGCCAAGTCGACTTGGTAAGTGCACCCACTTGCCAGTCCCTAAACCTTCCCTTTTCTACATGTTAGTCACCCCTAAGGGAGGCCCAAGGTACTCCTGGGGGCAGGGTGCATTGTATGTGAAAGGTAGGACATGCCGAGATGTGTGTGGCATGTCCTGATAGTGGATTACAGCCAATTTCGTTTTTCACTATTGCAAGGCTATCTGTTCCCATAGGCCAGAATGGGCAGTTTGATTATAACATCTTATAATCCTACCTGACCCAGGGAACAAGATCGGAAAATAAAGTTTAGTATGTCTGAACTCAGAATGTTAAAATACATCTTTTAGTGTGGGTGATTTTTACATTCTGTGTTTGAAAATACCACTTTTAGAAAGTAGGTATTTTCTTGCCTAACCATCCAGTATGCCTCTGCTAGGTTTGTGTATTCCATGTCTGGTTTGTTAGTGACAGGGGGCTGGAGAGGGCCTTGGCTCCAGCAGTCTGATGGGTCAGGTCTGGGCTGAATAGGCCCTGCATGGAATAGAGAGTAGGGGGAGGAGATTTCCTTTTACTTGCCTGAGCCTTCATAGAATAGAGAGTAGGGGGAGGAGTTTTCCTCTCAGCTACCTGGGCCAGGTCTGCTTTCAACAATGCTGTCTCCACCTCCTGCCAGCAGGCTGCACCAGGGAGGACAGAACTGGTTTTGACTAGGTACAGACACTCTGTGCCTTCAGAGAACAAAGGATTTAGTAGTATAAATATTGGGGCCCAGACCCCAGAACTTTAGATCACTTCTGGGAATCAAGACGAACCCTTTGCCAAGGAGAGAAACCAAGGAAGCTGAAGGAGGAGACTGCCCCTGTGCTGTTTGCTGTTTGGGGTTGGCCTGCAGTGGTTTACTCATTGCCAAGGAGAAAAGGAACTTTTGTGTGTACTTTTACTATCTTGAGGAAGATCTCCAAGGGCTTGAAGCTGAGCTTGCCTCCTGTTCTGAAGTCTCAGGGACACAAAGACTTCACCCCCAGCTCCCCTTGAATTTCCTTGCTGGGAATTCTACCTGCAGAGAGGTGCCTGCTGTTGGTTTGGGCGCTCTAGAGACTGCGTGTCGCTGGGAGCTGGAAGCGCGATGCAACGAGGAAGAAGCGTGTTGCCGCCGCAGCTGTTGCCGTCGCATCGCCGAAGAAGCGTGTCACCGACGCAGCAGTTTGCCGTTCGCATCGCCGATGCAGCGCGTCGCATCTCCGGAGAAACGTGTCGCCGCCGCAGAGGTCGCCATCGCATCACCGGAGAAGCGTGTCGCAGGGCCTGTCGCGGCTCCAAAGATCATCAGGTTCGCCGCACGGCCGCCGGGCGTGCACACATCGCATCCACGTCATTGCATCAAAGACGCCATTTTGTCGCATCGCACCGGATCGTCGCATTGCATCAAGGCGCCATCTTGTCGCATCGCACCGGATCACAGTAAAAAATAGACGCTTCGCCTCCTCTTCGGTAAGGAACAGATGCATCGCCTCCCCTGCGCTGCAGTAAGGAACAGGTGCGCCGCCTCCCCCGAAGCAAGGAACTGACGCATCGCCTTCCCTGCGACCCTTTTGTTTGTTTTGCGTAACGCATCCAAGGTACTTTGAGAGTAAAGTGTCGCATTTACCATCTACATGGAACTAAGCTATTTCTACCATCTAAAGTCATATTTTTGAATACTGTATTGTGGATTTTTGTCGTTTGGTCTTGTGTTAAGTCTAGATAAAGATTACTTATTTTTCTAAACTGGTGTGGTGTCCATTTGTAGTGTTTTCACTGTGTTACTGTATGTGTTCACAAATGCTTTACACACTGCCTCTGAGATAAGCCTGCCTGCCCGTGCCAAGCTACCAAGGGGGTGAGCAGGGGTTATTTAGGAGTGTAGCCCCCTTGCCCTGACTAGAAGCAAGGGTCCCTACTTGGTCAAAGGTACCTACCTCTGCCAACTAGAGACCCCCATTTCTAACAATGATGCACGTGAGCTATGCAACGGAGCCATAATTGGGGCTTAGATATCTGATGCAACTAACAGATGATAGTACTGGAGGGAGGTGTAATTGCTGTAGGTGTCAGGTTACGTGTTGAGTAAATATATGGATACAAGGGCAGAAGAGGTAGAACCATGTGGCAGTCTAGGCCAAGCAAACAATTATGTAGGCCAAAATGTTTTATTCCATTGCCGAAGAGAGAGCCTCAAGTGTTCGAGCATGTATCACCAGCCACCCCCCCCCCCCCTCCTGGTGACACTTCAAAGTCTTTTGAACGTGCGGATCGCACATTTGATTAGGGGGCATGCTAAATATTCCTTATGGTCTATGTTGTGCCTGTCAAATGGGGACGATTTGTACAAGAGACAAACAAGAGTGGCTATTCAACACTTTGTTCAGTCAGAAGGGATGATTTGTCTAATTAGGATATGCGCCCCGTCAATTATCCTTCGACTTGTAACTTGGCAGGTCCAGCTTATCTAAGTTGGGTGGGGGTGAGTTCCCAACAGCTGTTATGTAACAGTGAAAGTCGGATGGCTCATGGAGCACGGGATGCTTTGCCTGCTCGCAGGGGCATGTGATTTCTTCGCAGGCTTAGCCTTGCAAGCTACCCTGCATTTGTTTTACTGACGAGGGTGATGCAATGGAGTGGTTGCAGGCATGCACCGAGAGATCGGTTTTCGACTAGGCAACACCATAAACTTAACCGGGATAAGTAATCAGTCCAAGGAGTGGCTGTGTGACTCTCGGGTACTGTCGATGGTAAGTTGGTTGTCATGGATTTCTAGTTGTTTGTTGCAAGCTCGCACGTTTGTGACCCAGACCTTTACTTGAATTTCAAGTAAACACCATGGTGGAGTGCTATTAAAGAGAGCCGAAGTTAACAACTCCTTTTCCCCCATGGCCAAAAGGACTGCAGAGTTTGGGAAAGTGGAGCTGAACTTATCGGTGGTGGTTCAAATCTGTTACATTCACAAGGGTATTACAAGGCTTGTGAAACTGGGGCAGGTTAGCATACCTCCAAGGTGTCTCTGCTGGTTTGATGTGTCTTTCTGGTCGTTGACCGAGTAGAGCCATTCTCACCGGCCTCTGTCTGGGTCTTGTGTCTTTCAGCGGCCCCACCTCAGAGACTTTTAGAGGTATGTCCTTGGTAAATTTTTGCTTATTATGGTTTTCATGACCAAGGCGGATTGTTGTATCTTTTCAGGGGGAAGAGATACAAGTTAAGTACCTATTGCTCATAGTTGAGCCATTGCACACCTTGGGGGTTGGTCACCATCACAGAACAGGCTATGGGGTCTGCCTGGTCATCTCATTGACACATTCTTATACGAACTGGACCCATATAAAGTATATGGTGAAAACACAGACTTTGGCTCGTTTGGCCTCGAATCCCCTTCACCAGCTGCAGTGCTTCTTGTACTGGGTGCCCTCGAGTGCCAGGCAAGTGCATCAGGGGAGCTGCATTAATTACGAGGTGACTTGCATTGAAGCAGAGGGGTCCCAGCGGATCTTGGTCATTGGAATATAATACACACGTCTGCCTGGCTACGCTGGGAAGAAATGTTCTAACCTGAATTACAAATTACTAGAAGGTAAGTCGAATCCGACTTGATTTTGGTGGAGGGCAATCAATTCTGGGGTAAACCAAGTGAACCAGGTCTAGTGCTTGAAGCATCATGGTCACAGCTGGTTAGAACGCAGTGTTACTGGGAATGGACTAGGCACACTCAGCAGTGAAGAAAGCGTTAGAGCTGCATATTGCCACAATCCGGAGTGTGTCGGAAGCAATAATTCTATCCCAGCCAAAGCAAATCAAGGTACTTACTGTCAGATGCACAACATACAAACGTTCACGCCAGCCGCACTGAACCAGTCTTGACACGAGCAAGTGTTCGCCATAGTTTATCAGTATACCTGACTGGGCAAAGGTCTGGTCTCATGGCAGAAATTGTGACCCCGTAGACCAGCGCGTGTTAGTGGTGCTTCAGTTAAGCTAATTTCCGCTCGCCTTATCGCCCTTGCAGCCAGACGGGTTGCGTAAGTTTGTTACTTAACATGGATGTGGTTCCAAAGCTGGGAAACACTGGTTTAGAGCACATAGGGTCACAGCTATCAAATCACATTGAGCATTCCCATTTCCAAGAAAGGGCAGGTATCTTTACATAGTGTTCTCCGCCCAGCTACCAGCCCATAAGCTTTGCCTTCAGGTCTGCATTATGGTAATCCTTTAACAGAAGTATGGAACGGGACGACCTGCGCCAGGGTGCAGACATTTAGCGGGCGACACAAGAGATAAAGGGGCATATTAGCAAGGGCACTATCGCCGCTTTAGCGGCACTTTTTGCTGCTAAAGCGGCGATATTTATATCGCCCTATCAGCAAACTGTCTCTAACAGCAGTTAGAGACAGTTTGCGGGCATTAGCGCCCGTTTTTTTACCGCTTTGCATGTCAGCGATATTTATCGCTAATGACATGCAAAGTGGGCGTTCCTGATGAACAAACCTGGGAAACACTCGCTAACAGGCCTATCGCCTATTAGCAAGGTGGCCATGTCCCCAGTTAGCGACGTGAAAAGTCGCGCTAACCGGGGTCATCGCCATTTATTTAACACCTGCAATTAGCAGGTGTTAGCCATACCTAACATGGGGGTGGATTATGCTGATGCGACCACAGGGTCGTATCAGCAAGGTGTTCTCCCTTCTCCATGCAACATCGCTGGTTTTTCAGCGATGTTGGCCCATTTCCCCCGCTATCGCTGGACTATTCATCGCCATAGCGCTAATCGTTGCTAATACAGCGTTAGCGTGGCGATATATTCCAGCGATAGCCGGCGATAAAAAAAATCACGCTAAGCAGGGTTAGCGATGATTATCGCCTCTTCTTGCTAATATGCCCCTAAGTCTGCTGTCAAACGAGGGTGCTTGCAGGCTAGGAGGCCATGCAATGTAGCAGAACCTAACTGTACAGACCTCCCCCCCTGGATTGCCCTATGATGTTAGGGCAGGGGGATTTGCAATTTTACAGGTGTTTTATTTGCTCATACAGGGGCAGAAGGGTACATTGCAGGAATCGGTATAAATAGAGTGGGGGCCGGACCTTTAGAAGATGTGCACCGGTAAACATGAGAGCATGGGGATAAGATCAAAATCTCTCAGCTGCAATTCAGCCAAGTGGGTTGCGTCAGTTGGTTATGCCAGAAAGTGTGCCGTGGCTCCAATAGCGTCAAGAAATATGGGTTTGGAGCACAATTGCTGACAATTCCAGAGCACACACTGCACCCCGATCTAAGTAGATGAAGGTAATTATGCTCATATAATTTTCCCATGTCTTCACAATCCAAAAGCATTGGCATCATTTGCGGCACCTGGGATACCTGCAATTAAAGCTGGTGATGGGCCATATATGCTGGGTGGGGTCACCAGCATGGTGATGCTGCATCTGTAGATCGCAGTCAGACTAATGGGTGGTGCAGGCAAGAAGGACATGAGATGTAGCAGAATCTTTGGAGTCCCCTTAGGGGACCTCAGGACCCACCCCTCTGTGATTAGATCCACCTTTGTCTCGTTAGGTGGGGAGGTCCACCTGGCGTTCTAGGAAGGCATGACAACTCTTGCTGGGGCAGCAGTTGGTTAGCAGTTTGAACCCTCTAGTTAGGACTCGTTAAGTAGGGGGTAGGGTGTACTATGGCTAATCAACCCCCAAAGGTAAATGCATATCCTTGCACACTGGGCTCAACTGATTATAGCACACAGGACTGTGGTTTCAAAGTAGAGCAGTAGTTTGTTATGCTCTTGGGGTCCCATCTCCTGTTGGCACTGCACTCCCGTACAATCGGAGGTCAGTGGGTTGAGATAGGGTATTGGTTGGCCCGAACAATAACTTGCAGGGTAACAAGGCTGTTGTTAAAGAAGAGAACAGTAGTTCCCAACTTCCGGGGAGGCCATCGTACAGTCATACAGAAGAGTTAATATAGCCATGTGCAAGCCCACCAAGCTGGAGGGCTTGGTTCGACTCAATTCATATCTAACAGAAGGGCTTGGTAATTTAGGCATTGCCTCTTTTGTGCAAAAGCCACACGGTATCCCGATAGGGACGGGGCACACCCATCAGAGGTATATAGGGAAGTGGTCCAACTTGAAGGATGGTAATGGCAGGTTGCAGGAGGTTATAGAGCCTGCAATAGCGTAAAGGGTAATGAAGCTGTGGTTAAGAAAAGAACAGTAGATCCCCTTCCGGGGAGGCCATCTCATTCCGACAGAAAGGAAATTAAAGCCAAGGACAAGCCCACCAAGCTGGAGGGCATGGTTCAACTCAAATTCAATATGTAATATGAAGGGCTAGGTAATTTGGCGTGGCCCTTTTTCGTGTAACACACATGGTCCCCCGATGGGGACGGGGCACACCTATCAGAGGTAGCTTGGAGATGGTCTACCTAGAAGGACTAAAGGTCAACAAAGAGGAGGACGGGGTGCACCTGACAAAGGTGGGCATGGATCTGTTCTTATTGGACATTAGTCGAGACTCTGGAAACAGCAGGTTGCAAGTCAAGGAAACGACAGACCTTGCTGGGGGGCTCTGGAGGCGACTGTGGCAACATCCAGAGCTTTGGCGGAGTTACAGGGCGATCCGGAGGTGGAAGGGTACAGAAGGGTACCTCTTCTGGAGCACAAACCGGGGTGCCTGTGCCAAACCCCAGGAGTCTTTACGGCAGGACCCTGGAGAAAGAATCGTCGGCGCCCCGCAAGACCTTTGGGCGGTTGGAAGCCTGAGCAATCGGGGGCAAGCCTTGCAATGCTCCGCCCTAAAAAGGGTGTGAGTAAAGTGGTGGACCAGTGGTTCACAGTATTCAAGGGGGGAATCCCCTCATAATTGGTAGCACCGATTGGATTGGTCACGGTGCAATTTGGCTCTTCAGGCGAGCAGGGCAGCGTAGGTCAGTCACCGCTGCCTGCCCTTGGATGGATCGCCCGTAAGTTAATCCACCATGTTGCATACTTTTGTATGGAATAAACCTGCAGCAATCTTTTCCCAACAAAGAATTGTGTTGTGTATTTATTTATTCCATTGTGCACGCTAACTTTGCAAAGGGTGGGGAGTGTTGCTTATATAGGCACTATGCGGCTGCCCACGGCTCACGCAGTGGGCCACCTAAAAGGGCAGCCACCTTAGTGCCTCTTAGGCACACCAACACCCCCCTCTAGTCTTGGGACCCTGGGGAGGAGTCCCACAGCCCGACGTGCGGGCCGCATCATTTCCAGCACACAGAGGGTTGGGGGAAGGTATTTATATCTGCCCCCGCCTTTCGGGCGCCCTCTGTGCTGCCGGACACGCCGTCTCCTGCCCTACCGCATACCCGGCATGTTGGCTGGGGTGCACGGTTAGGTGGGACTATTTAATGTTTTTGTTTGTGTTGCAGGCGGAGTTACAGGGCGATCCGGAGGTGGAAGGGTACAGAAGGGTACCTCTTCTGAAGCACAATAGGGTGCCTGTGCCAAACCCCAGGAGTCTTTACTACAGGGCCCTGGAGAAAGAATCGTCGGCTCCCCGCTAGTCCTTCGGGCGGTTGGAAGCCTGAGCAACAGGGGGCTTGCCTTGCAACGCTCTTCCCTAAAAAGGGCGTGAGTAAAGTGGTGGACCAGTGGTTCACGGTATTCAAGGGGGGAATCCCCTCATAACTGGTAGCACCGGTTGGATTGGCCACGGTGCAATTTGGCTCTTCAGGCGGGCAGGGCAGCGTAGGTCAGTCACCGCTGCCTGCCCTTGGATCGCCCGTAAATTAACCCACCATGTTGCATACTTTTGTATGGAATAAACCTGCAGCAATCTTTTCCCAACAAAGAATTGTGTTGTGTATTTATTTATTCCATTGTGCATGCTAACTTTGCAAAGGGTAGGGAGTGTTGCCTATGTAGGCACTAGAGGGTTTTTGTAAGGCAAAGGTGGAAACTGCTCGTTCTTATGACGCCAAACATTCTAATCCGGTAAAATTACAGACGTGCTTTGAAAAAGACGGGGGCATATAGTGCTGACGAAACATAAACAAAATAAGGGATGAGGAAATGTTAAACATCATTATCTCACACTGCATTCAACGTAAAAACCTCTTTGAAAGTCAGCTATGTATTAAACTAGGATCTCAGCTGTCACCCCGACCTCCTCAAAGAGGCAGTCAGTGATAACATCTAGCAAACAGAAGAAACAGGTAAAGTCAATGAAACTGAAAGATGTGCTAACATTTAGTTTAAATCAGGGCCTGGCCTGGAAGGCGGACAACGTTTATGTGGGCCTTAAGGTCTCCATGTTCAGAGAGAAGTTTAGTCTCTTGTGCTAATGCGGGAGGGGGGGGCTGTGTGGGGGGCTGGTGTCTCGGTTCTGCAGGGGCTTCTATCTATCATGGTGTAGGGAGCTGGTGTTGTGTCTCCGGTTCCGGGGCTCACTCTGCTTGTTTCTTGCATGCCACTAGCTCCACTTGCTGGTGACCCATGGCAGTGTCTGTTGCCTGTATCTTCAGCCATTATCGTGATCCAGCGCTACACTTTATCAGGGATTGATACTCATCAATATTTCATACAAATGGCCCATACACATTCACCCAACTCACAAATCCCTGTTGTGTGGGATAGTCAAGTTTGAATGTCGTGAAAAATTATTTTCCTTCACAGATTCACGTTTACCAATTCTAAATACATAATTAGACCTATATATCAACTCTCTTTCCTCTTGGTCGACGGACCAATTAGTTGAGTAGTTGATGGTAATAATAGAACTTAACTAACTATCTAACTAGTTAAATAATCACAAACTCTCGATAAAGTTAATAAAGTTTATCTCAGATCATTGTAATTGATAAATGCTCATCGCATACAGGTTGCAATGCAAACAATGAATCCCAGAAAAAGGAGCGAAAAATCAATTAACAAATTGCAAACAGTGTCAAACTCATCATCCATGAACGATATGCATATGAGGAAGTGGATAGAAGGAGAGACATATGTTTCAGCAAAAATAATGTGAAACAAAATATAATACTTATAACGGAGTGGATAGATGAAGAGACATAAGTTTCAGAGACAAAATTACATTTGCAAATAATTATGCAAATTACGAGTCGGAAGATAATACAAACCCAAAGATCAATGAAATACCACCCTGCTGGCCAAGGGAGTAGTGGGGGTTCCCTGAAATAGAATCAGGAAACAAAGATTTCAGGAACAGGACAGGACAAGGAGAGGAACAGCTAGGCCTCTCTGCAAACCGACGAACAGTGACGCATCTCCCCTCTCAATCTCCTCTGCACTGCACTCCCTAACCACACCCCCAAAGGCACCCCAGTTATACCCTAAAACCTACATGTCCAACCCACATTAATTGAAACATTGCACAGAATTCGACTGCTCATTGGATGCTTGGGGAGGTGGTGTATCACACCACCGTGATTTCATTCAAAATTCTTCATGCTCATTGTTCTACTTCCTTTCCCATGGCATATGTATTGACCAGTCCATACAAATGTATTATTGTTACATTTGATTAATTTCTCAGCCACGTTTGCGGACGAAGTCCTGAGTTCCACGGCCAGTCTCGTCTTTTGGCAGGCAAACAATGTCCTCTGAGCTGCTCATCCTTGAACTTTTATTCATCATCTGCAGCACTCAGCACTTCTGTCTGTCTTGTCAGGTCATTTTTGCTTATTTTCCAGCCCCTCATCTATCCGGACAATGTAAGCAAATACAGGCCCATTCGGCTCACTATGACAAAATAAACACATACGCTATTAATTACATGGTAATGCATCCTTCACTGTTTACCACCCACCTTTACACTATTCCCTGTTAATATCTCCTTAGCAATAGCTTCATGCAAAGCGGCATTATTTATTATCGTTTTTAAAGCAAGATGCAAGATGCGAAATGCGGCCTAAACGTGCATTAATCTCGTTTCCTTTGAAACGCAATGTAAAATGCGGCCTAGTTCTTTCATGCATTAGTTCACATTAGTGCATGCATGCGCAAAGCAGTTTCCCATGTAGCTCATATGATTTGTATGTTAGTTTTTCACTGCACACTGTTAATAAGTATTATGGGGGAGTTAATTCGAGCAGGTTTCTTTTTGCGAAACCCTGCTCCATCAATCCCCCCTTTGATGGCTTCCTGGAGCCATCATAAAATACCCACCATACCAAGTGCCATCTTTATCTATCTAAAGATCAGTACTCTTTTCTCTTTTCAACATCTTCTCATCTAATTCCTTCATCTCATCATAGTAATCTCCTTTCATATCTTCTAGTTCTATTTAATCTCTTTTTCTCTTTCTTGCTTTTCGTTTGTTATTTCATTCTGTCATCTCTTTTCTTCCACATTGACACTTACAACATTTGTATATTGTTATCATTACTAATGCTACTCCAGCTACTGAAATCATTGGTATTATTATTTTCCCAAATAAACTACTTCCAAAGGTAGTAAACCATTAACCTACAGAAGAGAAACTCTTACCAAGTCTCTCCCAGACACCGTCAACCTCCAGTTGGGTCAAGTCTTCATGTAATTTCGTAGTATTCTTAATATATCCCTCAATACCTTTACTTTTGTCAGGGATATAAGTACAGCAATGTTGAATTTTCAGCATGCCACAGACTCCACCCTCTTTTGCCAATAAGATATCAAGGGCAAGTCGATTTTGCAAAACCATTGATCTGATTGCAACCATTTCGGTGCCAATCATCAAGAAGCCACCTGCAGTATCTGTCGATAAATGATCAACCACTGTGGACAATTTTTGAATTTTATGCGAATTCAGAACGACTCCAACTGATGGTATCAGTGCACCAAAAATATCACCTACTATTTCTGAGAAAGTAGCTCTCTTCTTACGTGTTAGTCCTTGTTTTATTTCATTGATTCTGTTATTACTTTTGTTTACATGGTAGACCTTTGGGAAAACAATTGCAAAATAACAACTACCATACCAATGTGCAGGTAACCTGTAATAGGCTTTCTTACCACACACATAATAGACTCCTGGGAAAACAGGATCAGTTCCACCCTTCAATCCCCAACCTCCAGTAATTTGGTAAGTATGCTCACATTCACTAGAACCAATGAAATAATTATTATAGTTAGTTTTCATCCTAAGCAAACAGATTTTCCCCTTTTTATACTAGTCCAGGGACATTGCAGCATATGTCTCGCCTTTCTCATAATTTCCTTCTCTAAACGTCCATGGTGGTACCTGTGACTTCTGTTCAGCAGCTTTCCTTTGGAAACTTTCTCTTCTATATTCTACCATATCTATGAACACCTTTTCTTCAACCCGCAAACTACATGTTAGATTGTTTTTGTAAGCATATCCTATATCTAATGTCTTAGTAATATGGAAGAATTCTCCCATATAAGGTGCATTCTTATTACTTAAAACCTTGTTCAGTTCTTTTATAATAGGTATCTCTGAAAATACTAAATCTATATTAGAATAGTGATACTCCAGCTTCCCCGTTATGTAGAAAAGGCTGGTTAAAACACTGCAAGACACACCATATGTTAACGGTAGGGGATGATATGTCACCCCCTCTGAGACAGACAAAGGTAATTGCATGCATACATAACAATCACTCACATTCATTGTATTAACATACTCATACAACAATTTTGTAAAAACATTTAACGAGAAATCATTAATTGATTTATCATGATGGAAAATACTTCTATCTAGTTGTTCTAGGTTAGTATTAGTGGTTTCTTTAGTAACATCACTCACTCTTTCACTTATTACATCATTAGTCTTGTTTCCATTATTAGTTATCATTATAATAGGTACAATGACAGTTAATAATATCCACATAACTGTCAGTAAAAAGACACTACATAAGCAAGCTTTAATACACCTACGTTTTAGGCTAGATTTTGGATGTTCAGTCACTTTTGCTTCGGCTATTTTTGTATTCTACTAAAAATATAAAATATAAATCTATAAAAACTCTAATTTTACAAAAAAAAAAAAATTCTGAAAAATAGTGTAATCCAACACTTTAAGTCTTTCTTCTTTCACTCCTTTCTTTTATTTCTTTTTCTTTAAATCTTCTGAGTCTTTCCATTCATTTCGTCTGGCAAGGTTTCACCCAAATTTTTCACAGTTCTTTTAAGGTGGTTTTAATTTGCTTTCATCCACTTGCTCGGTGTCAGTACCGTCTTTTTCTTCACTTGGATCTGAGCTTTCAATTTCTTCCAAGATCACGTACATCCATTCCGGTGCTGTGTATTTCTTGCTTGGAATTCTTACTCTCCTTGTTTTTCGTACTAAATCTTCTCCTGGCTCTTCTTGTTCGGTTTGACTTGAGACCTCATTAAGTTGCTCAGGTCTTCTTTTTGACTTTCTCCTCACAAGAGTGTATTTCAGTCTTTTTACTCCTCTTGGCCAATTGTCACCCTTTCTCTGTCTTTTAGTTTGAACTACTTGTTCACCTTCTTCATCTGGTTCATAGGTTCTTTTATTTGGCCTTTCTTCTATCTGTTCTTCTTCTTGACTTTCAGTAACTTCCCTTTGTTCTGGTTCTACAGCAGTCTCATGAGACCCAGTAACTGGTGCCCACTCTACTTGACTTGTGCTTGGCTGTTCGTCATCTGTTTGTTCTTCAGAATCTGTTACTCTAGATTCTTCAGCTTCACACACTTCAGCCTTTGGCTTTGGTTTACCAATTGCTGCTCTTCTTGTCTTTAAAGTGGACTTGGGACTCGTCTGGTATGGCTTGCATGTATCCAATTTGGCAAACCACCACACTTCACTGCTGTTGTCGTCACCAGAGTCACCTGGTAAGGTCCGTTCCACCTGGGTTCTAAACACGATTTCCTCACGTGTTTCCTCACGAGAACCCACTCTCCAGGACTCAGAGCTTGATTCGGCTGTGTCGTAGTGGCATTTTCTCCAACCTGGTGAGACACAGAACGCACCAGATCAGCCAATCCTCTGCAATAGTCAAGCACTAGATCATCAGATATATTCATCAGTTTGTGCGCTGGTATAAATGCTTGTCTCATTGCTCTTCCCATTAGGATCTCGTGGGGACTCAAACCCGTCTTTTTGTCAGGAATGCTTCTAAGACTCATCAATACAAGGGGTAAAGCATCAGGCCATTTCAGTGTTGTGGATGCACCCACCTTTCCTAACCTAGATTTTATTGTGCCATTTAACTGCTCAACTACTCCAGACGCTTCGGGTCGATAGGCACAGTGCAGCTTTTGCTCAATCTGTAATGCTGCACAAGTCATCCAAATTATCTCATTGTTAAAATGGGTTCCTATATCTGTTTCTAAAGTGACTGGAAATCCGAATCTAGGGCTCAATTCTCTTAGAAGCAGCTTCGCGACAGTTAAACTGTCATTCCTTCTCGTTGGATAGGCTTCCACCCAACGAGAGAACAAGCAGACAACAACCAACACATATTTCAGCCCATTGCACAGGGGGAGTTCAATAAAATCCAACTGGAGTCGGGTGAATGGTCCTGCTGCCTTTCCAGTTCGTCCCCAACTAACAACTGTCTTTCTGCCTGGATTTTGCTGCTGACAGGTGGCACACCTCTGGCAGAGACTCTCTACAATGGCCCTGAACTTTGGATTGTACCATGATTGCTTGAAGAGCCTGATCATGGTATCTCTTCCAACATGTGCAATTCCATGGTATACCCTTGCCATTTGGGATAGTAAACTGTCTGGCATGACTGGTCTTTCGTCTATATAGACCCACACTTCGTCCTCTGCTCTCTTTCTGCAACCTGAATTTATCCAAGTTCCTTTTTCTTCATCACTTGCTTCTTCCTGTAGCTGTCTAATTTCGTCCCAAGTTACAAATGAAGAAGAAAACATAAGATGGCAATTGGTATTTTCTTTTTCCATCCCTCTGTTTAGAGCAATTAAATTTTGTGCACAGAAATGCGCTACTTGATCCGCGTATCTGTTGCCCTTCGTCACATAATCATCTCCTGACTTATGTGCGGAACATTTGACCACTGCAATTCTTTTGAGCAATTGTAAAGCATCCAATAAAACTTTTACAATTTTGCTGTTTCTTATAGGGGAACCTGAAGAAGTCAGAAATCCCCTTTGCATCCATAGCTGACCGAAGTCGTGGACCACCTCAAACCCATACTGACTATCAGTAAATATGGTTACCCTCAGGCTTTTGGTAATTTTGCACGCTCTAATCAGAGCTATCAATTCAGAAATTTGGGCGGAGTTTACCCCTTTTAAACAGGATGCTTCTAGAACTCTGGCTATGGTGCAAACAGCATAGGCAGTAAACAATTCTCCTTTCTCATTTCTTAAACATAATCCATCAACAAGCATCTCACAGTCTGATTCTTCTATTGGAACGCCCTCAATATCTGGCCTGGGCTTTGTGCACAACTCTGTCACATCCAAGCAATCATGATCCGCCTCTTCTCTTGCTTCCTCACAATATGAATTCGGCAACAGGGTCGCCGGATTTACTGTTGTGCACCTTACCACAGTCACATTTTCAGCACCCAAAATCACGCTTTCGTACTTAGTCAGCCGACTAGAGGTCATATACTGTGTCCTTGTATGGGTCAAAAGGATCTCAACTGAATGTGGCACATGCACCTTGACTGGATGTCCCATCACAATTGCTTCACTCTGTTCCAGACTCACACAAGTAGCAGCTACTGCTTTTAAACAGCCTGGTAAAGCTGCGGCCACTGAATCCAAAGTAGCAGAAAAATATGCTACTGGATGTCTTGCCATTCCATGTTTTTGAGTTAAAACTGAAAGTGCACACCCATCTCTTTCTCAACAGTATAATGCAAAATTCTTTGTATAATCTGGCATTCCCAATGCAGGTGCTCGACAAAGACTGTTTCGCAATTTAGTGGAAGCTTCCATACTTTCACCATCCAACACAATTGGATCTTTCACATCTTTCCGTGTCAACCTCTGTAGAGGTTTTGCAATCAGTGAGAACCCACTGATCCACTGCCTTACTAATCTCGGGTTTCAACCCAAACACAAAACGATACACAAAATGTCCCATATCTTTGTCTCCAATATTCTCAAATCTGCTGTATTGTTTAAATACCTGCAACAACCACTCATAATAGGCATGTACTGACTCTTTTGGTTCTTGGGTCGTCCTGTCTATCTTAACCCAGTCTGTTTCCTTTGGAGACATTTTTCCCTTCAAAAAGGTGATTACCTGATTATACTTTCTCATCACCTCATCAGATGGTGCACCTGTTTTAGGATCTCTAGGATATTCTTCTTTTGGCCAATCAACAGTAATTTTACATTTCGTCCACAAATCAGCTGGTACGACAATCTCAAACAACCCATCTAAATCTTTTAACAAAACCTTTGAAACTTTCACAAACCTCTCTACCTGTTTATACCACTCGACTGGTTTTTCTCTTAATCTGGGAAAATCATTCGTAAAGGACAATATATCCTGTCTTGTCCAGGGAACATGCACATATCCACCACCTGGGACGTCTCTCATTGGACACGCCCTTTCAACTTGTTCTGTCTCTCTTAACGGAAACATTGACATTCTTTTGCCAGATGCCTCTTCTCTCTTTTTCGTCCATCTACCCTTCCACCGTTCTACATCTCCCCATTTTTTCAGAATATTCATCAACTCTTTGAACTGTAATCTTTTTCCAGACGCATTCAAACTCTCCAAATCTTTTTTGGTAAAAGCCAATCTGTACGATTTCTGTAGCACCTTTGACTTCTCTATATCTATTCCATGTTCATTAGCAGCCTCTGCTATTTTCTCATGAAGATTCCTCTCTCTCCAAGTGATACTTTTACACATAAACAACAGCTCTTCATCTCGGTAAGTCCCTAGTCTATCTGGACTTATCGTACCAATAATCATCTCTTCCAAATCCACTTTCAATTGGCTCACATTTATACTCTGTGGTTGAGGTTTTTGCTTTTCCATTTCCTTTATCCAATCATTCAATTCCTCTGGTGAAGGAGCTGCTGAACTCCCTGTCATTGGAATGACGTTTGTCCCTATTCTCCTTGGATCTATTTGTATACCTCTTCTAGGGGTTTCTGTTATCATCTCACAAACCGGAAGATCTAACAATGTAGTATTTGTGTCAGCCTGTTCATTCTCATCTACTACAGTCTCCATTCCACTCCTGACGCTACTCCTTGGAACTGCCAACGTATGTACTTTTGATATATTCTGTTTTTCTCCATACAATGGAACTACGGGACCAATTGTTACCGGTACCGTCAATGCTTCTGCATTTATACTTAATTGATTTATTTTCTGAATCTGCTCTACTCTTGCCTTATTTAATATGTCCAACTCTTTTTCCCGCACTACTCTAGCTATGTCCGTAATCTGTGGAGTTAATGGAGTTCCCATTAATGGTGCACTCGGAGTCACCTGAACTGTATTTTCTTGATATGGTGGAGGTCTTTTGGTCATAATGTCTTCTAACAATTCATCATCAGTTTCGTTCGGGTCATGTCCTAAACTTAAAGTATCTATATTTTTCTTTTTCTCTTTACACTTGCCTCCTGTTTCATCTTCAGCGACTAAAACTGGATACAAACCCTCAGTCACCACAGCTCTCCTCCATCTTTTCATTGTATCTTCTCTTCTCTCAAAAGGATATCTAGTCATTAAATTTCTATATCCCCTACCACGTCGATATTTCTCCCTTTCAAATGCTTCTACTTCCCATTCCTCTAGCGCTTCATACTGGGTAGGTCTGGGATTTGGCTCTAATGAATTCATTAGATTTCTCAAATTCTGCAAAAGCCTTACATTAAACGAACCATGTTCTGGAAAAGCTATAACACCATCATCATTTGTGTATTCCACCCAATTCTCTATCCAAGTACACGTATGGTATCCTGGCTCTAACATCATATAGGAAGCAGGCGTTCTCGTGGTGGAATAGGAATTCCCTCTCTAGTCACTATTGATTTGTCCTTTTTAATGAAATTCTTTATTTTCTTAAGCAACTTCATTTTCTGACTTTTTACGCTAAGGTATCTCAGCGAAACAAACAAGGAAACCTTTCCGTAATTCTACTTATTTTATTTGTCAGTTCTCGTCCAATACCAGCATGACTCACACCAATCGTCCAATCACAGCTCTCTACGTATCTGCTATCTCATCCAATACCAGCGCGGCTCACACCAACCGGCCAATCAGAGCTTAATTCACGATCGTTGCCTGACCAATGCCAGCGTGGCCTTTTTCTGATGTCAGTATTACTCCTTCTACTGACCCTCCCTTTACAAAAAGTATACGGCAATGTATTTCTAAGTTTCCTTAATCAGAATTCTTGTTAGTAACAACACAAAACAATGCTATCTTGTCTGTTCCTCTAAATAAAGAGATAGTTCTTCACTTCAAATGAGAAATTCTTTCACTTCCAGCAAAACAACGACCTGCGTCAAAGTTTCGCAAGAGGACTTTTTGGTGTAAAAGAGGTCTTGGTACTCCTCTGGTGATAAGGCCAGAGTTTCGGAAGTGGCCCCTTTCAGACACTCATCTCATATACAAAATTTTCCCTAAATATAACACCTACAGCCTTCTGCCGTACAGTATTATAACAACAGACAAAGTACTTCTGCAGTGTGATATCTTATCCACACTCTTCTTCTGCCTACTTCAGGCTAAATTTCCAGCCCGGGATTCCTCAGGTACCTCTGTACCTGTACTTCTAGACAACATAGAACAGGACACTAAGCATATAATCAATAATCAATAATTATTACCAAACTAATCAATAATTAAACCATCCTCTGCTACCAGAAAACCTGATCCAGCGCTATACTTTATCAGGGATCGATACTCATCAATATTTCATACAAATGGCCCATACAGATTCACCCAACTCACAAATCCCTGTTGCGCCGGATAGTCAAGTTTGAATGTTGTGAAAAATTATTTTCCTTCACAGATTCACGTTTACCAATTCTAAATACATAACTAGACCTATATATCAACTCTCTTTCCTCTCGGTCCACGGACCAATTAGTTGAGTAGTTGATGGTAATAATAGAACTTAACTAACTATCTAACTAGTTAAATAATCACAAACTCTCGATAAAGTTAATACAGTTTATTTCAGATAATGGTAATTGATAAATGCTCATCGCATACAGGTTGCAATGCAAACAATGAATCCCACAAAAGGAGCGAAAAATCAATTAACAATTTGCAAACAGTGTCAAACTCATCATCCATGAACGATATGCATATGAAGGAGTGGATAGAAGGAGAGACATAAGTTTCAGCAAAAATAATGCGAAACAAAATATAATACTTATAACGGAGTGGATAGATGAAGAGACATAAGTTTCAGAGACAAAATTACATTTGCAAATAATTATGCAAATTACGAGTCGGAAGATAATACAAACCCAAAGATTAATGAAATACCACCCCCCTGGCCAAGGGAGTAGTGGGGGTTCCCTGAAATAGAATCAGGAAACAAAGATTTCAAGAACAGGACAGGACAAGGACAGGAACAGCTAGGCCTCTCTGCAAACCGACGAACAGCGACGCATCTCCCCTCTCAATCTCCTCTGCACTACACTCCCTAACCACACCCCCAAAGGCACCCCAGTTATACCCTAAAACCTACATGTCCAGCCCACATTAATTTAAACATTGCACAGAATTCGACTGCTCATTGGATGCTTGGGGAGGTGGTGTATCACACCACCGTGATTTCTTTCAAAATTCTTCATGCTCATTGTTCTACATCCTTTCCCATGGCATATGTATTGACCAGTCCATACAAATTTATTATTGTTACATTTGATTAATTTCTCAGCCACGTCTGCGGATGAAGTCCTGGGTCCCACGGCCAGTCTCATCTTTTGGCAGGCAAACAATGTTCTCTGAGCTGTTCATCCTTGAACTTTTATTCATCATCCGAAGCTCTCGGCACTTCTGTCTGTCTTTTCAGGTCATTTTTGCTCATTTTCCAGCCCCTCATCTATCCGGACAATTTAAGCAAATACAGGCCCATTCAGCTCACTATGACAAAATAAACACATACATTATTAATTGCATTGAAATGCATCCTTCACTGGTTACCACCCACCTTTACACTATTCCCTGTTAATATATCCTTAGCATAAGCTTCATGCAAAGCGGCATTATTTATTATCGTTTTTAAAGCAAGATGCAAGATGCGAAATGCGGCCTAAACGTGCATTAATCTCGTTTCCTTTGAAACGCAATGTAAAATGCGGCCTAGTTCTTTCATGCATTAGTTCACATTAGTGCATGCATGCGCAAAGCAGTTTCCCATGTAGCTCATATGATTTGTATGTTAGTTTTTCACTGCACACTGTTAATAAGTATTACGGGAGTTAATTCGAGCAGGTTTCTTTTTGCGAAACCCTGCTCCATCAATCGCATGTTACATTTCTGTCAGAGACTGCAGGACTGGGCCAAGCACAGTCATAAGGCTGCAGCATAGTCTACATGAGAAGCAGCCTCTCCTTGAATGACAATAAGTGAGACAGGGTGGACCTGCTGGTCCTTTTTCAACCCATCTGCAGGACTTGCACCACAAAAATGTGATGGGATGTTTATACGGGATTCTAATCAGTACCACAGTTTTCAGGAAAAGCTGGAGACAAATTGTATTGAATTAAATTCAATATCCGATGTTTAACCCCTTCGCTGCTAAGCCTTTTCCCCCCCTGTGCTTAGCCTTTTTTTTGGCTATTTGGGGTAGTTTGCGCTTAGGCCCCTGTAACTTTTTGACCACATAAGGTATCCACGCCAAATTTGCGTCCTTTTCTTCCAACATCATGGGGATTCTAAAGGTACCCAGGGTTTGTGGATTCCCTTGGAGGGGACCCAGAAATTAGCCAAAATACAGCTAACTTTTGGGTTTTTTGTGAAAAATGTTAAAAAGTGCTGCAAATGAAAGCGTCTGGGTTTTTCCCTGCAAATGGTATCAAAAAAGGGTTTGTGGGGATGAAATCATCATTTTCCCAGTTTTTAGGGAATGACAGCCTTTGGTCAGAAAACCCACATTTTTTACACAGTTTTGCCATTTTACTGGGGCATTGCCTATTTTTGCTATTTTTTGTGCTTTCAACCATCTTCCAGTTAATGGTAGAAATGGGTATGAAAGCAATAATGGATCCTGGAAAGCTATCCATTTTAGTAAAGTAGACAAAATTCTGAATTCAGCAAGGGGTCATTTGTGTAGATACTTCAAGGTTTCTTTATAGAAACTAACAATTAAATATAGGAAAAATTGAAAATTTGTTGAAAAAAACAGCCTTTTGTGTCAACATTTTCACTTGTAACTTCTTCTAATTATGACAACTCTTTGAAAGCAATATACCGTTACATCCGCGGGACTTTACTGGTTGTGGGGATATATAGGACTTGGAGGTTCACCAAGAACCCGACGAACCCAGAGCCAAAAACTGAGCAGCGACTTGCAATGGTTTTTTATCATGTACCGGGTATATAGCAATTATTTTGGGAAAATGTGTACATGGAAAAATCGGTATGAAAGACACCTATGTATTTCTGAAATGGGAACAAAATATAGAGTTTAGAAACAGTAGATATTTGCACATTTCCGAAATTGGGAATACTTATACTAGCATGAGAATTATCGGTCATTTTTCAAAATGACTTCTTTTTTACACATTGTCTTTCATTTGGAAGGCAGAAATGCAACAAAAGTCAATAGGTAATAACAGTTGCTTTACAAATATGAATTTCCCTAAGTCTCCCGATAAAAATGGTACCTCACTTGTGTGGGTAGGCATAGTGCCCACGACAGGAAACGGCTCAAAACGCAACGTGAACATACCACATTTTCACAATGAAAAATTACCCTTTTTTGCAAAGTGCCTAGCTGTAGTTTTTTAACCCTAGCTCTGCCGGCACCTAGGGAAACCTAGCAAACCTATACATTTTTGAAAACTAGACACCCAGGGGAATCCAGGATGGGGTGACTTAACTGGCTCTCACCAGATTCTGTTACCCAGAATCCCTTGCAAACCTAAAAAATTGTCAAAAAACCCACATTTTCCTCACATTTCTGTGGTGGAAAGTTCTGGAATCTGCGTGGATCCACAAATTTCCACCCACCCCGCGTCTCCCAAAGTTTTCTGAGAAAAATGGTACCTCACTTGTGTGGATAGGCCTAGCGCCCGCAACAGGAAATGGTGCAAAACACAACGTGGACACACCACAATTTCACAGTGAAAAATGACCCTTTTTTGGCAAAGTGCCTAGCTGTAGTTTTTGAACCCTAGCTCTGCCGGCACCTAGGTAAACCTAGCAAACCTATACATTTTTGAAACCTTGACACCCAGGGGAATCCAGGATGTGGTGACTTGACTGCCTCTCACCAGGTTCTGTTACCCAGAATCCCTTGCAAACCTAAAAAATTGTCCAAAAAAACACATTTTCCTCCCATTTCTGTGGTGGAAAGTTCTGGAATCTACGTGGATCCACAAATTTCCACCCACCCCGCGTTCCCCAAAGTCTTACGAGAAAAATGGTACCTCACTTGTGTGGGTAGGCCTAGTGCCCGTGACAGGAAACAGGGCAAAACACAACGTGGACACACCACAATTTCACAGTGAAAAATGACCCTTTTTTGGCAAAGTGCCTAGCTGTAGTTTTTTAACCCTAGCTCTACCGGCACCTAGGAAAACCTAGCAAACCTATACATTTTTGAAAACTAGACACCCAGGGAAATCCAGGATGGGGTGACTTGACTGCCTCTCACCAGGTTCTGTTACCCAGAATCCCTTGCAAACCTAAAAATTGTCCAAAAAAAACACATTTTCCTCACATTTCTGTGGTGGAAAGTTCTGGAATCTGTGTGGATTCACAAAATTCCACCCGCCCCGCGTTCCCCAAAGTCTTCCGAGAAAAATGGTACCTCACTTGTGTGGGTAGGCCTAGTGCCCATGACAGGAAACGGCCCAAAACGCAAGGTGGATACACCACATTCTCACAGTGAAAAATGACCCTTTTTTTTAAAAGTGCCTACCTGTAATTTTTGAACCCTACCTCTGCGGGCACCTAGGGAAACCTACCAAACCCACACATTTCTGAAAACTAGGCACCCGGGGCATTCCAGGGAGGTATGGCTTGCGTGGATCCCCCAACATTTCCTTACCCAGAATCCCCTGCAAACCTAACATTTAGCTGAAAAAATCACTTTTTCCACACATTTTTGTGTGGGAAAGATGTGGCTTCACCGGGCTGACACAAATTTCCTACCACCCAGTGTTCCCCCGGATCTCCCGATAAAAATGGTGCCTCACTCGTGTGGGAGGCCCAAGTACCCGCGACAGGCAAGGGCCCAAAACATATTGAGGCGACATCAAAATTGCCTATCTCAAAATTACCTGGTTTTGCAAGGGGGGTCACCTGGGTTTTTGGCCCCGTGCTCGGTGGCCATCTAGGGAAACCTACCAAACACATACATTTCTGAAAACTAGACACCGGGGGATTCCAGGGAGGTATGACTTGCGTGGATCCCCCAACGTTTCCTTACCCAGAATCCCCTGCAAACCTCAAATTTAGCTGAAAAAATCACTTTTTCCACACATTTTTGTGTGGGAAAGTTGTGACATCACCGGGCTGACACAAATTTCCTACCACCCAGCGTTCCCCTGGGTCTCCCGATAAAAATCGTGCCTCACTCGTGTGGGAGGCCCAAGTACCTGCGACAGGCAAGGGCCCAAAACATTTTGAGGCGACATCAAAATTGCCTATCTCAAAATGACCTGGTTTTGCAAGGGGGGTCACCTGGATTTTTGGCCCCGTGCTCAGCGGCCATCTAGGGAAACCTACCAAACCCACACATTTCTGAAAACTAGACACCCGGGGGATTCCAGGGAGGTATGGCTTGCGTGGATCCCCCAACGTTTCCTTACCCAGAATCCCCTGCAAACCTCAAATTTAGCTGAAAAAATGACTTTTTCCACACATTTTTGTGTGGGAAAGTTGTGGCATCACTGGGCTGACACAAATTTCCTACCACCCAGCGTTCCCCCAGGTCTCCCGATAAAAATGGTACCTCACTCGTGTGAGAGGCCCAAGTACCCGCGACAGGCAAGGGCCCAAAACGTATTGAGGCAACATCAAAATTGCCTATCACAAAATGTAAGATAACTTGTTGGGATCCACAAGAGAGACATCACCATGTACTCCCATGGGTGTTTAGTTTACGATTATATCTACAGTTGGTAGGTTATTCTTAGATGGAATGTACACCTTGGCAGAGAGACTAAAAAGACAAAGATTACTGCACAGCCGTCTATTCCTCAAGCACACACACAAACTGGTTGGTTTTGGCACGAGGGAGAGTGATGGTTCAGTATATACAATTTTATTAATGAGAGATTTCACAAAAATGAAATGCACTGTCAATAATTGAAAGGACAAAAAACTGAACCAGTGACTCGCAGCTCGTGAGCTGTAAAGCCACGTCAAGGCCCCAACCGCTTTACAGGCCATTCACACACCTTTCATATGTAATACACACAAGACCATTCACACCACCAGGCACGAAACCAACACATTACAACATTCACAAAAAGGGACAAGGTACACCCTGCTTGAGAAAGACAGAAAAGACAAATATTTCTGCACAACCACCTATTCTTCAAGCACACACACATACTGGTTGGATTTGGCACGAGGGCGAGTGATGGTTCAGTATATACAATTTTATTAACAAGAGATTTCACAAAAATGAAATGTACTGTCAATAATTGAAAGGACAAAAAACTGAACCAGTGACTCACAGCTCGTGAGCTGTAAAGCCACGGCAAGGCCCCAACCGCTTTTCAGGCCATTCACACACCTTTCATACGTAATACAAACAAGACCATTCACACCACCAGGCACGAAACCAACACATTACAACATTCACAAAAAGGGACAAGGTACACCCTGCTTGAGAAAGACAGAAAAGACAAATATTTCTGCACAACCACCTATTCTTCAAGCACACAGACATACTGGTTGGATTTGGCACGAGGGTGAGTGATGGTTCAGTATATACAGTTGTATTAACCAGAGATTTCACAAAAATGAAATGCACTGTTAATAATTGAAAGGACAAGAAACTGAACCATTGACTCACAACTCGTGAGCTGTAAAGCCACGACAAGGCACCAACCGCTTTACAGGCCATTCATACACCTTTCATACGTGTGACACATACAAAACCATTCACACCGCCAGCCGCGGGCCCAGCACATTACAACACTCACACCAGCAGACAGCGCCATTCAAGGGCCCATCACTTTCACACGCCCACATTCCTGACACAGCAACCACACCTGCTCACGGATTGCGTGGAGTGGCGTTTAGCTAGCAGTGTGTGTAGTGACCAGCAGCAAGTCACTACTCACACACCACCAGCCAAGCGCCCGTCCATGCACACTGCCAGCCAAGCGCCAGTCCACGCACACCGCCAGCCAAGCACCAATCCACGCACACCGCCAGCCAAGCGCCAATCCACACACACCGCCAGCCAAGCGCCAATCCACGCACACCGCCAGCCAAACGCCAATCCCCGCACACTGCCAGCTAAGCGTCAATCCACACACACCGCCAGCCAAGCGCCAGTCCACTCACCGCCAGCCAAGCTCCAGTCCACTCACCACCAGCCAAGCGCCAGTCCACGCACACCCTCATACATTTTTTTTAAACAAGAAAGAAAACACAAACAAATTGAAACTAAATACAAAACTATAACTACAAAAACAACATCAGTAACTAAAGACATCATTCTATTGCCAAGCGTTAAACTGAACAACTATATAAAACCATACAGACCAGGCAGTACACTATTAGACTCATGGTTGCTCCCAAAAACTCTTTTGAGTGTGATACAATCTGAAACATGTGGGCACACACAGCCCAGGATTAGAAGGACAATCGGCACAGTGCATATGACTCTCCTTCCGCACACCTCTCCGCAAGCAGACTCTACATCTCTTACAGGGATTGGTTTTTTTGGGCGTGGGAGGAATTAAATCAGGAAAGTGGTGATCTTTCAATCTAGCCACATCCTCCACCACTCCAACTCTAGGAACACTTGCCTGTTCCACAACAACAAGGCTGCCTATCACAGACTCCTGAAACTGAACAAAAGTCAACTTTGACGCAGGAGAACACTCCTTGAACACAACAAAAGCATTGAAAGTTGCTAAATTGAAGAGATGGATGGCCAACTTCTTATACCAAATGTAAGCCTTACGAATAGCAGTGTAAGGTTCCAACCTCTGATCTACTCTATCAACACCACCCATGTGCTTATTGTAGTCTAAAATGCACACAGGTTTGCGCACTTGAGCAATCTGACCCCAAACAGCCACAGGTGAAGTACTCTCATCATGGATGGTAGTCAGCATGTACACATCCCTCCTGTCCACAAATTTCACAGCTAGTAGTTCATCACTACGCAAGGAACTGCACTGCCCCTCTGAAGTTTTTTGCAAACAAGCTCTTTTGGATAACCTTTACGGGTAGAGCGGATTGTGCCACAAGCAAAAGTGTCCACTTTGAACAATTCCTTAAACAATTGCACAGCAGTGTAGAAGTTATCAAGGTACAAATGGTGGCCTCTGTTAAACAGTCCTCTAGAAAGATCCCACACAATTTTCTCTGAAACTCCAAAAGTGGAGGGACAACCAGGGGGGTCAATAGTGGAATCCCTACCAGTGTACACACGGAAATTAAAAACATATCCTGTCCTACTCTCAGACAACATATACAGCTTAATTCCATAACGTGCCCTCTTGCTAGGAATGTACTGCCTAAAAACCAAACGGCCCTTGAACAGGACCAAAGACTCATCAATAGATATTTCTTTCCCTGGAGTATAGATCTCTGAAAATCGATCTACAAAGTGATCAAGAACAGGCCGAATCTTAAAAAGACTGTCATAGTCAGGGTGATCTTGTGGCAACGCCAAAGCATTATCAACAAAATGCAGCATCCGAAGCAAAAGTAAATACCGATCACGAGTCATAATTGCAGGAAATATGGCCGTTGCCATCAAGGGACTGGTAGACCAATATGAAGCCATGGACGGCTTCCTTATCAAGCCCATCAATAAAGTCAAACCCAAAAACTTCTTCATCTCTTCCAGATTTGTGGGAGTCCACCGGGTAGCTCTAGAGTGGGGCCTAAGTCTGGCACTGTTGTCTCTCAAAAACTGTTCAGCATACAAATTAGTCTGCTCAACAATCTCACCCAAAAATACATCTTCCATAAACAACTGAAAAAACTGTATAGGCAAAAAATGTTCACAATCCACTCTACACCCTGCATCACCACTAAAGGCAGGCAACACCGGCTGCACCTTGTTTGGATCAACCCATAGTCCAGCACTTCCAATGGGAAGCCTTAAAGCCCCAGGCTGCAATCCAGATGCCTCTTGCACCATCAGCACAGCAGTGTCCTCCTCTAAAACAGGCACTTCATCCGCACTGAGAGTAGCTTCATCCACACCGAGAGTAGCTTCATCCGCACTGAGAGTAGCTTCATCATCCGATGATTCCATGTGGAGCAAAAACTCACTGCCTGAATCTTCCCCTCCCTCCTCTCCCTCAGACGCACTGTCAGTCTCATAATCCTGCTCAGAGGTAGATTCAAGAAGCATACCAACCACCTGCTGAGCAGTAAGGCTACGGCTAGCCATAATGCTTACTAATAAAGGTAACTTGTCAAACAAGTCAACAACAACAAACCCTTTGTAGAAAAAGAAATAAACAAAATGTAGCTTTATCACAAAGACCTATATACTCCAACACTATACCACTCACTTGACAGAAGCAGCTAGACTCACTACCACCTACTCTGCACAGACACAGTAAGGATCAACAATATCCCACTAAAAAAGAAAAAGAAAAAGAAAATTACACATAAGACAATGCAAAACACATTGCAAAGAATTTCATGCTCAGAACACTAACAAATATGCTGCCATTATGACACCACTTACAAAAAAATTCATTCATGCATGACAATAATACTCATTTGGAGTAAACACATCAAAAATGTTTTTCTTACCAAATAAATGCAATTACGCAAAACTGCAGAACAACCACTGCCGAAACTGCAAACAGGAATCAAAAGCTTTACACTAGAATAAAAAGGAGAAAAAAAAACATTACAATCACATATTCAAATAATGCACCAGTCCACACACAATCCACCAGCTAAGCTAAGGGGTAGGTGGGCCTAAGAGTATAAATAAAATATTCACCCCTGTAAAAGGGGAGCAACCCTTGCCCTTGAGGCCACTCCCCAACACAAAAATTTAAAAACCCCTGTTGTCTAGTGGCTTCTGCCCCCCTTGGGGGCAGATGGGCCTAAAAAACATACTGCTGATCTGCCACCCAAAGAGGACAGAAATGGCCACAATCATCCTCCCATAAAGGGGAGCGACCCTTGTCCAAGGGGCCGCTCCCCAACATAAAAAAAAAATAACCCTGGTGGCATAGTGGCCATACAAAAAAAAGAAATCAGCCAATCTGCCCCTCAGGGGTGCAGAAACGGCCAAATTAATGCTCCCAAAGGAGAGCGACCCTTGCCCAAGGGGCCACTCCCCACAAATAAATCCCTGGTGGCCTAGTGGCCATACAAAAAATAAAATATGGCGATCTGCCCCCCAGGGGTGCAGAAATGGCCAAATTAATGCTCCCCAAAGGGGAGCAACCCTTGCCCAAGGGGCCACTCCCCACAAACAAATCCCTGGTGGTCTACTGGGCCCAAACATGACAAGACACAGCCCCCAAAGGAGAGCGACCCTTGCCCAAGGGGTCACTCTCCCCCCAAAAAATCCTTGGTGGCCTAGTGGGCCCTAGATAAAAAAAAAGGCGAGATCTGCATGGGGGCAGACAGCCAAAAACATAGCCCCCAAAGGGGAGTGACCCTTGCCCAAGGGGCCACTCCCCACAAAGTATTCCCTGGTGGTCCAGTGGGCCACTTTAAAAAAAAATGGCGAAATCTGCACCCCAGGGGGGCAGACAAAGCCAAAAAACATTGCCCCCATAAGGGGAGCGACCCTTGCCCAAGGGGCCACTCCCCACAAACAAATCCCTGGTGATCTAGTGGGCCAAATATGGGGAGACACAGCCCCCAAAGGAGAGCGACCCTTGCCCAAGGGGTCACTCTCCCAAAAACAATTCCCTGGTGGCCTAGTGGGCCCTAGATAAAAAAAAAAGGCGAGATCAGCCCCCCCATGGGGGCAGACAGCCAAAAACATAGCCCCCAAAGGGGAGTGACCCTTGCCCAAGGGGCCACTCCCCACAAAGTATTCCCTGGTGGTCCAGTGGGCCAATTTTTTAAAAAATAATGAGAAGTCTGCCCCCCCCAGGGGGGCAGACAAAGTCAATAAATAATGCCCCCATAAGAGGAGCGACCCTTGCCTAAGGGGCCGCTCCCCCAAACAGTAAATCAATTTCAAATTTAAAAAAAAAAAAATCCCTGGAACACACAGGAATGCACAAAAGAGGCATCAGGGGAAAGGAAAACCCTTTCCTTTCCCCCGATGCCTCGTTTGTTGAAATCTCCCCCTCCCCGGAAGAGAAACTAACCTCTTTGTTCCCCGATGAGCAGGAAGCAAATGGCTTCCAGCGCGTCGGGAAACAAAGGGAAACCTCCAATGACGTCAGCGCGCCTCACGCGCTGACGTCATTGATGACGTGGAGGGGGGGGACGCAGGGGAAGGGCTTCCCCTGCCTTCCCCGGTGGGGGCACGAAGATCGGCATCCCACGGGGAGAGCGCCAGCGCTTCCCCCGTGGGTGGGTGCCAGGACGGCCGGGAGCCGTCGTGAGCACACGCCCACTGTGTCTCATGACGGCTTCCGGCCGTCGTGAGCACCGAAGGGGTTAATTAATACTCCAGGTTAATTTCGAAGAATTCATTTGTGCTCATTCTCTCTTAACTAGCTTTAGATATATTAGTTAAGGTGACTTGTTTGCATACTGCAGAAACTGAAAGGCAGCCCGAGATTGTATCAAAGGTTTCATCATTGAATAAAGATTCATTTACCCAGGGCACTATCATATCCAGGGCCTGTTTTAGCACCACCACGCGAAACCTCTTTCTCCACGCTCCACCAATGCCACTCATCTCTCCATTGCCCCTCTCTCACATGCATTTCATTTGTTTTATATCACTACTCATACCAGTGTAGGGTGCCTGAGCACTTTACAACACACACAGATTATTTGGAGCCAATGAATAACACATGTGTAAATCAGTCGATAGCAAATGTTACATAACACAATGCAGATTACAAGGGGTAGGAGTCACATGTCCTGATACTAGTAGGCATATATTTTAATAGTGTTTGGTCTGAAGAAGATACTAGTAGGCATATATTTTAATAGTGTTTGGTCTGAAGAAGCACAAAATCAGCACTTAAAACAGACCCCAGTGGTTGTTTGTTTCCGAAGAGAATGTTTTTCTATGCAAATGAACACTTTTTAGCAACATTAGGTAATGAAAGACAGGAAAAAACTTAGGGGCATATTCTCAAGGACTTATCGCTGAGTTAGCAGCACTTTATGGCAGCCAAAGTGGTGATAGATTTATCGCCCTATTCACAAGCTGGTGCTAACAGCCGATATCGCCAGTTTTCCTGCGATAGCAGCCGCAAAAAACATTGCCACGGATGACACCGGCAATGAGATGCAGAGTAGGCGTTCCTGTGCAAAAAGCCGCAAAAACACCACTTCGCAATATTCTCAACGACCAGCCAGATCGGCGGTAAGATTCCAAAACAAGCGATAAGGCGCGTTAGCAGCAGGGATCTAACACCTGCTCTTACCTGGTGTTAAGTCGGACGACAACCTGCACCACAAAAGGGAGCTCAGGCCAGAGCCACACCTGAAGAACAACAGATGCCATGGAGCTACTGATCATGCAGCTCGGAGCCCCAAGAGGGCCACAACACCCACCGCCACCACACCCAGGCCTGCCACCCCCCCGGACCCCTTCCCCCACCCCCCCGGACTACCACAGAGGCAGTGCAGACAAAGACAGCGGACCTTCAGAAAACGCACCAGCCTCACAGACTTAACACCAGAGGATGTCATTTCCCACTACAGGCTCAAAAGGACAACCATCCTCCGCATCCTGACCATCATTGCCCACAGGCTGACGGTACCAACACAGTGGACAACCAACATCCCTCTGCAGACAAAGCTGCTGGCTGTGCTGCACCTGTTGGCCTCTGGTACCTTCCAACCAACAACTGCCAGAGTCGGGGGAGTCTCACAGCCAGCCCTATCCAAGTTCCTCACACCTGTCTTGGATGCCATCATCAGCTTGGTACCCCAGTACCTTCACTTCCCCCACACTGCGCAGGAACAGCTGGAGACCAAGCAAGGCTTCTACGCCATAGCTGGCTTCCCGCACGTGTTGGGGGCAATCGAATGCACACATGTACTCCTCGTGCCCCCTGCCGCCACTGCACACAATTACCGCAACAGGAAGCACACGCATTCCATCAATGTGCAGGCAATAGTGGACCACCTGGGACTCTTCACCAATGTCGTCCCGAACTACCCAGGCAGTGTGCATGATTCCTTCATCTTCTGACAGTCCATCATCAACCAGCGCTTTGAGGCTGGCACCTATGGAAATGCATTGCTCGTTGGTAAGTACCAAATGAACACACCACACACCTCAACTCCACAGTCATGCAACTCACAACTCTGGGAATGCACACATTACAAACTCACATACAACATGCCAAACAACGTGCCCACCTACCAGACACGACAGCACAACTTACTGTGGTAACCTGGGCTAGCCATGTACACAAGCCATCAACGGCATGGCACCTCAGCCACGCAATAGCAGAATGTGGGGAGAGGTGGGAACCAGGCATGTGCGAAGGAGGCAAGTGACCCATGAATGAGAATGTACACAATGCCAAGTGTGGTGTGGATGTGCTGGCCAGACTGCAGTATGCAGACCACAGACATGTCCATGTCGACATATACTGCTGGTGTTTGGAGTGTAGTGGACAGTGGACGCAACCATGTCACCCCATGCAGTGGGGAAGATCGCGGAAATGTAGCTTGTTACGTCCCCCCCTGTAAGCGTGAGCGGAGTGGGCTAGCCCAGCGTACGCCAGGCCAGCATAGGGGTGTGAATAAAAAACCCGTTGCTCTGGGCGTGGTCTCTTCCGGAATGGCCAACATGTCTGCCAGGGCAGCGCCTCTCACCCCGCCACGAGGCCGACGCCATGAGCGGTGGTGCCTGCGATCCTGTGCGCCTGCTGCACCCCAGGCCGCTGGTCCTCAGACCCGTCTTGGCCGCCACTGCGCACCCAGGCCTCACTGCTCACCTACCGACACCGGCGTGTGTCAAAGAGGGCCCACCACATGCCGGTGCAAGCTCCAAGCCCGAGGCCCGCGACCTTGGCAGCCTCCTCAGACCATCGCTGGCCTCCGCGACACAGGCCCCCAGCACTCCTTTCTCGTTGACGTACTCCACCGCTGCCTCCGGCCTACACTGCGGTGAAGTAGGTCACACATTTGGAACTGAGTCTTGATTATTCATTGGCCGAGTTCATATAATTGTACGCAAGGAGAGGAGTAAGAGGAAGACGCGGTTCAGTCCGGAGGAAAAAAGGATCATCGTTATGGAGGTGATCGAACACTACCAACAACTGCATCGCGAGCCAACGACACGTGGCTGTGGGCCCCTGCTGACGGCTGCCTCCGGCCTACACTGTGCTCAAGTAGGTCACACATTTGGAACTGAGTCTTGCTATTTTCATGGCAGAGTTTAGACCATTGTACAGGCCTCATCGCAGGCTGCATCCCCTTTCAGCTCTGGTGCCACTAACTCTGTGCCCCGAAATTCATGGACACTCTCTGGTTGAACTTTGGTGGCGTCTGAGTCTATGGCCTGGGGGTTGTCTTCATCATCATGTAGCTGATACTGATGATCCAGCGCAATATTAGCCAACAGCATTCATACACCATATACTCCCTTGGGCCCATACATTCACACTACACTAATACTTACGCTGGGTGTCAGATGTACTCTTTTATCAAAGTCCCTGCTACCAATTACCTTCTGATTGAAGAGTAATAACTTACCAATGGATCCTTTGCTAATTGGGAAGTTTAAAATGAGTGACATTCATTATAGTACATAATCCTGAAATAATCACTGAGTCAGGAAGTTTTAAAATGTTTATCTAAAGTTTTAGCAGAGTAAAATACAGAAAACACGGTACTTGATTGAAATACCCAAGAAAAAGCATAAAAATGATTTTGCTAATAAATGACGGTGTTTAAGGAAGAGGAGAAGATAGAGACAGTAGCGCAACTAAAGGTTGCAGTATAGTTACCTAAATGCGAGAACCAAACCCCTTGGCCAAGGAATTGGAAAAGATAGGACCCAGGAAGGATGAAGAGTAAAGACTTCTTCCAGGATCAAGACAGGACCGGTGACCTCTCTACAACGACGCCTGCGCCGTTCCCCTCTCTGATACTCGACTTCTCTCGAATCTCCCGTCTAATGGACTCCGCCGCCCCCTCCTCAGGACCTCTTCCGGACAGGAATTCAGTCAGCAACCGATCAGCTGGGCAGTCTGGAGTTGAGAGCGCTCTGGCAGTATGGATGCCTGTTCTTCGTGTAACGCATGCTCTTCTGACTAATTACTAATGCTATAGTCTATTATACCCTTCTACGCCCATATACCTCCCCTTAATGTTGCTAAAATATGGAACCACTACTTCTGATTGGACAGGGACAGGGGGTGGATTCTCGCACCATATCGATTTGGCCTAAATTGTAAAGCCTATTGTCTTTACGTTCCCTCCCCTTCAAATTAATACATTCGCTTTATTTCCCACCCGTCTCACGACAAATGTTATACATTTTACAGGAGAAAAGTAACAATTTGTTCCGCCGGAAACATTGGGTACAATAGGTCGTGGCCTTGGGAGACGTCCAAGTTGACTTCACTTGGCAGGCATACAGGACACATGCGCAGAACCCTCTGTCTCTCAAGTTTCAAGACACCAACCCAGGCCCAAGTTTACGAATTACTAAAAGTGCAAGAAGAAAATATTAAAATCACAAATAGAAAGTTTCACTGTATACCCACTTTCCCTACTCTATTCCCATTTAATTATAATACTATCCTGCATTAGTAGCGTTAAGAAAATGACAATTTAATAATGACATGAGAGCAAGCTTAAGCATGTGAAAACATTTAGCGGCCATTTTAATGCACACTGCGCAGAAGCAGAAGTTTCCCACCAAGCAAAGAAAGACGTCACACCTTGTGATCAGGTTGCGACATGCGCAATGAAGTCCCGCGCTTTTAGCGGCCATCTTGGTTTATAGACAAGCGTTATTCATTAGTAAAACACATAGGCAAGCGTCTATCCCTTCTGTGTTTGTGAATGCAAAGATTAGTATTGACAGTACAAGTTTAATAAATTAATACTATGAGGAGGATTGCATACAAGCAAGTTTCATTTTGAAACCTTGCTCCATCAATCCCCTCTCTGATGGCGTTTCTGAGCCATCAAAATACTACCCTCAATCAGATGCCAACTTCTAGCAAATTGTTTCATTCTCATTTTTACTTTTTCTATTCTTACAGTCTCCTTTTAATTTCTTGTATAAATCACTTCTCCATTCTTCTAGTTCGATTTCATCAAGTTTTCTCTTCTTTCCTTTTCCTGTGACTTTATATGTTCCATTCTTTCTACAACATTTGCACCATATTGTTATTGCTAAAATTATTATTGCTATCCCTGCTAAGGGTACTAATATTTGACCTATAAGTCCTTTCCCTATATTAGCAAACCAGGTTCCAATTGACGAGATACTATTTGTCAATCTTTCCCATACACTATCAACTTCCAGTGGTTTTAGTTCTTTCTCAAGTTTAGTTATGTTCTGAATATATGTTCCAATTTCTGCACTCTTATCAGGAATATAAGTGCAACAATGTTTCGTCTTCAATAATTTACAGACTCCTCCCTCTTTTGCCAATAGAATGTCAAGAGCGAGTCTATTTTGCATTACCATAGATCTAATCGCAACCATCTCCATATTAATCATTAGAAAACCTCCAGCAGTATCCGTTGATAAACGATCAACCACTGTAGACAATTTGCATATTTTCCTTGAGTTCAGAATTATTCCCACTGAAGGTATCAATGCACCAAATATATCACCTACAATTTCTGAAAAACTAGCTCTTTTACTACGTATTAATTCATTATTGTTTTCATTGCTTCCAGTGTTTCTTTTTACGTGGTATATCTTTGGAAAAACTATTCCAAAATAACAATTTCCATACCACCTTGCAGGAAGCCTAAAGTAAGCCTTATTCCCACATACATAATAGATTCCAGGAAAAACTGAATCTGTTCCTCCTTTGAGTCCCCAACCTCCAATAATTAAAAAATTGTGTTCACATTCACTGGTACCGATGAAAACATTGTTATAATCAGTCTTTAACCTATGAAGACACATTTTCCCTTTCTTTACGAAATCCAGAGCCATTGCAGCTTGAGCTTTACCAGGTGTATAACTCCCTTCATTCTCCGCCCTAGGTGGCAACTGAGCCTTATGCTCTGAAGCTTTTTTTTGAAAATCATGGGGCATATTAGCAAGACCGGCGATAAAATTATCGCCGTTTTAGCGGCAGGAAACTGCCGCTAAAGCTGCGATAAGGGGCTTGCTAATATGCGTTATAGAATTCCAATAGAAGCCCAGGTTAGATGTTCTGCACATCTAACCTGGGCTTCTATTGGAATTCTATAGCGCATATTATCAAGCCCATTATCGCCGTTTTAGCGGCAGTTTCCTGCCGCTAAAACCGCGATAATTTTATCGCCGGTCTTGCTAATATGCCCCTCTGTCTTCTATCTTCTACTAAATTCAAAAATATCTTTTCTTCTTCTAGTAAAGAACATGTTAGATTGTGTCTATGTGCATGTGTTATGTCTATCGATTTCATTGTCAAGAAAAACTCTACCATAAACTGTGCATCTTGACTAGTAAGCATTGGGTTCATACTCTTGCGAATCGGAACATCTGAAAATATCACATCTAAGTTTGAGTAATAATACTGAAGTTTCCCTGTTCTATAAAATAAACTAGACAAAACACTACACGATATGCCATATGTCAGTGGTAAGTGATGGTATGTTAATCCTTCCGCTACTGATTCAGGTAACTTCATACAGACATAACAATTACTAACTTCCATTGTGTCTACATACTGAAACAATAACTTTGTGAAAACATTTAAACTAGTGTCGTTATCAGCTATTTCATGATGAATTTCTGCCTCATCTTCTGCCATTAATTCTACTCTACTGCCCTTCATGTTTGCTGTCCTCCCTTTAGTTTCATTATTTATCTTCTTATCTATTATCATAAGGTAAGGAATTGCTACAATCAGGACTAACCATACTATAAGCACCAATACTAGACTACATATGCAGATTGCACAGCATCTCCTACAACAATTTCGTTTTGGTCTCCCAGTAACTCTATCATCAGGCATTTTTCGACAAGGAAGATTTCTCTTCTTATCTCTTCTTCTTTTCTTTAGATGACTCTTTTGTTTAGTCAGGGTGGTCTTGTTTCTTCTTCGTATGTTAGTTCTGCACTTGTTCCTTCGCCACCACTGTCACTTGACTCTGAGTTTTCAAAATCTTCAAGAATGATATAAGTCCAGTCAGGACCCTTGAATTTGTTATTCACAAGTCTCAGTCTTTTACTTTTTCTTTTTCCTGATTTTTTCTCTTGTTCAGTTTGACTTGTCACTTCAGGTACTTGTTCTGGATCTTCACTTCTGGTTGTTATGTGGTATTTTACTCTTTTAATGACACTTGGCCAATGATCTCCTTTTCTTGTTTTCTTTGTTGGCACTGTTTCTTTGTTTACTTCTTCAAAGATCTCGTTATTTTCACTGCTCAATACTGTTTTGTTTTCTTTGATTACTGCTTCTTTTGTTTGTTCTTTTTCAGGTCTGATTGGTTTCTCTTCAGTAGCTCCACAATGACTTTCAAGATGTTGGCTTTGTTCCTTTTTTATTTCTTTATGTTCATTTGTATTTACCCCTTTTTCTTTAGTGAATTCTTCTTGATCTAACTGCTTCTGATCAGGGCTTATTACACTGTGAACTTCTGCAGCATGACCTGATTCTTCTAAACCTGTCTTTCCCTGTGTAAAGTCAATTAAATCTTCACTGTTTTGAGTCCAATTTTCTTTCCCTATCTGATTTAGTTCAAGATATTTTACTATCTTTTCTTCTTGATCCTGAACTTCTTCTTCTTCACCTATGTGATCTTCTTCAATTTCTTCCAATTTCGCTTGACTTCTTGTTCTGTGGTATACTTCAGGAACTTCTACCACTGGTATCCATTCCTGACTTGTGCTCGGTTGTTCTCCGTCAGCTTCTCTCGAACCTCTAGCCTGAGATTCCTCAGCTGGGCAACCTTCAGCTTCTTCAGTGATTGGCGTTGTCTGTAGATTCTCTTCTTCAGGTTCTGGTACTCTCTTTGTGTGGCTTACATGAATCCAATTAGGAAATCTTGCACACTTCACTGCTGTATTGGTGGTCAATATAACTTGACAAGGTCTGCTCCACCTGGGTGATAGACACGTTTCTCTGGTGTGATTCTTCACTACCACCCAATCACCAGGATTCAGATCATGTTCCAGTTCAGGCTGCCTGGAAACTGAGTCTTCTACAACCTGATGAGAGACAGAACGCACTAGGTCAGCCAATCCTTTGCAATAATACAGAACCATATCATCAGATATATTTACTATTTTGTTTGTGGGAACATGTGTTTGTCTCATTGCTCTTCCCATCATTATTTCATGGGGGCTCAATCCTGTTGTTCTGTCAGGTATGCTTCTGATTCCCATCAAGACAAGTGGCAATGCGTATGGCCACTCTAATGATGTTGATGCACACATTTTTCCCAATCTTGACTTTATAGTGCCATTTAATTGTTCAACCATTCCAGAAGCCTCTGGGCGATATGCACAGTGCAATTTCTGCTTAATTTGAAATGCTTCACAAATTATCTGGATCACTTCGCTATTAAAGTGTTTTCCTCTATCTGATTCCAAAGATACTGGGAAACCAAACCTAGGTATAAGCTCACGTAACAACAGTTTTGCAACTGTAATACTGTCATTTCTCCTAGTAGGGTAAGCCTCCACCCACTTTGAAAACAGACACACTATGACTAGTACATATTTTAGTCCTCTGCATGATGGTAACTGTATGAAGTCGAACTGGAGTCTTATAAATGGGCCCTCTGCCTTTCCAATCTTTCCAAACCCAATTATTGTTTTCCTGCCTGGATTATGCATTTGGCAAGTTAGACATCTCTGGCAAAGACTCTCTGCAACAGCCCTGAATTTGGGATTGTACCAATTTTGTCTGAACAGCCTAATCATTGCATCTCTCCCTATGTGTGAGTCTCCATGGTGCATTCTGGCCATTTGTGAGAGTAAACAGTCTGGCATGACTGGTCTGCCATCTGCACTGCTCCACACTTCATCTTCTCCTCTTTGGGAGCAACCCACTTTGATCCACACATTTTATCTCACTTTCATCCACCTCATCTTGCAATTTCTTCACCTCATTCCAAGTTTCTGGTGGCATATACATCATAAGTTGGCAGCTGATTCCCATTCTTTCCACCCTCTTATTGACTGACGTTCTGGTTTTGGCACAATGTTGAGCCACCAAGTCTGCATATCTGTTGCCGACTACCACCCAGTCATCTCCTGACTGGTGTGCGGCACATTTCACCACAGCCAATTCTTTTGGTGATTGTATTGCTTCTAGCAATTCCCTTACAAATTGTCCATTTTTAATGGGGGATCCTGAAGAAGTCATGAAATCCCTCTGCATCCACAGTTGGCCAAAATCATGTACGACCCCATAACCATATTGACTATCTGTAAATATGGTCACTCTCTGATTCCTCCCAATTTTGCATGCTTTTATCAAAGCAATCAATTCAGCTACTTGTGCAGATTTGACTCCTGGTAAATAGGATGCTTCGACTATTCCAGTTAATTCACATACCGCATAGGCAGCAGTTAGTTTACCATCTTCATGTCTTTGACATGAACCATCGACAAATAGCTCCCTGTCTGGCTTTTTAAGAGGCTGTTCCTCTATGTCTGGGCGTGGTTTTGTACATAATTCTGTAATTTGTACACAATCATGTTCATCTTCTTCTTCGTCATCTTTATTTGTTTCATGATATGGGTCCGGCAATAAAGTTGCTGGATTTATTATTGTACACCTTACCATGGCCACATTTTCAGCACCCATTATTATCCTTTCATATTTAGTCAGTCGACTAAGAGTAAGATGCTGAGTTCGTGTTCTTGTCAACAGAATCACAACTGCATGTGGAACATACACTTTTACAGGATGCCCCATCACTATTGACTCGCTTTGTTCAATGCTCAAACAAGTTGCTGCCACTGCTTTTAAGCATCCTGGCAACGCAGCTGCTACTGGGTCCAATGTAGCAGAAAAATATGCTATAGGACGTCTGTCTAGTCCATGTCTCTGAGTTAGGACAGAAAGTGCACAATTTTCTCTCTCTTGACAGAATAATGCAAATTTTCTTTTATAATCAGGCATGCCTAAGGCAGGTGCTGAACAAAGTGCGTTTCTCAATTTTACAAAAGCTTCTACACTTTCATCCTCCCACTCAACAGGGTCCTTTGCTTTCTTTTTCGTCATGTTAATTAAGGGCTTAGCTAACATGGAAAAATTTGGTATCCATTGTCGACAGTAGCCTACTATTCCTAGGAACATTCTCACTTGTCTTTGGGTTACAGGCATTTGCATTCTTTTTATTAATTCTACTCTTTCAGAGGTTACTCTTCTTTTTCCCCTCTCAATTTGGTGTCCCAGATATTTAACAGCTGTCCTGCAAAACTGTAACTTTTCAGGTGAAACTTTATGCCCTTCCTCAGCCAAAAGATTTAATAATGCTATGGAGTCAACAACACAGTCTTCTCTGGTGGTCGACGCTACTAATAAGTCGTCGATATATTGAACTAAAACTGAGCTTCCTGGCATCACTAGTTTTTCAAGGCACTTTTTCAGTATCTGATTGAAAATTGAAGGACTTTCTGTGTACCCCTGAGGAACACGGTCCCACACATAGACTTTGTTCTCAAATTTAAATGAGAAAAGATACTGGCTGTCTGGATGCAATGGTATTGAAAAGAATGCTTGACACAAATCAATTACTGTGAACCATCCTGCATTCCAAGGGATCTGGTATAGAATTACTGCAGGATTTGGTACTATGGGACAACATGGTTCCACAATCTTGTTTATTTTACGCAGGTCCTGAACAATCCTATATTTTCCACTAGGTTTCTTTAGTCCCATGATTGGTGAATTACATGGGCTACTCATTACTTCTTTTAGAATGTTTTGTTTTACCATTCAATTGATTTCTTCAATGACTCCTACTTTTACTTCTGCACTCATTTTGTATTGTTTAGTATTTGGGAAAATTGCACCTTCTTTTACCGTAATTTGAACTGGATCTATTTTTGCCATAAGTCCTACTTCTTTTCCGGTGAAATCCCATACTATTTGGTTTACTGTACCTTTTAATTCTTCTGGCAACTCATCTTTTGTTATCAACGAAAACATTTCGTCTATTTCTGTACCTTGTTTTGCAACCATCATTTTATATACATGGTCCTCATCTGGTGTCTGAACTGCCACACCATCTGGCGTGCAGAAAATTGTACAGTTCATTTTGCACAATAAATCTCTACCTAATAAATTCACTGGGCTAGAATCGCACACTACAAATTGGTGCATTTCTCTGAAGTTTCCAATTTTAACTTCCATTGGTTCGGTAAGAGGTGTTCTAATTCTTTGATTAGCTACCCCCACCACTTGGATATCTTCACCAGAGAGAGGAAGGTCTGGGATGTCTGCTGATCTCACAGTAGACCTGGTAGCACCAGTGTCCAAAAGGAAAGTAATATCATTACCTTTCACATTTCCTTCAACATATGGACCAGACTGATCTACCTGTAAGGATGCGCCAAGTATGCACGCCTTCTTCCCCTCTCCTAGGCACCGTCATGAGTCGAATTTACAATAATTGTCCTGCAAAAGAAATTGTGATGTCATATAATCATTCTTACCACTCCCTCCTGGGTATCCAATGTCTGTACCATGTTTTGCTCTGCTTACATTACCCTGAACAGGTGGAGGTGGTAATTGACTCTGGGGATTTACACCCTGCTGTGAGTCATTCTGCGTCTGTGGATTTAAGTTTTGATTTGGGCCATTATTATTCCGAATCTTTTTACATTCGTCCTTCCAATGCCCCAATTTTCCGCATCCATGACAAGGAAACTTGTTTTTAGCTTCTTCTCTACTCATTCGTCCTCTAAATTTTCCACCATTTCCCGTATCACCACTCGTTCCAGAATCTTTTCCTTGATTTTCACTCGGATTTTCCAAATTAATTCCCTGCTTCTCTGCCATTTTCACCTGTGCCCACATCACTTTTTCTTGTAATTTCTTGTGTCTATCCTCAATATCGTCTCCACAATATTTTGCATACTTCAGAATCTCATCTATGGGCTTTCCCTGCCAACACAGCATATGCTGTTTAATCATCTGGCAAATCTCTGGCTTCAAACCGTAAACAAACCGATACACAAACTGACTCATGTTTTTGTCTCCAAAGTCCTCGAATCCACTATACTGTTTAAACACCTGCAATAAACGCTCATAATAGGAATGCACTGTTTCACTGGCTTCTTGGGTTGTTCGATCTATTTTCACCCAATCTGTTTCTTTCGGGGGTATTTTCCCTTTCAGGTATGTTATCACCTGCTGATACTTTTTCATTACATCATTTGACGGGGCACCTGTTTTCGGATCTCTAGGATATTCATCACTAGGCCAATCGACTGTGATCTTACAATCTGTCCACAAATCGGCAGGTACCACTATGTCAAACAGACCATCCAAATCCTTCAACAATACCTTTGACACCTTCACAAACCTTTCAACCTGCTTGTACCATTCAATTGGCTTTTCCCTCAGTTTTGGAAAATCATTCGTAAATGATAAAATATCCTGTCTGCTCCATGGGACATGTACATATCCTCCTCCCGCAACTTCTCGCATTGGATACATCTGGTCTGCTTTTCCTGCTTCCTTCATCACATATTCTGATGCTGTTCTACTTGTTCGTGCTTCTTCCTTTTTCTTGGCCCACCTAGATCTCCATTTATCTAGATCTCCCCATTTTTGTAAAACTAACATTAATTCTCTTATTTGCAGTCTTCTTCCAGATGCATTCATATTTTCTAAATCTTTGTCCGCAAATTCTGCTCTATATGGTTTCTGTAATACTTTTGATCTCCCTATTTCGATTCCCATCTGTAGTGCTAAATTGGACAATTTTTCATGGAATATCTTTACATTTCTAGTGATACTCCTGCACAAGAATAATAATTCTTCTTCATCATAGGTATTCAAGCGTTCTACTCCTACATTTCCTGCTATTATTTCTTCTAATTCAACTTTTAATTTATGGATATCCAGTACTTTTGGAGGTGTGCACTGTTTAACTGACCCTTGTACCCATCTTTCTAGATCTTCAGGTGTTACTATGGTAGCACTTTTTGCTCCTGATGAAGTTACTAAACTTATCTCTTTTGAACCTCCAGGTACATCTTTTCTTGGAGTACTATTTACAGAACCTCGAATAGGCAAATCCATAAGTGATATTGTGGATTCACAATCACTAAATTGATCCTCAATTATAACTGGAGCTTCAGGTCTGGGATTACTCACAGGAGTATTCATAGGAGTCTGTACAGGTATCAATGGAGGGCAGTTTCCTTGAGTACCATATAATGGAACTACTGGACCAATTGTTACAGGAATAGTCAATGAATCAGGATGTACTTTTATCTGAGTTATTTTCTGTATTAATTCTGCTCTGTTCTTTTCTAAGGCTTCTTTTTCTTTGTCATGAAGTAATCTAGTCGGGGTGAATTCATGCATTACCTTTGGTACCATGGGAGTTTGTGGTGGTGCACTAGGAGGGCATCCACTTGTCCCTTCCTGATATGGTGGGGGATTTCTTAACATTTCTTCCATAAATTCGTCTTCTGAATCCTCATTTCTCATTAAATGTTTTGTCTTTTCTGTACATTTGCCTCCTGATTTTTCTCCTTCTGTGAATAATGGATACAGTCCCTCTGTAATCATTGCCCTTCTCCACTGTTTCATCTGACCCTCTCATGACTCACGTAAATATCTGGGGTAAAATCCTGGGTATCTCCTATTACTTCTAGATCTATCCCGCTCAAATGCCTCGGTTTCCCATTCTTCTAAAGCTTCGTACTGGGTTAATCTAGGTCTGGGTTCTAAATCATTCATCCTCAATCTCAAGTTTTGAAGAATTCTTCCATTGAAGGTACCATTCTGGGGAAATGCTAATACTCCAGCATTTTTGGTGTATTCTATCCAATTCTCCATCCAAACACAAGTATGATAACCTCTCTCCATCATCATAAATGACGCTGGCGTTTTAGCTGGTGGAATAATAATTCCTTCTCTAGTTTTGATTGGTTTGTCCTTTTTAAAATAATTCTTAATCTTTTGTAAGAATGACATTTTTCTCTTTTCTCCGTACATTCTATCTAATCTTCTGTGTACAAAATTATATTCTGAAAAACCTAGGAATCTCCTATCCGGACGAATTCCTGTTAAAGTCGGATCGCGTTTTAACATGCAATCCTTATCCACTAAGAATTTTGCTTCTATACTTTCGACCAATCAAATGTCTGCTATCTTTTATTTCCGGACCAATCCTTGCGCGGCCTTTTGGTGACGTTTCTCTGTCAACCCCTCCTTTACAATCTGCTCTTTTCTGTCCTCGCTGGTTTAACCAATCCCAGCGCGGCACCTGTGACGTCAGTACTACTCCTGACTACTGACCCCTCCTTTACAAGGGTTTCTCCACACCCGCTGTTTCAACCTACCACAGCGTGGCGTTTTGTGACGTCAGCTCCCTCTCCGGCAACTGACCCTCCCTTTACAAAAATTTACGCAAACTTATTTTCTCTATAAATCTTAATTACATTTCAGTAACAGCATAAAACATTCGCTATCGTGCCAGTTTCCACTAATTTTGAAAAGGATAGTTTCTTCCACACTTTAGTAAAACCTTTCCGTTTACTAATACATACACTACGAGTAAAACACTTTCGTCTACTCTTCACACAAGCTCCAGAAGTACCTGTTACTTCTCCAATGTTACCCTTACTAGGTGATATAACATCAAATTTTATCAGCGTACCCTTTTTGCTATTACTCACACGCATAGAGTCCCTAAGGAGTACTTGAAGTCCTGCTTAACTTCTCAGTACTATTTCTGCCTGACAGATAACGTCACTGCAGTATGGCTTCCACTTACCACCCACTATTCTTTTTCCCCACCCCGGGGTATTCTGGACAACATATAACAAAAACTCAAAAATAAGCGGGTTAGTTCATAAAAAATACAAATAAAATTCTCATTACACAATTAACAAAAAGTAACAACAACCGTCCTCTGCTTACCAGAAAACTGATCCAGCGCAATATTAGCCAACAGCATTCATACACCATATACTCACTTGGGCCCATACATTCACACTACACTAATACTTACGCTGGGTGTCAGATGTACTCTTTTATCAAAGTCCCTGCTACCAATTACCTTCTGATTGAAGAGTAATAACTTACCAATGGATCCTTTGCTAATTGGGAAGTTTAAAATGAGTGACATTCATTATAGTACATAATCCTGAAATAATCACTGAGTCAAGAAGTTTTAAAATGTTTATCTAAAGTTTTAGCAGAGTAAAATACAGAAAACACGGTACTTGATTGAAATACCCAAGAAAAAGCATTAAAATGATTTTGCTAATAAATGACGGTGTTTAAGGAAGAGGAGAAGATAGAGACAGCAGCGCAACTAAAGGTTGCAGTATAGTTACCTAAATGCGAGAACCAAACCCCTTGGCCAAGGAGTTGGAAAAGATAGGACCCAGGAAGGATGAAGAGTAAAGACTTCTTCCAGGATCAAGACAGGACCGGTGACCTCTCTACAACGACGCCTGCGCCGTTCCCCTCTCTGATACTCGACTTCTCTCGAATCTCCCGTCTAATGGACTCCGCCGCCCCCTCCTCAGGACCTCTTCCGGATAGGAATTCAGTCAGCAACCGATCAGCTGGGCAGTCTGGAGTTGAGAGCGCTCTGGCAGTATGGACGCCTGTTCTTCGTGTAACGCATGCTCTTCTGACTAATTACTAATGCTATATTCTATTATACCCTTCTACGCCCATATACCTCCCCTTAATGTTGCTAAAATATGGGACCACTACTTTTGATTGGACAGGGACAGGGGGTGGATTCTCGCACCATATCGATTTGGCCTAAATTGTAAAGCCTATTGTCTTTACGTTCCCTCCCCTTCAAATTAATACATTCGCTTTATTTCCCACCCGTCTCACGACAAATGTTATACATTTTACAGGAGAAAAGTAACAATTTGTTCTGCCGGAAACATTGGGTACATCATCTTCGGCCAATAGGTCGTGGCCTTGGGAGACGTCCAAGTTGACTTCACTTGGCAGGCATACAGGACACATGCGCAAAACCCTCTGTCTCTCAAGTTTCAAGACACCAACCCAGGCCCAAGTTTACGAATTACTAAAAGTGCAAGAAGAAAATATTAAAATCACAAATAGAAAGTTTCACTGTATACCCACTTTCCCTACTCTATTCCCATTTAATTATAATACTATCCTGCATTAGTAGCGTTAAGAAAATGACAATTTAATAATGACATGAGAGCAAGCTTAAGCATGTGAAAACATTTAGCGGCCATTTTAATGCACACTGCGCAGAAGCAGAAGTTTCCCACCAAGCAAAGAAAGACGTCACACCATGTGATCAGGTTGCAACATGCGCAATGAAGTCCCGCGCTTTTAGCGGCCATCTTTATGAGTTATTCATTAGTAAAACACATAGGCAAGCGTCTATCCCTTCTGTGTTTGTGAATGCAAAGATTAGTATTGACAGTACAAGTTTAATAAATTAATACTATGAGGAGGATTGCATACAAGCAAGTTTCATTTTTGAAACCTTGCTCCATCACTGACATGGTGTTAAAAATGAGTCTGTAGCATTCATCTCCTCCATATTGCCTGTTTCTGCTTGGTTCTGCCCTCTGCATCATGCCCTGGAAGAACACCTTCCATTGTCCCCCGAAACACTCCGCGACATTGACCTTCAACATCGACGAGGACCCGCTCAGCTCTCGTGGCCCTACCTCAGTGCACCACAAGTCACCGTCCCGTGTGCGTGTGCCGGCTGCAGTGCATCCGGGGCCACTAACTCTGTGCAGCTCAAGTCATGGACCCTGTCTGATTGAATATTGGATGGCCTCTGAGTCGATGGCCTGGGGGTCATCAACGCCATGTGTCTGTGGCCCTGCGCTGACCGCTGCCTCCAACCTCAACTGCGGTCCACCAGGGCTCACACATCAAATCGAGTCATGACCTGCTCGGACGACGCATCACCGCTGGCTGCACACGCCACCACCGCCAGGACCACCTCCAACCAACAACTGCCAGAGTCGAAAGAGTCTTACAGCCAGACTATCAGAGTTGCTCACACCTGTTTTGGATGCTATCATCAGCTTGATACCCTGCTCAGCTCTTCAGGTGCCACTAACTCAGTACACCACAGCTCACGGACCCTTCTGATTGAATATTGGGTGACCTCTGTACTTGCTCCGGCTACCAGCATTATGCTTCGCAGTTGTTTGTGTTATGTTGGTGTTTTCTGTTTCCGCTTTAATAGTGATCACTGTTCAAGTTGTTGCCAGCACCAACCACTCCCTGAGGGCTGGCTCACACTCACCCCACACCCATCCAGCAAAGGCGTCACTGGTCAGGTGACCCTGGTAATGAAAAGTGGCCGGGCGCACGTGCCCGTAGCCAGTTCAACTAACTATCAACGTGTGTCCGTGTGCTCATTAAGTATGCATGATGGCCCAGGGCCCTACCACATTACATTGTGCTGTGTACAGCGGACGCAACCATGTCACCTCAGGCAGTGGGTAAGACCTTGGACATGTAGCTTTGTTGTCCCCCCTTTATACGTAAGAGGAGTGGACTGGGCCGGCGTACGCAAGTACACCGTAGGGGTGTGAATGATTATCCAGGGGCTCTGGGCGTGGTTCAGTACTGGAAATGTGCAAATGCGTGTGTCTCTGTTGCAGTGTGGGTGTCCGTTGGGGAGTGTAAGTGGTCCCTGATGGGAATTGGACACCCACGTATGTAATCTAGTTCGGCTGCCATGAGGTCGAAACCCACCCGCACTTGTTCAGCCACCTCCTTCTGGCAGTCTAACACCTGTCCTTGGAATGCGATGTGTGCTTCGCTGAGGTGCTGGGAGCCAGCCGTGGTGGTGGGTGCTTCCTGCTGTGTGGTCTGTGCAGGGGGTGGGGTCTCCTTGATGCAGCTGGGCTGCCCTGCTCCTGGAGGTGGGTTGCCGTAGCTGTCCATGAGCTGTTGTAGGGTGTCGGTGTCGAAGGTGTGGAGGTCCTCTTCATCATCACTGATGAGTTGTCTGGTCTGCTCTGCAGGAGGTGTTGATTGTCCCTCTGCAATGTGAAGTGGAGATGCATTTTAACATTGTGTTGAAATGTATGTTGACGCATTGTTCAAGTTTCCATACAGACTGCATGACAATGTACATTGTGACTGTTTGGGAGGAGCTGGCTATTTGATGCGGGACACTGGACATTTGAACTACATCACAGATGTGAAGTTGTACACGTACAATATCATCTCACAGTTTCCTGCTATGCCAGATGTGATTGGCCAGTTTCTACGCACAAGCGGAACCAGTTGTGTCCTCTGTTCTGTAGTGAGAGTGTTGCACTTTGTACCATATTGTCGTCAATGATGATGTGCTGTTATTGCTATGTGTGTGTGCTGCATTGTGGGAGAGTCGCCCCTGCAGCTGTGATTTTGCTGCCCCTTATCCCTTTGCGGCGGTGTGCCTTTGACTTCTGTGCTTCTACAGTGCTGAGATGTTGCAGACTTGGCTAATTTTGGCTCTAGTTCGGATTTTGGACTCTTGGGCATGGTTTATCCGCAGATGTGTTGTTGACGTCAGGGGTTGTTTGTTCACGTGGATGTGTCAGAGTGTGACCTGCTCCTTTACGGATGTGTTCCACACTCAGCCACCTCAGTGTCGTGGCGTGCACCATGTCATGATAATTGGACTGCAGCCATGCTGTTCGTCATGCAGTGTCACTTGCATTGTCAGTGTGGCTCACAGACACGCAGCTTTGCTGGTTTTAACACGTGTGCATGGGTTGGTTGTGAGATTGGTGCTGTATGGGGAGGGACCCCTTAGTGCCCATAGTGGACGGGGGCCTACTTGCTGTTTGTATGTGTGCTGCAGTGTGCCAAGGGGATCAGGGACATGATCCAGAGTCATTGTGGGTGTGCAGGGTGCTCTACTTAATTGTGCATGTGTGCCATTGTGCCCATCTCCCCCGTCCCCCCAGTCCCTGTTCGGTACTCACTCTGGTGCTGTTGTGTCAGGTCATGTCGAGCAGTGTCCGGACCCCCAACTCCTGCCACCGTCTCCCCACTGATGACTGTGGCCACCATTTCCTCCATCTCATCCAGCTCCTGGTATTCCGCTGGACTGCCACCTCCAGTCTGCATTGCTGCCTGATGGTTGTCAGCGAGTTTTTTCTTGGTTCTGCGCTTTGCATCATTACAGCGCCTCTTGACCTCTCCAATTGTCCTCCTCCTCACTGCGACTGCATTCACCTTGTCCAGGATGGACTGCCATATTGCATTTTTATTTGCCAATGACACGTTGGAGGTGACGAACAGTTGTTGGTGGTGTTCTATCACCTCCGTGATGATGATCCTGTTTTCCTGCGGACTGAACCTCGTCTTCCCAGTCTTCTTCTCCTTGCCCTTCCGTGACCCCGACGTCCCAGGCTGGTCCCTCCTGGGGGCTTGTGGGGTTCTGGTCGTCCTCTGTACTTGCTCCGGCTTCCTCCATGGTGCTACGCAGTTTGGATTATTTTGTTTGTGTTTTTCGGTGCTTTTATAGTGCATTTTCCTACATGACGCGTGGGAATTGCAGGCCTGTCGCTGGTTATCGCTGATTTTTTTTATCGCGGTTGGCCACATCGCAAATTTTTTCGCGTTTGTGTTTTGCGGTTTTTTGCCGTCACAGTAATTTTATCGCGGTCATTTGACGCGTTAGCGTGAGACTATCGTATGGTACCGCCGTGTTGTGAATACAACGTTAACACGGCATTATTTTCCCGCGATAGGCTGCGATGTGCAAAGTTGCGTTACGCTAATTTTGCGGTAATTATCACACGTTCTTGAGAATATCCCCCTTAATGTCCTAACCTATCCATTACAGTATGCATGCAACTCTTTGATGACAGTTGATAGCTCGCTGTGCTATATTAGGTAACTTATCAGCTGCAAATTACAAAAGGATATCTGTGACATAAGCAGTAACCCACTGAGCAATCCACATACAATACAGTTCTGCGATTTGCGTGGGGCATTTTCTTTGCAGCAGGCATAATAAACTCACTCCACACCCACTACCCTATCTCCCCCCTCACACTTCAGTCCACCCTCCGCAACTAACCTAGACCATTCCCTACCTCCAGATCATTCTATTCCCCCGCCCATGCCCCTTCAGTACCTCCCCTTACCCTAATTGCCCCAAACCTACACAAGAGTGAACTCGACCTATCTAATTTGATTACCGAACCCCTCTCATCCAACAGCCACGTCACCCCTCACTACACTCCCACTACCCTATCTTCCCCCTCACACATCAGTCCACCCTCTGCAACTAACCCAGATCATTCCCTACCCCCCGCCCATGCCCCTTCAGTACCCCCCTCGACCCCAATTGACACAAGCCTACTCAACACTGAACTTGACCTATCCAATTTGATTACTGAACCCCTCACACCTAACAGCCCCATCACCCCTCACTCCACACCCACTTCCCTATCTCCCCCTCACACATCAGTCCACCCTCCGTAACTAACCCAGACCACCCCCCCTCGGTACCTCCCCTCACCTTAATTGCCCAGAGCCTACTCAACATCGAACTTGACCTATCTAATTTGATTACTAAACTCTCTCAACTCAGGAAAGACTTCATTTTCCCCAGCTCCAGAACCCTCCCTCACCATAAAATCCCCACACAGCCCCACCCAAAAATCCCCCCAAAAATCCCTCCCAAAAATTCCCCCCGAAAATCCCTAACACCAAACACAACCTTTGGAGATCGACTCCTCTCCGCTGCCGTATACATAGACCTCGCCGCACCTCGAACCATCTCTCCCCGTCCGACCTCTCCGACCTATGCAACTCTTACCTTCCTAGCTTACCAACCACCAACTCTCTACTCCCCTACTCCCACATCCCTGTTATCTTGGGGACTAATAGAATCCCCTCCTCCCCCGCTTCCCCCAGACCAACGCCCCAACTCACATTGATCCACACTTGCCCACCCACCATATGCGACCCCACACCACTTACATTTATGCTTGTCAACTGTCGCTCCGCAGTCCAACATGCCACAGAAATTTCGGAGACTATCCTGAGTGAATCCATTGACATTGCATTCCTCACAGAAACCTGGCTCAAAGACCACTCAAAGAGCATACTTGACCTACTCTCCCCACCGGGATACTCTATTCTTAGAAAAGATAGACCTGACAGAGTTGGGGGTGGTCTAGCCATTATCTTTAAAAATGAACTTCAGCTATCCCTTGTCAATAATTCTGGCTACTCATCCTGCGAATACCTGGAAGCTGAACTGACAACTCAAAATTCCCACCCAATTCGTCTTCACAACATCTATCGCCCTCTGGGCCCCCCCAGCCCTTCATCGAGGATATATCTGAGCTCCTGACACAATCCTCATTATCCAACTCAAAAAATCTCTTTCTGGGGGATCTTAACCTCCATTGGAATCATCCCTTATACTATTCACCATTGCTACCAATGCAAATCTCCCCACTTCCAAAATTAACAGACCTAAGAAACTGACCAGAAATCTAAAACATATCCCTCCGGTGTTCTTGAGTCTAAACTCCAAGCTCAACTTCGTCTCATTCCCCCCTCACAAAATGCTAATGAGCTCACTGAACACTTTAACACTGGTATTCTTGATCAACTAGCCCCGCCTAAACTCAAAAACCAAAGAATCACCCCTCCAACTCTTGGTTTAATACCGAGCTTAATAACGAACGACGATCACTCAGACTGTCGGAAAGAACCTGGAGACACCATCCCTCTCCCTCCCATCTTGCACTCCTCAGACATGCTAGATCCACGTACAAAAAACACATCTTCAAGGAAAAGGCATCCTTCTTCCGCACACAACTTGATTGTGCCAAAAACAGACCTAGGGAACTCTTCAAAATCATTCGTAACCAAACTTCCCCCGTACCTCCAAATCTGATCGCCTCCTCAGCCAGATGCGAAGAAATTTCCCACTTCTTCTCGGAAAAAATAGCCAAAATTGATCAATCCTTCCGTTCCACACAGCTCCCCTCCAAATCCCTATGCATGCCCGTCCTCACCTCTAATGCCTACTCCACATCCCCTCGACCAGCTAACCCCTCCTCTCGTCCGCCCTCTATTCTACCGCTCTCTAGTGACTCTCCTGTCCCGCCTACTTCCTCAACCCCCCCTAATCACTCCCAACACCTACCCACTGCCACTCCTCCGGAAACCAACTCCCCTAACTCACAATTAAAGAACAATGCCTCCTTGCTCAACTTCCTCCCCGTGACTGAGCTAGAAGTCCTTAAAATAATTGGTAATCTTAAACCGTCCTCCCACACAAAAGACCCCTTACCCTCTAACCTTGTCCCTGCCCTTAAGCACATCATCACCCCATACTGGACCACAATCATCAACACCTCTCTCTCCACTGGCTGTGTCCCCACCTCCCTTCAACTTGGACAAATCTCTCCCATAATCAAAAACTCCAATGCTGACCCCAATGACCTAAACAATCTTCGCCCCATCACTAACCTCCCCCTTCTCTCAAAGGTCCTTGAAAAATGTGTCCTACTACAACTAGACAAACACATCGAAAACTTCAACCTACTCGATCCCTTTCAATCAGGCTTCAAGAAAGGCTGCAGCACCGAAACGGCAACGCTAAATGTCGTCGATGACATCCACCACTCACTTGACAATGGCGAGACCTGCCTTCTTATCCTCCTTGATCTCTCCGCTGCGTTCGATACAGTCAACCATTCAGCCCTACTTAATGTGCTTAGGACCCGTTTCGGCCTCAACGATACTGCCTACAAATGGTTCGTCTCCTACCTACAACACCGAACTCAGCAAATCAAAATTCAAAATTGTCTTTCCAACCCCACTCCTGTCTCCCTTGGAGTCCCCCAAGGGTCTATTCTCTCTCCTGCCCTCTTTAACCTCTTTATGGAACCCCTCACCCTCATTCTTAAACAAGCAGGCATCAACTACCACCTCTACGCCGATGACACCCAAATCTATTACAAGATTAAAACTCATGCTGACATCTTACACCTGAACAACACCCTCACCAAGATCGAATCCTGGTTCCACTCAAATCATCTCAAACTTAACCCTAATAAAACTGAAATCATTCTCTTCTCCCCTAAAAACAACCCCCTCCCCGTTCAATCATGGATCACTGACCTTAACGCACTCAACTGCTCACTCACCCTGTCCAACTCTGTCAAATCTCTTGGTATCTCTATCGACAACGCCCTAACCCTTAACGTCCACATCAAAAACTCTGCTAAAGGAGCCCTCTTCACTCTCCGTCACCTCCAAGAAAATCAAACCCTTTATACCTACCGATGACTTTAAACTTGTAGTTCAGGCACTTGTTCTTTCACGTATTGATTATGGTAACGCCATCCTCAACGGAATCCCCAAGGTCCACCTAGCTCCTATCAAAGCTGTGCTCAACCTTGCAGCCAGGCTCATTACAGACTGCAGACGCTTCGATCACATATCCCCGGCTCTCAAATCTCTTAAATGGCTCCCTATTGAAGGCAGATCTGCCTACAAAACTGCCTGCATCACTCACAAAGCCCTCCACCAAAACACCCCGCAGTACCTCTCCAAGAAACTCATCATTGCGGGCACCACACGACCTCTGAGAAGCACCAACTCCCTCCTCCTTATACCACCACTGCATAAAAAGAAAGCTACACAATCACGCTCCTTCTCTGGTAATGCCCCTATCATCTGGAATGCACTCCCAAAAAACCTGCGCTGCAACCCCTCCTATTTCAGCTTCAAAAAAGAGCTCAAAGTACACCTCCTCAACTATTATTGGGGATCCTCACCTGTGACCTGCACCTGATCTCAAAGTTCACCATTTCATATTAGTCCAGAAATACTTGTACATTTCCTGAACATCATCTGCCTAATTACCTGATATGTATAGCTCCTGCCCATGTTTATCTATTTGATTTGTTTATCTATTTGTTTGATTTGTTTAACTATTTCATTTGTATATTTCACATGCTGTTGTCTTTATCTTAAATCTACTTATACGCCATGTTTGGCACAATTATTATCGGGGGTCCTAACCTGTGTCCTGCACCTGATCTCCAATCCCCATGTTACATTTTGTTCAGTAATATCTGTCCATTTTCCCGAACATCATATACCTAGTTACTTGAAGTGTATAGCTCTTGTACCTGTATATTTATCTTTGTTATGTATATCTCACACGTTGTTTCATTATCTTTTTTATCTATTTGTATGCCATGTTTGCTTTATATTATCCTCACATGTAAAGCGCTCTGATACCTCTGGGTCTAGCCAGCGCTATATAAAACTTTAAAAATAAAAATAAATAAAAATAATAAACCTAAGCACTATTATATGATGAGTGAAAACTGCCACTAAACAAAACTCGGCCTCTCTCCAGCAGTAACATTAATCACTGTAGTTATCATGAAATTGTTATTGTTCCCTGAAAACTGATAGACGCACAAGGAACTATGCGGAAGGTGTTTTTAACCCTGTGTTATTTCTAAACACGCCGCCCCCTGAGGTCAGCGCCAGTTGCGGCTGCACCCGTGACACTGACCTAGAGCCCCCCCCCCCTGATCATATCCAAGCTAATCTTCTGCTCAGCAAAAAGAACATACATTCTTCCTCCGTTCCTTTCGACTCCCGTACTGCGTGCCCTGGCAGTTCAGACTAAACTTTTCCTATTAGGGCTGGGTCAAGAGCGACTTGCATATGGCTGGGTCCAAACTGAGGTGGCATGGATGCACAAAGACGATGGACTGGGATGTGGCCTAAAATAAATTCAAGCATTCCATCCGTCGATTTGTTTTTTGCATAGCACAGTGGGGCATATTTACAAGCCCCTTGCGCCACTTTTGCGTCACTTTTAACATGGGAAAAGTGACGCAAAAGTGGCGCAAGGGGCTTGTAAATCTGCCCCAGTGTGTTTAGACAGGTTTTCCGCAGAAGTTATTTTGTTTTACCTTGCAGCAGACTAATCGATGTCACACGAGAAGCCAGAAATAACACAGGACATGCTTTTACTTTAAAAGTGCGGACATGTTATTTCATACATATGTTAGATATCCGACCTTGACATAGGATTTATGCTCTTTAAAACAAAGGGGCATATTAGCAAGACCGGCGATAAAATTATCCCCGTTTTAGCGGCAGGAAACTGCCGCTAAAACGGCGATAATGGGCTTGCTAATATGCGTTATGGTATTCAATCGAAGCCCAGGTTAGATGTCCTGCACATCTAACCTGGGCTCTATTGAATTCTATAACGCATATTAGCAAGCCCATTATCGCCGTTTTAGCGGCAGTTTCCTGCCGCTAAAACGGCGATAATGTTATCGCCGGTCTTGCTAATATGCCCCAAAACCTTCTATTTCTCTCACTCAGCAATCCGTATTTGTGGTAGTTTTATTTTGACAGGTGTGCGCCTTTCTGTGCCACATATACAGTCGTCTAAAGTGCTGGAGCGCACTCTCCAGCTTTGGTGAGCAATCAAGCTGAAAGGCTTCCCGTGTGAGCCAGAATGTACTCTCTCTGTAGAGATATTTTATCAGTGAAAGCAGCATTTTAATGCCTGTGAGATTAGATTCGCAGTTTCATAAGCAGAGCTGCAGGGCTGAACCAGAGCTTGAATGCCAAGAAAATAAAACTACACTTGAGATATGAATCGGAGTGCCTGTCTAGATTGTTATCTGTTCCTTTCATTTTACCTGCTTTTCTGTTGCTTTGGGGGACGGTGTTGGCTGAGGCAAGGGGTGTGGAATGGAGAGGGAGATTGAACAACAGCTTAAATTAAAAAAAAAACACCCTGGCACATCTAATAAAATGTCATAACCCTTTAGAGAGTTCCAGAACCCTTCTTCGGCCACTTTTAAATGCACCGAATAGCATTAAGTGCGTGTGGGGTATACGTCTAACTTGGTGTGTGCCTTTCTGGGCCAAATTGTTGCTTGTTCGCATACACGTGTCCGGTATTGAGTTCACTGACTTGAGGGCCCAAATTACTTGAACAAGCAAATCTGTCATTGCGAGTCAAATCACAACTTGAATGTTCAGAGAATAGGACAGCAACTTAAAACAACAAGAGAGACAGAATTAAAACACAGGACGCTCGAAGGTCCAAATCTTGTAGTAAACTGAACCCACCCTAAAATGGCAGCAAGTCCAGTAAAAGTTACAAAAGGAGCTAAATACTACCCTTTCCCGATAGGCTTTTGATAGCTAGAGTCATATACTATGCGGATAAGTAAAAGAATAATTGATACAGAAAAAAACAGTTTTATTTTCCTGGCCGTCTTTCACTAACAAAGGCTGGCAATGATTGGAGAGAATAATCTATTCACCTCCTACGGATGTCAAAGAAACTCTCCTAGACTATTCAGGTCCACGGGAGCTAGAATGTGACCACGTAGGAGCGGTGACGTACCTGCCTATTGCTTTGCTAGCAATACTCATCTCTTATATCTTAGCCTCACCTCCCGCCCCGCTCTTCCACCACCTTCATTCCCGGCACTCTGAAGCTGTCATGGTGCCTAAGAAATCATCGCAATACATGAATAAATGTTCGATGTTTGCAGAATATATGGAATGTTTTACTCACATTTTTTCAGATTTTCTTTAATAAAAATGTATCATTGATATTTATTTTTTAAGTAAATGTTAATATAAGGTATGTGAAGTAATATGGACATGTCATGAAAAAAGAGGTCTCATACACATTTGAATGAGAGGGCTCGGCAAGTGATGAGAAGAACATTATTTAGGGGAGTCAAAATGACCTGCCAACCCAAGACGTCATGCATCCATGAACCAGCCATAAAGTAGACACGAAATTGGTGCCATAATAAAGCACCTACTTACATAGACCGAAATGGCTATGAGCCGCCTATGCCTGAAGTGTCATAACTCCAGTTTTTAAAGCATTGCAGATCCTATTCCTTTCGATTGCGTTACTATTTGGATTTTTTCTGTTTAGTCCGTATAGTGCTTTGGTCTTTCTCAATAATTTTAATAGTGCAAATAAATATTCTTTAGTTATAATTCTCTCTCTGTGTCTCTGGTAAAATGAGTGTAATCTGGGCCCTGAAAGGGCAATTTACAAATTATTGCTCAGCTGTTGTGATGATGTAAAACAAAAGTAGGCAGCTAACCTTAGTTGATGCAGATAATGATGTTATGCATCGGCTTGTGGTGCAACCGCATTCTAGAAGTCTTTCTAACTATTTGGCTTTAGCGTTCTTTCACTTGAAGGCAAGTGGGCCATATGATACTGAAAGGGAGTGATTACCTTTACATCCCTACTCCTCATACTAGTTGTCCCCCATTTCTAACACTAGCAATTACCTATGAGGTGGATCCCAGCTCCCCAGGACAGGAAAGATCACAGGAAACATGTAATTGACGCCCCCACCCCCCCCAACCTTACCTATAGGCCATAAAAACAGATGAATTCCTTGCATCCTTCAGGATTTTTTGCTGTTCACAGAGACTGATATGAGGAGAAGAGAAGTATGGAAAATTACTTATTGGTCAATGCTGGACCTGAACATATATATGTGGACTCATTGAACTTATCGAATTGTGCTCGGGGAGTCAGCATAAAGATGTTAATCTCTGTACTGCAGTATGCTAGGGTTAAAGTAATGCAGAATGAAAATGCTGACTGAACATGCACAGTAAGTAACCCATTACATTGATGTGGTTCTTTGACAGGCTTGAACTATTTAAGGATATTTTTTGTAGTTCCCGTGCTGGGAGTAGAATTTGCAAATGCTTGAAATAAACATTATTTGGAAATTGCTTACTTGTTTTCCCTCAGGATAACGGAGTATTGGAGAAAACACATTTGTTCAGCACAAATGCAGGAGTGAGTGTCTCAACATCAAATAAGTGGAGTAGAATTCTAGAGGACCGGGCATGCATGTGTTTTCATTTCAGCCTCATTACCTGGTATCAAAAGCTGTGGCTATATGAAGGATCGTGAGGCATGGAGCTAAGTGTAGGAAGCTCCCACAATGCATTTTGGATATTATGCTGACATAGCATCTTACATTTGGGCACATTATGTTTGTTTTCAACTTGAGCCATGGGAAAACACAGGGGCAGATTTACAAGCCCCCAGCGCCACCAGTACGTCACTTTTTGTGACGTACTGGTGGCGTATTTCTCTGCCCCATATTTACAAGGACAGGAAAAGCCACCCTGCGTGGCTTTTCCTGTCTTTGTAAATATGGCCCCTTTACACGCAGGACTTTGCGTGAAAGGGGCGTTCCATGGGTGTTGCTGTGGGTGTTGAAAGAGGAAAATGCCTCTAGTGATTGTTTTTGTGCAGGAATGTGCCCCATGACACAGGCATCCTTGTACCATGGTGCAAGGGTGCCTGCGCCGGCGCATGGCAGCTGTTTGTGCGCCAGCGCACGGGAGAGCACATGCATGCAACACATTATTGTAAATATGTCGCATTCCTGTGCTTTGGAAGTGCCGCAGCGTGGCGCAGCCAAAGGGCTTGCGTTGCCTCGCTGGGGCACTTCCTTGTAAATCTGCCCCACAGATTCAAGAGACATCACATGCATATTTTGTCCAGGATCTCCTTCACCATAACGAAGAAGCCAGGACATGACCCCATTTAGGGGAGGAAGAGTCTGAAAGATTGCAATGGAGGCCCTTTACCTTTTGTCTGGAGACCAATTTAACAGACAAAATACAAAGGGTCAACAGAGAAACTCCGATGCTGGCTCCTCCAGAAGTAATGGAGCGGATGGTAAGATTTCTCTTATGGATCAATGAGGAAAATATATAGGAAAATATTTGCTTCCAGAGATCCTGTCTCATAGCAGGCTGAATATAAGCTTTGCTGGTCCAGAGAAACCAGACACTTCTTCAGACACAACACATTTTTATGCAAATGCCAGAAATTACTCAGTTGGAGTTATCTATTCATGATCACATGTTAGGTGTAGTGCCTTGAGATATAAGACTCCTGAAAACTATTGGTGCCTATGTTCATGACAAACCTATTGTTAAAGAAAATGGATGAAGTATTACTATATATTGTTGATGTCGATTTAATAGTCACTTGATCAGAGTGGCATAAATCAATGGCTGAAGAATGATCCAATGGAGTTTGATTCCTCATTCAAGAAGGCATATGGAGAAATTAATTTGGGAAATAGGTCTGGAAATTATGGAGCCTATGTTGCACAGTACCACATCTTAGGCCTTAAATAGTTGTTTAAAGCAATGGAAAGCAGAGCAGCATGCTTATCTCGTCTGGAAAGGATGGAGAAACAAACAAAATGTATTTCATATGTTTTATTTGAGGGCCTCAGCACTTGCCTTTGGACCCACTATAGCTGCAAGAAGTAATCTATAGTGGCATAGAGAATCTGCTTAGAAATCCACAGCCTTGAAAATGTCTTCCTTGTGTACTAGACCTTTTTTCACAGAACTTGAAGTAAACTGCATAAATATTTATGGAAAGAAGCATTCATCTCCTTTTTATCAACAGCTGTTATCATCATTTCGGAAGAAATCTTTTTTTGCGGCCGTCTAGAAGACAACAATCATCTCAACATCTGTAAAACCACAAGGGAAGACTTGCTTTGACAAGAGTTTTCAGAAGCAAAAACAAGGATCTCCGGGAAAACAAAGATCTTCCCTATGACATAAAAGAAGAAGAATTTTCGGTAGGAGCTTTTTCTTCAAGCATAGGAAGAATCTAGTTTGGGTACTTTTTCCTGAAGACAGTGAAACAGGGTTATATGATAAAGTTCAAGAGCACGATTCAAGATTCAGGATGCAGACCAACTAATCAACCGAGATGTTACCAGAACGAAGAAGTAATGAACAGAGGCCAATCAGACAATGCTGAAGAAGAAGGCCATAATGCAAACACTTGAAAAAGAGAGGAGTAATGGTTCTTACTCAATCATTTTACTAGTATTGATGCTTTCAGGAGGTTTCAAAACTGAAATAGACCTCAAAATTCTGAATCAATGCATTATGGACAAGAAATTAAAAACGGAGATCTTACATAGAATAATTCATTTGATTCAAGCAAGAGACGACATGAGAACAACAGATCTGCAAGATGCATATTTTATTTTCCCAATAATGAAACATCTTCAAAGGTTTCTCATATTCTGTGTCAAGGACAAGCATTGTCAATTTCGAAGTTCAGTCATCTGGATTGAAAGCAGCTCCATGGGTGTTTACAAAGATTGTGGAACCCCTGATAGCATCTCTACATCTCCAATTCCTGACAGTATACCTTTATCTGGAAGACTGGCTTCTCAATGCCCCATCAGTCCAAGAAGTAATCAAGGGTTGGGTTTGATGGAGTCTTGTCTGAAAAAGCCTGGGTTTTTACTCAACAGAAAAGAAATGCCAGCTTACTCCTTCACAAGACCAGTCTTTAGTAGGAGCCCAATTGAAGACAGAGCTTCAGAATGGGTTCCCTTCACAGGAAAGAGCATTAAGACGCAGGACTCTGGTATCTGGCCTGTGCAAAATAGAAAGAGGCACTGTGAACATTTTGGTTAAAAGTGCAATGCCATACTTCACTGTTGCTTGAACATGAAATACTTTGAAAAAACAAGAGACAAGAGGAATTTTTGCAAAACAGGAACAATTAGTTTAATTAAACATTGCGGCCGGGAAAACAGTTACAGCTTAGGGTCTGAGGGCTTTCTCAACTTAAAATCGATCTGAGATGGGTTTATATACAATTCACTTAATGCCATAAACAGTTCTGGCGATCCTTCTTTCTTAAGGAATGTGAACAGTTGCCTTTGGATTCGTAAATTAGTTTTTTTAATGTGGAATCCATGTGGGCCTCATATTTGCATGGACACACTGCGGCCAGTGGGTAACGTATCCAGATGTCCGGTATGGAGAGCGCTGGATCACTGTTTGTAATGTCTGTGCTCTGTCCAGATTGGCTAAATGTTCCTAATGTATGTGGCATCTGACTTTTTGGTATTTTGGGAGCACGCGTACCGCTCCAGCCATGTGTGCTTTATTGGGGCCAAGCTCCCAGTACCATTGTGGTGTTGCTGCGCCTATCTGTGGGGCAATTTGTCAATTAAAGTTCAGTGGTTCGTCCTGGACAGTTAGTAATCCTCCAACTGATGTGAATTGAGGACATTTTCAGATCTCTAACTTTTTCCCCACCACAGATAATGGATCATCATGTCATGGTGCTATCAGACAATGCTTGATCTCTCAGAATTTTGGCAGTGGCAGCACAAATAGGACTATGGCAGAGAACGAACTGTTATCCTTAAAGAATCTCTCACATGAGGGAAAAGGAAAACGGTTTGGAAGGCTCTTTTAGCAGAGTCTTTCCACCATCCCAATCTCTGTCTTTAAAGCAAGAGTTTTTTGTGAGGAATGTCAGAGATTTAGGGAACCAAGTCTGGATCCGTTTGCGGATGTTGACAATGTCTGGTCCCGAGGCTATGACGTTGTAATGGCCTCAGGAGTTATTTATGCCTTTTGTTCTTAATCCTGATCCCAAAAGTGTTAGCATAATTGAATGTAAGCAACAGAATGATGATTTTGATAGTGCCCTTTTAGTTGATGAGGTCATAGCTTCTTCTGCTACACAGGCTGCCAGTTTAATAGTACTGAAGGATTCCTAATGATCTCTTCTGCTCCATATCATCCAGTGAAGTATTTACTACTCTCAGCTTGGAAGTTGAGAGTAGAAGGTTAGAGAACAATGGGGTTGCTCTTCACATTGCAGAAGCCATTCAAAATTCTAGGAAACCGTCAACATTAAAATACTATGTTTGGCATTGAGGTCTTCTTCCCGGAGAACTGGCAGCTTTTCACTATTCTATTGTTTTTGTGGGATGGCCTCTGTAACATTTTCAGTAACCTAGTTACCATGTGTTCACCCTCTTTCAGATTGCTCCATAGGTCCCTGGAAGCTTTCATTATCAATCATTGAGCTCTAAATGTTGAGGTAGCAAAATTCTCATATAAACCATATGCTTGATAACTTCAGGAATACTCTTTATCAAACCCTGGCTAAATGACTTCAAATTCAACAGAGAGCAATACAATCTATGTAGATATTTAGGGGCTCATTTATGACATTGTGACGTACTGCAGCATAGCAAGTCACCTTGCTGCGCTGCGTGACAGGGAAAGTGAGGAATGTGCCATATTTAATGCAATACAGCGCATTCCTGTCCTTTCCCTTGTGCTGACGCCCTTTTGGCAGCCGAGCGCCAACACAGGCAACCTTGCACTGTGGTGCAAGGATGCCTGCATTGCATGCAGGATTGTCTTTGTGGAAAAAGGAGTGCCTTACCGGCACAAAAACAATCTGGCGTGAGGTTTGCTTCACGCTTGCACCACATTGTGTGATGCAAGAGCGATGCAAATCGGGTCATAAATAGGCCCTTTATAGTTTATCAGCTTGAGCAGTTTAGGGAGACGTCTTTCATTTGTGAACAACAGTAATACCACTGCTCATCTATCAACTCCATTCTCAAATACCCATCCCAATGTTGCCTAGCAAGTGCAGTTTTCTACCACTTGTTCGCAATGGTATACGGACATGATATTGTATGCCAAGGAGAGGTTTAAGATTTGAGGCTCCTCAGAGAAGGATGTGTTGCAGCTTTGTAGGGTAACTAAGATTACACTCTAAAGCCTTTATGCACTTGATATGTCTGTGTGCCGGGGTATTGGAGTACAAAATTGTGAGCTATTATCGAAGACTGTTGAGTTAAGCATTGCCCAATTTCCCTTGCTGGCTTTATTTGGTTAGGTTAAAAATATGGAAGTCCTGACAAGGCATTTTTCTGAGATATCAGTGTTGTTGGCCAAGAGACAGATTTCTATCTCTTGTGGATGAGAACCCACATTTTGTGAGAAATAAGGCATTGTGAACCCAGTGTATTTAAATGATATGCTAGGCACATATGCAACATTCTTGTCCTGTGCCTTGCGTCTGAAAGATAGCTGGTCCTCACTACATACATGTCTAGTAAAGACAGGCATTGCAGCTGTGAGGTGGGAAGATGACGTTAAAAAGATGGTGACGAATTAGATGGGGAATGATGGCTATGTTGTTTTTTAATGTGCATGTGAATTATATATTAGACTGTCTATGTGAGCCAAAGTCTGCTACTTCTGCAACAAAACCTCCTCAATGAGATGATGGTGGCAGGGTTGGAACAAGAATTGGACAATGAACTTCGGGTGAGTAATGGTACAATATCCCTTCAGGACCTGGCTGGTGTTTGCTCTAGTGAAACGCTGTATAGCAGTTCTATGTATTGTCACTTTACTGAAGAGTATTAAATCTAATATTTCAATAAAAAGAGGAAAAAAAGAAGTAAGATCTTAGGTTTACTTTTGAGCCGTAAAATGTTCATATCTGTTTTAGGATCTTTGAATTCCAGGGACTTTATAATCATCCATAATTGGATATTTTAAGGGGTTGGCACTAAATCTCAGTAGGAAGATGTGTACTCAGAGAATCTTATGTAGATATGTGACAGATGTCCAAGTGGTTCTGCTATTGTCTACACATAATTTGTCAAACATTTCAGCTACGACTTGTAGACCAGTAATAAGCAAGAAAACGGTCAACTAGCAGAAAGTATACTATATTTAAGTAGGAGAACCAGTATCTCCTCGTTGGGCATATTAACCACTTTTTATGCCATGGTAGTGAACATTAATGTGACCCAATAACATGTTGTGTAGAGCAACTGTACTGATGAGCACAGATTGACTCATTTATTACTGCAGTGTAAAGGTCATATTCTAGTTATTACCACAATACAGTAAAATAAACACTTTTTGGTGTTGTACTTTATTGGTTTAATTATAGAGAGTCCACAAGAATCAGATTTGGTGCGCGGCTAATGATTTGCATAACTGATATGCAAGATATGGATTGTACTTCTAACCATAATTTGCCTATTTCATTGTTTTATTTGTAACATAACTGCCCTTGAACTATGTTCACTAGATGAATGTATCATGTTTTTTTAAATATAAATGGAGGTGTTATAAACAATGTTAACCATAACTACACTTTAACTGTTATTTTCTGAGGGAATGTTTGTAATTTTTTTGATCATATACATCTAAGATTTTCCTCGTCCCAAGCATGCACCGGCAGCCATTTCTTGCTATGCACAGTCTTTAGCTTTATGTAGTACAGGGCCTGGCCTTCAGCTGGGTCCTGCACCCTAACCACAGTGGGTGGTCAACCCAGCAGTGCACCACCTTCAGCCATGCACGGCAAGGGTTTGCCAGAGAACCTGGCCTTTAGTCTCTGTGCCTAACCCTCCACAGGCAGCCACCCTCCGCTGCCCAGAGCCTTTGTGGCTGTGTGGCTGATGACCAGGCTTTTGGCCGTGTGCAGTGTGATTGGTCATAGGGCCTACCTTTCTTCCAGCCCGTGCACCTGTCTGTTGGTGGCCAACACCCACAGCACAAGCTGAATGGGAATTATCCAGAAGGCAGAATGGGGTTGGCATGAAGCCCTGGCCTTTATCCAGCCTTTGTGCTCCATGATTTGAGGTCACCCAAACTCAATGGCCTTAGGCCATGCACAGAGGGGGTTAGCCACAAGTACAGACAGCCACCAACTCTCCACGGTCATTCATTTGCAGTGGGGGTTTGGTGTCCCGTGTCCAACCGACAATGAGCAGCCAACCTATGCTGTGTACAGCCATAGGGTGACTGCAGCGGGATTGACCTCTGGTCCTTGCATATGGCCAGCCTCTGCAGTCCATTGTTTGCAGGCAGCCATCTCCCGCTGTGCACAGCCTTCAAGTGTGTGCATCAGGGGTTTGCCTGGGCTGTACTCTCTGTGGTCATCCAGACAGGCCTATCTTTTTACTGATTTCGACTGGTGGAACATAGTCTTTAAAGGAATGTTCAATGCACATAAATTGTTAAGGTTCTCTGTTCTTCATAGGGAGTGTTATCACATAAGGGTGAGATGCAGTAGCAAGCTCACTATGAGGAGTTTTTTGGGCTTGCTAAAGAATACATTCTGCTGTGTTTAATAGGGTTTCCTGCTACTGATGAGGTGCATTTGTTTCCCTCAGAGAGTTTAAACCATCACTTTTTTGGCAAGTACATAGATTGTAGAGTGGAATAGATCCCTATGCAATAACTTTGGATTGGTGGTTTATTGCCCTAAACTTGTATTCTTTTATAAGGGGGTTCTGGGAATTCTAGTTTTACATGTTTCCTGGCTCCTATATTTAAAGTGGCAAGATTATATAGCATAATACTCCCCTCCATCTCTTTAATATAATCAGTACTTTTTTTTCCTACATTATCTGTGAAAATATCCATTTATAGCTACTTCAACTTTCGCAAGTGAAACAGTACTTGGATAAATCATCAAAGAACTTCAAGAATAGTTTTTTTTATATAAATTTGCTAGAGTGCCACAAGCTCTTATAAGGAGGAACCCGTAAATGATAATCCTGCTATAGGTAATGTGGAATGGCTGAGACCATTAACAAAAAAACTGATCTATGAGTATGAGAAAGTGGGTTATTAGCTGGGGTGAATGGTCGTCCACCACAAGCAATAATGAAGCTTATTTAGAGTTTAGTGTATGGCCTACTCAGTCACAAACATGGCGGATTTCCTGTCCACTGTATTACAAGTGCACTTTAGCCAAAGGTACCTGTACAGAGAACAGAGGCTTAACTTAAGAAAAAGTATAAAGAATTAAGAAGTACCGAAACATTTAAAAAGTTGAAAGCAAAACACAATAAAAAATCTGACTTTTATTTATAAAAATAGAGAATATTTTAATGAACAAATTGACACCAAAACAACAAAAATCCAATAAGAGGAACTGGATATGAACTTTCAAAGTTTTAAATAAAAATAACTCCAAAAAGCGCCAAGCACCAACCATGGGCAACTGGTCACACTGGACCTGAACAAGGGTAAGGTTTAAGGCTGACCACTATAATGTGGGTTAAATAGACAGGGCAGATTGGTCCAGATCATAAAGTTACCTTTGCACTTCAGGGCAGATTTACGTAGATTTTGCATCTGGTTGGGTCACCTTTGTGGCGCAGAGATCACGCAAAATCATATTTGCTATTTACTAAGCCATGCAAAGCCACTTTGAGTGGCTTTGCGTAGTTTAGTAAATAGAAAGTAATGCAAGGTAGTGCACAGTGATGCCTTGCTTTACTTTGCATTGGGAAGGCATTCCACAGGAGGAACATGAGCATTCCCATACATCCACCTATTGATTAAGGCACATTTCCAGATTTACAAGGCCTTGTAAACCTGGGAATGAGTCAAATGCAAAACACACAAGATGATGGACGGAATGCTGCACATTGGCAAACATTCACCCCCAGTCACAGATCTGGGTTTAATCCATCGTTATTTTGCTTCACCACGCCACCCCAGTTCAGACATAGCCATATGCAAATCAGTCTTGACCCTGTGCCTCATGGGAACAGTCCAGACCGAACTGCCAAGCCATGTCTTCCCTGGACCGGAATCAAGCATCCTAGGACCGGTTTCAGGCTATCAGCCTTCATCAGCCAGGATAGCTTGACTCCAGTGGCGTAGTGAGCACGGGACCACGTCTGGGCATACCCTTCCCACTTGAGGCGAAATGCAAAACACACAAGATGATGGACGGAATGTTGCACATTGGCAAACATTCACCCCCAGTCACAGATCTGGGTTTAATCCATCGTTATTTTGCTTCACCACGCCACCCCAGTTCAGAGTCAAGCTATCCTGGCTGATGAAGGCTGATAGCCTGAAACCGGTCCTAGGATGCTTGATTCCGGTCAGGGAAGACATGGCTTGGCAGTTCGGTCTGGACTGTTCCCAAAAGGCACAGGGTCAAGACTGATTTGCATATGGCTATGTCTGAACTGGGAGTGGCGTGGTGAAGCAAAATAACGATGGATTAAACCAGATCTGTGACTAGGGGTGAATGTTTGCCAATGTGCAACATTCCGTCCATCATCTTGTGTGTTTTGCATTTCGCCCTAAATGGGAAGGGTATGCCCAGACGTGGGTCCCGTGCTCACTACGCCACTGGAGTCAAGCTATCCTGGCTGATGAGGCTGAAAGCCCGAAACTGGTCCTAGGATGCTTGATTCCGGTCCAGGAAGACATGGCTTGGCAGTTCGGTCTGGACTGTTCCCATGAGGCACAGGGTCAAGACTGATTTGCATATGGCTATATCTGAACTGGGGTGGCGTGGTGAGCAAAATAGCGATGGATTAAACCCAGATCTGTGACTGGGGTGAATGTTTGCCAATGTGCAACATTCCGTCCATCATCTTGTGTGTTTTGCATTTTGCCCTAAGTGGGAAGGGTATGCCCAGACGTGGGTCCCGTGCTCACTACGCCACTGGAGTCAAGCTATCCTGGTTGATGAGGGCTGAAAGCCCGAAACCGGTCCTAGGATGCTTGATTCCGGTGCAGGGAAGACATGGCTTGGCAGTTTGGTCTGGACTGTTCCCATGAGGCACAGGGTCAAGACTGATTTGCATATGGCTATGTCTGAACTGGGGTGGCGTGGTGAAGCAAAATAACGATGGATTAAACCCAGATCTGTGACTGGGGGTGAATGTTTGCCAATGTGCAACATTCCATCCATCATCTTGTGTGTTTTGCATTTCGCCCTAAGTGGGAAGGGTATGCCCAGACGTGGGTCCCGTGCTCAGTACGCCACTGGAGTCAAGCTATCCTGGCTGAAAGTCCGAAACCGGTCCTAGGATGCTTGATTCCGGGCCAGGTAAGACATGGCTTGGCAGTTCGGTCTGGACTGTTCCCATGAGGCACAGGGTCAAGACTGATTTGCATATGGCTATGTTTGAACTGGGGTGGCGTGGTGAAGCAAAATAACGATGGATTAAACCCAGATCTGTGACTGGGGGTGAATGTTTGCCAATGTGCAACATTCCGTCCATCATCTTGTGTGTTTTGCAATGAGTCAAATGCAAATCCTTCCCCAGTAAGGTGTAACGGGGAGAAATATGTTTATTTCTCCTTGTTATTTCCTCTTTTCATGTATTTTTCAGCACACATCGAAATAGGAAATGCCATTAAAGACTGTCTTTGTGCAGGAAAGTGTCCTTCCTGCATAAAAATAATCCTTCCTGTAATGCAGATACCCCTGCACCATAGTGCAAGGATGTCTGAGTTGGCAGTAGGCAGCACACAGTGCACCTAGCGGATACGGTGCATTTCTGCTGTCTCCTGTTCACACAACGCAGTACAACAACTTTTCTTGCTGTCCTGCGTTGCATGAAAATTTAGTAAATCTGCCCCTTCGGGTCCTCGGTTGGGCAAATCTGCAGACTGGATTTGAAGACGGGCTTGTTGATGACAGGTTGACTAAGGATGAGATCTCACTGAAGCCATTGATGAAGATGGGAAAAGCTTGTGGGGTAAATGTCCGGAGTCCGTGCCCAAGAAGTCGTCTATGTTGATTCGGATGCTGCTCGGTGTTGGCCCCTTGAAGCTTTCTACCTTCGAACTTGGTCTCTTTTCTGGAAGTCATTTAGAGTAGCTAGTAATCAATTCGGAAGATAGGCCACCCTGAATGAAGTAGCTGGAGATAGGTGAATCAAGACAGGTGGTTGTTGGTGGAAGGTGATTTTGACAGGAGTGGGTTGGCTTTCTGTTTTTGGAGGAAAGACTTAAATCCTGCCACAAGTCTGCATGGCCAGGAATTAAGACGTCTGTAAAGCCACTGGACAATGTTGCTATAGTAAAAGAGGACCACAGTATTGGGGATATCAAGAAGGTGGCTATATGTGGGTGGATGCTAATAAAAACATACAATTATGTTAGTTGTTTATTGATAAATGTTATAGCTTTATATATGTCTCTGACTACATGTTCATATCACATTAGAAAATCATTAAAGTACAGTTAGTACAGATATTATGTACAGACTGATATATAATTGTTTAATCAAGATAATGCAGTGCTGCCTTTTATATGTATATGATACAATGCAAAACGTAAGAACGACAGTTAAAAAAATGGAAGACGGATTTCCACAGTTGGGCAATGCTGCAGGCTGTAACATTAACATTAAAATGTTGAACATTAAACATTTACATGGCCTACTTTTAATTACCACACACCCTGCCATGTAGGCATTTAAGGCCTACCTGGGGGTGACAAACTAATATTTAAAAGTACTGTTTAGTCCTATGGCAAACCTAGATTCATGTTTTGCAATGTCACTCTAGTGGTGTCACAATGTTTTTTGCAGTCCAATAGTGACAATACCTTACAGACCCTTTGTGCCACTTTGTACCATATACCAGGGAACAACAGGTAAATTAGATTTACCAATTTGGAGTATAACCAATTTTGACATGTTTTAAGGGTCAGGGCACATGCACTGGGGGCTGGTTAGCAGAGTCCCAGCGCACGGAATAATAATTTTAAAAAAACAGCAGCGTCAGCCCAAAAAATGGGGGTGATCATGAAAAAAGAGGTAGTTTCCTACATGAGTGAACATAAAATCCATATTTTTTTGGTACAAAATATCATGATATAGTTCACCTCATTTACCTCAACAGGTGCTGCATTATGAGGCATATGAATTGAACCTGCTGGTGATAGTACAAAGTAAGGTTTTTGCAGATAAAGAATACCTTAACTTCTAACTCAAGATCTCAGGTCCAGTATCATATGGCATTCTTTGTCCCTGTATAGCTTAGTCACACGAAGTACTGGATGACATACATGTTCATGAGATGGTTCTTTCAGGCCCATTGCAATTTGAGGCATGTTCTGCTTTAAACTTAAATTCCAGCTTTAAAAAATAAACCTTTATTGATTTTCATGTGAAAAATGATTGCTAGTTGTAAACAAAAGACCCATGAAGGAATACTTTGTTTGGTAATCAATGCTATTTCATGCCAAAATGTAGAAGGGTGTTTGGTAATTTTTATTTCCATAAAATGGATTTGAGGTGATTTGTGTTGCTTTGGAGACAGCCATGTTTCTTGATTTGTTATATTATAAGTATAAGACAGGTGTTCATATGATTGGGCACTCATGTTTATTATGTTACGTATTTTGGGCAAGAATTGAATTGTGAGTTTTGTGTGATGTTTCATTTATAATCTTCATAAAATATTCCTATGATTCTACAGACAATTCTGTTTGCAGAGTGAACTAAAGAAGAAAATGTGCTTATTAATTTTTAGGCGATGCAAACAGGGCCGGACTGGCCGTTGCGGGCACCGGGCGCCAGGGTAGGGGCCGGTTTTGGACTCCTGGGGGGTTGTTCTTGTTACTGGGGGCGGCAATATCAGCCCCCTATTACAAAATCGGCCGAAACAGACCCTGGAAAACAGCTCGGCCGCACTCCCCCATGGGGGGACGGTCGATCGGTTTGCCAGGGCCGGTTTGGTTCCCAGTCCGGCCCTGGATGCAAAGCTACCTTCTCCTACTGTCTGCAAGCGTGTCTGTCTACTTCCCAAAAAAGTAGTTCATTGCAGTACCCTCTGAAATCATGTCATAACAGTTTAGTTCGCACCACTTTTTTATATGTCAATTAATAATGACAGATTATTTTTCTTGGTGGGGGTAGGTTTTGGTGGTGGAATTGGGGAGCAAGGTAAGGGTGGAGCATTTTGGTGAGAGGCATATTCTGAGAGCGGATGAAAAATATTGAAACTGTGACACTTTTCTATTTAACTGTATTTTACAGTACTTCTGTTTATGGGTATGATGAGCATATTCACTCTTTATAGAAATCTTTCCGGGAATGGGTCAAAAGACTCATATCGTATTATGCACTGAGTATTAGAGTCTGTAAGGCATCATGTGCATCTCTTTGGGAGCATCATCTAAGCACTAGAATATTTACAGTGGCCAGGTCCCCTAAGTTCAGACTATAGTTGTAGGATTTCTGTAATGTTCAGCAAGTTACTTTGTCCCTAGGTCTTGGTTCCTGCTCAAACGTAGAAGTGTCTAAAGGTGATTTAATTTGCATAGTGCATGTCTAATTTATATTTAGGAACTGCAAAGATCCCACTCTACCCGAATGAAAGAGTGTTTGTTTCAATCATGTTATACCCTGCATATATTTGCATATTTTTAGGCTGCCCTGTTTTCAGTGTTCATTTTTTGTGGATTTCAGTCATGTTTTCTCAGAGTTTTCCAAACCCTTTAAAATCAGTGCTTATCAGTGTTTATTCAGCTGCTAACTCCCAAAACAGTTGTTTTTGCAATGATTGTTATAAGGCACTTTTTTAAATTAAAGGAGAAGTACTGTAGGGTATATATTGTCTTCCCATGGACAGTGTCTAATGGATTTATTTTAGACTGTTTAAGCATAGAAATGTCCCTTCATTGCACTCTCACTCACATTCACATCTCATTACCCTATCTTACATTTTATTACCTCCCACACCCACTCTGTCAGTGCTATACTCAACTGTTTTAAAAAAACAAATTCCAGGACAAAGTTGGGGGGTTATCCACCTACTCTATTTGTACTGAATATGATGACATTGTAGGGATGGTGAACCCTGCCAACAGCATAGTACCTAGTGAAACATTTAAAACTTTGAATTACACCAGACTAATTTGTAGCCCTATATTCTACTGCACTTAAAACATTAATGTGTTAAGCAAGCTCACCACTGCTTTTCTGCACTCTTTGCCTGACTACATTAAGTGGATTATATTCATAGTTTCCAAGTGTGTTCATGGCAAATGTCTCACTTTAAGTCAGCCCTGACCTTTTAACACGTATCAAATTATATTCTCGGAAGATTTGCTGCAAACATTGTAACAATGGCCTCAAAAACCCCAGCAGTAAAAGCAGTAATGTGCAGTTGGGAAGCAGGTATCACACATAACAATGGGATACGTTCAGCTATGAATTTTGTTGGTATGTATTATGTTTTCACCACTGTTGCATGAGCATGGTGACAGTACTGTTTTCACAGGTACCTGTCACTATATCTTACATTGAACTTTTAAAGCCTGTGTTGTTTGGCATTTGGCCTGCTATCAAGCCTGACTTGTTAGAAACTGGGGCTGATGTATAAAATGGTTTTACTCATTCTGTGTCACTGGAATAATGTGATAGGAAATATTGGCCAAGAGTTTTATGAGTCAATGATTATACCAATCAGTGAAACACTGCTAAAATGTCAAATATGATTTTGATATTCACAGATTCTCTACAGTGTATAAAATAATTAACATAGACCTAAAACATGCTTCTAAACCCTGTGTCTGGAATACAAGCACACAAAACTGGAGGAAACAAAAGGAAGAAGAAACAATCTTTACTAGCATCCTGAAACAACAAAACTCAAGCATAATAATCTTAGACCAGTCTTTCTTGCTGCTACCTTGTATAACAAGGTTAGTGTAGACCCCTTCAGGATGAAATAATAATGACCCCCATTTCTCTCACTTTCCTTTCCTTGAATGACAATTTAGTTTGTGGTTGTGCAGGTGGTTATCACTATTTATATGTTTACACTGACTTTGTTTCCCAAGTAACTCTTTATTAACTTTATTAATTTTAAATACGAAGCGGAAGAAAGAAAAGATCAGCAATTACAAACATCACATCCCAAACTGGGACACTGCAATATGAGGCAGTTACATATTCAAGATCACAAGGTCGATATGAATACAATAGTTGTACATCAAGGGGCAGCCAACTGTACATATACAATTTCTGTCCCACCCATAAGCACCATGTAAAGCAACACAGTCATCGGGTGTCCTGACAAAAGAATACGTAGTTTAAAGACCATGGTACCTCCTCCCACTCCTCATGACGATATAAGAGAGGAAAGAGGACTTCGCACATTCTGTTAAGCAAATTTCAGAGGCACCTTTAATACATCAATCAGGGTGGTATCACTGCATGTAAGGGGAAATGTAAGAATATAAAGAAAACAAAAGTTATTTCCATGGTAACCCTCAGGGTGACAGGTGTGACGATGTCAAGGCATTAACATGGTCTGTCTGATAGTCAGGTGTGCAGGGCAGGAGGCACTCGAACCAGGTCAGTGTGGCAGAGGGGAGGGTCTCAGGGGGAAGCACACTCAAGCGGCAGTGACCTTGTTTGAGGGAATGTGGGGGATGGGACTCACCAGATCCATAGACTTCGCAAGTCGATCTTGGGTGGGAGAATATGTAGGTTCCACCAACGTCGGGGGGTGAGCTCTCATCTCTCTCTCTCTTTGACAATCACCAGTGGAAAAGCAGCGATACCTTCTCAGAGGGGGGGGGAGGGGGCGTTTATCAGACCTGGTCGATAGCTCAGTCAGGTATGAATCTCAAGTGTCCAAGGGTGGTGGAGTTGCTCGCATGGTGGTAAGAGTTTTCCACGTTGCAAACTTAACAATAGCACATTTGAGGAGATTACTCACCGATAGAGACAATGATGGTGCGCTGGCCGAATTCCATTACATTGCTATCCGGTGCTTCATGAGTACGAAAGCTAAGTCAGGAAAGCGTACAACATACTTATTCTTAGGGGTCCGTGGGAGCAATTCTAGTAGACAGGGGAGTGGCTCACATTGTACAGCGCTGCACATGATTTCTGCCAGTCCCTGGTTGGCCCCCTCCCCCACCCCAGAACCTTGCAACCTCCGGACATGACCAGACCATAGGTTAAACGTTTGCCTCATCACATGGGCAGTGGGGACACTTTGAAGGGACACCTGGCAATATCTTGTGCAAGTGGGACAGGATCAGGTACGTATGGTGAATGTAATTCAATTGTGTGGGGTTCCTAGACACGCTATACACCTGTGCCAGTGTCTTATCTCATTGTTTGTCCATTAGCTCACACCCAAATGACAGCGCCCACTTTTCTCACAGCCCACGGAGGTCTGGCAGATGCAGGGTAAGCAAACCATCTTAGAGCAGTGTGATCACACGTCTGCTGGAACCATGTGTCAGCAGCATTTATGGCACTGAAGACCTGGGTGGTTCAGTACAATCCAACCCCCGGTCACCCCAATAGCTGTTAACAGTGCATTAAATGAATGGAATTAGCATCAGGCAATTCGAATCAGTCTCACAGGTCTGGAAAGGGCATCAATAGCTAATGGTCGTAGAGATCCCCCAGCATGGTGACACCAGCCTCAGTCCACACAATAATCGCCATGATTGTCGGCTACAATGTGGAATACCAGTAGCACCCACAATGGCAAGGTGAGAGTATTTGGAGCCAGAGCACGGCAGAGGGGTCCCATAACGATCCCAGCAGTGTTTGGCTGTCCTAAGTAAGCAACTCAGTCCTATGACGCCGCCTCCTTGCGTCATTAGCCAACTCAACATTTCTGGATCACCTAATTCATGTAGGACACACATCCGTTCAGGACTGGGGTCACCTCTGAGCCATCGCATGGACCACTGTGGCTAAGCAGCCGCATAATATAGTTCATAATCAAATTCAAATTCAAATAAGCTATATTCAATTTAATTTTTTTAGAATCATAAAAGCAAAATACAATGCATTAAAATCTTTACATAAAATAAAGATATTTATAATAAGCGTGTAAATAAGGATCATATTGGGCACTTCACATGCTAACAAATAGATATAGACACATATGTTAAAACATTGAACATGGGATTGTAAACTCTTCCTACGTTTGATCACATCCATAAGAAGCCTGGCATGATACTGCATGTATGGAGCATGAGTAAGGTTTGTAAAAACAGATACACAGTTCGGCATTGTGTAAAAGTGTGAGACCTTAGCAATGGTACAATAAACACTTCCTCTGAGCATTATAACATTTACAGTAAAACACAATATGCATGGTATTCTGGTTTGCCACATTGTCACATGGACAATTTACTAAAGTCAGAGACCAGTCATTTGTGGTGGGAAAGCTGGGAAGGCAGTGAAATATATCCATCCTAAAATGGGTAAGGACAAACCAATGCCTGAAATTTGGTATTACCTTAAGTTAGGGATGTATGTCTTTCGAAACCAGCATTGTTTGGTTCTTCAATACTCTGAGCCTCAGCAGTTATTTAGACAGCCTGAGGTCCTCAAGCAGTGACAGACATTCCACTTTTAATTATTTTCTAGTAATACCTTCCAGGGATTCTGGATGATAAAAATATTCTGGATGCCCTAGATCACCTGAAAGGTGTTTGATGTATTTCAGTCACGGGATATGAAGAGCAAAGCAAGTATTGAGGCAGTCGCTATTGATAGCATGATTAAGACGGGTGTGCTGAGATGTCCAAATTTTGTGCCAGAGCAGTATAGGCTAGATCTTAATTATGTCTGATAGAAATAGTAACCCCAATTCAGCATGACATCCAAAGGAGGAACAACTATTGGGTACAGCAAGGAGGTGCTTCAAAAACATGTTTTCCACCATTTGCATGAATTAACAGTTAGTATGCCCTCACATGCCTGCCCCATAAGAGGCAGTGGACAGACATTTAGCCTTATAGATAGATAGCATCTCATTAGGGGAGTTCTTGCCAAGTTCCTTGCAAAATTGAACAAGGCCACAGTAGTTTTCATGAAATGAAGCTTGCTAGTGTTAATAGCGTGAACCCGTGAGCCCTCCTTGTTCAATAAGATACCCAGACATGAAAAAGTTGCTGTGGAAACAAATCTTTGTGCCGTTATATCACAGCACTTCATAGACCTTCTCCCACATTTCATGATGAATATTTTGCTTTGGTTAACTATTAACCTCCTGCATGTAGATGAGAAAATTAGTGAGCAGAGTCTGCAATCCCAGGGGGGTACAGGCCATGAAGATGGCGTTGTATGGATAGAGGAGGGCTGGGATTGGATGATGGCCAATTTGAGGAAGATCCCTGCATTTGATAACTAGCTGATTTCCTAAGCTATTTATACATGGCATAAATAAGAAGGGTGCGAGTACACAACCCTGCCTGACCCCTCTTTCTATGCTGAATGGCTCAGTGTACTTTCCCTTGACACCATACTGAACCATCGCCCTGTTTCCAGAATAAAGCACCCAAAGGAACTGGACTATAGATGTCTCTACCCCGAGTTTTAACATTATGGACCATAGCTTGTCATGGCTAACATAATCAAATGCAGAGGCTAAATCTACAAAAGCTAGAATCTCAGTGATCTTAGTATACTTCCCAATCAAAGGACTGAGATTTAATCCCTGTTCAATTGTCCCTAGTCCAGAACCAAAACCATATTGTAGGTCTGAAAGGATTTCATTGGATTTTGCCCAGTTCTGTAATTGGTTCAGGATAATACATCCCACTACCTTTACTAGTTAATCTAGTAGGGAGATCAGTCAGTGGGTTGCAGGGTTAAGGCACTCGCCTTTCTTATTAATGGGGACAATGATTGACTCTGACCAGGTTTGCAGGAAGCCTACACTACAGCATGCACCTAAGACCAGGGTCAATTCAAGACCCCACGATGGAATGTTAGCTTTAAAAAGGTTCACAGGGATGTCGTCTGGACCTGGTGCTTTCCCCCCTTTATTCACATTTAAAACCCTAGTAACCTCCTTCAGACTAAATGAAAGGCTAGTTGTGTGGCAAAAAAGAAGCGTCAACTGGGGCGTCAGCAGAAGATTGACATAATACGGCAGACCCCTCAGCTGGTTTTGAGTAGATATTAAGGAAGTCAGCAACCCACTCTGCTTCAGTGAGCACAACATCCAGCCTGTGGTGCTCCTCTTCACTCAAAAACGGGGAGTTGATTACATGTCAAGATGCAGTATTATCATTGCGAGACTCACTTCATGCAGGGACTCCCAGGATGCATCCCTCAGGCCCTTCTTCCTCTGGTTCACAGCTATCTTATAGTCCAGTCTACAAGCCTGAAACTCTTGCCTGCATCTAGGAGATTTGTGCATGGCTTCTTTTAATCTCTTATGAAATTTAGAACAAGCAGAGTCAAGCCACTCTTTTTCACACATGTTGTACGCCTCTTAGAGACAAGTAGGACCCCCTTAATCCCTCTGGTGACCTCCACGAAAGCCTCAATAACTTTGCTTAAATCAACAGAGTCATCTAAACATGTCTCAAAGGCCTGTTTATGTGTGCTAATTAGCACTTCTAAAAAACTATCAGGCTCAACTTATGTCCATCGCGGAGAGTTTTCGTTTAGGGTCGCTATCTCAATATTGTCAATGATACAGGGAGTGTGGCTTTTAGTCTGATTATTAGGACAGTTGACAATAAGATGGACACACTGAGGAAAATGGTCACTTATCGATATATTATGAATAATAAAGTTAGATGCCCTGGCAGAGAAGCCATTAAAAAATAACACATTCTATCACACTATGATCACCACTGCCATTGAAGGTACATTTAAATGGAACATATGGAAAACATATTTCATTAAAAAAACATCAAATCATATTTGAACAACATGTCATTCAGTCTGTCTCCATAGCAATTGTGTGGAAAATGAGCTTGGGCAGAACTATCAGTATTTGTCAGACCACATATCCTTTTAGAGGGCTTCTTACACAAAGGTATATTAAAGTCTCTGCCCCACAATATAATCAGTTCCTTTTGACTACCTTTGCATATAGACTCCATATCATTGTCTAACTTCAGGAGAACAGTTGTTATAGCGGACATCATGGTATTGTCGTAAAAATGTATCACCACTAATAAAATAGATGATGAAACTTCCCTGACAATAATCTGATAATGCAATTCGTGGACCACCATGGTTATGTTAGGAAAAGACAAATTATTGGAGACGTAAATACATAGCCCTCCTTTGGTCTGCCTGAGCTAGACGGAACAGCTGGTACACTGTATGTTTTATAGCCGTTGACATTCATAGTATTCACATGCCAAGACTCCTGTAGGCAAAGGCTTCGGAAGTCTGGTACAAAATCTGACCATTCTGGGTTATTGATTTTTTTTACGGAGACCCACCACATTCCAGAATAAAATCCCTATAGTATTGAGTGTGGATCGTTCTGAAGAGCCATTGGATGGTTTTAGAGATACAGCTATATTGTTGGAGAGTGGAGTAATTGCCAAAGAGGATGGACATAAGTCATCATACGGATGCGGTGGGATTTCTATACCAGACCCAACAGATGAAGTGACCCATCTCCCTTGGGCTTAAGGTCTCTTCAGAGCTCCACAATCAGTCAGTCTACTCCATCAAACATTGCCTGACTATCAAAGTTGTTGTGGGTCGGAATGGGATAAAAAGAATTAAGGTGGCCTCCAAAATTAGATTGAACCAAGAATCCTGGGTCCTCAATTTTATTTGCAGTTTGGAAAAAATAACTTGGTGGAAGTGGTTTTATACGTGAGAGGATACATTAATGGGCCTAGTTCTATGTAGTATGGTTTCAACTAGTTCATAGTCAGACGCACCCAGGCCCCCTATCTCCAGGGGGCCAACCAATCTCCGCAGTGCAACCCGTTTCCTTCCAGCACTTCAAATTGGCTGTGGGCCCCTCTCCCTAAAAAGGCAAGCCAGAGGCTCCAGGGCTATAGTGAATAAGAGGGGGAAGTGGGCAGCATAGCCTGTAGGAGCGGACTGCTAACGGATCCTTGTTGGGCTTCGGTAGGACTACCGCCTCTCTCATTGATGGAGGAAGGGTGGCTGCTCTCTTGGCTGCCTGAAATAAGGTCAACAACCGTTAAGCAAATGTGGCCCAGTATGTCGAAAAAAACTCCACGAGAAGGGCTTCTGTCCCCAGGGTTTTGTTGCACACCCTCTGGTCTAGAGCCAGTTGGACTTCCCCAATCATCTGAGGGGCATTCAATGTCTGAAGACAGAGAAGATCCAGGCAGGGGATTGGAAGGGCATCCAAATATGCTTCCCAGTAGAGGGCCCTATACTAAGCAAAGAAGGCCACATTAATGGCCATCTGCAATGTGAGAATTTCACCCACCGGTGACTGGATAGCCGTCAACCCTGGCCTTTTGTTTTTGGAGTGCAACCACTAGCCTTATTGCCTTCTGTGTGCTTCTTCAGTGTGTACTCTGCATACTCCAACCGACCTAGCCTATCCTGTAGAACGCTATAGTCCATGCAGAGACCAGCAAGTTCCTCTCTATGATCACCCCCTGATCAAGAACGAGTCTCTGCTGTGTGGATCATTGCCTCCAGGGCGGTCAGCTCCCGACGTAATGACAGTCTGACACCATAATTAACTATTATACAAAGGCCTCTCATGACTACCTTAAAGGCGTCCCATTCCACCTCCGTGCTCGAAGCCAACCCCCTATTCTGCTCAAAGTACTTTATCACTTGTGCGCTGACTGACTTCCAAAACACCGTATCCTGTAGCACATGGCAGGCAACTGCTACGTGGGAATGGGAGTCCAATGCCTACCCCAGTTCAAGGTGATCAGAAGGGGTCAAGGATCTGACAGTGTTCGGCCCAGATATTCCACCGTCCAGTTACAGGGAGTAACCCAGGTTTACCCAGGAGGAGGTCAGTTCTCATGTGGAGCTGATGGATTGGTGAGAATTAAGAATATTCACACTCAAGAGGGTGTATTGAGCACCATATATATCGTAGGCCACTGTGGGCTAGCCAGTCCGCAAGGGAGAGGGCATCCCTACACACTTGCGCTCCTTGTAGTGGGGGCATGGATTGGTTCGGGTTGATGTCAAGGACACAATTGAATTCTGCAGGTCATGCAGTAGCGTAGGGGCAAGAGAGTCAAAGAAGCATGGTTGACCAAAATTGGGCATGTTCAGCACCACCAAAGAAATTGGGGCCCCATCCAGATCGCCTTCGATCAATGCATAGCGCCCATCTGGGTCCACTTTCCTGCATACATTCTGGAGGAGGAAAGCAGGTGCTACCCATAATAATACCCCACTGGCATATGCTGAATAAGAAATGCCCACTAACTGACCCCTCCAGTGGTGCTGCGAGCACTGCAACTCCTCTGCTATCATGTGTGTTTCTTGGAGTTAGGCCACATGTATGTGTCTGCACCTAAGATAAGAGTATATGTGGTGGTGCCGCCTAGGTGTTCCTAATCCCTTCACATTCCAAAACCAAAAATTATAAATGGGAGAACAGTCTGCCATGTCAGCTAATGCTCACTAAATGATGAGTCACTCTCGTACCCCGAACCAGACCCCAGTCTCCCCCTCTGCCATACATCCCTACCCCCCGCACTCAGCCCTCCCAAAATTGACTGCAGATAGAAGAGAAAGAAAAACACATAACAAGAACACAAATCATAACCCCAACTTCCCTCCCCAGGTCGAAACAAGAACATGCCCCTGACCAAAAACAACAGTTCAGACAGCACATATCAAACCAAGTCCACCAAGGTTGTGGGGGTGGTGAGCTCAGATGGAGTAAGAACAGTGGTAGTGTGGCCCACCCACACCACACAGTGAACAGGGGGAACTCCCACAATGGCAGAGCATGGCAGGAGCTTCCCCAATAGGTGCACAACAAGAGGTAATGCAGAGTCTGAAATCAGATCACCAACTCAGCAGTTGTTGGAGTCAGGGTAGGGCCAGCACGCAGTTCATGAGGAATGTCCACCAAGACCCTTTCTCGGTCTCCTTCCAGGGAAGATGTGAAGCAGGCAGGGGAACCAGTAGTGTAACTGTGGTGAGATTCCAGTTTGGACAGAGCTTGATCCCTGCAGCCTGCTCCGCTGAAGGATGGCCTCAGGGGCTGCTGCACTGTCCATGGGGAGCTCTCCTTCTATTCCCCGTCTTCTCTCGTGGTGGTGGTGAGACCCCTTTTGTCTCCAGCCATTTCCAGGCCCCAGCCGGGGATGTGAAGAAGTGGGTTGTGCCGGAGTCTAGGACCTGCATTTTGATGGACAACACCAGAGAGTAATGCAGTCCCATTTTTCAAAGCTGGTGTTTAACAGGCAAAAAGGAGCCATGTTGGGACTGCACTTCCTCTGTGTTTGTTGGGTATATATTCACTTGGCTGTTTTTTACCTGCCAGAGGCCCATGGTGCTATATACCTGCAAGATATGATCTTGATCTACATATGTTTACAGTGATGAAGGGTATTTTCTTTTGAATGTTTTTTTTATCAGTTATTAGTTTAAACCTAAAAAGGATTGTCTACATATATCTTGCTGAGTACTGTCTCCACCTTCTCATCCATATTTGCCTCGGAGAAACGTGTTCTATTGAAACTGAGACACTTCTATCTAGATTCTACAGTAAGGGATAAACTTTTACAGTGTCTGAAGGGTTCATTTTCACCCCTTCGCTCTTGAGATACATCTCCAATTTGATCTTTGGCAGAAGCATTTCCTCAAGTAATGTTTGTTCTTTTTATAGGATTAAGTGTGCAGGCAATTGAGTGAAGATGGCTTATCCTATCAACAGAAAACATCATCATTCTCCACCAGCACCGTTTCGGTTGTGGGAGAGTTTGTGTTTTCTTTGACATCCCTCAAACCTCCTTAACCTCCTCTGAAGATTGATATCTGCTTTAGAGGTCTCACAGTAGTAGTGTCCTCCCAATCCTGTGTACCCCCACAATTACTTTGCCACACATGGAGCATAGTGTTACACGTCTTTCTTTATTCGTCTCCGTGTAACTGCGAACTCAACATTGTAAACCAGCCTTCATTGCATTAGGCTCTAACACTTACATCACAGTTCTAAGGAGTCCATCTGGAGCCAAAAGGGGTTCCTCATTTCTAACTCACAAGACACTACATCTTCTTCTACAATCTTTTTGATGCTTAAATTTTTGACCTCATCTTGTTCTTGGAAACTGGGAATCGTCACCACCACTGTCCAGGATCTACATCAACAGCGTAGAGGCAAGAGCAGTCACTGAGGTTTGAGACCTAGTCTCTCCTTCAGCAGTTAGATCTGAGGAACGGTTAGTTAAATGTCAAAAATGAGGAGAGTAGCTGGTAATAGACTTCCTAGGGCACTGGGCATTTACGATATGTCCATTGGCAGGCAACACCTGAAAAGGTTCTGCACCAAATGGAGCATCAGATTTCCTTCTCTGTATATGTCATGCGAGCACTGGATCTTCTTTCTTAAAGACAATGTTTTTTTCATGTTGTCTTTTGTCAGCATACACTCTCATCTTTTGTTTGTTAATCAAGTCTTTCTCATGAGTTGCTTTCTTGTCTTTCTGATTGGTCTATCGAGGTAACTTGGTGTTCATTGCTCTCCTGAACATCAATGTTGCAGGACTTTCACCTGTGGTTGAGTGGGGTATTGAACGATACGTTCTCATGGTAGAATTCAAAACAGTTTTCAAATAAAGAGTCTCAAGAGTAGCACACTGCACTGCTTTCTTTAGCGTACTCATAAAACGCTCAACAAATCCATTGGCCTGAGGCCACAAAGGTTTGCTCTTCTGATGCTTTATATTCAAATACACCAAGATTTCTTTAGACTCTCGACTGTTGAAAGGTGGGCCATTGTCAGACACCACGATGGCTGGAACACCCCATGTCACAAAGATGCCATCTAGTCTTTCAATGACTCATTCTTGAGTAGTAGAGAAAAGATCTTCAATTAATTGAAATCGTAAGTATTCATCCATAATCACCAGCAGGTGATGTCTATTGTCGAGTGAACAGCTATTCTCACCCATGCATGCTTTGGGAGTTTTGACATGTTCATGGTGTCATGAGTAGTTTTTGTAGAAAGGCAGTTGCATAGATGAAAGGCCTTTAATTCTTTTTCAACTCTGTCATCAATATAAGGGAACCATACTCAGTCTCGGAGAGCTCGTTTTGTGGCAACGATTCCACAATGTACTTCTTGGGTCACTTCAATTATTTTCCGTTGCAAACTCTCCAGAATCAGAATTCTCAACCCTCCTTGAATAAATCCTTCCTGAGTTATGGACATTTTTGTATTTTTGATATTCACCATCACTGGTGAGCGGTATAGTGTGTTGGTTCCATAACTGATGTGTAATTATGTCCTTCAACTTTAACATGTCACTATTGTGGCTCGTGGCAGTGATAATCTGGGCTAACGAAATGGCAGCTGGTGTGTTTGATTGTACAATGAAGTTAATATAGGCTTCAACCATCTTCCAAGGAGTACCATGACCTTGTATAGGTACTCTGGTAAAGTAGTCAGCAGGGTTCTGATCATTCCCTGGACGATGCAGAATAGTTAATTATGCTCTTGTTACCATAGTCCCCATCTTTCAAAGACAGGAGGCATTTAGGCCTTTGGATTGCCAAATAAAGTCAGTAATGCTTGAAGATCAGTTACCATCATAAAAGGTTTTCCATACAGGAATGCATGGAAATGTTCACAAGCCCATTCCATGGCTAAGCTTTCTTTTTCAGGTTGTGAGTAAGCACGTTCTGTTTGGGACAAACTTCTACTTTCATATGACACAGTATGCCTTCTAGCTTTCAGGTGTCTGCTGTGCTGTGCAAGGATAGCTCCTAACCCGACTGGGGATAGCGTCAACAACAACCTCTGTATGAAGCTTCGGATTGAAATATGTCATTTCAGTAGCATTCTCAATGGCTTGTTTGATTTTCTTAAAACCTATCTCACATTCATGTGCCCAATGAAATGAAACATTCTTTTTCAAGTCTCTCAATGGAGCACTTACACTGGTAAAGTCTTGTATGTATCTGGAACAGTAACTGGCCATGCAATGAAATGAACGCACCATAGAAACATCTTGTGCAGGATAAGCATTTGACAACGCTTGTACTTTAGCAGGATCTGGTGTCATACCCCCATCATTAAAGATATGACCAAAGAATTTTACCTTTGCCGTATGGAACTCACACTTGTCTGCATTCAAAGTCAAACCTGCTTCAGCAAGTAAATGACATACTTGTGTGAGAGCTTTGTTGTACTCCTTTTGAGTAGTTCCGAAAACCAATATGTCTTCGCTGTAATTGAAAGCATGTATGACAGGCTGCGTGATGCATCAAATTATGTCTTGATACAGTTCTGCAGCGGATAGCACACCAAAACGTAGTCTTTTGCATCAAAACAGACCAACATGAGTAGAAAAGGTTGTAATGTACCTGCAATGTTCTTCGAGTTCAACTGATGATAACCTTTATTTAAAACAAGGGCGAGAAAAGAACTTCCCACCATTTAATTGCGATATCATGTCAGCAATGTGTGGACCTGGATGCCGTTCTCATTCAATTGCCTTGTTTGCCTGACACATGTCAACACATATACAGCTCCATCACTGTCCTTTTTATGCACTACAACTATGGGAGAAACCCATGGAGTTGGATTAGTAGAACACTCAATAATTTCATACTTGAGTAACGATTCAAGTTATTTTTCAACAGCTTCTTTCAAATGAAAAGCAAATGTATCTATGTTTTTGAGCAACAGGATCGACATCCTCATTAATATGCAACTTTACTTTCATAATCTTAAGCTTTCCCTAACCATGAAATGATGAAGGGAACTGACTTACTATTTCATGGTGAGTATTCATGTTGTAATTCACAGAAATCAGTCCCATATCAGCAGCCTTGCTGAAAGTGAGTAGACAGGCACTTGACGCTGTGCCTTGAAGCACATGAATGGGTGCTTTCACCAGCGGTTTCTTGTGTTTCATTGCCGCTACAAATTAACCTTGACCTTTTAAGGGCGTTGATGCAGCCCATGCAAACACTTTTGTTTTTGATAGTGTAAGTTGCAGCAACGGAGATAATTAATTGTATTTCTCATCATTCATAATGATTACCAATGCACCACTGTCGATAATGAAAGGTATTGAACAACCATGTACTTTCAGTGTAATCTTTGGACAATGTGTGAATGACTTTAGTGCTTTGGCATGTTCTTCTTGCTTTAACTCATATTTTTCTTCACAAGTGGCCAAACCAAAATGCACACACTTTTCTGTTGTAAACATCGACATGGCACAATCATTTCCATCACTTTCACTTGATGCTGGTACAGAAGGACTGTTTGACAATGATTTAGAGTATGATCGACTTTGTTCAGAGTCAATTTGTCTTAACTGATGTTGCCGCTTGGCCTTGTGGGTGTGCATTGAACGTTGCTTCTGGAACGTGCTGGCATCCATTTTTCTTCGCACCGTGACTCACGTACTTTTTCCTTTGCTTTGCAAACCGTCACACAATTGTTCTCCTTCCCACAGACTTTACATATCTATCCAAGAGCAGGATATTAACACTTGTTCCAGACGAAGAGTTTCTCTAGGTATTTGTCTTCTGAATTAATCTGACAAGTGTCCATCAATAACTCTCAGACGCATAGCTTCTTCATCACTGAATTCATTGAACTTACAATGTCTGATCAGTGTGTTGAGTGTCTCCACAACTTCATTAATTGTTTCACCAAATTTCTAGTGTTCTTGGTTAAAGATGTACCATTCGTAATCAACATTTGGCATTTGATTAAATTTGAGATTCAACACTTCTTTATTCTGACGATCGTCATCAGTTTGCGGAATTTTCTTTATAACTTCTTTTATACCATCAACAGCAAGATTTTTGAGATACTTGATAACCTTTTTGTTATCAGTCTCTTCAAGTGCATCAATGAAATCATCAAATGTTTCTATCCAAGCAGTCCATCAATTGCCAAATGTTTGCTTTTTGGCGGTATCGAACGGTGGTGGTGATTTTAGGAAAGGGGCGGCATTGTAACCATTTATGGAAGTGGCTGACATTGAGGGTGAGCTCTCTCTGGCTCTCTTAGCTGTTCATTTTGAACCTGTTCATTTGAACCATCTCTATGGCCTTGAGGTGTGCTGGCCTCTGGATCATCCTTCATGATTTTGGAAAGACGGCCTCAGTCTTCGCCTCCATGAACACCCTTCACTATTCTAAAGGTATCGGAGACTGTGGTGATTGTCGTGCACTTGTCAAAGACAACCACTGTGCTTGATCTGGGTAGTGGTGCCTGGAGCTGAGGTCATACTGGCTCACTTTACTCAGGTTCTGGTAAGTAAATAACTGTTTTATCCTTTGGCAGCTCTTTGCGCGCTCTTTGTCTTCACCACTTTCTAATTGTAATGTTAATGTGCAACTTCTGATTATCAGTAGCTACTTTTTGAAAACCTGGTTGTATCTGCCTTCAGCTGTAGCACTCTGTATTACATCTGGCTTAAATTGCTTAACAGCGTGGTACCTGCATGCATGGTCTGACCAGCAGGTTCTTGGTCACCAACATGTAGATTCCTTTGCAATGCTTACGTTGTTTTTGACTTCTTTACGTGCGGCTGGAGCTGCGATTTGACTCCACATGCGTTAAGCGTTCTGTACTTCCACTGCAAAACACATGGCATGCACGAGCAGTTAACTTGGGCCACAGCAAACGCTCTGAGAGAGCACTGTCAGTCCTCGGGTTACTTATCCCCTATCTTGTCACCAGTTGTAGTGTCCTAACTACGTCTGGGTACCCGCCAATGACTGCGTCACACAGGGAGCTTAGTATTACGCGGTTTACTCGTCTGCGTGTAACTGTGAACTCACCATTCTAAAGCATTGTTTATTACATTCTGCTCTAACACTTACATCACAGTTCTACGGAGTCCATCAGGAGCCAAAAGGGTTCCCTCATTTCTAACTCGCAAGACTCTACAGTGTACTTCTGTTAAATCCTCAATTTCAGAAACTAGTTCAGAAAAGGGAAATTCATCTCATTCCCTTATCTTTTCCTCCTCTTTTCTATGTGGGCGGCCATGGCATTGATTATGGTCTGCAATTCTGCTATCAAAGAGGATAACCTAGAGGACCCTTCAATTGACCCATGAAAGTCTCGAAGTCTCAAATACTTCTATAGTGCTGTAGCCGAACCACTGTAAACATCAGTTTCAAAATTATGCCCAAAATATGGGGGAATAATTAGTTGCTCACCCATGATCACTACTCATCTCCAGGGCCATCCCAGTCTCCCTTAGCTCTCATAGTCCATGAGAGGGAGGCTCGCTACTGCACCATCTGCAGATCAAGAAATCTTGCAAGGAATCCATTGTTCAGAGTGATTTGTCTTTCTCAAAGCATCTCAAAAATTATATGGAATGATGATATGGTGAGGGGTAGAAGGAGACTTCATGGTTCATATCTCTGGACCCAGCCATAGGTGTGTACCTCTTTATAGAATACCTATCCCTCTGGCAGGCTTAGCATTCGTTTATAGGAAAAAACACAAAGGCCCTCATTAGGAATGTCCTGTAAAAGAGCACAGTAAAATTGCGCCCAGTATTATTCATACAGCTTTGTATTTCTGCACTGTTTACTATGTCATTACTAATTTTGCAACTGTAATGAGAATAATGTGGAAATAGGTACTAGTGCAAACATATCGTGTTGGACTTTGCCTTCTCTGCAGGGTCATCCCAACCTTTTTGCCTTCTCTCTTCCTACTTGCTGAAATTCGTTTTTGCTGATCTTAGAACTCTGTGCACTTTACCACTGTTGACCAGTGCTGAAGTGCATGTGCTGTCTCCTTTAAACATGGTAAAATAGGCTTACACCCAATTGCCACATTTAATTTACTTATAAGTCCTCAGCAAAGAGGTACTACATGTCCCCATGACCTGTAAATTAAATGCTACCAGTGGGCCTGCACGTACTATGCCTGCCATTGTAGCCTGGGTGCAGTTTAATTGCCAATTTGACTTGCCAAAATAAACCATTTGCTAAGCCTACACCTTCCCTTTTAATTCATATAAGTCACCCCCTCAGGTAGGCCCTCAACAGCCCACAGGGCAGGGTTCCGTGTATTTAAAAGGTTGGCCATTTACTTTTAACTTTTACATGTCCTGGTAGTGAAAAACTCTTAAATTCATTGTTCACTACTGCAAGGCCTACCTTTCCCATAGGATAACACCAGGTTACCTTATTACATTTAATAAGTGATAACTTTTGATTGGGAACAGGTAGAAAAGTAATGTTTGGTCTCAAAGAATTGAAATTTTAAAAAATCTGGTAAAGTCAGATTTTAAATCACAATTCTGAAAATGCCAATTCTACAAAGTTGGTATTTTCTTGTCCTAACCATTTGGTGTCTGCAGCTTGGGTCCTGGGTCACATGACTGAGAATAGTCAGCAGTTGGCCTTTGTGTATTCCTCCTGGACAGTGAGACTAAAGGGGACTGGTTGTTGGCAGGATGCCATCCTGCCAGGTTGGGTAAGGCAGAACTGTTCCCTGTCCCAATTGCATTTCAAATGGCTGACTCCAGCACACTCACAAAGAACGTAACACCATTCCTTTGTCACCTTAGACGTCTTAGAGCCTGGGAAGGGAAGGAAGGAACATTCAAGAACCAGATGTGGAGGGAAGTCTAGAGGTTTCTCTCACTTCAAAGGCTTGCACCGGGTATAAATATTGGAGCCTCAAGCCAACTCTTCTGTACACTTCTGGACCTTTGGACATTGCAGTTGAAGGACTGCCTTGTTTCCCAGAGGACTGCCCTGCTGCTTGAGGCCTGCCTTGTCTTTCAGAGGACTACCCTTCTGCTATCAAAATACTGCCCTGCTGCTTGAAGCCTGCCTTTTTCCTCAGAGGACTGCTCTGCTGCTTGAGGCCTGCCCTGCTTTCTGAGACGGAAGACTGGGCCTGCTCCCTTCACTCCAGGTGAACCTGAGTGACTAGAAGGATCAGTTAGCTGATCTCCTATTCTGAGCTACAGAGACATAACAACCTCCAGATGCCTCCCTGTAACTGCCCAGCTGACCTGCAGCAACTGGCCCTGCCTGAATCTGCAACTGGACCTGCCTGGATGGGCATCTGGACTTGCCTGAGCCCTGTTTGACTCTGCTGGAGTGAGTTCCTGATCCCCAGGAGGTTCATCCCCAGGTATTGGACCCTTGGCTGACATCAGTTGAGCTCTTCCTGTGAAGTCCTGAAGTTTTGAACACTGATTTTGAGAAGGTAACGTTTTCAGCAGGACGTTGGTCCATGTATCCAGCACGCACTCCATCCCAGTTGGCCTAAACTTGTTAATTTGTCCCAGTCTAGCATGACCAGAAACCCACAGTTAGGGGCTCATTACGATGGCGGAGGGCCCGCCACTGCCGGCGGTGGCTGCCCCTCCGCCATCTGGCTCCCATTTCCCCCCACCACATTAGGATGGCGGGGGGAATCGTTCCGCAAGCGTGGCGGGCGCATAGAGCGCCTGCCACGCTTCCGCCACAGGCAATCGTTGCAATTGCCTGGCGGAGCGGTTCAGACCGGGGATATGGTGGCGGTGCCTAGCCGGCTCCACCCGCCCGAACACAATGCTGGGGTCAGCCAGCCTTTCCATGGCGGTGGAACCGCCATGGAAAGGCTGGTGGAGGCTGGCTTCGGGGGGGGCCCGTTACGGGCCCACTCTGTGGTGGGGGGCCAGTTGTGCACCGGGGGGTATGGGTACCCCCTACATTTCCATGCACAAGGTGGCAGGCAGTGCGCGGTGCCTGCCACGTTGTGCAGGGAAATGCACAACATGGCCATTTAACATTGCGGCGGGTGCTGCAGCCAGCAGCACCCGCCGCAATGTTAAATTGCTGGATGCGACCGCCGCGGTGGCAGTCGCATCGTAATTAGGGGTGCGGGACCGCCGCAGTACAGGCGGGCGGTCCCGATCCCGCTACGATGGCGGGCGGACTTAAGTAATAGGCCCCTTAGTGTTTTCTCCTTCTTAGTGCTATTTTATTTAAGCATTTAAAGTTGCATATCTCCAGTTCTTCTGATTAGATTTTTGTAGTTTGTTGACTACTCTATTCTTCTAAATTGGTTTGGAATTTTTCTTGTGTTGTGTTTTCACTTTATTACAGTTTGTGTGCTTTAAAAATATTTAACACAGTGCCTCTAAGTTAAGCTTGACCGCTTTTGTGCCAAGCTACAAGAAGGTTAAGCACAAGTTAATTTAGTGACAAGGATTTTGGTTGTTGCATGAGAAGCGTTTTCCCCCCTCAATCAAAAACCCAATTTCCTACATACCCACATATAGTTCTAATCTTATGAGCCCTTTAGTTTTAGCATGTAGATATGTGAGCTGAAAACCTTGCTTTAATACAACAACAGAGGATAACGGGTGTGTTAATAATACACTAATTGAAATCTCTTTTCGACCTCCTGCCTTACAATCTTTATAGATAAGAGCTGCCTGAGAGGGGGCTCAATGGGCACAGAAGGAAAGAGAGGCTGACGAAAAGGGCAGAGGGATGCCTGTCTGTGGGAATTTACATACCACCAATAAAGTGAGCCGACCGAGGAAGAGCGAGGATATTGTATTGATGGGTTAATTTAATGGGACATTTGTCCTCGCAGAGATCCCTTAATATTTATTTATTTATGTTTGTGATTTTATATAGCGTGGACATGGCCCTCAGGCATCAGAGCGCTTTAAAATAAAGCATAATGTAACAATAACAGATAAAAAATATACATGTAACAATAAAGTTGGAGAGAGCACCAGTTTAGACCCCCTCCTTCCCCCCCCCCAAGTGAGATAGAGCACTTCAGAAGTATTATTCACTGTATAACATACTTGTGGAAGGCAGGTCGTACAGTACCATGAGTTGTATAACAATTGTTTGTGTTGGTTGAGGTTAGTCTTGCCCTTGACCGGAGCATGGGGAGCACCGAGCAAGTTAGCCCAGGTGTCCTTCAAAGAGAAGAGCTTCAAGGTCTTTTTTGTAGGTTAAATGATGTGGTCAGGTGAAAGTAAAGGCTCCGTGGAAGAGAGTATTGACTCATGTATCACTTGTGCTTGAAGGTGTGGGTGGGGGGGGGGTTTCGAGGAGGAGAGTTTTTGAGTTTTCGTCAGTCTCAGCCGGCACGTGAGAATTTCAGTTGTTTTATGCTTCTTAAATCCTGCACTCAGTGTCTAGAATTCTTAGAAGCTTGTTTAAGCGCGAGGTGGCATTTAGTGATGGACACGAGTATTCATTAAACATGTACCATAATTTTGTCAGCTGCCTTGCATGAAAAAAGCCATAACACTTGTGTCTTTCCTGGCTATTACCTTCAATGCACAGAAAGGGTGTCTGATTCATAGAGCCAGACTTTAGCTCGTTTTTCACTCGTTTTAGCATTCTAGTAATTAACATGTAAGTCCCAGTATGTCAGTTCCCATTTAGTTGTGCGCCGACAGAATATCCCTGCATGCTCTGAATACAAATCGAATTTCTCCCAGAAATGGCAAGACAAGTGAAGAGGAAGATGATTAATGATCCAACATTTTACTGTACCAGATAAAGCATTTCTGCTTTTTCCTCGCAGTTGGCCTCCAGAGAGTGCTTTGTATTCATTTTGCAACACAGTTGGAACTCAATTGCATCAAAAGTAAAAATATATAAACCTACCAGTTAGAAAATATTAATGATTGATGGCAGTGGGTGAACAAATGCCTGAAAAGATGAATTCGCCAATGAGCCACACATTTTATACTCAATTAATTACACATTTTGTATGGAAAGATTAGCTGTCTTGAACATTCTTCAGCCGGAAAGCTTCTAGCTGTGTAATGAGACCAATATCACGGGATCAGTCAAGTGACCTCACAAAAGAATTTAGAGTGACTTATGTTTGAGTTTCACAGAATGAGTAGGTCAGTGATTTCCTGTCAGGATATTAATAATGAGGTAAGTTACAGAATGCCTAAGGAGGACTTAAACAATTTATCCAGCACTGGCTGTGTGGCATCCTGTCTCATGCGTGTCTTGTTCTGTTTGATATGTTCACTGTTACAAGAGGGAAAGGAAAACTGTATTGCTATCCCAGAGTGTAATGCTGAACGTCGAAGAAAAATATAAGTACCCAGTGACACCCTCACGTCCCTCACACACGGATACGACTTTAGGAGCTGCATTCCTTGTGGAAACACACGCTGCAACAAGATTTGTTCAACTGTTTTTTTGTTCACATAAAAAACACGCACGGGAGCCCCTTCTCCACATTTTCACACGCTGGAAGTTACCTAGATTTTGGACTTAAAAACATATAGCAGATATTATAGGGAGCACTTTTCCTGTTTTGTAATATGGCACACCGTTGAAAATGTAAGCTAAGCACAAACAGGGATAGTGCGTCCTAGTGCAATGAATGTGCTGCCACCAGGGCCCCTTCGAACTAGGGCAGCACATTCAGTGAAATATGGAGTGGCTGTTTCAATGCTGCTCCATGTTTGTCCGTGAAGGGGGCAACATGCCTGCACTTAACAGAGGGGTTAAAGATCCCGTCTGCAGGTGGGTTCAATGAGTGACTGCATCCTCTCTCAAGGAGATGTCTGCGGGGTCGCACCTTGAGAGGACTGTTGTCAGGAGGCGCATTGACATTGCGCCACCTTTTTGCGGCACATTGTGAGTGCACCTCCTAAGGCCCTGTTTATGCCTGCGCATGCATCTATATTACGGCATGGGTACAGAGCCAAAGAGATTCCCTCATTTGCACGGCCACACCCACATGAAAATGAGGGAATGTCCTCTCATGATAGCACTGGGGCAACATGTGGGGCAATGCTGTCAGTATTACAGAAGGGGCCGCAGAAGTGTTTGCGGCCCCGTTTGTAATATCATCATGTCACGGGGGCATGAAAAGTGGGTGCACATGCTCATTGTGCCTGCAGGGTACAATGTGCAATATGGTTCCTCATGTTACTCGTGTGACTGAGGAACTCACAATTGTTGTATTATAGTTTGCAGCATCTGCCACTAACCTGCATTCAAGGGCTCCTTCAAAATCCAAGGTTCCAGGTATCTATGCCCCACACCACAAACGGTAAACTTACAGACCATATAATACATAGACGTGTTGGAGTAAGTATATCTAAGTTTTCAAGGGCATTTTCAAGGCCATTGTACTATTCAACTGTTCCTCTATTTTATTAAGTACCAGTGGAAGCTCATTGCACATTAGGCCCGGCTAAGGACACCCCAATTTTAGATGATCACATTTAGAGTTGACAGCTTTTCTTGAACTTTGACACTTGACACATATTTACTTGCATGCCTGTATGGGATAATATTCTCTGAAATGACTGCTTACATTTAGATTTTCTCATATGCATGTTGCGTGCATATGAATTTACCTTAAAGAAAGAAAAGAGTCATTTGGCAACACAGGAAACAAGTTAGTTTAATTAAACTCAGCGGCCGGGAGAGTCTCGACAGAATGCATCAGAGGAAAGTCTCTCGGTGTACAAAGTATTGGCTGACATTATGTACATCTTGTGAGGTACAATAAAGTCATTTCTGCATTCCTGAAAACATCTCAGTCATAAGTTAACAGGCTCAGACCTCAGATAAGGACACAGATGGCACTCGACCTCGTATGTGTCCAGATGTTCTGCATGAGGAGCGCATTATTACTACATGTGGTGTGCATGTCGAGTCCTGGTTTGCTGAGTGTTCCTATCTACATGTGGTATCTAGCTTTGTGCTATTTTTGGGGAACGCGAGCTTTTAGTCCAAGCGTGTTTTATTGGGGCCAATTTCCTTGGAACGTTTGTGATGCAACTATCTATCTGTGATATTGATCAGGGTTTTCCCTGGGTGTGTATTGGTCTTCGGGTTAAGAGAGACCCCCACCTGTGACCTGTCACTTGATAGGTGTGGGTCGAAGAGCTTGCCGGACCACATATTACTGATTTGGGGTTGATGCGGAGCTCAGCTTGGGTAAATCCGGCAGCAATGACACAAGATCATTAGAACTCCTGCAAAAAAATATATCAGTCTCTGCTATAATTTTTATCGACATTCTCAACATTGTGCGTACAGTTGTCATAGCGTACATTGACATTGTCTTTACTGATATTGACACAGTCATGCTTGACTAGGTCATAGCGGACATCGATACTGTTTCTACTGGTAACAATATTGTCATTCATGCATGGGTTATGGCATACACTGATATCGTTACTGCCGATATCGACACTGTTGGGCATGCATAGATTAGGGCATACATTGACATTGCATTCATGGGTATTGACATGGTTAAGGAAGCACATATTATGGCATATGTTGACAATGTATATATTGGTAGTGCCACTGTCGAGCCTGCCCATATCATGGAATTCATTGACATTGTATTTACCCATTCCATCAGGCATATTATCAGAGCCTTGAACATTCTGCATGCGGGCTAAGTAAAGATAGAATCAATAATGGTGGCCTGACTGGGGATTCAGCATGGCGACATGGGTGAAGTTTAATATATAAACAACATCACTCCCTTGCTTAGGGAGAGGAGCATTTTGCTGACACTGTTGAGGTTGCCCCATTCCGGAATTCCAGCCCAGCTGAATCCTGTCTACCTCTTGAGAAGGATGGTGCCCAGCTCTACACCAAGACGGGCTCCCAGATGAAATATGCCCACAGGTAACTGGGGAGTTAGATCACCCTCAGGGATTCTGGCACATTCACCCACCCTAGGAACACTAGGATAGGAAGTGCTAGGTAGGAGCATAACTATAACTATACTCAGATACAAGCATATAATCTATGTAACAGCACAATGGTTGAACTGTTCAGTTTCTTTACTATGCTTGTGATTCTGATTACTCTTTTTTATTTCCTTCTATTGATAATTGCCGCACACGTATTTTAAAAAAGAATCTTATTTCTTAAATAAATATTTGAAATGCCAATGCAAGTTTTTCTTGTGTTTCCCTTTGGGCATGCATGAGTTACCAAACGAAAGGGCTTTAGATGTGTTTCCATGATTTCCTTGGGGAGTCAGGGTTGTGATGTTCTGAGGTTGCACATACCACCTGTTACGTTGCTAGGTTAGGGGTACTGATCTTGCACCATGATCTAGCCAGGACTGAGGCCAACATAACCTGATAATGTACGTGGGCTCACACAGTTTTGATGTTTATGTTGTCCAAAATAGCACAGTTTAACTGAGAAAGTATGAACTGTACGACATGTTTCCCAAAGTTATAGCGTGGGTACTTATTTAATGGGTCTCCCAAGCAGTTTTTCTTTTGTGTGCCCAAAGCCCCTACTCACCAACTAACCGGAGATGTCCGGGGTACTGTGGAAAAATTCTTCTTAGTTAAGTAGGGAATCCCTATTTCTGGCTGTAGGTTGTTCAAGCTTGAACCTTTAAAAGGATCACCCCATAAAGTTACCCACTCTGAATTCCACATAATCCAAATACTTCAATGGCTAATCCAGGACAGGTGGTTCTACCACTTAATTGCAGGCATGCACTAACACAAATGTTACTACAACATGGGCTCCCATGAAAGAGAGGGGATGTTACCTTCATGTTAGAGGCCCACGAAGTGTACGAAACAGAGGTGTTATATTCATGGGTCGCATTCCGGGCAGTAGATGCCAACTCAGGGAATTTTCACACATACACTGAAGTAGCAGTACCTAACCAATAAAGAGATAGTGAGGATTTAAAAATCCCACTCACTTACCAGGAACACATGAACTGGTTTCTAGGCACCCTACTACATACATTGGAAAATATCAAACTGGGTCCCCTCAGTAATGAGAGAGCAACATGGCCAGTCTTAGTCAGTTATTCACCATATCCATATATAACGAATATTACAGATGTGAATAATTTTGGAGAACTATACACAGATTTAGTTACACTCTATAGATGTCTAGTACAATTTATGTGCAACATAATTACTATCTCACAAAAGGCTGCTCTAGCTGCACACCCACAATTGGCTATGCCTGGAATTAGTCCAGTAACCATTAATGCATATAATATATATTCCCAGCAGATGGGATGAGATTCTGTTCTGGGTTGCACAGAAAACGACTCAGCTTGTAGCAGTATTTCCACATACAGGACCCCCCCAAAAACATAGAATTCTCACAATATGCCTGCCAATGGGGATGGCTTCCCTGGTAGAAGATTGCACCACTTGAAGCACAGTCTTTGCTGCAGTTTATACCAGAATGCATGGTACACTGTCATTAGCTGTTTTGTCTGATTTGCTTTAACAGATTCAAAATAAGTATGGGGCAGCCTCAGTCCTGGATTTGGAGATTAAATTAATGGGCAATTTTGCCGCAGTATCCTCAATCATACTAAGTAATATAAAAGGTGAAGCAGCAGCGTTGGCTATACACCAGTTACTTACTCCGGTAAATCAGGAGGGCCAACTACCTAAAATGTTTGTAGAAACCTATACATGCATAGGTAGAGATAATTTGGGAGCCAGGCCTAATTAACCACAGCTTAAGGCTAATTCTGAAAAGGATAACTTGAAGCAGGCATGTGAGTCCTCAAAAAAATGGTGGTATAATTAGAAAAATAAAGAGAAGGTTAAAACACAGGGCAACAGAAGTCCTCTGAAAAATGCAATAACTTGGGTAACCGTGATACAATTAAATAGCCTTATAGTTGTCAGGATAATGATACACATTCTTCTCGTTCCTTTCAGGAATCATCCGAAAAACCTTTGGAGAGAGGAGGGCAATCAGAGTGTAGATCAAGGAGTATGTGAAACTGAAGAAGGACTCACAAGGTTCTTCTGACTTCATAATGAAAAAAGAATACAAACCTACATAGTCAAAGCCTCAACTTAAAAAGAAGAAACTGGCTGGGATTAAAGCAAAACAAGCCACAGATATTATGGACCCTTCTTCTGAACAGGGGATGGGATCTGACCATGCTGGACAGCATGACAGAAGTCACAATAGTTCACCAGAATCTTATGGAGTGTCTGGCGGCAGTAGCAATGAGTGACTACGTCCAGGTGGAAACACCGGACCAGAGAATGAGTGTCCCAAATCGATTATAGGAAGTGCAACTCCAGATGGAGGGGGATATCAGTGTTCTCTTTTGGGCTATGACATTCTCTTGGCTGAGAAAGATTGGGCACCTGAGTTTGTTAGGGATTGCCCACTATGAGAAACAGTAATATTACCAGCTTTTTCTGACCTCGTTTTAGAATCAGTAAAGTGTACATATGCCAAGGATGGATTTAGGCCCAGATCTCTGTACTGGGGTGAATGTACGACATTGTTCTGCATTCTGTCCATCAATTGTTGTTTTTGCATTTGTCACCCCGAGTGGGACGGGTATGCCCAGACGTGGGTCCCGTGCTCTCCATGCCACTGGAGTCAAGCTATCCTGGCTGATGAGGGCTGAAAGCCCGAAACCGGTCCTAGGATGCTTGTTTCCAGTCCAGGGAGGACCTGGCCAGGCAGTTCGGGCTGGACTGTTCCCATTGGGTGCAGGGTCAAGACTGATTTGAATATGGCTGGGTCCAAACTGGAATGGCATGGTGAGCAAAAAAACGATGGATTTAGGCCCAGATCTCTGTACTGGGGTGAATGTATGACATTGTTCTGCATTCTGTCCATCAATTGTTGTTTTTGCATTTGTCACCCCGAGTGGGACGGGTATGCCCAGACGTGGGTCCCGTGCTCTCCATGCCACTGGAGTCAAGCTATCCTGGCTGATGAGGGCTGAAAGCCCGAAACCGGTCCTAGGATGCTTGTTTCCAGTCCAGGGAGGACCTGGCCTGGCAGTTCGGGCTGGACTGTTCCCATTGGGTGCAGGGTCAAGACTGATTTGCATATGGCTGGGTCCAAACTGGAATGGCATGGTGAGCAAAAAACGATGGATTTAGGCCCAGATCTCTGTACTGGGGTGAATGTACGACATTGTTCTGCATTCTGTCCATCAATTGTTGTTTTTGCAAGGAGTGGGCCTTAGCACATGCTCCGGCATTATACCGTAACCACGTGAGTTGGGATGAAGGATCCCCTCACCACATCGTACCTGTGAGGTCCAGTCCACAACCACAAAGACAATATCCTATTAAACATGAGGCCAAAAAGCAAGTTTGAGAAAAACTCACTAAACTTGAATATCAGGGTGTAATAGAAAGTTGCACCTCACAAATGAATAATACCTTGTTTCCAGTAAAGAAACCGGACCATTCATATCATTTAGTCTCAGATTACAGACGTTTAAACACTGCCACATTCACATTTTCTGTACAAAACGTGTGTAGCACAGCACTAATGAACAATATAGTGCGCAAGAAATATAAAACCACATTCAACATTTCAAATGGGTTTTTCTGCCGAAACATAGTGCCTGAAAGCAGTTACTTGAACATATTTAGCACTCTAGGCTCTCAAAAGCAATTCTATCTATTGCCCCAAGGGTATAAGAATAGACCCAGGCTGTTTTCAGCTTGTGTAACAGAACTGTTACAACAATTTGATGACCAAGCATTGTCCTATGTCGATGACATATACGTAAAGGATGATGACTTATCAACACACGTAGCCAGAGTAGGTCACAAAATTTTAGGATTTGCTCCCCTGGGCTACAAATTTACCTTAAAACATTGCTATCTCAGTGTCCTGTTCTTGGGATCCAAGTTGTCAAATGTAGGCAAAAGTCTTGCAAAACGAAGTGTGCACTTTTACAATCTCCACACACATTGAGAAAACTCCAATCAATACTGGGTTTTCTAAATTTTGGCAGAATTTACATACCAGATGATGCACAATGGGCGAAACCATTTTATAACCTAATACATCCAGACTTTTCAAGTACACATTGGGCATCTGAAACACACAGATTTTACGTTTAGTACAAGCTGACATGTTCAAAACACTTACACGCATATTTCAACAACACAAATTTGGTGATCCGCATATTTGCAGGAACATCAGTTTACACATATGTTGCACTCAATGAAGGAGATACTGTACCAATTGCTTATAATTGCATTTATATACAAACGCTGAAATGTGTTTTGCACCGACAGAAAAGATCCTGACTGCAGTACAGACAGATGAAGTGAAAGAACGTTCATTGACTCAGGGAAAACAAATATTTATTGTGAATCCCATTCCAGCCTTAGAGGCTGTCACAAAGTCCAGTATTCCCACCACGAAAACTTTAAATCCAAGAGCGATACAATGGGCCAACTCAATGGGCCATCTCACTCACAGCAACAGATGTAGATTATGTCTATGACTCTACACTACAAACACAAGCATACCTTCAATACGAACAAGAATATCCTCTGCCCAATGAAATAATGCCTCTAGATCAGTATGATTTTATGATCTACACTGATAGTTCTGCCCAGCCTACAGTAGGGAGAAAACACCAATACTCTTCTGTTTGTGCAGCGGTAAAGGGTAAAATGAAAAAGGGTGGAGAATTCAAGTCTCATTAAACATACACACAGGGACTTGGTGAATGCACTGCACAGCTGGCTGAGCTGGAAACTCTAATTCTGGCACTTGAAAATACAGATCCTGAGTTCCACACTGTTAGACCTGGCATCTATGCTGTGCTTTTCCCCTGTCTTTCTTACTTCTGACCTCCTGTTTTTTACTGTGCTCTGCATTTCATTTTTGCTGATTTTAGGGCTCTGGGCACTTCACCACTGCTGACCAGTGCTAAAGTGCAAGTGCTTCCTGTGTAAATGGTATCTGTAATTGGTTATCCATGATTGGCATATTTGATTTACTTGTAATTACCTAGTAAAGTGCACTGTGTGTGCCCAGGGCCTGTAAATCAAATACTACCAGTGGGCCTTCAGCACTGATTGTGAGTGTATTTTAAAACTGCCACATCGACTTGTCAAGCGCACTCACTTGTCAGGCCCAAACCTTCACTTTCACTACATGTAAGGCACCCCTAGGTAGGACCAAGATAGCCCAATGGGCAGGGTGCAGTGTATTTAGAAGGTAGAACTTGTGCTGGTGTGTTTTACATATTCTGATGGTGAAATACTGCTAATTTAATTTTTCACTATTGCAAGGACTATCTCTCCCATAGGGTATCATTGGAGCTGCCTTTTAACCTTGTGTGGTGTCCCTGAACTCACAATTTGAAAATACATCTTTTAGTGAAGTTGGTTTTTAAATTACATGTTTGAAAATGGCACTTTTAGAAAGTGGGCATTTTTTTGTTTTACCATTCTGCCTGCCTGTGGAATCCACGTCTGAGGGATGGTGACAGTTGTGCTGTTTGTGCATTCACTGTAGACAGTCACACCAAAGGAGTTCTGCCAGGAAGAAGAGCTGGATGCTGTAGGAGGGACTGACACTTGTGCTGGTCTGCTGCTTGCTGCTTCTGTTGCTTTCTACTTCCTGCTTTCCAAGGTTCTCCAAGGAGGTGTGCCTGCTTGCCACCTGTTAAGAAGTCTTAGGGCCATCAAAGACTTCACCTACCAAGGCCTGGGCTCTTCTGCCAATTGGTGCCAAATCCATTTCTTCTACCCTTGAAAGTGGAATCTGGTAAACCTGAGAAGTAAATCAATGCATCAACTCTCAGTGCCCATTTTTCCAATTCAGCAACACCTGTGCGGTTGTGAAATCAATGCATAGCTGCTGTGTGGCTGAAGAATTGACGCACCGCCTGCCATTTGGCTGAAAGATCACAGCAACCTGAGTCTGAGCACTGTGTCACTGATGTGTGTGGCACACGCCCTTGCACAGGTCCTGCTACGCAGCTTAAGAAATTAACGCATCACCTGCTTTGGAGCTGTGAAATCGAAGCAGCGCCTGCTCCACCACCGCCACATCAACACAGCACATCTGGATTTTTGACCTATCGTCCCAGGGTGCCAAGTTCTTCATCAACATAGCCCAGCAGTAAGGAATCGAGGTCGCGTGTCCAGAGATCAATGCATCACAGTAAGGAACCAACCCATCACCTCCTCTGACAGTAAGGAACCGATGCATCACCTCCCCTGTGCTGCAGTAAGGAACCGACACATCACCTCACCTGTGCCTGTTTTCATCTTTGATTTTGACGCATCCCAGGTACTTTGTGCTTAAAAGGGACACATCCATAGTTTCCTATCGACTGAACTATTCTGAACCTTTTTGAAAGCGATATCTTGAGGTGTGTATGATGGATGTATGATGATTTGGTCTTTGTTTCATTCAGATAAATATTGGTTATTTGTTTTCTAAACTGGTTTGGTGTCCGTTTGTAGTGTTTTCACTGTGTAACTGTGTGTGTATGTACAAATGCTTTACACATTGCCTCTGAGATAAGCCTGTCTGTTCTTGCCAAGCTACCAAGGGTGTGAGCAGGGTTATTTTAGTGTGTGATAACCTTATCCTGACTAGAGAGAGGGTCCCTACTTGGACAGGGTGCAAATCACTGCCAACTAGAGACCCCGTTTCTAACACCCACACTTATAGTGTGTGAGTCACATTATAGTGTGCAGTCTTACAATGGGCATTTACACTGCTGGAGCCAGAATGGATTCAGAGACTCAAAAGGGTAAATGATCATGCATAAGATGTTTTGGGGACAAGTGGCTAAACTTAAAGCAAGTTTTCCATCGGTTCATGTCATGCATACACTGAGCCACCAACTACAAGGAATACATGTTGCAGGGAATTCAATGGCTGACTAAGCCGCAAAAGCAGCAGAGCAAACTGCTGTGGTCACAACAATAACTTGTTCTAGTACGAGAATAGATGGAGACATCACAGCGTTTTCTACAAAGATACTCCTACCATTTAAGTGCACAAATCATTCCATTTGCTCATATTTCTGGAGTGGTGGATAGAGTAATACCTAATTTAGATTGCAGGTTAGGACTGATCCCAGCTGCAAATGAGGGTGTAGCATCTGCTCATGCATCGGTGGCTTCAATTTCACTATTGCAGCAATGCTATAGGTGGCCAGGTCTTTACAAGCAGGCTCAAGACTATGGGCCTGATTTAGATCTCAGCAGATGGGTTACTCCGTCACATAGATTAACCCATCTGCAGAGATCTAAATCAGGCTCTATATTCTTAAATGTGACATTTGCCAGCAGATAAAAGCTTCCACCACAGAAAGCTCGCTTGATCGCAAACAAGCATCTAGCTTGTGTCTATCTAGACCACTGTAGACCCTTACATCTCAGATGGGTCTAACAATTACATCATGTTGGCAGTGGAATTCTGCTCTCAATTTCTATGGGTATGGCCACAGCAATTGGCTGATGCTTGAACTGTTATAAAGGACTTGCAATTCTTTATCAGCACATATGCAGTAGCCGCATTTCATTTGGATCAGGGTCTAGCGTTTGCCTGTAGGGCTTATAGAGATACCATGGGAATATTGGATGCGACTATGCATTATTACTCACCATACCATCCCGAGGGAAATGCGGTAGTGGAGAGGAAATACCGTGACTTAAAGAATTTTTTAACAGCTAGAGTATTAGGCTCAGGTTGCAGTTGGGTTCACCACCTGTATGGGGTATAGAGAGCCTTAAACAATCTGCCCGAAGGTCCTAGGGTGGTCAGACTCCCTATGCAGTCCTGTTTGGGGTTAAAATGTGGGTTTCAGACCTTGACAGTCCCAGTACAGTGGCGGCGGTGGCGCCTTTTGATATCAATGAACATTTGGATATTTTGCAGGACCCTGAGTGACTTCAGAGGCTCTCAGAGCAACGTCCAACAGAAATGCTCCACCATTGGTGAAGTGAAGGAAGCACCAGCAACTCTTGGTTGTATTCCAAATATCTGCGATCTAGTCTGGGAGAAAATATTTGACAAGAAGGAGTTCGAACCATCTCACAGAGTGCCTGTGTTTTTCATGACTGTTGAAGGAACTAGAATTTTTACCGCCTCTTGCCGGTGGCACACACAAGAATTTTGTGTCTATTTATCTCATCAAACCACATAATTTGCCCAGTTCTACATAGTAGCCCTTCAGGGCTCCTGGGTAGTTACCTTCCTCCTCTCACTACCTTACAGGAAATCCCATTACAAGCTTTAACCAACAATGAAGTTTCTTCTCCCCGGCTGGGGAATGCTAACACTGAAATGTCACTACTTTCAGTTACATCTACACATTCCATACAATCGTCATGTATGACGACACAGAGTTAAACTCTGCAAGCAGACAATGATGGTGTTTACAACATCCCACCATTAGAGTCATCCGCCAGTTATGCACAGCTGCATGAGCCTCACACATTTATACAAACAGTCTCCAGCTATGTTGTTGACATTGATGACTTCAGATTCGTCAGACCCATCTCCACAGAGGGGACTAGGTTAACTTTTTGTTTGGCTCATAAATACATACTTTATCCCACCATGGATATACATTTGGATTTCAAGTTTGTTATTTTTTCTCTTCCTTTGGATTGGTTTTGTGACCATCCTTTTCTTGCTTCTGAATGGACACTGTCTCCCAGACCACTCTGCTGTTGAACTGGTAAACAAGGTTTTGAAACCTCATTCTTCATCACACAAAGTGAGAAGAGACCTTTCCCCCGTAAACATTTCAGCAGTTCCAGTTCCTGATGGAATTCTTTGGGACAAGGTACCTTATGATATATTGGGACAAACAGAGACTTTACAAATCCACTATGTTTTCCGTATTTCCTTACATGATTTTATCCCTCCTGGCACTATCTCTGATGATTGGGACATTCACACAGTACATGAAATGACTGCTGATTTAGAGCATTAGACTTTATTTAATAGTGAAGAAATGTATGATGGTATATCTAACTATGATTACTTACATAAAAAAGGTGCTCCCCTTGTTTTTCTGTTCACAATCCAGTAGAACTGGAGTCCTATTATTATAAATGTACCCCTTCTCTGGCAAAGAAAAATATGCTCACTGGCACCAAATTGATTTATTCTGCATCTTTCATTTCCCAATTGTCAACGCAAAGGTATGACTTTTGGAGAGACAATATCAATTTGATATCTATATGGTGAACTAAAGCTTGGATGATTCAGGGGAACAAGGCACAAGGCTTTATTTAAAGCATACCTTATACCACAACAAATGGTTTTCCTGAATAAAACTTTGCAGCAGACATCCTGTCTCTGCCTGGCCAAGATAAAGGATGTGAATACACCAAAAAGTCAGACTTTTGCATGTTTTGAGAACTGGCAGCAATTCACAAATTACACAGAGGACATGTTTGACAGCATGCTTAGAAATGGGACATATCATTATTCACGTTCCAGTCCGGAGGGATGGTTAGTGTGGGCGTTAGATACTAACAGATGTCAGGCACAATAACACAAAAGGGTTCAGCATAAGTAGGCCAGACCCTGTCACATGCAGACACAACACTCAAGAGTGGTAACAACCTGTAGCATTAGAAAGTTGTGCCTGGAGTGGCTAAAACATTAAACTTTGGCTGAGATGAAACAACACTTGTCTCTTCTTTCTGATGACATTGGTTTACAGGATTTTTTGTTAGGTCGTCGAAAGCCACATCGAAAGTGGTTTCTGTATGCATAATACAATGAAGTGTGGACAGTTTCACAGCAGGAAGCTGCTGAGAGAATACATGAAATTGATAGAGCAAATTTAGAGACAGCTCTAGCAGTGGTTGACAATGGTATGTCTATATTATCCAAGTGGATATATACTCTGGTTAACATTGTATTATCTGTTATTGACATTATACAGAGTGACATGTCCTTTTTGCAACATGGGCAATCACAGCTTAGGTCTATCATGTTAGTAATCTGGACTCTACAGACTTTACGCACGGGTCACATTCCATGTAAGCACTTAAATGCCACTAGTTCGTTTTTGCCATACATCAAAAGAACAGACCACTATGGCCAGAAAGGATGCAACATATAGAAAAGTTAGAAAACTTACCATTTACTGTTGCAGAGTTACCAACAGCAGTTTGGATAATACACAGGTTTATTTCCCTGCCAATCTCAACTTTTCACTTTAAATACTGCTTGCAACACCATCAAGTAGGCAGATATGAAGCACTAGGAGAGGGGTTTGTACATGTGACATGGATCCTACCTTTCACTTGAATCACTGACTAAATATCGAAGGTCACAATATCGACCTACAAAAATATTGCAGCAAAAATATCTAAGACAAGAATATTGACATCCTATCTACATTAAGGTAAGTACAAAAATATCGAGAAAAAAATATCGATGTCAAAAATATCGTTGTTAAAAAAATCGTTTTTAATTTAAGTTGAAAAAATATTGTAAAATAAAGTAAATAATACATATAATTAAAAGAAACATAGTTAAAAATATTTAAAAATGCTTAAAAATTATAAGTAATATATATCATTTGAAAATAAATTAAACATATACATATACTATATAATATATATACTTACTTATTAATATGTTTTAATATTTATTTTAATAACTTATAAATTGTTTAATTTATATTTTATAAATTATAAATATATCTATACACATAAAACAATAATATAAATAAAAATTAAATAAATACATGTAACAAATTTAAAAAAATTAAAAATATTTTACATCTTTTAAAAAATAATTATACAGTACATTAGCTAAAAAAATACAAAATATTAGATAGCGGAGAAAATAAAATTACTATTCCCACTCCAGTGAGTGCAACAGTAGGGAAAGTGTTGGATAGCGGAGGGGTAAAATTACTATTCCCACTCCAGTGAGTGCAACAGTAGGGAAAGTGTTGGATAGCGTAGGGGTAAAATTACTATTCCCACTCCAGTGAGTGCAACAGTAGGGAAAGTGTTGGATAGCGTATGGGTTAAAATTACTATTCCCACTCCAGTGAGTGCAACAGTAGGGAAAGTGTTGGATAGCGTAGGGGTAAAATTACTATTCACACTCCAGTGAGTGCAACAGTAGGGAAAGTGTTGGATAGCGTAGGGGTTAAAATTACTATTCCCACTCCAGTGAGTGCAACAGTAGGGAAAGTGTTGGATAGCGTAGGGTAAAAATTACTATTCCCACTCCAGTGAGTACAACAGTAGGGAAAGTATTGGATAGCGTAGGGGTAAAAATTACTATTCCCACTCCAGTGAGTGCAACAGTAGGGAAAGTGTTGGATAGCGGGGGGTAAAAATTACTATTCCCACTCCAGTGAGTGCAACAGTAGGGAAAGTGTTGGATAGCTTAGGAGTAAAAATTACTATTCCCACTCCAGTGAGTGCAACAGTAGGGAAAATGTAGGATCACGTAGGGGTTAAATTAACATACTTATAAATAAATTTTCTTTTAAATAAATAACATATTATTAATTATTTAACAAAATAATTATTAATAAATACCTATTAAATTAAATTAATATTTACTTAAATAAGATTAAGGGGCCCATTACGATACCCGGCGTAAATAAATCCGCCAGGCATGGAAGCGGCAAAAATCCGCCCGCACACACCGCCTGAACACCGACCACGCCATTACGATTACACAAACCGAAAACCGCCATCGGCGGAAAAGCACACAAAATACCGCCCGCCAACGTCCGAGTCGGAGTCAAACCACCCGCCACGGACGGAAACACGCACGACAACACAAAACCGCCCGCCCTCACGGCCGACACACCGCACGTGAAATTACGATCGCACCGACATGAGCGCGGAAAACCACAAATATACCGCCCGCCAGCGCAAACAACGCCGATGAGAATCGACATGGCAGAAGCCATGGCGCCAACGTACCTGCACAGAAACCATCCGCACACAAAACCAATAGCACACAACATGGCCAACAAGTCCACACAGCAAGGCACGCACAAATACACAAGCACAGTACACATCCCGAAAACACCCCCCGGACAAACAAAAATACAAAGGCCAGAACCCCAGACACAACACACCTGAAAACAACAGACCATGAGGACACACCCACATAGATGAGTACAAAAGCAGCACTCCCACAGACCACAACCCCTTGCTACATTGCAAACCAGAGAGGAGAGGAGAGGACACAGTGACACAGCAAGGACAGCAGTACACCACAGAAACGCACACATCACAACCACCACCACCACCACCACCACCACCAAACACCACCACCACCACCACCAAACACCGGCACCACAAACCCCCTGCACATTACACAACACACACCGCACCAGCACCACAAACACCATGGCACCACAAAGAATGCCCAAGTTCACGCCCATGGAGCTGACGGTCATGGTCGACGAGATCATCAAGGTGTACCCACAAATCTATGGGAACATGGTCCAGCACACACCACTAGCCACCAGAAACAGAATGTGGAACCGGATCGTAGACCAGGTCAATGCAGTCGGGACCCTGCCCAGGAACAGAGTAGAAATTAACAAACGTTGGAATGACGTAAAGAGCCTGGTCAAGAAGAAGGAGGGCAAAAACAGAGAGCTGGCTGCCGTCACTGGCGGAGGGAATCCCGCGCTCTTTAAGACCTTCAAAGCGTGGGAGGAGAAGGTGCGAGTCGTAATACATCCGGAGATCCTCGCCGGATTAGCAGGGGGAGTGGAGGCTGGTAAGTACAAACTAATGTATACCAGCACACCGCTATGTACTCACATGCGCAACTACCATGCCACAGCTCCCAGGGACAAACACCCCCATGTCCAGCACACAATACACAACACATCACACACACATGCAACAGACACCACCACACAGCCCAAACCGAACAACTGTAAGATGCGTGGGGACATGTGTACACTCAGCCAGCCACGTAACCACCAACAGGTCCCCAAATATGCCAGAAGCGCCACAACGAGCACCCACCACACCCATGTGTCCGCCACAGCTGCACTAACCGACAAGTAACAGGTAAGTGGCAGGAACACAAAGTGCAGTGGGTGGGAGGGTGGACAGCCCAAGTACAACACACACCAGGCCCCAGTCCCACAGCACAGCAAGGAGGAGCATCCCCCACACCCCACAGCCACGTGTCAGCCACCGCAGTGCACAACGACAGCCGAAAGGCAGACATCACGGTCCACAGCAATCGGTGTCAGTGGGTGTCCAGCCACCCCCACGACCCACAACACCCCCCACCCCCACAGACCTGCAACATGGAGCACCCCCGCTTAGAGCCATGTGGCATCCAGTACAGTGTACGCACGAACAACTTGCAGGTGGGAAACTGGACAGGGCTGGATTACTGGAGGCATGAGGACCATAACACGACCAACACATGGGACATGTCACGTAGCAGACGAACACGCAGCACCGCCCACCGTCACGAACAAGTGAACAATGTGCACACGGACATGAACAACAGACTCACACCCCACATGACCCATCACAGACATAGCAACACCCAAGGAGCCACGTCTGCATGCACAAGCCACACTGAATATAGTCCCACACGGCAGCCACTGTGCAACTCATCACACACAACCGAAACACCATTGAAGTCCTGTCCATGTAGCCCCTACTGCCTGTCAACCACACACCCCACAACTACGCCTATGTAAGACAAACAACACTAGACGCAACAGAGCGGAACAACATAAATGCACACGAACACCACTGAACCCATCAAACTCACAGACACACCATGCACATACAACATACCATCCATCCCATCCGTCAGCCCCAGTCTCATGAAAGGCATGTCATCCGCACAGCTGCCACACATACAGCAGTCACGCTAAGATACATGCCCATGACCAACCATGTGCCAGAAGTCAATTAAGCGCACGACACACTGTGAGCAACAACACACAACATGGGCCACCCCCCCGAGCACTGCAGTGATGCACATGGCACAGGGCAGCACGCACACCAAGGAGATGGGACAACTGCAATACGTTGGCTGGCACACAACTATCACTCACTCATAACGATGCGTCCAATGCCATGTCCAGTAATCACAACAGACAGCAAATATGCAGGCCATGTCAAGCATGCACACACCTCAAACCATGCACTGTCATGCTGCCACAACACATGTCACGTTCGGCACCCATGGCTCACAGCATGTACCCCAAAAGCATATTCCCTCCCAAATGCGAATCTGGGGCATGGCCCCCATGTTGCCATATGCGTTCCTAAGCGTTCCATTTGAACCCCAAAAGCATATCCCCTCCCAAATGCGAATCTGGGGCATGGCCCCCATGTTGCCATATGCGTTCCTAAGCGTTCCATTTGAACCCCAAAAGCATATTCCCTCCCAAATGCGAATCTGGGGCATGGCCCCCATGTTGCCATATGCGTTCCTAAGCGTTCCATTTGAACCCCAAAAGCATATTCCCTCCCAAATGCGAATCTGGGGCATGGCCCCCATGTTGCCATATGCGTTCCTAAGCGTTCCATTTGAACCCCAAAAGCATATTCCCTCCCAAATGCGAATCTGGGGCATGGCCCCCATGTTGCCATATGCGTTCCTAAGCGTTCCATTTGAACCCCAAAAGCATATTCCCTCCCAAATGCGAATCTGGGGCATGGCCCCCATGTTGCCATATGCGTTCCTAAGCGTCCCATCTGAACACCAAAAGCAAAGTACAAACCAGACCCAGGATGGGCCAGGAGCCCGCATACACCAGAGTCACAATAAGTAGGGGCACAGCAACACACCCATCGGCATGGCCAATCCGTCCCATGCCACATGTGCACAGCACACAGTCCCATTGCCAAGCACACACAACTACAGATGCTACAGCCACACACACGCCTCCGGGAAACCCATGTACGAGATTGCACAAACTGTCAATGTCAGATGACAAATACATACTTCGCCAGGTGCAACACAATAACAAATCTCATTCTCTCCACAGGTGACGAACTGCTGGATGCTGGGGATGGAGCCAGCAGCCAGCACAGCCAGCCTACAAGCCCCCAACGAGGACACACGGATCTGGAGGATCTGTCCTCCTCTTCGGACACGGACCACCAAGCAGGCCCATCTGGTGTGGCAGGGCCCAGCCGCTCCCCAGGACCCCTCCTACCCACCAAACCATCATCCAGGGCTGCTGAACATTCCCAGCCCCCTGCTGCCACTGTCGTTGCGGCCACACCCACGGTCATTGTGGCCACTACCACTGCCGCAACCGCCACCATCGCCGCACCGACCACCACCGCCGCCACCACCGCCACGTCTTCGCTGGCACCAGCCCCAGCGCAGGTGGTGGCCCGGCCGACTGGATCCACCCTGGGAGCCACAGCGAGGACCGTGGTGAGCAATGTGGCTAGTGGGCAGGCCGGTGGCAGCAGGACTGGTAGGAGGAGCAGGGTCAGGGAAACGCCAGCCTCCCTGGGAGCCATGCCCTGCCTCAAATGGCCAGAGTCCTTGGGGCCTATGAAGAGGCCCAAGGACAATGGGTCCGGTCTGCTTCAGACACGCGTGAGGTGCTGGGGGTGCTGAGGTCCATGGACACCCGTATGGGCCAAATCGTGGACCTCATGGGACAGCTGGTGGTGGCGGTGAGGTCACAGCCAGGGACAGCAGCTCCCCTCCGCCAACACCTGCCGGGGCGCAGGGTGGAGCAGCAGTGTCCAGTTCCCCTGCGTCCACAGCCAGTGAGCACACCTCAACCACCAGCATGTCGCAAGCAGGCACCCCCTCGCAAACGTGGAAGGGGCCGTCCGAAGTGGAAACAGATCTCCCGGGAGGACTTCGCACGCTCCAAACGCAAGTGAGGCAGCCAGCCAGCCTTCCGCCAGCCTTCCTTGACCAGCCACTGCATTGACTTGGACTACGATCCCACTCCACACAGCCATCTGGATGGCATGTGTGTGTTGGACTATGGACATAGAACCAGTGGGTACACCCTGATCATCACGCAGCCATGACCGACAGCTCATTGTCACTGCACGCACCACTTTTGTCATCACCTTACACACAATCACATGTCACAGTTTGTAATAAATGCACCTTTTTCACTAACTGCTGTTTGTGCCCTGTGTTTTATTTGTACGGAATACAACGGCCACCTTGGGCGGAAAGGCACCTGATGCGTGGCATGGCAATTGAATCCGGAGGGCCTGTAGGGACCTAGGGGTGGGAGACAGAACAGGAGCACATTCAATGAGTGTGTCACACACCCATCACACAGTACATGTCAACAACTACAAGCAATGTACACACATCGCACAGAGCAATAGGGCACCATGCCACAGCCACCAATAGTGGCATACTACCCTGGCCATGGAGCGTTGACACACAGCACGCAGTGAACAAACGGCCACCCTGACACAGCACACACACACCTGCACAGATACAGCCACATCAGCCGTCGTACATGGACACTCACCGTCAAGTGAAGTAGCGGGCGATGAGCTGCTGCCGCACATTACCAGCTTCCTCCTCTCCGCTGTCCTCCTCACTCGAGCTGTCCTGGTCTGCGGGCTGGGGCCCTGGTTGATCTCCGTCATCCACGATGAGGGGGATCTGCTTCCGAATGGCCAGATTGTGCAGCATGCAGCACGCCACCACTATCTGGCACACCTTCTGTGGGGAGTACGCCAGCGCACCCCCGGTGCGGTCCAGGCACCTGAACCTGGACTTGAGGAGGCCAAAGGTACGCTCGACCACACGTCTGGTCCTCCCATGTGCCTCATTGTAGCGATCGTCTGCTGGGGTGCGAGGATTCCTCAATGGACTGAGCAGCCATGCCCCATTCGGGTACGCAGAGTCACCTGGGTGTGAGGGACAAAGAGAACCGTTGCTAATCCAACTGGACAGGGGACAGCATCGCACAGCCAGCACGCTACACCACTCCACATACTCACCGACAATACAGGCACGATCCTGTTGCATATTGGACATCAGTCGTGGCAAGATGCTGTTGCGCATTATGTGTGCGTCATGGGCCGAGCCTGGGAACTTTGCACACACGTGGGTGATCACCATGTCCGCAAGGCACACCACTTGCACATTCAGGGAGTGCGTGTGCTTCCTGTTGCGGTACAGGTGCTCAGTGGCCTGTGGTGGAACAAGGCCGACATGCGTGCAGTCAATGGCTCCAACGACGTGTGGGATTCTGCCAAGGGCATAGAATGCACCCTTCACTGCCGCCAATTCACGAGCCCTGGGGTAGCGGATGTACCTGTTTCGGTACAGCATCATGGCTGCCAGTACATCCCTCAGCACCTTGCTGAACATGGGCTGGGACATCCCTCCTCCAATGCCCACTGTGTGCTGGAATGACCCAGTGGCGAAGAAATGCATGGCGGCCATCACCTTAGCCGTGGGGGTGACAGCAGTCGGATACACCCTGCGGGGACGGAGATGGGGTTCTAACATGGCACACAGTCGATGCAGGGTTGGCCTGTCCAGCCGAAACTTCCTAATAACCTCTGTATCGTCCATGTCCGCCAGCAATTGGTATGGGCGGTCAATGTTCGGTCTCCGCCTAGGGACAATGGCAGAGGACACATGTCAAAGCAACACGACACATAGCAATTTCGCATACACATCACTGACATGACTGAGCAAGCACATGAGCCACAGCCCAGCTGTCAAGCTGGGACGGCACGGCCACAATACACTTACACAGGTCTCCCAACAATGGCAATGGCTAGTGATACAAACCACTGCCATGTGCATGCACATGGGGATCTAGGCCCCAATGACTTGCGGGGCGTGCTGATGGGGACTGACTGCATATCCGTCAAGCGGCAACGCCACGGCAACATGAATGTCTGCTGAGCATGGAACTGCTTCCGCGGCTGGATGAGTATGGCACACGACGACGACGATGTGGGCACAGGCTGAGCGGCCAAAACAAGTGGGACCTGTGGCACGAGGGGATATGAGACAGTAGTAGGTGTCAGCACTGCACCCTATGTACAGCACTGTACGGATCACACCTCCCGAAACATTGACAGGTGTCCACATTGACAGCCCCATGCCAAGACGGCTGTGTGCTTGCAGTCACACGTCACAGGTGAGAGGTTACATTGCACGTGCCAGGTGGCAGACGTACATAGTGGGAGCTGGCATGTGTGTGCATGTGTCTCCTGTTCAGGATCCACCAGATGGGCGCTGACTCTGTACTGACCATTGGACACAGCATGTTCCGTGGAAGGCTTGTGTGTGTGGGATGGTGGCACTGGATGTGCCTCCGTTGGGTGGGGGCCATGCACAGGGCGGGTACGTCGATGATTGCGCATTGTTGGTCACGGTGGGTGCACCAACTGAAGATGTGTTGCCCTGTGTTCAATTCCTATGTCCGCATGATGATGGACTGTAGATGTGGGCAGACTACACATTGGTCGATGTGCTGTCTATATGCATGTGCCTTCACACCAGGTACAGCTGCCCCTGCACATGTGACCCCTGCTGGACTCGCTGCTGGGTCTGTGGAGCTGATGCACCTTCTGCGCGTGGGGCGGACAGCTCTCCTCACTTCCTCATTGCGCATGTCATGCCTTTGCCGCAGGTGACATGGATCATGGAGGGCCCACATGTACGCGTGGGTAGGCTACACATGATTGTACACTGGTCGCCACCCCCAGTCAGTGTTTCGAATGGGAAGGTTGTCGTGCTGGTGGTATGTTCGATGTGGCGGATGGGCGGGCCTAGGTGCGGGCTTACATTCCGGACATGGGGGGTAGTTGGATTGGCGACTAGTTGCAGTACACACGGGACACGTCTCTTCCTTTCCACATCTGGGTCATCCCTTGTACTTACTGACAGTGATACAGTCATCTTCGCCCCAGCCCTCATGTCCTCCCCTCGCTCCCCCAATATGCATGCTCACCTGCGAGGCTAGCGCCTGCACAGGCAGCCCCAAGCTCGCACCAGAGAGGGCAAGGAGTGTATGTGTGGGTCCAGTTGCACGAGTCGGCTGTCTCAGGGTATGATGTGTGGCGGGACGCCGTCCACCTGCGTGGTGCCCCAAATGGAGACCCGGCCTGCATGGACTATGCATCACAGTCTTCGCCTTCCGGATCCGCCACCTGCGACACCCAGTGGCTGTGGCTGCCCTTGCGGCCAGGCCGCGTCCGTCTGCGGCTGATGGCCCACACATTCACTCTTTGGCCTCTCTGGGGAGGGCTCGGGGGTGGTGGCGCACGCGCTTGCACTTAGTCGCAATGGCATGTGGCGTGGTTGGTATGATGGGCAATGGATGGGATGGTGCGAGCCACCTCCCGTGACGTCAGTGCTGCTCGTGCTGTGGTGCGTCCCCCTACACTTCCATTTGACTTGTGCCATGCTAGACGTTGAGGTTCTATTGCCTGCGTGATATGACCAGGAGGAGCGCGAGGAGACCTCTCACACACCATGCTCCACTGCCATCCCGTGCCCTGTATCGCCTGTGCGGATTGACTATGTTGGGGTTACACCTGGTCGACTGGGGCTGTGTGTGCCTTGTCAAGGGGCATGGCGGGCGCACAACAGGATCCAGCTTGTCCACAGAGGGTGGGCTGAGGTGCGCCTGGTACCGCTTTGTACGTGTGCCCGGCTGCTGTGCACACACGTGTTCACTCCCCCCGACAGGTGTCCTCTCACAATGCCCAGGGAAGCGGTGGTGTACTGTTCATGACCCCTCCCAACACGGCGTGCTCCAACTTGGCATGTGCGCATCTACCTGTCGCACCCACCCACCTGAGCACTGCGTCCATACGACTTCACACGACACATGTGTGTCTTCCACAGTAGTGCTACTCATTTGCGTTGACATCCAATACCAGTGGACTACATGGTCATGTCACGACTGCCTTGTACTTCACATACTCTCATCCTCTCTCATTCGTACTTGTGAAATGAGTCAGCGGAGACAGTTTTGGTTTCAAACATTATATTGAGTCTTCTGTCCTCTGTGATGCAGTATAGTGGACACTACTGGCAGCGGAATACATGTTGAGGATATACTGAGCATGATTGCAAATGGGATAGGGTGTGGGGTTACATGTGATTGGCTGTTGCATGTGGGATGTGGGCTTCAGAGTGACATCTGCTTGGCCAAGGCTGTGCTAATGTACATTTACGTATAGCTGCGGAGCTGCGGACTTTGACACAGACGGTATACATGTAGCCTACCAGACCGCTTGGCATCATGGGCACAGTCCATCTCAGTTCCATGTGACAGGTTTGCTGCGGTTGTTCCTCATGCACGCGTGCATGTGAGATGACATCAGGGCATGTGCTTGCGTGCATGCAGCGGCGTGCCACTTGTTGTTGCACTGTGGTGGTTACTGGACATGTCACAGTCACTGGGGTCGTGTTGTTGTTGTATGCACTTGACGTCCATGCAAAGGTCCTGGTATGGGATTCCCGGGGCGGGGGTGGGAGGGGTGCAGCACCCACAGACTCCAGGCGACCTATTCATGTCCACTGAGCGGTGTGTGTGTCCATGGGCGCTGGATCCATGTCGTGTCCTGGTTGTTCGTGCAGTTCCGTCCATGTGGGTGCGATACACAGAGCCCATGCCACTGCCTCCCACGATGCATGCGGTGTTCCTGGATGTGATGGGGAACAGTGTGCATGTCCCGGTCATATCCGATGTCATGGCGATGTCGTTGATGGTGTGGTTACAGTTGCCGGTCGTTTGGTATGGCTGTTGTGGTGGTGACTGGCCAGTCCGTGCGGAAGCTAAGCATGGGTGCGGGGTTGGACATCATAGGTCACTCGGGGAACCTGCGTTGTGGTCCGACGAATTTACAGGTTGTCAGGTATGCGATGCCGCCCAGCAGGGCTTCCATGTCATTGGTGGTGTACATGTTTGCCAGCCAATGTAGCGGATGGTGGCTGTCAAGGTGTTGTTCGTAAGTTGTCCCTTGGAGGACCATGATGGGGCATGCTGGGTGACATTCGATGTAGCTGTTCTCGATGATCCGTCGTGTGGAGGCACAGTGGTCCCATTTCAGTGCGGGTGCGATGTTGGCCACATACGCCATGCCCCCATAGGCAGAGCAGGCCCTGTCGTGTGCGTCCAGAGGGAGGAGTAGTGGTAGCAGGTCCGCCTTCAGACATGCCGGGTTGGAGAGGCATATCTCGACGGGATGCTGGTAGGGACACCTCCGACAGTAGAAGACGGGCATGACGCAGCTGAACAATGTGATGCGGTAAGTCAGTCGGTAACTTACGTTCAGCAGGGACAGGAGATCGCATCCCAATGTATGGAACAGGTTGGTTTTGTACAGCTTGAGCTGTTCGGCGTAGTTGGGTAGGTGTGTTGCGGTTGCCATTTCGCAGCGGTTCGTTGAGGTGGCGTGCTCCGGCTGTGTGTGCAGTCTGCAATGTGCACGCTCCGAGGTTGCTGTGAGCTCTGTGTAGTCGTAGGGAGACAGGACTTGTGTTCTGTTGGCTTGTTTGGAGGACACGGGCCCTCTTCCCACATGCTTCTCAGACAGTTCAAGGTCAGTGATGTGTGACTCCTTCCAATTAACTTGCATGTGGCCGACATGGGGGAGTGTTTTCTTCTTTCTTCCCCGTCCGTTGTGTGCTTCTGTGATATGCGCTATCTGCCCTGTGGTCGGTCTCCTCGGCATGCCTGTGTTGGTCTATTCTTGGACAATGGCTGTATTCACCGGCTTCTGTCGTAGGGCTGTGGTTTCGGAGTTGGAATGGAAGGTCATTCAGTGCTGTCTGCTCTCCCTTGTGTGGGCGGCAGGCTGCCTTTCCGCTCTGCGTTGGGCCTTGTGTGTGAATGTTATTCTTGGGCCACCTGTTGTCGGTCCCCGGGCTCTTTGGTGTTCCGTTTTATATGTCTTGTTCATATGTGCAGGGTGGTATGGGTGTTTCTGTGTGGTACTGGCGTTCCTCTTCCCGAAGGGGCCCTGCTTCTCCTAGTTGGTGTTGCCGCCGCTGTGTGCTACGCCATGTTTGTTACACTGGGGTGTGTCCTGCTGTTGCGTGTCTTCACTGAAATGTGTGCGTCGGTTGTGTGGCGTTGGGTGTTGTCCGTGAATTGGGCGTTGGGGACATGTCTGTGGCAGGCCTGTCACGTGTCATGTGCGTTCGGGGTGGGGCTGATGTGTGTGCTGCTTGGTTGTGTCCCTGTGTCTGTGTGCGACGCATGCATGGCGCTGCGGTTGGCCTCTGCGTTGTGCGCATGTGTGGCGGCGTCATCGGCGCTTTGGGGCCGTGACGGGGTGGTTGGTTCCTAGTCCCAGGTGGTGTGTACACATGTGTTCCGCGATGTTACGATTTGGCCTGTGTGTCATATGTGGATGCAATGGTGGATGTGTAGTGTACACGCGCTGGTGGGGGTTGTCCGCTTTTTCCGCCCTTGCACTGTGTGCGCTGTTTGCGTGCACTTGTTGTGTGTGTGCCTACCTGCGTCTCCGCGGTACGTTGCGTCCTTGGTGGTGCATCAGCAGAAGCATGGGGAGGGCCTGCAGTGCTGGATTCATGCTCGGGGAGCCGCTTCTTCGTTGTCCGTGCTCGGCATCCGTGTTACCGCTTCGGTTTGTCGTACGGTATCTCTTGGCCATGGGAGCCGTTTGTTTGCGGCATCGTAATTTATGCGCCGGGCGGGACGTGTTTCGTCAGACGGTGTGTGTCAGTTGTGCTGCGCCGCTACGTGAACGAGCGCACTTTGATGGCGGACGGTGTTGCTGGCTTGCCGGCGGTGTTTGGCCTACTTTTCGCATCGTAATTGGACGGGCGTGTGGACTGCTGCGTGCCGGCGGTAACTGGTGCTTTTTGCATCCGCCAGCACGGCGGTGGTGCTTCCGCCCGCCATCGTAATGTGCCCCTAAATTACTTCCCACCCTATTCCCCTATAAACACACATACAAAAATAACACAATTAATTTAATTATCAATTAATCAATTAATAAAAATTAATTACCAATTAATAATTAATTAACAATAAGTTAATTAACAATTACAATAAATAAAAAATTATAAAAATTAATTATGAATATAATTTTTAATTACCCAATTAATAAAAATTAATTACCAATTAATAATTAATTAGCAATAAATTAATAGTCAATAACAATAAATATACACATATTAACTAATTAACTAATTAATTATATTTAAACTACTTCCCACCCTATTCCCCTATAAACCCACAACCTGATACACATTAAAAATAACATAATTAATTTAATTACCAATTAATCAATGAATTAAAGTTAATTACCAATTAACAATTAATTTACAATTAATTAATTAACAATAAAAATAAATAAAAAGTAATAATACATTAAGTATAATTAATATAATTATAAATTAACCAATTAATATAAATTAATTACCAATTAATAATTACTTAACAATAAATTAACAATGAATAACAATAAATAAAATCATATTAATTAATTAATTATAATTAAATTACTTCCCACCCTATTCCCCTATAAACCCACAACTCGCTACACATTAAAAATGAACATAATTAATTTAATTACCAATTAATCAATGAATTAAAATTAACTACCAATTAATAATTAATTTACAATAAAATAATTAACAATAACAATAAATACAAATGTATAATACATTAATTATAATTGATATAATTATAAATTAACCAATTAATATAAATTAATGACCAATTAATAATTAATTAACAATAAATTAACAATGAATAACAAAAAATAAAAACATATTAATTAATTAATTATAATTAAATTACTTCCCACCCTATTCCCCTATAAACCCACAAACCGCTCTGATACTAAAACACAAAACATCCTTTAAAAAAAATTACTATTTTCTAAACATTTAATACATATATTTAAAAATAATGAAAAAACTTTAAAAAAAATGTTAAACATACATATAAAATACATAACAAAAAAAATCGATATTATTTACAACTATATTTTTGCTAACGATATTAATGACTTCGATATTACTTACTTCGATATTTAAAAAAATCGATATTACTTACCTTAAAGTCGATATTCTGGTCAACGATATTCTTGACTTCGATATTCTGTCCCTACGATATTAAAAACTCGATATTAGTGTAGGTCGATATTTAAAATTTTGACTGCCCACCCTTTCACTTATCATTGTACGAATGGTGCAACTGGGATTTTCTTAGCAGTACTAGCTGCGAGAATACTTTAGGCCATGCTCTGGTTTGCAGGGAGGTAACACTCTACGGCTCATGTAATGCATCCAAGGCAAACATGTCATGTTATCTGAAAGGTTCCACAACTGCTGCAATTCATTCAGCGTTCAGATTGCTTTCCAATGGGAGCTATTTGATGTTGAAGTGGAGAGGTGTGGTGCAGCGGCCAGGGCAGCTGACTTCGGAGCACAGGGTTCACGGTTTGATCCCCGGCTCCGGCGGCAGCTCAGCTCAGCACCATGTGACTCTGGGCAATAGCTCACTTAATTTCCACTCCGGCCCCCAGCGCCTTGAGACCCGTAAGGTTGAGTAGCTGCGCTATATAAAAATGGACTTACGTTGAATGATCAAGGTTGCATGCAAGATGAAGCCGGGAAAACCATATCTGGTAACGGTTTCTGTGGTCATGACTTGCTGTACACTAGTGCTTTTTCCACTTGCTCGTACAGTTAGGGATACAACATTTTCTTCTTTGATTTAAATTTCTAAAGTGAACTTTGATGCTTTAAGCAGACTGAGAGACTTAGGGGTCGATTCCGATTCGGGCCGGAAATCTCTCCGACCGAGCCGGACCCGGAGAAATTTCCGACCGAATCGGACCCGTGCAGTCCGACCGAACGAGTCCGATGCATTCGTATGCCACCGGACACGAGTCGGTCGGACTCCCATTGAACTCAATGGGAGCCGGTCGTACAACGCGTACGCGGGCTCCCATTGCCTCAATGGGTGCGAGGCGGACAAGGGCGCCCCTACAGCGAGTACGCCGCGAAGCGCTCGCGGCGTGCACGCACAGGTAGGGGGACCCATGGGTCCCCTGTGTGCGCCTCGCACGGGTACGCGTACAGGGGGTCCGACACGGACCCCCAAAGTACGGCTCCGACAGCGAGTTCGAGTCGGACGGCGCGAGTCGGTCGGAGCGGTCGAGGTGCGCATCGTACTTACCCGGCCGGAAAACGTCTCCATTGCGCGGTGCGAATCGGGTCCGAGCGAGTCGGTCGGAGCGGTACGATCCGGGTACGAGTCGGTCGGAGCGGTCGGGTCGCCCGGACGAGTCGGTCGGCGACTCGCATCGTACTCGCTCGGCCGGACCCGCGTACGATTCGGTCGGGAAAAAGGGCTCCGAATCGGATCCGGTAAAGCCGAATCCTATTCGGAGCCCTACCGGCCGAGATCGGAATCGACCCCTTATTGTTTTAGAAGGACCTGACCGTAACATCTGCACGGGAGATGTTTGATCTCAAAGTTTCACGATCCTCTTCTGAGATACAGTTGTTACTTCACACAGACTTCCCACATCATTTTGGGGAACTAGTGCATCACATTATTAATATCTCAAATACTCCACAGAAAGCACACTTTTTAAAAATAACTGGCTCTGGGGTGGTTAGTACCTTCCAGGCGGTCTTCAGAGTAATTCCATCTTTTATACACTCCATGCTTGGAAGCATTTTTGGAGGCTTACTGCTTGTCCTGTTCCTGGTTGTCAGGACACTGGTTTTATTTTATTTGCTCCACAATGGATATTTCAGCATGCGGCCAAAGGGGGATGGCACTATCGCATGTGCTACTGTGTTGTGAGTGAAGGATGCAGTATTTTTGCACACCCTTGCTTCACAAACTAAATGACAACTGTTTGTGTTTTTTCCCTTTTGGCCTGTCTGGCTACACTGTGTGCAGCCCGTATTCCATTGTCAGCTTTGCACTTTCGAGTGTGCCTTGGACATAGGCTTGGGAATGCAACCTGTCTTATCTACAGACATAGAACTGCTGGTCGGTTCCTTAAAAACTGACTTGCACAGATGTCCTGAGCGATTGCTGTTGCTACAAAATGCATATTATGGGCCTTCCTTGGATGCATCCTCTGCAGATGCAGTACTGGTCATCACACCTTCAGCGGCTGTTGGGTGGATTTGAACATATTTGTTTATAGTAACTGGTAAGAGGGGTGCCAATCGAAATATTGTGCTCGGTATCTGGGAACCATTAGTGGTAATTGGGTAACCCTGTGTCCCTCAGAACCTGGGTATTACTAATACAGTCTACAGTTGGTTCTTTTGGGTAAAACCAATTGCTTAGTATTCGATAATAAATAAGATGCGGGGAGAAAAAAGGGAAGAATTATTTGCTGGTATACAGTCTAACATCAATTTTTTAGACATCCAATGAAACACACCAAAGAAAACTATTCCTTAGTTAAATGTAATTTTTACTTTTTAAGTATATGGCTGTCACATATATAACTTCATTAACCAGTGAAATAGAGTGACAAGGTGATGTTGTGAGTGAAATATATAAAACATATAAATAACACACATATATACAACGTATGAGTCAATAACGGCCTGTCCTATCAAAATGTAATACATGTTTTCACAATAACCCAAAAAGATTCTTCTTTCTGGCTTTCTTTCTGGGTTTGTTTCCCAATCTCTAAATAGCTCCAAATCTTTTGTTCCTAGATTCCAAACGGTTGTTGGATTCTTTTGGAGGCCTCCTTTAAATTAATTCAAACGCTCGTTCCAAGTTTGCCTTCCTTGAAATAGCACAAAAGAGGTAGGTTGCACGCTACAAATGTTGCATGTGATCTTTAAGCTAGCTTTCGCATTGAAGGACTCTAAGGGGCCGATTCCGAATCGGGCCGGAAATCTCTCCGACCGAGCCGGACCCGGAGAGATTTCCGACCGAATCGGACCCGTGCAGCTCGACCGAACGAGTATGATGCGTCCGTATGCCATCGTACACGAGTCGGTCGGACTCCCATTGAAGTCAATGGGAGCCGGTCGTACAGCGCGTACGCAGCCTACCATTGCCTCAATGGGTGCGAGGCGAACAAGGGCGCCCCCTACAGCGGGTACACGGTGAAGCGACTCGCACCGTACACGCACAGGTAGGGGGGACCCATGGGTCCCCCCTGTGTGTGACTCGCGCGGCTACGCGTACAGGGGGGTCCGACACGGACCCCCGAAGTACGGCTCCGACTGCTCTTTCGAGCCGGACGGCGCGTGTCGGTCGGACTGCTCGCGGCGCGCATCGTACTTACCCGGCCGGGGAACGTCTCCATTGCGCGGTGCGAGTCGTGTCCGAGCGAGTCGGTTGGTGCGGTTCGACCCGGGAACGAGTCGGTCGGAGCGGTTGGGATGCCCGAACGAGTCGGTCGGCGATTTCGCATCATACTCGCTCGTCCGGACGCGCATACGAATCGGTCGGGAAATAGGGCTCCGAATCAGATCCGGTTAAGCCGAATCCGATTCGGAGCCCTACCGGCCGAGATCGGAATTGGCCCCTATGTAATGATTTACTCTTCATACCTTTGATTCCAGATTCCAACCGCATGGTGGATTCCATAACTTAAATCCTAATATTCATGCTCTCCACTCTACCTGAGTGAAGGTAGGCCATGTGCTCTAGAAGCTGCATGTTTTCCTTATGCGCTTAATTCCACAAGCCTCTAAATATTCTCATGCATTATCCTTGTTCTAGATTCCAAATGGATGATGGGTTCTGTATATATATGTGTCATTATTGATGACATCATTATTGATGATTGACGCTACCCTTGTCTTTTACTACTACAAGCCTTGTTCTGTGATGTCCTGGTGAGTCGAAATTCTCTACGGCCACCATATATAATACTTCCCTTTTTGAAACACACCAGACTCATGTTGAAACACTTTTGCCCCATATAGGCTATCCAATCCTGTGTTTTCAGTCCTGAGGAAGACCCGCTGTGATGCTTGTTGACTTGCACATAACTCAGGAGTCGAAACGTTGATGCTTTTTATCAAGCCGATGTCCTTCCGTTCCCTCACCCCATAGCCAGAAAGAAGAATCTTTTTGGGTTATTGTAAAAACGTATTACATTTTGATAGGACAGGCCATTATTGGCTCATACGTTGCATATATGTGAGTTATTTATATGTTCTGTATATTTCACTCACAACATCACCTTGTCACTCTATTTCACTTGACTCACGAAAGTCGCTCTACTTATGTCCTTTGTTAATGAAGTTGTATATGTGACAGCCACATACTGAAAAAGTAAAAATTACATTTAACTAAGGAATAGTTTTCTTTGGTGTGTTTCGTTGGATGACTAAAAAATTGATATGTTAGACTGTATACCAGCAGATAATTCTCCCCCTTTTTTTCCCTGCACCTTATTTATTATTGAATGCTAAGCAATTGGTTTAACCCAACGGTAGCTGGGAACAGCAATGTTTTGTCTACTTCTCAGAACATATAAATCAATCTGGCAGTTTCGAGGAATGCAGTTTTTATAATTCGATCATGTTTTTACTCTCTAAATTACTTTTGAAGTAGTTTTTTTTCACCTTTTTCTATTGATTGTTAATGCAATTTGGCTTTCTCTATGCTTTTGTTATTAAACAGCGCAATACCTTTAAGATTTTAGGGTTTAATCCATGAATAAATCTATATTTTTAGCAAAGTATTTAGGAAGCTTTTTAGTCACCTTACGTCCAAGGAGTGGGTGTTATGTGGGCACATTAGGCCTGGGCAACAACACCACCATTTTAGATGCCTATGTTTAGAGTTGACATCTTTTCTTGAACGTGGACACTTGACACACATTTGCTTGCGTGCCTATATGGAATAATATTCTCTGAAATTACTTTGCTTCCATTTACAGTTCTTTGTAGGCATATTATCAGAGTCTTTAACATTCTGTATGAGGGCTAAGTTTACTGCACAAAATGTTATTGTTTGTAATTGTCTGCTTGGCAACAGCTCTGCAAAGATAGAAGCTATAATGGCAGCCTGGCTGGGGCTTCAGCATGGTAAAATGGATGATGCTTATTATATAAATTACTTTACTACCTTGCTTAGGGAGAGGAGCATTTTTCTGACACTGTTGAGGTCTAACCATGGCAGAATTCCAGCCCAACTGAACCGTGTCTGTCTCCTGAGAAGGATGGTGCCCAGCTCTACACCAAGACGAGCTCCCAGATGAAACATACCCAGAGGGCAATTGGGGAGTTAGATCACCCTCAGGGATTCTGGCAGATTCACCCAACCTAGGCACACTAGGATAGGGAGCACTAGGTAGGATCATAACTATAACTATACTCAGATGCACGCATATAATATATGTAACAGCACAATGGTTGAACTGTTCGTTTTCTTTACCATTCTTGTGATGCTAATTACTCTGTTTTGTTTCCTTCTATTGAAAATTGCTGTGCACATATTTTAATCAAGCTTATTGCTACAATATATATTTGAAATCCCAATGTGACTATTACCAAAGGAAAGGACTTTCCATGATTTCCTTGGGGAGTCAGGGTTGTCATGTTCTGAGGTTGCAAAACCAAAGGGGATGATGGACGGAGTGTTGAACATTGCAAGCACCCACCCCCAGTCAACTGATCTGGGTTTAATCCAACTTCATTCTTTAGCTCACTCCGCCACCCCAGTTCAGACATGGCCATATGCAAATCAGTCTGACCCTGTGCCTCATGGGAACAGTCCAGCCCGAACTGCCAAGCCATGTCTTCCCTGGACCGGAAACAAGCATCCTGGGACCGGTTTCGGGCTCACAGCCCTCATCAGCCAGGCTATCTTGAATCCAGTGGCAAAGTGAGCAAGGGACCCACGTCTGGGCATACCCTGCCAACTTAAGGCGAACAATGCAAAACCAAAGGGGATGATGGACGGAGTGTTGAACATTGCAAGCACTCACCCCCAGTCAACTGATCTGGGTTTAATCCATCATCATTCTTTAGCTCACTCCGCCACCCCAGTTCAGACATGGCCATATGCAAATCAGTCTGACCCTGTGCCTCATGGGAACAGTCCAGCCTGAACTGCCAAGCCATGTCTTCCCTGGACCGGAAACAAGCATCCTGGGACCGGTTTCAGGCTCACTGCCCTCATCAGCCAGGCTATCTTGAATCCAGTGGCAAAGTGAGCAAGGGACCCACGTCTGGGCATACCCTGCCAACTTAGGGTGAACAATGCAAAACCAAAGGGGATGATGGACGGAGTGTTGAACATTGCAAGCACTCACCGCCAGTCAACTGATCTGGGTTTAATCCATCATCATTCTTTAGCTCACTCCGCCACCCCAGTTCAGACATGGCCATATGGAAATCAGTCTGACCCTGTGCCTCATGGGAACAGTCCAGCCCAAACTGCCAAGCCATGTCTTCCCTGGTCCGGAAACAAGCATCCTGGGACCGGTTTCGGCTCACAGCCCTCATCAGCCAGGCTATCTTGAATCCAGTGGCAAAGTGAGCAAGGGACCCACGTCTGGGCATACCCTGCCAACTTAGGGCGAACACTGCAAAACCAAAGGGGATGATGGACGGAGTGTTGAACATTGCAAGCACTCACCCCCAGTCAACTGATCTTGGTTTAATCCATCATCATTCTTTAGCTCACTCCGCCACCCCAGTTCAGACATGGCCATATGCAAATCAGTCTGACCCTGTGCCTCATGGGAACAGTCCAGCCCGAACTGCCAAGCCATGTCTTCCCTGGACCGGAAACAAGCATCCTGGGACCGGTTTCGGGCTCACAGCCCTCATCAGCCAGGATATCTTGAATCCAGTGGCAAAGTGAGCAAGGGACCCATGTCTGGGCATACCCTGCCAACTTAGGGCGAACAATGCAAAACCAAAGGGGATGATGGACGGAGTGTTGAACATTGCAAGCACTCACCCCCAGTCAACTGATCTGGGTTTAATCCATCATCATTCTTTAGCTCACTCCGCCACCCCAGTTCAGACATGGCCATATGCAAATCAGTCTGACCCTGTGCCTCATGGGAACAGTCCAGCCCGAACTGCCAAGCCATGTCTTCCCTGGACCGGAAACAAGCATCCTGGGACCGGTTTTGGGCTCACAGCCCTCATCAGCCAGGCTATCTTGAATCCAGTGGCAAAACCGGTCCCAGGATGCTTGATTCCGGTCCAGGGAAGACATGGTTTGGCAGGTAGGTCCGAACTGTTCCCATGAGCCACAGGGTCAAGACTGATTTCCATATAGCTGTGTCTGAACTGGGGTGGCAAAGTGAGCTAAAGAATGATGATGGATTCAACCCAGATCTGTGACTGGGGGTGAGTGTTTGAAAAGTTTCAGCACTCCGGCCATCATCTCCTTGTGTTTGCTTTGTTCGCCCTAAGTTGGCAGGGTATGCCCAGACGTGGGTCCCTTGCTCACTTTGCCACTGGATTCAAGCTAGCCTGGCTGATGGGGGCTGCTAGTCCGAAACCGGTCCCAGGATGCTTTATTCCGGTCCAGGGAAGACATGGTTTGGCAGTTCGGTCTGGACTGTTCCCATGAGGCACAGAGGTCAAGACTGATTTGCATATAGCTGTGTCTGAACTGGGGTGGCAAAGTGAGCTAAAGAATGATGATGGATTCAACCCAGATCTGTGACTGGGGGTGAGTGCTTGGAAAAGTTTCAGCACTCCGTCCATCATCTCCTTGTGTTTGCTTTGTTCGCCCTAAGTTGGCAGGGTATGCCCAGACGTGGGTCCCTTGCTCACTTTGCCACTGGATTCAAGCTAGCCTGGCTGATGAGGGCTGTTAGCCCGAAACCGGTCCCAGGATGCTTGATTCCGGTCCAGGGAAGACATGGTTTGGCAGTTCGGTCCAGACTGTTCCCATAAGGCACAGGGTCAAGACTGATTTGCATATAGCTGTGTCTGAACTGGGGTGGCAAAGTGAGCTAAAGAATGATGATGGATCCAACCCAGATCTGTGACTGGGGGTGAGTGTTTGAAAAGTTTCAGCACTCCGTCCATCATCTCCTTGTGTTTGCTATGTTCTGAGGTTGCACATACCACTTGTTACCTTGCTAGGTTAGGGGTACAGATGGTGCACTGTGACCTAACCAGGATTAAGGCGAATATATCCTGATGGTGTCCTCGGACTCGTACAGTTTTGAAGTTTATGTTGTCAAAAAGCACAGTTTTACTGAGAAAGTATGGACAGTAGGACACATGCAGTGTGAGGGAGGGCTAGATGGAGGGAGGAAGGAAGGGTGAGGAGGAGGAAGGGAGGAGAGGAAGAGAAAAAGAAAGAAAGAAAGAAAGAAAGAAAGAAAGAAAGAAAGAAAGAAAGAAAGAAAGAAAGAAAGAAAGAAAGAGGTGAATAATAAAGATGGAAAAAGAAATGAAGAAGAAAGCAAGAGGAAGAAACTGAACATAAAGGAGAAAAAAGAAAGAAGCAAAAGAAAGAAAGACAGAAAGAATGAAGAAAGAAAGTAAAAAGAAAAAAGAAAAGAACACAGAAAAGGATTGGGAGAATAAAGAAGAAACAAGTAGAAAGATAAATAAAGGGATTGTTAAAAAATGGAAAGGGAGCAAAAAACATAAGGAAAAAAGAAAGAGAAAAATATAGGAAACTGGTAAGAACAATGGCTACAAAAAGATAGAAAAAAGGAAGGGAGAGAGGCCAATGTTAGGAGATAGAGTTGGAAAAAAGAAACAGACAGACAAAAAGAAATGAGGAATACATAATTGTTGGACCTGGTGCTTTCTACAGGGTCACCTACAAAAATGTTGCCTTCTTCCTCCCATTTTCTGACCTCCTTTTTGTTGGCTTTAGGACTCTAGGCACTTTACCACTGCTAACCAGTGCTAAAGTGCATATGCTCTTCCGTAACATTGGTTTATCCACAATTGGCAAATTTGATTCACTTATAAGTCCCCAGTAGAGTACACTATATGTGCCAACGACCTGTAAATTAAATGCTACTTGTCGGCCTACAGCACTGATTTTGCCACCCACTCAGTAGTCCTTTAAACATGGCTCAGGCCTGCTAATGCAAAGCCTGTGTGTGCAGCTGTAAACTGCCATTTCGACCTGAAAGCTAACCTACTTGCCTGGCCCAAACCTTCCCTTTTATTACATATAAGTCACCCCTAAGGTAGGCCCTAGGCAGCCTTATGGGCAGGGTGCAGTGTATTCAAAAAGTAGGACATGTACTTTTGAGTTTTACATGTCCTGATAGTGAAAAACTGCCTCATTCCTTTTTCACTACTGCAAGGCCTATCTCCCCCATAGGTTAACATTGGGATTGCCTTAAAACATCTTTTAAGTGTAATTTCCAATTAGGAAAAGGTAACAATTTGGAGTTTGGTGTCTCTGGACTCACAATTTAAAATCACAACTTATGGGGAAGTTGTATTTTAAATTGTAAGTCTGAAAACAACACTTTTAGAAAGTTGGCATTTTCTTATTTTAACCATTCTGTGCCTCTGCTTGTCTCTGATTACACATCTGGGTTGGGTGACAACTGAACTTTATGCATTTCCTCTAGACAATCACAGAAAGGGAGAAGAGGTGTAAAATTTCCATCCTGATGGCCAATCACTAGGCTGATGGGTCTTCCTGAGGAAGAATGGGAGGGAGGAGCTGACACTTGCACCTGAATAGGCCTATGCCTATCCCAAAATGAGCTACATAACCCCCTTTTGTGAGTCTGGGGACAGGGCAGGAAAGGCAGGGACCTTGTGATCATCAAAGGCAGCTTTGATTTCTCCCCTACTTCAAAGGCACATTTGGGTATAAGGACTGAACACTTGACACCACCAAATCAGACCTTTGTTGGAATCAAGGACATGTGCTGCAAGAGGGACTGTCACTTTGCTACCTGCTCTGCTGTGTTGGTCTGCTGCCTTCCACTTCTTGCCTGGGAGTGAGAGGGACTGGACCTGCTCTCTACATCCTTGAACCCAAGTTTCACCACGGGCTGCTGGACTCTCCAATCGGTGAGTCCTAGCCTTGCCGGAGGTGCCCCCTCCGGTCCTGGGCCTGAGAAATGGGTTCTGATGCTGTTTTCTTCAAAAAATTGATTCAGTCTCCTCTTTGTGCCAATCGGAACCGACACAGTCGCCTCCGACCCTTGCGCAGTGCCGAGCCGAGGACACTCCTATGTTGCTTGACAACGCCACTTTGACCTTACTGCAAGATTTGATGATGATGGAGCGCAGATCCTTCGACCCCATCTGCAAGATTTGATGATGATGCAGTGCCGATCGTTAGACACTGTCTACAGGACTGGACTCTGATGCATTGACCCGACTGCGTGGAAAATACCAACGCATCGTTCTCTCAACATCGACACTTGCTCCATACAAGGTACTTTTTCCGCGTACTCTGCATGGGTTCTGTGGCCAGCCTGCCCTTCATTGTGGTCAGCCTGAACTCTGGATTTCTAGCGATCCTTTGTGAACTCAAATAAACTATTGACTGCTTTGTTTTTGCATTTAATCTTTAAACATTCAAATGTGAAGCTCTACTTGTTGGATTTTTGTTGATTTATTAAAAAACAAAATCATTAAAATTAAAAACCGTAATAAATAAACTGGGACATTTTTTAAAACATACCAATTTAATTACCTATAAAAAAGTAAAAACTATAAAAAAACTAAATTTTACTGAAAATATATTACACATTAGAAACATTACATAATGTATTTTAAAATACACAGAAACATCATAATAATATCAATTTAAACAATATAAACAAAACTATAAAATTGAAAGAACAATACAAATACTATTCCCACTCCAATCTGAGCAAAACTATGGAAAGCATTACACTCAGGACAAGTACAAATTATTATTCCCACTCCAGTCAATGCAACCATAGGGAAAGTGTTGGATCGCGGAGGGGTAAAATGTAACATTTCCACTCCAGTCTGTGCAACAGTAGAGAAAGCGTTGGACTTCTGAGGGCTAAAACTTACTGTGTACTCCTGGGAGGGATTGCACTACTCGTTCATTCTTCATTCCAAGCTGAGCACTGTCCAGGAGAGCTAATGCAAATTTGCCTCCTGAATGCTCATACAGGTAATGGGTAACTTTCTAAAAGATGCATTTCCTAAATATTTAATAAAAATTCAAGTTTACCATTCAAGTGTATTTATAAAAAAAACTTTTAAAGATAGTGGTTTAAATATTTTTTCAAACTGGTCCCTCTCCTGCGTTAGCAGCAGTCTTTAATCAGCACTCTGGTTTTCTACATTGCACAGCTAGACCTGCCATAGTGAAAATGGCTTTTTGGGTCTTGTCAATATAGGGATATGCTAACATTATTTTGTTTTACATGTCCCACAATTGATCATCATGCACACTAACATGTGGGCTACAAGTCCTACAAAGGGGTAACTTACTAATATTTTAAAGATAGTTTACAATGGTAGACCTGAAGTCATGTTTTCATTGTCACAGGTAACATTTTACTTTCAATGCCGCAGGTGCAGTTTCTACACCATATCCTATGACCTTATCTGAGAGTTAAATATGCCAAATTGGGATTAGCCAATTTCTGCGTTCTTGGGGTCAAAACACATTTACTAGGAACTGGACAAAAGTACTCCAGAGTGCACAGTCTAAAAGCAAGCAATGGAATTCAGCAAAAAATGGGAATAACTACAAAAAAGGGGCATTTTCTCACACACAGTTATGAGGGCAGTTTTCAACTACATTGCAAATAATGCAATATATTCAAACATGGATTTTGAGATAATTGGTTTAAAGCACATTTGTTTAAAATAGATTCTCTTTGCTCAAATCCCACTTGAATGCCAGTGAGTTTTTACTGTCTTATAATCAGAAGCATTTCATCAGTTTTAAATATACGAGTGACTTGATAAACCAATAAAGCCATTTTTCAAATGCAATAATCCTCAGCTTATGAAACTGGCCAATTCAATGCTGGTGCGTGCTTCAAGAACTATTTTCAATAGTATTTCACTTACATTCTTCTTAACAAAATCTTTTCTCTGCGCCATTCCAGAAGTTAATAATAAACATTCTACAAAGATATGCAGCATTAGTAGATACCATTTAAAAAAAAAATAATCTAAGTATCCCACCCACAATTTGTGAAACGGCAGGCTGCAGTATTAACTGGGTGCGCAGTTATCGCGACATTTCAGGTTTTGGCCTAAGAATAGGAGTAAAGGGGCATATTCTCAAGGAGTCATCGCTGATTTATCAGCACTTTAGCGCCACAAAAGTGGCGATAGACTTACCGCCCTATTCTCAAGCTGGTGCAAACTGCCGATATCGCCAGTTCCCCAGCGATATCCTCCGCAAAAAACATCGCCACGGATGAGAGCGACAACTAACACTAATGATATGCAGAGTAGGCGTTCCCGTGCAAAAATACACGAAAACACCACTTCGCGATATTCTCAACGACCAGCCAGATCCGCGATGCGACCCAAAAACAGGCAATAAGGCGCGTTAGCAGCAGGGATTTAACACCTGCCTTTTACTGGTGTAAAGCAGGATGACAACCTGCAGCATGAAAGGGAGCACATCTGAAGACCAACACATGTCATGGAGACACTGACTATGCAGCTCGGAGACCCAAGAGGGCCACAACAGCCACCACCACCACCCCCAGGCCACCCCACCCCCCCGGAATACCACCGAGGCAGCGCAGAACAAGACAGCTGACCTTCCCAAAACGGCATGGCCCCTCAGCCACACAATTGCAGAATGTGGGGAGAGGTGGGAACCAAGTATGTGTGAAGGAGGCAAGTCACCCATGAATAAGAATGTACACAATGCCAAGTGTGGCTGCGATGTGCTGGACAGACTACAGTATGCAGAGCACAGACATGTCCATGTGGACATATACTGCTGGTGTTTGTAGTGTTGTGGACAGTGGACGCAACCATTTTACCTCAGGCAGTGGGGAAGACCCTTGTCATGTATCTGTGTCGTCCCCCCCCCTGTAAGCGTAAGCGGAGTGGGCTGGGCCGGCGTATGCCAGGCCAGCGTAGGGGCTCTGGGCGTGGTTCGGTTCTGGCCTGGACAAGGAAGTAACTAATGCGTGTGTCTCTGTTGTAGTGTCGGCGCCACCCTGCCCACAATCGACAATGTTGCAATGTAGCATGCACCCTGAGGGCGGGCTCGCACAAACGGAGAAATGAAGGAGCGCAAGACCACTCGGGTCTTGGCTCATACATGCCAAGTGTTGTGTGTATCTGTAATGCCGTAGCAAGAGCCAAATGCCTAGACCTACTCGCAGCGCGAGTTCAGCCACGCATGGACTCTACATCTGTGTCCGCCCTATCCTTACCACAGGCCTACACTCACGTGGCCGCCCACCTTCAACGGACAACATCACAGTGTGGTTGTCAGGCTTGTGGACATGCGCAGACAGGCATGACAATGGTGTGCCGTAGGAGTGCAAGTGATGCAACCGCGCTGCGCGCACAAGTAAATCGGCTTGGGGGAGGGAGGAGCAGCTGTGAGGCAATGTAACACACAGTGATGCCGCACATTTGCCACATGCAAGACATGTCAAACATGAATCCCAAAGTCGCACACATCCCACCCCACCCCCAACAAGCCACTTCACATTTCCTGAATGCAAGCAGATGAGAAACTAACATAAGGGATGAAAGCTCCTTTGTCTGAACTATCAGGCAGAAGAACATCTGCACCTCCGACCTCGGAATTGCATGTACCTGGCACCCCCTGACAGATACTATAGCAGCTGATGTCGACTCCCACACTACGCACAGCCCGACGAAAGACCAACGTATACACACCCCACACACAGAAGTCCTTGCTCGAAGTTATCTTGCATGGAATGGCCTTCAAACTTTCTCCCACACCATCCCAGGCGTACAACCGTTGCACACTAAAACAATTCATTGATCCGAGCTGTGGCATTTCATCCACAGAACTGGCGCAGGTCAGAACAGTGCCGCTTCACCCAGAGCTACTAACGCAATGGCAGAACATCCCAGACACATGCACAACCCCTGTCACGTGGAACTGTACAGTGCACGTATGCTGCATTTACTGGGGGTACTGTCACTGGCAGTGCTGCGTATCAGTTACCGGCTATGCTTCCGCCTTGCCAACGTCACCTGTGTTCAGCCTGTGTTGCATTGTCGATCGTGCATATTCGAGTGGTCCATGGATGTCTGCCTATCCAACAGGACGGTAGCTGAACTGAATTTTGACATGTGTGTGCGCCCCCTGTTGGCCCAGGAGTGTCACCGTGATGCCCGTTTATGGGATGCCTTGATACTTGGCATATATGCTGGCAGCTGGACCTGGGAGCTTGCACAACTCCTAGTGTGTAGTGACCACATTGAACCGCTCCCCTATTGGGCTGTAGTGCTAATTGGTGAAAGGGGGTGGATGCAGCACATCTGTCCGGACCTGCTAATGGATGGCCTCGCCGTCCTGTTTGATGAAGTCGACAACGAGCTCATGTTGGAAATGATAGCCTACGAAGCTGCAATCGCTTTTATGGATGAGTAACTACGTACCTGCAGGCACAACAGATTGGAACCCATTGCACATGTCCCAACACCTTGTTGCATCTTGGAGATCTGGTCACATATCCCACGACAACAGTGGACATGGCTGCATTCGCCTGGACTCTGAATACATGAGCGGACAACAACGCCGAACAACACACACCTGTGAAAGGTGAGGCACTCCCCCGGAGTGGTCAGCGGCGCTTGGCAACGTTCCTCATTCTGACATACTGCTGCATTGGTCTGCATGTTGTGGCACTAATCTTGCCCGTACTGACACGCATATGCTAATAAAGTCTACGCACCTTCACTTGTATTCAACTGTGATGAGTGTTGGTTTGAATGACAATGTGTGTCTCACTGCCTATCTGGGTCACGGCCATACATGCGCACTGATAGCATTACCCAGACAGTACCTTTTTGTGGAATCACTGTCCCTACATTCATCCATACTTTCATACTTGATTGAGCATAGCCATAACACATCTGTGTGAATTAGAATGTTTTATTCACATTCAGTGGAGTATTGAAGCTGGACCAGTACAGGGCCATGCAAACCCCACTTTGCAATATTGCCCCGTGGAGGGCCAGCTGGAGTCCTTTAGGGATTGACAAGTTCCCCAGGAGTGGAAGACTTCAGTCCGCAGTGTGCTTGCTGTGTCATTGGTAACCAAACCAAATATGGCAGTCCATGTCGAGGTCCAAGGTGAGTGTCGCTGAGTGTATCGGGGGACAGTGGAAGGTGTTATTCCAGGGCATGATGCAGAGGGAAGAACAAAGCTGAAACAGGCCATATGGCGGAGATGAATGCTACCACTTCATTCTTACCACAAAGCCCGATTCATCATCATCTCCGTCCTCTGATGTGTCTGGTGCCTCACATGCAGGTGGTGATGTTTTGTCTGCCTCATTGTGTGGCAGTGACACATCAGGGGCCGGAGGTGGAATGTCTGCCGCAGTGTGTGGCACTGACACTTCAGGGGGCGGAGATGTGGATGGAGTAGTAGCAGCAGCATTCATCAGCGCCAGGCCTTGTGGTGGCAATGCCATGACGGGGATCTGCAGGGCATGGAGGATCACAGCTACAACTGACTGGTGTGCAGCCGTGGCAAATATTCTTTCTGCCTGCATCCGCTTCAAGCTCTCCATCATTCTCTTTATGTGTCCCAACTCCCGGCTGACATCGCTGGAGCCACTCTGACTAGACAGTTGTTCTTGGCTCAGAGTCATGACTCCAGCGATGTCAGCCATGGATTGTTGGAGAGCATGGAGCGGACAGTGGGTGTCCGTTAGGGACTGTAAGTCATCCCTGATGGGACTTAGACACCCACGCATGGCATCTAGTTTCGCTGACATGAGTGCGGACCCCACCCGCAGCTGGTCAGCCATCTTCTCCTGGCACCCGAACACACAGCGTTGGAATGCCATATGTTGGTTGTGGGGGTCCTGGGAGACAGCTGTGGTGGTGGGTGCTTCCTGCTGTGCGGTCTGTGCAGGGGGTGGGGTCTCATCGATGCAGCTGGGCTGCACTGCTGCTGGAGGTGGGGTGCCGGAGCTTGTTGGGTCTGCTCTACAGGAGGTATTGATTCCCCCTCTGCAATGTGCAGGGGAGATGCAGATTGACATTGTGTTCACATGTATGTTCACGCATTGTACAAGTTTACATACAGACTGCATGACAATGTACATTGTGACTGTTTGTGAGGAGATGCCTATTTGATGCGGGACAGTTGACATTTCTGCACCATCAGGGATGTGAGGGTGTACTTGTACATTATCATCTCACAGTTTCCTGCTATGCCACATGTGAATGGCCATTTTCTACACAGAAGCAGCAGCAGTTGTGTCCTCTGTTCTGTTGTGTGAATGTTGCAGTTTGTACCACATTGTTGTCAATGTTGAGGTGTTCTGATTCTTATGTGTGTGTGCTGCATTGTGGGTGAGTTGCCCCTTCAGCTCTGATTTGGCTGGCCCTTATCCCTTTCAGGCGGTGTGCCTTTCACTTCTGTGCTTATACAGTGCTGAGATGTTGCGGACTTGGGTAAATTGGTCTCTTGTTCGGAGTTGTGACTCTTGGGCATGGTTTGTCCGCAGATGTGCTATACTTAATTGTGCATGTGTGCCACTGTGCCCATCTCCCCCCATCCCCCCAGTCCCTGGTCGTTACTCACCCTGTTGCTGTTGGATCAGGTCATGTTGTGCAGTGTCCGGTCCCCCAAATCCTGCCACTGTCTCCCCAATGATGGTCCCAGGTTGGTCCTCCGTGGGGCTTGTGGGGTTCTGGTTGTCCTATGTGCTTGCTCTGGCTACCTCCATGGTGCTTCGCGGTTGTTTGTGTCTTGGTTGTGTTTTCGTTTGCCGCTTTTATAGTGGTTTTTCCCGCCTGACTTGTGTGACTTGCAGGCCTGGCGCTGCTTATCGCGGAATTTTTTATCGCAGTTATGCACATCACAACTTTTTTCACGTTCGGGTTTAGATTTTTATCGTCGTCCAGGTAATTTTATCGCGGACATTTGACGCATTGTCGGGAGACTATCGCATGTTACCGCCTTGTTGGGAATACGATGTTAACACAGAATTATTTTTCCGCGATGGACGGCGATGTGAAAAATTGCGTTAACATATTTTGGCGAAGATTATCGCACGTTCTTGAGAATATCCCCAAAATATATTGTTTTCCCTTCTGCGTTACACAAAAAACAAAAATACATCATTTCCTTGCGTGAATTGCACAGCATTTTGCAAGAAATAGCCTCAGTTGTGTACTTAGACACCAAGTTAAAAACAGATTTGGGTGCAAACACTGGTTTACAACCACATTAGTATTTGTTCAGTGCTTAAGATTAGCCCCTGAGAATTTGAAAGACCACTTTGAAAAGTGGGATTTAATGTCACTGATAAGTGGGGAGCGCTAGCAGTGACAAGATGGCTGCACTTTAGAGCTTCTCTGCTGGACAGAGATAAAATATTTGCTAGTTATCCTGAGGCCCACCCCATAATACCCACGCGGAGTGGGTCTGCAGTGAGAGGAAGCCCGCTGGAGCCAAAAGAGACCGCTGCTGAATGGCCCTGGAGCCTATGATCAGGAAACTGCCAGAGTAAGCATCCAAGCACCTCAGACCGTGGGCCAATGACTGCACCCTGAGGGTGGAGTATCCTTCCTCCTGTTCGACACCTGTGTGGAGATGCGCCCGTACTCCGACTAGCCTTGCAGGGCCGCCTCAGTCTGAGACTCTGTAAGGAAGATATGGCAGAGAAACAGCGGGCCCGGTCTGAGTGGACTACAGCCACAGTGCCTATAACACTCAAGGTGAGAGAAGATGGTGACTACGAGTGCTATGCAGGCCTATCGACCCAAGACTGGCCACAAGCTGCACTAAGACCCTACTATCCTGGATGCTACTGTGAATCTGGAGCTGCAGAGATACCAATGAGCCCGACCTCTCTAATAATGCATTCTGCCACTTGAATTTTGTCATGGAGACAGGACCGCTGGTGGGGGTGAAGTGGGACAGGGGCGCTGGTGAAGGGAATGCTGTCTACAACCACACAATCATGCACCGCTGACCATGGACATAGTGTGGCCTGCCCCACAAGATGCTCTGGAGCTCACCTGAGACCCAAAAGAGACACCATTGGCACTCTTTACCCCTCCACCCGTTAGTAGAGCAACTGTACTCACTGAGTGCCATACACATCGAGCACCGCTCCGACAGCCGCTTCCCCTGCACAACCCCGAGAGGGAAACATGGGCAAATCCGATTAGAGCCAGTCCTGCCTCATGATTGAGATGAAACAGTCTGCCAAACCTCTGAAAGTTGGCCCCACCTTCAGATGTCAAACAATACTCAAGGTGAAGCAGGCTTGACAACATTGCTACAGGCTGTACAGTAAAGCCAGGCGTCTATAAACAGAAAGATAGATACCTTAGACCTACGCATTGACTCAATGTTGGCCAAACTAGATAAACAAGCTGCCTGCATTACCACAGCTGAGCAGCGGATCTCGGATGCAGAGGATGATCTGAAGGAAGTCTCCACCAAACTCCTGCATATAGAAAAAGTCCTGGTAGTGATCCAAGATACAAATTAGGCCCTTAAGGCGATATCGTGCCTCAACAACCTGCGCATTATGGGGATCCTGGAGTCCATGAATACATGCATAATGGAGCTCTATATGGAAAGAATGCTTGTAACCCTCTTGGGGCTGACGAACGTTCCAGCCTGCTGGTGGTAGAGCGGTTCCAGCAATATTTAATTAAATTACTGCCACTTGATTCCCCTCCTGTCAAGGTACCACTCACCTGATTTCCAGGTTCCGCAGGAGCAGAGGCTAAGCACCTATGGGCTACACCTGAACACTTGAGTCGTGTGAGCAAGTGAAGGCGATTAGCCTCCAGGGGAAAGGGGTTGGGAAAGGGAGAAGTGGAATGAACAGGCTGTCCTTGATCATCTCACTCTCAGCTAGATTGACTCCGCTAGAATCAGGAACTCATTAAGAAAGGTAAGGTTTTTTTATAAGTTTGTAATTCTCCTATTTCTCCGAGAAATAATTGATGTCAAGTTCAGTACTAGTCCTAATATACGCATAGGTAAACTAAATCCTTTACCTTTAAAGAGTTCTGAGGTTAAAGTGTTTATGGCCATCTGAAGCGCTATATGCCTTTGTCTTGTTTTTGAAGGATGCAATGCACTGACATTATTTGTTCTTGCCGCATCATGCTGTTGTTTTCAAGATGCCTTAAAAATCCTTTCTTTCACTTTTTCTTGCAGGTTTACTTTGCCAAAGAGATGCCCATCTGAAGGCATCACTGTTCCAATGTTTCTGCACGCAGGAACCCGATTAGACTGATCCGTTTTATTACATTGGCAGAGGTTGGTTGCACATGTTTGGTTGCCTGCTGATCACCTTCCCTACCTCTGCATCCACACGATTATGCCTTCCTTGGGGCCATTTCAGCACACATCCTGCCATGATTTGAGCCTCGAAAGTTCTTTACCATATACCTTGGCCCTTGATTTCGGACCGCATGTTATGAGTTTGCCTTATTCGTTTCACACGGCACTGGCCCCACTGGCCCCATTGCTTTATGGTTTCATTTCCTTCCAATATACATTGGTTGGATTATTTACCTTGAGCCTCCAGATTGGCCCCAGACCACAAATCTTACTTGACCTAGGTTGATTTCCCTCACTCCGTATGGTGCAGGCCCCCTTTAGGTGACTTCTTGTGTATTACATCTCAGGCATGATTTTCAATGTCCTGATGATGATCCTTTAATTCAACATTGATCGAAACATCGTCGACTTGACACACTGACCCTGTTCAATTTGTATAATTCACTACAGGGATAGAACTGTCTTGTTTTGTGTATTTTGAGACTTAATATTCTTATAATTTCTATCACAGTGCTATGCCTGAGTCACTGATCTTCACTTGTGTGCCCTGAGTGGGATTTACCCACTCCAAGTTTTTGAACGGCATTTACGAATAAAAAAATGTATCTTTTAATTTTGTTATGAATACAAATTTTCTGGGTATTATTTGTTTCTCCTGTTTATGAGTTGCTATGTGACCTCTCTAGGGACCTTTGTTCCTTAAAACAGTAGTCATCCTTGCTCCCTTGACACCAATGAGTTTATCTTGTGTTTCCAAAACCACACCTAAAGAAATGCATGAGAATGCAGAGAATAAGACTGACCGCAAGGAGACGGAACAGGGAGATCTTTCTCCCAGGTAAGTCTAAAGCCACGTGAGGGTCTGAGGCATAGGGCGTGATATTTATATGCTGAGCCCATAATGGCTGACATATCTAGCGAGCACTCGAGATCTTGAGTTCTGCTTTTTTCAGTCATGGTAGGGTGGAAGGAGGACTGGATAGAGGGAAATGGAGGTGGGGGTAGGGGCAGTCGAGGACACCTTGTCCCCAGGGCTTGGAAGGAATCGGGGAATGCTGAGTTAACCTCTGAGGATCCTTGGTTAAGAGGATATGGTGGGATGTGCCTAATGAGTCATCTAAGATGATGAATAAGGGCTAGTTGCACATTAAGCGCATGGTGCGCTGGTGATAACGCCTCCATGTCCCATTCTTGCAAATCTCCTAAACTACAGGGACCATGACGTTGTATCAGATTGGTTATAGAAATGCAGAAGCTCAAGGACCAAGGAAATGGCATCACCTCGCCATGCATTCGGCGTGCAGTGAATATCTCTGTGTAAACGAAAGCTACAAAAGGCAGGGATAGGCTACACTATGCTACACTCAGCCCACCTATGAAATGATCACCGCAGACAAAAAAAATGTCTTCACAACCTCCAAGGCAGCATTTGTGTACTTGAAGACTTTCCTTAAACAATGCAATGATACATGAGATTCAGAGGGACTGTGTTGTCTGTCAAGATGCAGCATTGACGAGAGACACTATGACCAAAACATGAGTGATGTTACAAAGAATCTGCGCTTGTAATGTCTGACAGAAGCCTTACACAGGTAAACTTCGTGTTCCTTTATTGATTTTCACACAAACGTAATGCTAAGCCATGTGGTTGTAGGACTTTGCTGCTGTCCTGGATTGCCAAGGTACTAAACAATCTGCATAAAATAAGGCAAGTGTTAGCGTACTTGGACAACATAGATATTGTTGACATGCAGGAAACTTATCTAACACAAGACACCAAGCGCAAGATAGCTGGTAGATGGGCAATGCATAGATTTGCATCCTCCTACTCATCTGACTCACGGGAAGATATGATCCTAATCAAGAAGGCCAAGTACAAAGGTGGGCTAAGCTACCACTGTCAATGGTGGATAGAATAGCTATTATGAAAAGGGTTTGTGAGAGGCTGGCTCAGTATATGATGTACACTTAGGTAAGTGGACACCTTGCACTGATCCAGGCAACCCTTATGGTGATTTTAGTGGTCTTAGACAACCTTAGAACGCTCTCTAAGTGGTAGCTGTGGAGAGCAGCCTTCAGGCTTAGTCCAGAAGGAGTGTAAAGCAGCTTGTTTTACCAGAACACAATCTTATAGGTATAGATTAAGTGAAATAGAACCACACAGTGTATTTATAAAAATATGTATTTATTATAAGACACTCAGTAACACATACAGATATCTCCTAGCCGGATATACACGGATATACACAATGCACACAATACTTTGCAATACAAACAGGCAAGTAGCACAAAATGCACAGTGGTCACCAGGGGGGGACCAAACCATATACTAAAATAGTGGTATGTGGACCACAACTTGAGTAAAGACAATAGGCAGGGGACGTAGAAGTGCCGGGGACCCAAGGAACCACCCAAGGTAAGTATCTAGGTGCCCCACGGAGGTCGTGTGCAGTGTAGGAACACGACCACGTTCTCCATAGAGATCAACATGTAAGTCGCGGTTGCAATTATAAAGAAGAAGGACACTTCCCAGTGGACCCTGAAGAAACCCCGTGGAAGACAGAAGGTTGGAGAGCCACCCCACCCTTGTATACCTTAGGAACTAGGATACCTGCCCCAGGGGAGCCGGGTGCAGAGGTGTGAAGGGGCGTCGGAAACTGCCACCGAACCCAGTGGAGGACTTCAGGAAGATGCAGCTGCTGGAGAAGGTGAAAGTGTCCGGTGGAACCCAAAGGTGGATTCAAGTCGAGAAGTACCTGAAAGCAGAGGGGACAGAGTCTATGCCACTTGGAAGTGACCAGGAGGCACGGAAGACAAATGCCTACCAATGTAGGGAGTTGCAGGAGAGCTGATGTGACCTTGGAACTGCAGCTGTGTGGACCAGGTGATGCTGTGGAAGACCAGGAGCCATACACGAGCTGTACCATGTTGGATGTTGAGAGTTGAGGGGTCGTTGTCCGGTGGGAGCACCAACAAGCCTTGGCAACTGCAACCAATGAGGAAGTTAAAGAAGGTGCAATGTCGGGACCAGCAAGGTCCAGGAGACTCACCACAACAGGAGAGTCAGGGCAGACCCAAGAAATCAAGGGAGCACAAAAGAATTCAAAGGTGACCCTCAAGAGGACCCACAGGCCAGAGGCAGTGGAGTCGCAGAGGACCTCGAGCAGCTCACCAAAAAAGCAGGCCCACGTTGCAAGTGATGTGGTGAGGACAAAGATCTTAGTCACTGGAGATGCTTGAGGTTGGGACTACTTGGAGCCCAAAGATCTTGGTGGAAAGAAGCCAACAAGCCTTTGCAACTGCAACTCAACTCAGTGCACAGGAGTTTGGTTCCTGCAGCTCCGACAAGGGATTCTGGCTTCAAGCTTGGAGAGAGGACAGGGCAGGCCTCGAGGGATGTGTTGCTGAGCCTTTCGGAGTCCGTAGGAGCCCAGGATCAGCAAACTGGTCGGCTTGGTTGCGTTGCCTGCAGATGCAGGGAAGTGACTCCTTCACTTCAAGGTAGATTCCTTTAGGTGTCTTGGGTGTCCACAGGCCCTGGATGAGTTCCTGTATGGAGCACAGGCACAGATGTTGCAGCAGACGAGCAGGGCGAAGAGATCAGGAGCAGCAGGAGTCTTCCCGGGTGCAACCTTGATGCCCAGAGCGAAGTCCAGTGTAGCCCAGAGTTCCCAGACGGTCGAAGTTGAAGTGGTGTCTGAATTGGATCGTGTCCCATGACGAATATAGGGACCCACCCTCAAGTAAGCCCTTAAGTACCCTAAGGAAACTGGGTTGAGACGATCCAGGGATCCCTCCCTAAGGAGGGGCTGGACAAGGGGGAGGTTACTCCCCTGTCCTTTGTCCAATTTCGTGCCAGAGCGGGAGCCAACAGCTCCCTGAACTGGTTTGAGCTGAACTATGCATGGAGGGCACTAAATGTGCCCTGCACGCAGACTATGTGGCATTGGTAGGTGCTCCCACCCTGCCCCAATACACTAAACCCTGTCTGGGAGGTGCCTGTGACAGGATGCCTATTGTTCTGCTTTCCCCTGCTCCAGCCTGGCTCAGCAGCAGGAGGGCAGAATCATGTCTCTGATCAGCAGCAGCCATGTTGTGCTGTCCGGGTCTAGAAGACTGGTACCGCGAGCACTGAGGACCTAACGGAGGGCCTTTACAATGCTTGGAATCATACCTCCTACACCGTTTAAGGTGTGGGGGTATGATTCCAACATGTTTGATACCAAATACGACAGGGTTTGTTACAGCCAGTTTTGAGATGGTCTTCGCGTAATGACGCGGTGCCCCTCTATATGTTATATGGCTGTCTCACTTACAACCCAGGAGAACAGACTCCGAAGGCAGTAGGAATGTCCTGCTCATGCAGGGGCACCCTCACACTTAGAACCAAGCACCCTGCCTTCAGGATTGAAAAGGCCTGCTGTAGGGGTGACTTATAGGTTTTAAGTGCAGTGACCTTAGTTGTAGGGGAACCTGTATCTTTTGTAAGTGGTGCTGTAACAAGCTTACAAAGGCTGCAATGGCAGGCCTGCAGAGATAGTTTGAATGGTCTCCGATAGGTGGCATAATACATGCTTCAGCCTATGGGGGACCTCTGGGGTACCTATGCCCTGGGTACCTTAGTACCATATATTAGGGACTGATAAGGGTACCCCAGTATCCAATCTGGGATGTACCTAAGTACTTGCCATAACAATTTAGGGGAGAAAGCAGAGAGACTGGGGTCCTGATTAACAGGATGCCAGTCAGACTAGTCATAAACAGCATTACATCAAGCAAAAAGTGGGGGTAACCATAGAAGCAGATCCTACTTTCCTACACAACCTCCCCCCCCAAAACGTAGGAAGATAAGACTAACCTTGCCCAGTTGAGTCTTCATTTTCCAAGTGGAAATATGTGGAGAGTCCATCTGCAGTGGCATGGTTACTCCCAGGCCTATGTTCCACTGTATAGTCCATTCTCTGTAGGCAAATGGACCACCTCAAAGATTTTGGATTTTCACCTTTCATCTGTTTAAGCCATAAGAGAGGCTTGTGGTCTGTCTGAACAATGAAGTGAGTGCCAAACAGCTATGGCCTAAACTTCTTCAGTGCCCAGACCACAGCAAAGGCTTCCCTCTCAATCGCTGACCAACGTTTCTCCCTGGGGGGTCAACCTTCTGCTGATAAAAGCTACTGGATGATCCTGGCCCTCTGCATTAAGTTGTGATAGCACAGCCCCTATCCCCTATCTCAGATGAATCTGTCTGGACAATGAAAGTTTTGGAGTAGTCAGAACTTTACAGGATGGGAGCAGTGCACATGGCCTGCTTTAGGTCATCAAATGCCTAGTGACAGCTTACTGTCCACTGAACTTTCTTGGGCATTCTTTTGGATGTTAGATCATTCAGGGGAGTCACAATGGACCCATATTCCATCACAAATCTTCTGTAGTACCCAGTCAGGCCCAAGAAAGCCTTGACCTGAATCCGGGTAGTGTGGAGCAACCCAGTCCACAATGGTCTGGATTTTGCTCTCCAATAGTTGAACCTGGCCTCCACCTACCAGGTGGCCCAAGTACACAACCTTGCTCTGCCCTATCTGGCACTTAGTAGCCTTGATGGTGAGGCCCGCCTTTTGCAGGGCCTCCAGAACATTTCTGAGGTGGACCAGGTGATCTTCCCAGGTGGAGCTAAAGACAGCTATATCATCTAGATATGCCGCACTATAGGTTTCCAGGCCTGTCAAGACTTTATTCACCAGCCTCTGAAATGTGGCAGGTGCATTCTCCAGATCAAAGGGAATCACAATAAATTTATAATGCCCACTAGGGGTTGAGAATGCTGTTTTTGGCTAGGCATCCTCAGCTAGTCTGATTTGCCAGTAGCCTGCTGTCAGGTCAAATGTACTCAGAACATTGGCTGAGGCCAAAGTATCTATGAGCTCATTTGCCCTGGGAATGGGATGAGCATCAGTCCTAGTGACTGCCTTGAGGCCTCTTTAGTCTACACAAAACCTAATTTCTCTTTTTCCAACCTTGGTGTGAGATTTTGGCACACGGACTACTGGACTAGCCCAGGGGCTATCAGAAGGCTCAATGACCCCCAATTCCAGCATCTTTTGGACCTCTGTCATGATGCAATCCCTGACATGGTCAGGCTGTCTGTAGATTTTATTCCTCACAGGCAGACTGTCACCTGTGTCCACTTCATGGGTACACCAGGTGGTTTGACTGGGTGTCAGGGAGAACATGTGTCTGTACTGATTGAGGACTTGATTGATGATTGATGTCACAGAAGGGACGGAGTTTGCTCTCCAGCAAACTGAAGGTCCACACACCTTATTTAGAGTTGGTCAGATCTCAGTACGTTGACGGTGGAGGCAACTCCATCTCTGCAACTGAGATACTCTTCTGATGACCCGACAAAGTAGGGGCCATCAAAGCATTTAGCATTCGTCCCTTTGTCCAATATAGAGTGTATGAACAAGTGGCACGTTTTGACTGTCGGTCACCACCAGGTAAACCCTGACAATAAGGGCCAGTAAAAACTGCGAAATGGCCCCCAGCCATGGGAGAAAATTCGCTTGTTGAGGGGGTCATTGCTTACTTCATTTTCAAAAATAAAATTCTGCTTTGGGATTTCTGTTTGAAAATAAAAAAATCATTCAAAATTTACCATATAGCTCTGTCATGTTGCTGGAGGCGACTGTCAAACTATCAATGCATTGACAAGAACTGCTGTGATGGCAATTCATGCCAATGAAAGAGATGTCCACTGGGCTGATGGACATCTCTAAATTTGCTGGGCGAGTACTGCCTCAGGGCGACGGAGTAAATCCTGTCAGCCAAAGTCTAAGGGCCCGGTTATGAGTTCGGCAGACCATAGGACCGCCAAACTCGCGGTGGAGGTGCAGTGGCAGTCGTGGACCACCGCACCAGTGGTCCGACTGACGAGTACAGTGATCCGACCACAATAGGACCGCCACAACCGCCGAGGATGCACGATACCTGGCGGTGGCGTGGTGATCTGAGGGCTACAATATGCTCACCGAGCATATTACGATTTTCATCACATCCACCCTCTTCATGGTGGTGAGCTCACCATGAAAAGAGTGGTGGTGAGGAAACTGTTACCTTAAGGCCAATGGGATGCATGCAGGGGGGCATATCGAGTGCCCCCCTGTCTGCATACATCCCCTTTCCTGCAGGGCATGGACTTTATAGTCCATGCTGTGCAGGCACAGGCTTTGGCGTTCCCATTGTGGTGCCTTTTTTGTGCCGCTGTGGGAATGCCAAAGGACCGGCTGGCAGACCACGAGAGAAATCATAATCTGGCGGGCAACCGGCGGTGAGGTTTGTAGGGTGTGGGAGCGGGGCGGGGGCATGGCGACCCGCTCCCACACCGCCAAACTCATAATCAGGCCCTAAGTCAAGTCCCAAATATCATTTGTGAGTTACAGTTTGTATTGACAAATATATGGCTGCCAAGAGCGCCAGTGCACTCTGACTAGGCTGCAGCTTAAAAATGCTACAGTAAGACATATCAAGGAAACATGCATTTGTCTTTTAGGCTAGCACATTTTATATATAATAAAGTGACTCCTAAAATGTACCCTGTAAGTCTACAGGCTGGGTGCCTAATATATAATAACATATTAACAAATGATATCACTTTCACAATATTGTTGACATCTGTTACTATTACAATAGTGTTCATTCTATGCAGGATTATCAATAGTGACTACCCAATGCTTCAGGCAGGGTAACTAGCAAAAATGTCAGGAAAAACGTTATCAGGATAAAATGCCTCCACTTGACTAGTTAAAAACATTCAAGCAGCAAGAGCCCTTTTAGCACAAAGGACCTTGCCATACCCACATATCTCCTCAACCCAGCTTCAATTATCATTCATAAGTCAGCTTTAAAAACGTCATGAAAATTCAACTTTCTATATAATACTACTTTTAATTTTGGGTAAGGAAACTCAACTTCCCAAAGAAGAAAAATGTATTTTTCTGAAAGAAACATGATTTTGTCTTCAAAATACCAATTTTTATTTTTTATTTTTATTTTTAGTAAATACTCGGTCCCCAAAGAACAGCTTTCAGCTTTTCTCAAGAACTCATATATACAAATGCCTCTCATGTAGAGCTTCTGCTCCAAATGCCCTGGTATTACAATCATATGACGTGGATTTCACCCGTAATGACAACAATGCCTACAATGTGAATATAATATCCAACAATGTTCAAGGGACTCCATTATGCCATGGTGGATGCCTGCAATAGGTCACTATGCCTGTAATGGCCAAAATTATGCAGGTGTGGATTCAATTATGAGATAGATGGCCAAAAATGATGACGCTCACCATATGACAGAGATGGCTCCAAGTATGCTAGAACTAGACCAAGAATGACCAAAATATGTCAAGGAAGACCATTATTATGCCAAGGCCACCGATATGGCAGGAATGTAAGCCATATATATCTGGTGGTCCATGGCACTGGACACGGTTTTTAGGGAACAACACTGGCTGTCAGGGAGAGAGAAAATGTCCAACATGCATGCACAGAAACACTAAAACAAAATATGCACACATGCATACATGTACACCAAAGTATGTCCACTTAAACATTTACTTATACACACTTGCATGCACACGCCACACCCAATATCCATCCCCCCAAAAGGAGCAATCTTTTAACTGTCTCAGCTCTGGATCCAGCCCTTCTTTTCCTTTGATCTGGGTGTGCTTGTGTACCCAACTCAAACATATTTACTCTGGCTTCTGCTGCCCCTCATTTAAGTGATTCCACTCTGAATACTGCTGTCACTCTTATTTCATGACCCAGTGTTCAAACACATTGGGGTATATTCACAAGAACGTGTGATAACTACCGCAAGAGTAGCGTAATGCAACTTTCAATATCGCAGCCTAGGGCGGGAAAATAACCCTGTGTCAACGTGGAATTCACAACAAGGCGGTAGCAAGCGATAGGCTGCCGAAACCACGGACAATGTCCACGATACTGTGAGAAGTTGGCCTGGTATATGCTGTCCACTAATTATAGTGGGCACCTTGCACCAGTCCAAACAACCCCTTATTGGAGATAGGTTAAAGACAACCTTTATTGAAAGCTATCCTAGTGGTAGCTATGGAGAGCAGCCTTCAGGCTAAGTCTTGAAGGAATGTAAAGCAGCTTGTTTTACCAGTCTATAATCTCTTGAGTGACCAAATGAAAGAGCACCACACCAGGTATATATTCAGAATATATGTATTTATTGCTAAACACACCCCTCTAGTCTCTTTATGAGGCTAGAGTTCGAAGTACATAATTTATAAGATATTAAATCACAGTAATAGCACAAATACACGTTTGGGCCCTAGGGACGTACCAAACCATATACCAATAAAGTGGTATGCGAACCACGACTGAACTAGACACTAGGCCTAGAGCCTCTAGAAGTGCTTGGACCACAAGGAACCACCCAAGGTAGTGACACAGGGGACCCACGGGAGACGCGTGCAGTGTAAATACACAACCGCGATACGCTGTTAACTTCTATGGAGAAAGTCGGGATCGGGAAAATAGAGGAAAGGGACACTTAAAAGAGGACTAGGACAAAACCCTTTGAGATCTAGGTCTTTGAAGAGTCTCTACCCACAGGAGCACCAGAGTTCTCGTGTTACCTCACCCAGGGAAGCCGGGTGCATAGGTGCCTTTCGGGGTCGGGTTTCGTCGTCGATTCGAATGGCGATCTGCTGCAAAGTGCTGCTGGCGGCCAAGAGAAAAGTGTCCGGGTGGATCCAAGAGTGGATCGGAGTTGTGGTGAACCTGAAAGCAGAGGGGACAGAGTCTGGGTCACTATCCAGTGACCAGGAAGGCGATGGACAGATGCCCACCGATGTCGAGTGCTTCAGGTGCGTTGACGGTCGTCTTGACTCTTCAGCCACGAGATCCGGGAGGCGTTGTCGGCAACCAAGAGCAGGATTTGGGCTGGTACACGATGTCTGTCGAGTGTTCAGGTGTCGGCGACCGGATTGGACCCAACAAGCCTTGGCAACGGCAAGTCTTGATTAAGATGTAGATCGTCGATGGTGCAGACCAGCAAGGTCTGTGGAACTCACCCAGCAAGGGTAAGTGAGGGCAGGCCTGGAGCAACCAGGATGCCAAGTAAGAAAAGGATTGGCCTTCGTTAAGGGCTACTAGCCAATGGGCTAGCGACCGCGAAGGAGCCTTGTGACGCCGCACGTGGATCTGGCTTACAGGACACTCGTGGAGTGGGGGCCAGTGATCTTTGGTGCAGGTGGTGCTGGAGGCTAGGGCTACTCGGAGCCCAAAGCATGACTTCTTGGGAGACCCAGAAGAGGATGCACTTGCAAATGTGCTCGGTGTCCAGGGGTCACGGTCTCAAGTCACCCACGATAGCCACGGGCCTCAGCTTTGCTGGGGACTCAGGGTAGCCTCGCGGAAGTCTGAGAATCCACCTCTGGTGATGCGATGACTTTGGCGTCCGGCGGAGCTTCAGAAATGCGAACTGGACAGATGCTTCTTTGGTGCCTGCCAAGCAGGGAGTCACTCCTTGACCCCAAGGGAGATTCTTCAGTCCTCTAATCTTGTCGTAGAGCGTCGAAGGTCCAGGATTCAGTTTCAGAGTTTCGTCCAGGTATAATCTAAAGTCCTAAGGACTGGGTTCCTACCTTTATTCTAAAAATAGGGGTTGGACTACTCTGTGGCCCCACCTATGGGTGGGTCAGGGCAGAGGGTGGCTACACCCCTTTCCCTTTGTCCAGTTCGCGCCAAAGCAGGGGCTGCAAGCCCCTGATCCGGTTTGAACTGGGGTATGCACTAGGGACACCAAATGTGCCCCCAGTGCAGGACTTCAAAGCACCCGAAAGTGCTCCCGCCCAGCCCCAATACACATTATCCTGTCTGGGGAGGTGGTCACACCTCCCTGGGACAGGAAACCTATTGTCCAGGCCTCCCCTGCCGGAGTTTCGTCCAGCAGCAGGAGGCCAGACTCGTGTCTGTGGCAGCAGCATCCATTTTGTGATGCCAGGGCTCTGGAAAGAAGTTACCGGACTAGTCAGAGTTAACATGTCTTTCCCTCTAGAAGGGTGGAATGCTACCCCCGCCGCCAGGATTGGCGGGGGGTAGTATTCCAAGATGTTTGACACCAAACACGACATGTTTAGGTGCAGCCATTCCAAAGTTAGCATTTTACCGCGAGGATATAATGCGCTTAAGAGTATATGGTCAGGCTGCACTACAAACAGCATCAGAGATGGTCTCCGAATGCTGCAGAGGGCCCTGCTCATGCAGGGGCACCCTCTCACATAGGAACCACGCACTCTGCCTTTAGGATTGATAAGGCCTGCCTTAGGAGTGACTTATAGGTTTATATGTGTGTATGTATTTCGTGATATAGGTAACCTATATCACAGTAAGAGGTGCATGCACCACCTTACCCAGGCTGCAGTAGCAGACCTGTGGTGTCAGTTTGGATGGCCTTCCAGGGGTGGCATAATACATGCTGCAGCCCCTGGCAGGCCTCTGAGGTACCTATGCCCTTGGTACATAGTATACCATATACTAGGGACTTATAAGGGCCCTCAGATTCCAATCAGTGATGTGCCTAAGGCACATGGAAACCATTTTACAGAGAAAGCAGATAGACTGGGGCCCTGAATAGCAGGATCCCAGTCCAACTAAGTCATAAACCAGCAAAACACCATAAAAAAAGTGGGGGCAACCATATAGTCAGATTCCACCTTCCTACAGATACAACCACCACGATGGAGATAAAAACACAAACCACAACACCAAAAAACACACGATGGGCCAAAGTGCGATGAGGAAATCAGCGACAAGCAGCACCAGGCCTGCAACACACACCTGGCAGGCATCAAAAATCACCATAAAAGTAGAAAATACACCCACACACAAACTGACCAACACCCAAGCACCATGGAGGCATCCGGAGCAGGCACAGAGGACGAGCGCAACCCCACAAGCGCCCGGGGTGGGCCAGCCTGGGACCTCGGGGACAGGGAAGGGCAAGGACAAGAAGACCAAGAAGACCAGGAAGACCAAGTTCAGTCCGCAGGCGAACAGGATCATAGTCACGGAGGTGATGGAACACCATCAACAACTCTTCGTCACCTCCAACGTGTCATTGGGCACCAAAAATTGAATATGGCGGGACATCGTCGACAAGGTGAATGCCGTCGGAGAGCACAAGCGGACAATGGACGAGGTCAAGAGGCAATGGAATGACATCAAGCGGAAGACCAAGGAGAAACTCAGCGCCAACCAGAAGGCAGCAACGCAGACCGGAGGTGGGGGCCCAGTGCCACAGCTGGAGCTGGATGACGTGGAGGAGCTGGTGTCGACAGTCATCAGTATGGATACTGTGGCCGGAGTCGGGGTACCGGACACTGCTCGACAGGACAAAACACAACCGCAACAGGGTGAGTAACCACCAGGTACTGGGGGGACGGGGGGAGATGGCCACAATGGTACACATACACAAGCAAGCAGGGCACAGTGCACACCCACAATGACCCTGGGTCCTCGCCCAGGCCCACAGACTGTCACAATGTACAATGCCATGCTGTCTGAATGTCAACCTGTACCATGCGGCTACATACATGTGGACACATTGTAATACACCATCTCCCCTTCACATCGCAGGGGCATCGTCAACAACTCCTGCAGAGCAGTCACAGCCACTCTTCACTGATGACGAGGAGGAGGACAACACCAGCATCGACACCCAAGCCATCCAAGACATCATTGACCTCATCCACCAGCAACCTCCAGGATCAGGGCAGCCCAGCTACATCCATGAGACCCCACCCACCACCCAAACCACCCAGCAGGAGGCACACACAGCCCTGGCACTCTCCCAAGACCCCCAGGAACAACAAATGGCCTTCCAACGCCGTGTGCAGGAGGGCCAGAGGGAGACGGCTGAGCAGCTGCGGGTGGGGTTCGACCTCATGGCCACCAAACTGGACGCCATCCTTGGGTGTCTATGTCCGGCCCATGGTCTCCAACAAGCCCTGTCTGACATCGCTGGAGTCATGACGCAGAGGGGGGAATACATGTCCGCTCAGAGTGGCCCCAGCGATGCCAGCCGTGAGCTGGCACACATGCGGAGGCTCATGGAGGACATGGTGCGGATGGAGGCGGAAAGGATGGCAGCCACCGCTGCACATCAGCGAAATGTAGCTGGGATCTATCAGGCCCTGCATGTCTTCATCATGGCATTGCTGCCACAAGGCGTGGCGATGATGAATGCTGCTGCCCCCACACCATCCACATCTCTGCCCCCTGGTGTGTCAGTGTCTCCCAGTGTGGCAGGTGTATCTCGTCCGGCCCCTGATGTGTCACTGCCACACAGTGCGGCCGACTATCCACCTCCGGCCCCTGATGTGTCAGTGGAACACAGTGCCGCAGCAGGTACTGCAACACCCACAGGTGGGGCAGAGCACACATCCGGGGATGAGGACATGGATGGGATTGAGATCAGAAGGAGTTACTAGCATTCATGTCCGCCACCTTGCCTGTTTCTGCTTGGTGCCGCACATGGCCTCAAGACCTACCACTGACCCCCGATACACTCCGATGCACTCACCTTGGACAGCGACATGGACTGCCACATCCTGTTTGACAACCATTGACACGGCGGACAGACTGCGGACTGTACCCTTCCCCTTCCGCAGTACAGGTCATCCCTGGATGTACACTGGCTGGCCCTCCACGGGCCCATATTGTGTAGTGTGCTCGGCATTGCCCTGTACCGCTCCAGCTACATGACTGCACTGGATGTGCAAATAAACATCCAGTGACGCACTGCTTTGTAATGTCTTACGTCATTCATGTATGGATGTGTGGATGAATGTGGGGACAGTGTCTTCCCTTGCGTCAATGATGTTCATCCTATGGGATGCCAGTCAGAGGGTGCGACATTGCATTTTGTGTACCCGGTACCGTGAACACTACAACAGGGACACACGCATCAGTCACTTCCTTGTCCGGACATGGACTGAACCACGCCCAGATCCCATGAGTCATTGTTGCAAGCCCTGCACTGGTCCGGCATACGGCAGGCCAGACCACTACGCTTACGCCCCTAGGGGGGGTCCTCATTGCTACCCGTCACAGCCGTACTCGCTGGTGGTGTGCAGGTCACTGGTCTAGTTGTCAGCATGTCACAGCCACTCCCTGAGGGCAGGTTTTCACACACACCACACCCATCCGGCACAGGCGTCACAGGCCATGTGACTCCGCCAATATAAGGGGCAGACGACATCACATTCCCCTCTTGCGGTGGTGACTGGATGACAGACGCTCCACGGTTCGCACTCATATAGGGCCCATGAGTTGTTGCGCACAGGGTTGGTGGCATCCGAGGCCTTGAGTATGGCACAGGCCTACCACCACGTGGCACAGACTGGGGTTGCACAGGGTTAGTGGCATCCGAGGCCTTGAGTACGGCATGGGCCTACCACCACGTGGCGCTGACTAGGGTTGCACATGGTTAGTGGCATCCAAGGCCTTGCGGACGGCACTGGCACCCCACCATGGGACGGTGACTTTGGGTGCACTGAGTCAGTGGCACCTTGAGCTGCTGAGCGGGTGTGCAGTCTGCGATGATGCCCCGTCCCGGCGGTCCGGACAGCTCAGGTTTTGTGTGCCCTGCTAGAGCGCAGTGTAGGCCAGAGCCAACGGGCAGCGCGGGCCTACCGCCCCGTGGCGTCGCTTTCGGGATCCCAGAGTTGGTGGCACCCACTGGGCTGAGCGGGCAGCCTGCGATGGTGCCGGGTGCACTGGTATGTCCTCTGCCATTGAGTAATCAAGACCCAGCACCAAACGTGAGACCTGGTGGCCTGCGGAGCGGGGCTGCATGATGTGGGGGGTGCCATGTCCGCAGGCCCCGGGCTTGTGGCTTGCAGCGGCATGTGGTGGGACCTCCTGTCTACGCGCCGGTGGCGGAAGGTGAGCATTGAGGCCTGGGTGTGCATGGGCAGGCGTGCTCCGATGGGCAGCGGGAGGGGTTGGGGTGCCTCTGCCTGGGTGTGCATGGGCAGGCAGGCGATATTGTCTTTTGCAAGTGTGTGTACTGTGCCATTCAAGTATCTGGGCTCTGTTTCAGCTGACGGCTCTGACTCAGATGTGTGACCTGGAGTCCTGCTATACATACCGGCACGTGGTTGGAGACACACCGGTGGCAAGAGGTGAGCAGTGTGACCTGGGTGCGCAGGGGCGGCACGTTCTCTCTCTCTCTCCCTCTCTTCCTCTCTCTCTCCTCTTCTCTCTCTCTCTCCCTCCCTCTCTTCCTCTCTCTCTCCTTCGCTCTCTCTCTGTCCTCTGATGTGCGCAGGACACACCTTCTAATCATCTTTTTTGTCTTACAGGCTGTGACCTACGTATTGTCCCGAGGGGAGCGGCCATGTGTCTTCATTTCATTTAGTTGTTCATTTTAATAAAGTTTCATTTGTTGCTTCGGAAGTGAATGTGTGCTGCTCATTTCTGTGACGACACATGCATGTCACCAGTTGTGATTGTGCGGCATCAAGCGGAATATTTTATACATGTTTAGGTGTGGCTGATGTGGCATGTCTTTGGTCGGGGGGGTGTCAGGGAGGGGTGGTCCTGGGGGTGGTAGCGGTGGGTGTTGTGGCCCTCTTGGGTGTCCGGGCCGCATGATGAGTGGCTCCATGGCATCTGTTGCCCTTTGGTTGTGGCCCTGGGCTGTGCTCCCTTTTGTGGTGCTGGCTGCCGTCCGACTTTACACCAGGTCAGAGCAGGTGTAAATTTCCTGGTGCTAACGCGCCTTATCGCCTGTTTTGTGTTTTTATCGCCGATGTGGCTGGTCGTTGTGAATGTTGAGGTGTGCTGTTGTCTCGGCTTTTGTCACGGGAACGCCTACTCTGCATCTCATTAGCGATATTTGCGGGGGTCCTCTGTGGCAATGTTTTTTGCGGCTGCTATCGCGGGTAAACTGGTGCTGTGGGCTGTTAACACCGGCTTGTGAATTGGGAGGTACATTTATCACGACTTTGGCTGCGATAATGTGCCGTTAATTCTGCGATGGCTCCTTGTGAATATGCCCCATTGTGTGAATGACATAGTGGGATCAATAACAAGACCAATCTGCTAGTGACTCACCTAGCTTGAGAGTGAAGGCATATGGTTATGTTGTAGGCCTCATAGACTGAGACTGTGTTTGTTTTTGTGTGCATAGAGCAATGACACTCATTTGTCTGGCTGCCGCTCCAAGGATTTCAAGAAGGGCAGTGCTTCCTTTGTCGATATGCACAGACCATCTGAATGATCGAGTTGGCTGGGGTTCACTTCAGGGAACTTCAGGGAACTGGCTAGCTACCAGTAGCTTCTTACCTGCTTCCTATAAGCACTACATGTTTCGAACTCCGAATAAAATCATGAGACCAAGTTCAGAATGGTAAAACATATGACCCAAAATCTCTTCTATATATTTCACTTTGTTCACTACGGTCATATAAAAAAGGCTTGCCCTTGTCTGACGTGTACGAATGAACTTACATTGACTATTTGCACATTTTTGTATGATGACATTGAAATATTATTTTTAAGAGCTATTCAGAGACTATGGCAAACTAGTTCTCCAGTTGTTCCACCACAAAAAGATGACTGATATTTTATAAATTGTCTTTAGTACGGAGGATGTGAACTCTATGCCATCCACAATAACTTTAAAGTGCAGAGGAATTGGAAGTCACATCCACACACCCAGGCCTGGGAACACTTTTGGCACTCTTACAAGAGGGATAACCTTTTCAGGACCATACATTGAGGTATAAAGGGAAAAGCTACCTTTGAAGCCAGAGATTGTTTTTTTATTTTCGCTGATGGTCAACACATCATGTTTGGTAATGTCACTGAATGTGAAAGTGAAAGCAGGTGGAGTCTCCAGGCTCTGGCATTTTTCAGTGCGAACAGAGTTCGAGGACACAGCCCGGTACCCAGAGTACTGATCCGAATGGGAGAAGTACCGTCTGGTATTGGGCTGCACACTAGGCACTAGAGAGTCTTTCTACCTCTGTGGAAACAGATTAGTGAATTACTGCCAGTCTGCCCAACCAGAAGGGCAGAAAGTCCACCAGGCCACCAGGGAAAAGGGATTGGGGGTCTTGTCTGTCCTAGCATTGCGTCACCCTCACTTACTCTAGGGGACAGTATGAGGGTGTATCAGCAATCTGCTCACACCAGTGTTATAGAATATACAAAACCACTAGGAATTATTGTAAAAAATGTTTGCTTAGGAGTTGGCCATTGCTAGCATCGGCCGCACCACTAACCATGGGCCCCAAATAGTCTTGCATTCTGTAGTGGGCAGATTGATGGGTTTCATTCCAGTCTGCTCACCTGGGAAGCAGTAAGCCCAATAGACCACCAGGAAAAAAAACAAAAAAGGAATGGGATGGCGTGGTAGCCCAATCTGGCATTGTGATGGCCTCCAATTTGCCATGTCCTAGACAATCTTTTTGAATCCCCTTTGGTAAAGTTGGGTGGTTTACCTGAAATATGCCTTCCTCTGGGAGCAGAACGCCCACTAAATCACCAGGGTGAACATTTAAAAAAATGAATGGGGCATGTGGATCACCCATCTAATATCTGGCAGAGCCCACACTCCCAGGCCTTAGATATTCGTTCTACCTTCCTGATGAGAGATTGTCCCCGGGGGACAAAAGGTCCACTAAATCACCAGAGAAAGTAATGACAAAAATGGAATGGTGTAGGGTGCTGTCCCGTCCTGGCATCTTGCGATCCCCTACTTCTCTGCTCCTCAGACAGTTTTTCGGCGTTCCTGGGGGCATATTGCAGGGATTACCCAATTTTTACCTGCCCCAGGTGGCAAAAGAAACACTGGGAAATGAGAGTTTTTTTTTAAAAGGACTGTGGATGAGTGCAAGCCTTGGGCATTGGCTGCCCACACACCGGAGACTTTAGGCAGTATATCAGGCTCCCTGTGGGGAGGGGGGCAGATATGTGCATTTACCATATGTTTCCCAAACCAGGGTACAAAAGGCCCACCTTGCCACTAAGGAACAAAAGTAGAAAAGGAATGGGGGTCCCTGGCAATAGATCACCCCTCATCCCCTGGGCCCAAGGTTGTCTGATAGTCTTTTGGGTTGTATGTTGGGAGGTTACACCCAATCTATCCAGTTCACTGTGTGGAAAGCCCAATGGCAACAGATTGTGGTGTAAAAACAATGAGGTTAGGAATCTGCCAGTCCCAGCATCTCAAGCACCCTGCACCCATATGGACAGATTGAGCAGTTTAACCACAATGCTCACTCAGGAGGAATTGGCAGTAAAGCTGCTCGACTACCAGGAACAAAGCTATAAAGGAATGGAGTGCTGAGCGGGACGGTCCTAGCCAGCATCACAATCACCAGGAACTAGACAGTGTTTCTGATTCCCCAGCGTGTACAGATTAAGGCATGTACTCCCATAATGCCAATTCAATAGGGCAGAAAGGCCACTAAACACCAGGTTGTGATACCAAAAATAAATAATGTGGTTAAGGCTGTCCTGGCATCAGGCAGCACCATGACAATAAGATGTCTACTTAAATTACTTTCAGCCCATATGTCAAAATTATGGCCAAAGAAATCCAAATTTCCTCTCATTCCCCCATTGGGATGGCAAAAGTACCTGGGCCAGTAACTAGAGAAAGCTAGCAAGCCACAGCTTCTGTATTAACATGTGGTATGTGTAGGGGTGGCTAGCACAGACCCCTGCATATTTTCTTACGTAGAATGTCCTGCAAACTATGCCTTATAAACCCAATTGTATCTCAGTGTTATGGGGGAGAGCTGCAACATTCGAGCTCGGAGCCACCAGCGCCCAGGGATCTTTGCCACCTCTGACAAAAAGAGGGCCAAGGTTGGGAGCATGTACTAAGGCCGCTTTATGGCTGTGACACATGCTCCCATAGGAAAATGTCAGAATGTGACCGCACCATGTGCGGTCGCATCATAATGAGGTGGTAGGGACCGCCGACCGGAGGTCGGTCGGTCCCGTTTCTGAGACGGTGTTGGGCGGACGCAAGTCTGCCCGACATTGTAATAGACCCCATAGTGTTGGGAATATTGTGATACAGAAATATCATCAGCAAGAATATTGTTGGCAAGAGTATCGATTTTAAGGTAAGTAAAATTGATGTTAAAAATAACTATTGATTACAAAAATATCTATGTTGTTAATATCAATATTAAACCCATTATGGAAATTTGTTTTTTTGGGCATTGGTTTGTTCTTTTCCATCAATATTCTGCCAACATCTTTGGCAGTGCTTAATTTGTAAAATAATTACTGACGGTGACCAAACTTTTCATCTGTGCTCCGCAGCCGGCCAGATGACTGTTGGAGTTGCTGAAAACCAAGGCTGTCCAGTTTTAATTCTACATCATTCATCTTTCATCTACCACCATACACTCCATGTCTCTTTATCTCATCCGTGCAGCATTTTTTTCATCCCCTCTTTCTCCCTTTGTCACTGTTTTACAATCGTTTTCTTCCTCTTTTTCCCTATTTTCTACCTTTCTCTCTTTTGTTCTGGGTCAAACTCTAATAATCGAAATAATACGATCTGGTCACCAAAACAGAGTGCCAGTGGGCCCCACCAGAAACCACTGGCTCAAATTAAGCACTGATCGCTGGCTATGCTCTCTGACTATCTTCATGAAGATAGTATGTTAAAATGAAGTCAAAGCATGCAGTGCAGCCAGCAAGACGTTACAGTCACTTAAGCACTCACTGCTGGGATCTGTGTGTGACTGGCAGCTCTCAAGTTGGAATCCCAACGTGGCCAGTTCAGTCATTTATCCTCCAATAAATTAAAGGACATTAATTTTAAGAGCAGCTACCTGAATACAAATGGAAAACATACATTGGTTTTTGGCACTATAAATCATGATTACTTACCTGTTATGACGTACCCACTTAGGTGTATTTTCTGACATCTTTCTTGCACCTTTTTTTAGAGATCATTTTTATGAGTCAGTTAAGATACTGTAAAACGTCAGGGGGTGAATTAATGTTAGGGTGTGCTGGTGCACAGAAAAGCTGTATGACTGTATTTAAGACACTCTACTGTCTAAAGCTCATGCACCTAACTAAAAGACTCGGGGGGGGCTTATTTACAAGCCTCTTGCGCCACTTTTGCGTCATTTTTAACATGGGAAAAGTGACGCAAAAGTGGTGCAAGAGGCTTGTAAATCTGCCCCCCTTCAAGGTAATGCATTACGAGTAGACAGTTGAGCTTGGAAGCAGGGAGAACAACTGCTTCCCTGTGTCCAAGCACTGCTGTCCGCAGTGCATGCATTAAATCAGATAATGTTCTAGTAAATGCATGCGCTTTAGGCAGTATGATGCCTTGAATCAAGTGCACAGCTGAGATTCGCAGCAGTGCATTCTTCATGACAAGACCCGGTGGGGCAGATTTACAATAACTGGCGCATCCCTGCATATCAGCAGGGATGCGCCAGTTATTTTGCGTGACTCAAGAAACACCTTGCACCATGGTGCAAGGATAGACAGATGCATGACGCATCTGTCGGTGTAAGGGTGACGCAGTGCTGGAGTCGTGTCGCAAGCGCGACGCAACTCCAGCACTGCTCAGGGGTGCCCTATAGTTGCTATGCTGCGTCACTCCTTACGCCTGCTACGAGCAGGCGTAAGGTTTTGACGCAGCGGGGACGTAAAAGTGACTCAGTGAAATCTTGTAGATTTCACACCGTCACTTTTACGGGGCTTCCTTGCGACGGAACGCCCACCCTGCATACATTATACCTGATGCAGGTATAATGTAGCGCTGGGCTTTACAACGTGACGCATCTCACTAGATGCGTCACGTTGTAAATATGTCGCATAGTGGCGCATTGTTTACGCCGCCGGTGTGTCACAAAAGTGACGCAACGGCGGCGTAAAAGTGGCACAAGGGGCTTGTAAATCTGCCCCATATTGTCTATGAAGTGTTTCTGATATCCATTGTTCATGGTATGGCTTATACTGTCTATTGAGTGTTCTGCCCTGATTTGATCCACTGCACACAGTCTACCGAACATTCGCTACCTCGAGCTGTTGGAACATGCACTGAAGGGATTGCATTTTATGGGAACACACAATCTCGGTCTGAAATTGAAGCTGTCTGAACGGTGGCACTGGTGCATGGCAGATCTTTGCAGCTGTTTTAAAGACATTGAACCATCCAATGATACACTTAACTTGGGAATTCTCCCAATTAGTGAGTATGCTGCAGACAGCACCCACTGATCCCTATTTTCGTGCTCTTGTATTGTCTCAGAGAATTTATGATTTTGATGTGCACAATTTAAACAGTGCAATGACTTAAAAAATAGGTACACAGCTCTTCTCTGTGTCAGAATACTTGTTCTTTGTACAACCCTAGGGGTAGTCAAAGAGTGAATGGGTCGTATCAGATGGGCATTTCTGCTGCAGCGCTGAGCAGCTGTTTTATGTTCTAGGAATGTGTAAAGTGAACTTATTTAACCTGATATTTCTCAAGAGTAATTATTTTATTTGAAGAGCTTACAGCAAGGTTTGCCTCTTTTTGGGCTTGAGCTGTACTGTCTGAAAATAAAGCAATGACTCAGACAAATATTGGGTTAAATGAATTCTTTACATGCACCAGCTAATCCCATCATGATGCGGACCGTGTATTGATTCAAGCTGGCCCTTGCAAACAACTATTGAAAACAAGCACTGGCAAAGCCGATAGGTCTTGCTTTTATCTCCAGGCATCTGGCAATTCTTGCACTGGGGGTTGAAACAAATAAAGACCGATGGGGCGGCAGAAAAAGACTGATGGGGCGGGTGGAGGGGATGCAGGAGGGGTGTGAGGGAGCCGGCGGGGAGCACACGGGGGAGAGCGCAACAGCGGGGGTTAATAATTAAAACAAAAAACAAGACTTACCTGGTGCTGCTGGCTGCCTCGTGCTCCTCTTTTCCTTGCCCCAGCAGTCCCTGGGACAGCATCAGACTCACCATCAAATCCCCACACTGCTCTCAATCATGAGAGCAGTGTGGGATTGGCCTAAGTGGGCTGCACTCAGGCACACGGCTGTATAGACATGCGCTCTTAAAAGTGCACATCTACCATTCCTCCTACCCCCTCCCATGGCCTGGGGTCACCCGTCTCTGCACATGCTGACTCAGCCATGAGCTGAAAAATAAAACAATAGTAAAATATTGTTTTATTTTTCAGCTGCTTGCTCTAAACCAGTAGGGCGACGCTCCTCTGCAATTGTGGAGCAGCCGCCGCAGAATTATGGTTTTGTTTTGTTATGCTTTTTGTAAAACTTTATTGTTCAAGAAGCTGCCATGCCCTCATCAATCTAAAAAAAAACTAGCTAAAGGCAAAAATATTTTTGTTTTAAAAAAAAGCAGAAATTGCCATTTTATACTCCCTGGCACTGAAGAGAACTACTTTGTGTGTGTATGTGCTCTTTGTGTAATGGCAACATGCCATAAGTCACAGTGAAGGCAGCCCATGGCTGATTTGGGCTGCCGCATTGCCGCTTAATGCATACTGGAGTGGGTGGAAGAAAAATGTGAATAACAGAACAACAGACTAATGGATCGAGCCTGAAAACTCCTATAAGTAAGTGTGTTATAAACATAATTTACTAAAATCGAAACAACTAGGATAACACAGACTCAAAAAGTAAATTGGTCTGGCATTGGCTGCCAGCCTACTGCCTTTGAGAAAACAGGCAAGAAAGAACGAAATATGGAAAGAAAGAAAGAAAGAAAGAAAGAAAGAGTTGTAAAGATAGAAAGAAAGATTGCATAGATAGAACACACTGATTAGCTTATATTCAAAGTTCATTTGAACTGATTTGAAATACCAGCAGTCAGATAAAACAGGGCCTGTCCAAAGGAATTTACAACAGCATTAGAAGCAGATGGGATCTGATGAAGCTGGAATGTGCTATGTGGCCATTTCAAAAGCTTCCTGCTATCAAATTAGGCTCTACCCTAGAGTAATTATAAACTAAAAACAAAAACACTAGCACTGAAGAAATCTAATTTATGTGCAGATATGCTCCTTGTGAAAGAGCAAAATGCAGTCACTCAAAGTGAAGTAAAGAAAGCTGACCCATTGCCCCATGATGTATGATGTAGTGGGCAGAAGCAAAATGTGACTGACACAACAGCAGACCAATGGATGAAGAGGAGTTGCATTCAATTCTAATAAAGTCAAAAGGTCTTGGCTAACGCCAGACCTAATAAGTGCTAGCTCCATTATTGCTCTAGAACTTGGCTGGAGAGACTGCAGGCCGGAAACACAGCACATCAGCCACAATCACAGCTTAGCTTTCCTCCGCAGGCCCCCTGCTTGTTCAAAACTGCAGCCTCTAATGACCTCTAATAACCTCTGTTGAGATTACGGAACTACGAGGTTCCCATCTCGAAGAGCTGTGGAGTAAAAATGTAACTGTCAAACAAACCTGAGATTAGAGTATCAACCATGCATTTATGCTTGTCTGGTGCATACTCTGCAATTAACTTCTTTTAGGGATCACAACCGTGGTTTTGCATTACATCACTCTGTCATGTTTTCATTAATTGAAAAACCTAATAGCCTTTAACGTATGTTTGGTGCATATTTTCTATTGTGCACCCGGTATTGATCCTTCATGTACAAACTGGGACCATAGGTGCTGGAAGTAGAAGAACAGGGGTGCTGCAGCACCCCCACAATAACCATGCAGGAGTTCAGAAGGTGAATGAGCAATAAAGATGCCTTTACATCTCATTTTGTCATAGAGGTAAAACTTCAGGCTCTGTCTTCTGAGAAATTCCTGCTTATTATTTAAACATGGAGATTGGGGTTTACTTTTCTTTCTCTGACTGCAAAGTGAGAGGATGTTGTAATGTGAACTATGTGACACTTTTGCTGGGATACAGAGAGTGTGAAAGGAAAGGATGTTAATTTTTTTCTAACACACAACAAAACTTGAACCGTACATATATTTTAAAACATAAGCACAGTTAGGAACGCACAAATGAAGCACTTTCTTTTGTAATTGTTATGTGTTGGAAACAAGTATTTTAATAGGATCAATACATATAAAGACATTTTTATCTGGTGATGTGCAAATGATAAATATTCATTGAATATCAATTTCTACACAATATCTTTTTGCGCTGGATAGTGTTATCAATAAAACTCCATGTCTGTGCGAATTTAGTGGTCATTTCAATGGCTAACGTGCTATCAGGAAATGACAGCGAGCTACCAATCAATCAATCAATCAATCAATCAATCAGGGAATTGTGAAGTGCACTACTCATCCGTAGGGGTCTCAAGGTGCTGGGGGGGCAGCTCCGGTCAGTCGAAGAGCCAGGTCTTCATGGTCTTCCTGAGGATGTGAAGAGTGGGGGCGTGTCTGATGTTGATCGGGAGCTTGCTCCAGGTCTTTGTCGCAATGTAGGAGAAGGGTCTTCCACACGTTCTGGCTCTGTGGATGCGTGGGGTTTCGGCAAGGGCAAGGTCGGCAGATCGGAGGTTTCTCTTGTGTAAGTGGAAGGAGATTCTTTCGTTGAGATATTGGGGTCCGGTGTTGTGGAGGCATTTGTAGGGGTGGGTGAGTATCTTGAAGGTTACTCTCTTCTCGGCGGGGAGCCAGTGGAGGTCTCGCAGGTTTTGGGTGGGGTGTTCTGTATGGTCTGGAGCTCGCGAAGCAGAGATTTGGCATAGAGGGCGTTTCTGTAGTCCAGTCTGCTGGTTATGAGTGCATGGATGATGGTCTTTCTTGATTCAGGGGGATCCATTTGAAGGTCTTGCAGAGGATGCGCAGGGTGTTGAAGCAGGTGGAGGCAACGGGGTTCATCTGTTGGGTCATGGTGAGGGGGGAGTCGAGAATGATGCTGAGGTTCCGGGCGTGGTCCGTGGGGGTGGGTGGGCTGCCAAGGGCGGTGGGCTACCAGGTGTCCCATGCAGAGGGGGAGGGTCCGAGGATGAGGACTTCTGTCTTCTCCTAGTTAAGCTTCAGGCAGCTGGTGCTCATCCAAGATGCGACGAACTTCATTCCTTCCTGGAAGCTGAGTCTGGTGGTGAGGGGGTCCTTAGTGAGGGAGAGGATGAGCTGGGTGTCGTCGGCGCAGGATACTATGCTGAGTCCGTGCTGTCTGACGATGGCGGTGAGGGGGGCCATGTAGATGTTGAAGAGCGTGGGGCTGAGTGATGATCCTTGGGGTACTCCGCAGTTGATCTCTGTGGGTTCGGAGAGGAAGGGCGGAAGTCTGATTCTTTGGGTTCTGCCAGTGAGGAAGGAGTGGAGCCAGTCGAGGGCGGTTCCCTGTATGCCGGCGTCGTGGAGTCTGGCGGTGAGAGTGCGGTGGGAGACAGTGTTGAAGGCTGCATAGAAATCCAGTAGGATCAGGGCCACGGTGTGGCCTAGGTTGAGGAGGGTGTGGATGTCGTCTTTGGCGGCACCATGCTTTAGTAATATATTTGCGACAGTGTGCTCCAAAATGAACCACTTGCTAGAAACCATACCCTTACCACTATCGTGTTGAATGGACGTGGCTCATTTGCTACACTTTTCAGTGGCCTAAAACTGATGACAGTGAAAACGCTCCTTAAATTGTTCAAGCTTCACTGGCTGGGAGTGGGGCCTGGGCCTACCACTTCTCCCTGTTGCCGCATTGTGCTGTCTCCAGCTCCTGAGTAACTCGTAGAAATTCGATTTTTAATTTTAGACAGAACGAAATCCAAAAAGAAAGCACCCAGCCCTTCGAGTGCCGGGGCGGAGATATCTGAGGTGCAGTGGAACCGGGCACCAAGGCCATTAGGGCCCTCTGTACCTTGATTATGGACTTTTTTCTACCTCCAAATGAGGCCTGAGTTTAGCTTTTTCTTACTTGCATTATCGCCCGAGGCATCCTTGCGGTGCCGCTCCTTGATGGGTCAGCTATATTACATTGCATGCATATCACTACAACAGCAAAAGTGTGTGGAGCGGCAAAAAGCAGCTGAAATAATTATTTTTTTAAACAAACGCGTGCCTAATTCACCACCATCTTGTCATTCATGATTACACGAGGCATGACTTCCGAGAGGAGCAAGGTTACACTAGATTTCGGCCTGTCATCAGTTGGTTCTTGGTAAGCAGTCATGTGAAGGCGCTGACAGCTGACTGACACTATTGGTCCTGTGGATTAAGAGACGAGCTTTCATGGATTTCCACTCGTGTCAGTCATATTATCTTTGAAAAGAGAAACTACACAGCATTTCTTCACAGTTTTTTAAGGGGAAATGGAAAGTGTTCTTCAAATGAAACCCGTGAAAGGTCTACACGTTTAATGTAATTAAAAAATCACTAATCGATGTCAAATACATTCTGCTGCACAGTCAAATAAGTTGTAGCTAAATATTCAAACGGCACAGTTAAATAAATTTTAAAAAAACATATGTATGTCAAACCAGCCTGATCCTGCAAAAACAGCTAAAACTGAAATACGCGCGTATGGAAGATGAATTGTTCGAACTTTCTATTCTGGTATTTCTTAGCGATGGCCCTTAACTTGCAACCATTCCTTTCAGAATGGCTTCAATGTCAGCATCTCATTCGTATACGCTGACTTGGCAGCAGGCAAGCTTTTGTGCTTTCATATTTCTTTGAACCTAGTAGAAAACCAGTTCTTTTTTCAAGGCATGGAAATAAAATGTAATGCATTAAGAATTTCACACAAAGGATAATTTTTGAGGCAGGTTGACAGGCCTTCATTCGTTGAAGCTCCAGGGAGCTTCCACATAATTTTCAGGCAGAAGCATAATTGAAAATGTGACGAAAGTGAATGGCATCTGTCAGAAGTTGAAGACTATGAGCATTGCATATCGAAATACGATTTGTAAAATGTCAGATTCTGGATCAAGTGGTTTTGAAATCAGAAAATGTCTATTTTAATCACAGCGAGAATACATTGAAGGTTCGCTAAAATGCTGTTTAAAATATCTCAGAGGATTACATATCGTATACAGTTGCAAGTTTCAAGTAAAAGGATATTTTCCCATTTCTGTTCTATATAAAACAGAACCTGTTAATATAATTATTTTTTTGTACCCATGATAATATGTAGATTTTAAAATTAGGTTTAATGTATTATACGAGCAAATAAAATCGAATGAAGAACTTTTACGGCTGAGCTTGAACAAATAAATAATTATGGAATCTTTGTTGCTAAATATCCCTGGTTTGTTAATATACAGGTAGGTAGTTTGTTTCTGAGCTTTTTGTTGGGAATTAAAGTGGAATGCTCAGGCAGTACTATAAAATGATGTGCTAAATCTGAATTTGTACCTGCGACACAAGGGTAGCATTACTTCAGTCAAGATGTACAGTATGGCCGTATAAGACAGCTCAAAGGCAATTGGCACACTTTATAGGTAAAGGTAACATTAGATATAGGTGTTGAACCCTTAAATAGCAAGAAATTGAAATTGGTGAGAAACAGCTTGATGGACCAGTGAAGGCACAAACCTCACCCGAACACCAAGAGAGTAAGTGCACGGCTGCAAAGCCGATCTCAATGTATTTAATATGGTTATACTGAGCAGGCGCCCCCCGCGACTAGGGGAGCCCTTAGTAGCGCCACGTGGCTGAGCCTCCTCCAGGGCCCAGAAAAGGGGGCTGGATGAGGAAGGGCTGGCCGAGGTGACGTCATCGGGGGTCACAGAGAAACCTAGCAGGCTATTTAAGGCTGCGCCCCAGGGGTTTCATACTCTTTGTCCCCTCGGACCTCAGCCTAGCTACAGGAGCGTCGTCGACGTGGAGAGAGGTTTCCGGTCGGTGGCGGGCGGAGGGTGGCAAGCTGAGTTGGAGGGGGCCATGGCGTAGTGTAATTGCTAGTTATGCTATATTTAATATATTATTAGTTTGTATAAATATTAGTTATAAATATTATTTGCTAATAGAGGGGTGCCGCGCCGAGATCCGCGGTAACAAATAGGCGGGGGGCGCAGCGGTATATTGCAGAAGCTGTTGGTGATTAACTCGGCAGCTTAGTAGGGGAAGCCTCGACCAGGAGCGTGCTGTCCGGTCGATGGCTCGAGGGTAGCACGACAGAGGCCGCCGTGAGATGCAGGGGGGCACGCGCGAGGTGCAGAGTGGTGTAATTCGGTTGGGAGCCTCAACGTGGGTGCAGGAGTGAAGCCGCGCCTGTGTGGGAAGGGGGTGGCTCATTTGGCAAAGCGGGCGCCTTCGGTCGGGGTACCCCGGTTCGAGGCTCGGCAGATGGCGCAATGCTGGGGATGCGGTGTCAATGTAAACATTTAATAAATGTAGTTGGCATGAGTCGAGCTCCCGACAGCGACGGGGAACATCGGGATACCTATGTGTGGAACAGGGAGAGTGCATTCTTTTACCCATATCAGTTCTGTTACATTAAACACAGCGATTAGCTCTTATTGCAGTTTAGAAGCATAGGCGTGTAATTGGAACAAGGCTGCTCAGATTCAGTGATGCACTCGGTTAGAACAGCAGGAGTGAAGCCGCGCCCGTGTGGGAAAGGGGGTTGGCTCACTTGGCAAAGCGGTCGCCTTTGGTCTGGGGGACCCGTCAATGTAATAAATATAAGGTGCATTCTTTTACCCACATCAGTTCGGTCACATAAAACACAGCGATTAACTTTGATTTCTGTTTAGAAGCATAAGTGTGTAATTAGTACAAGGCGGCTCAGATTCAGTGATGGCATCTTGGCTGTTTATGTGGCTGTAACTGTGCTGTATGTAGTGGTACATTTGCTTTCTATTTCCATGAAGTCTTTGAGTCGGTCAATTCGCCATAGTTATTGTACGCCGCCGCTTAGTAGGGGAAGCCTGGTAATGGCGGACCAGGCCTTTAACGGAAATATCGAGGCACTGAAAATGGGCGGGGCCGTGCCCGTATTGCGTGACTCCTGTCTCTCACTGGAGCGGGAACTTTTTGGTACTCTGTGTTATGTATATCTATATGGCACGGACAGGCATAAGTACATTTCCATGTCAATCATATCAGTATTTGGTATTGTATTATTTCTGATTAAAGCGGGGAAAGGCAGGGTGGCGCATTCATGTTATTCAAGAAAACGCTCAGTGTCTAGTACGTTTTCGAGTCGTAATAGCCCGGATCATTTAAGAAGAATATACAGTGTGTCTGGAAGTGTTTGGGGATAACGAGACCGCAAATTTGAGCGGGGCTGTGCCCATATGTGAGAACGGCGGCAGGTGCAGCTGGATGCTGCGTTATTTCGAAATGCAGTGATTGCAGGCGCGCAGGTATGCAGGAGGAAGGTGGCTCGCGGTGCGAGTCTCGGTGTATATAACAGTAACGTTAACAGATAATGAGGAGGCTGCAGGCGCGCTCTGGGGAAAAACTTTATTGCTCTGGATGCTGAGGCCGCTCCCACATTAGGGCAACGGTGATTTATGCGGGAACCTGTATTGGATGATAAGGCTGCAGGCGGTGTGGGGGTAATCGGGTCTGGCTCACCGTCAAAAAATGCAGTGTATACCGGAGGGTGCGCCGGATGGGGCTTGGGAGGGTACACAGGGGCTGCTTCTGCTTGCGAGGCAGGACTTCACAGTAACCCCTGAGATTTACCATCACTAGTCTAGGCGCAATATTAAATACATCATGCGCGGCGATCTGGAGCATGGTATAAAGCATGTCTTCATTACAGGACTCTTACGGCTTCTTTTTGCCCAATGACGTTCAAAAGGGGGACTGCACAGGCACAATAGGGGAAGGGTACGCAATGGAAATAATAATTGGGGCAGGAGACTTATGGCACGGAATGCGCAAGGTATTATAGTGTTTATCATTATGCGGGAATGTCTGTGTTTTTCCCCACGTAACAATACTGTTTGAATTTTCTCTTGCCGGTATGTGGTCCTCATTGAGATGGCGGAAGCAAGGTCCCGAGAAAGTGACCGACATTTTCGGAGTGGGCGTGGCCAGCCAGCAGAGGTACACACGCAATGTTCCTGGAGTCCATCAAAAGCAGCACACCTGGTATCTGGTGCACCTAGGGTATCGGTTGGTATTAAGCCGGCATGTTGCGCTGTTGCTCCATAATGCGCTGTACCGTCTGTGGGCGGTGATAGGCACTCTCTAAGTAGGGCCAGGGTGCTAGGTATTAATAAAAATGCCTCATTATCACATGGCCCAATCTTATGGCGACGCCGCCAGGAGGGTCTGAAACTAGCAGCGCGATCGCCCAAGTTTCACAGGTATTATGGCGCGTCAGTACAGTGCCAGTGGGCAACGCTGTAAACTTAGCATGGGCAACACAGTGTGTGGTGTTAAATTGTTCGGACAGAACATTTCAAGGGCGTTTGGCCATTTTAAAGGTAAAAATTAGTTACTTCTACACGGGAGAGGATGTGGCACAACGGCCTGGGCTGTTGACTTCAAGCCGGTTGGGACCGGGTGCTAGTCTGGAGCATCAACATTCTGTGATTCTGGGGAAACACACAAGGGGACTTTCACGGGTGCATTGCAAATGCGTTATAAACTGTCTGCATTTGGTGGTGACCGCATTCACGTCGGTCGTTTATTTGTATATTTAGTAGAATATGACTCACGGACTCGGGCCCAGGCAGGACGCAGCGGGGTCGTACAGGATCCGGGATGGCAGCCTGGATAGTCCGGTTTATGTTCACTCAGCTTTTCATCCTTCCAAGGTCAATTTAATGCCTACTATTGGGGTAATTAACTACAGGAATGACGGGTGGATTTAGAAGTCCCATGACTTAGGTGTAGATGTGCTACTTCCGTTTGAATAAATATAACATTTGCTGCGGAGTGTTAAGGATTGCCATCAAGATACCATAAAATTAAAAAAAAAACCTAAAAAAAAACCCAGTACGTTGGCTATTCCTCAACGATTAACGCCATATACAAAAGGGTACGCTTATCTTTCAGTGCCAGGGAACAATATGCATGCCTGCACAATACATATTATCTTGGTGGGGGCTTATTACCTTGGAGATTGGGCAAGCTTTCACAGCCTCTCCTCGACTAGCTGGAATGCCCAAAAATATAAGAACTCTCGCTACTTAGGTGAAGGTGTCACTGCAGAGCGGTGTGTGTTGCGCATAATGCAATAAACGGTTCCCCAGCTCCCAAGTGCTTATCTGTATTGAAGTTGTGTTTTAATTTCCTCCCTGGTATGTTGCTCTGCTATAAAACGAGCCTTGTCTGCTCCTTCGTAATTATGTCAAGCAGTAAAGTTTCCAGATATCAGACTAGCAAGTTGACTATAACTGAACAGCGGCCTTTAACAAGGAACTTAGCCTCTGCTATGGTGCCCTCTGATACGAGTACGGGAGTTTATCATGGTTCGGGCAGGAACTAACCAGCTAGTGGCGCTGTTCCACAAAACTCGAACAAGTCCTCTGCTGATATAAAAGTGGTCACTGCAGGGCGGGGTGTGCTGCACCTAATGCATTAAACAGTGACCCGGTTCCCAGTCTCCAATACCAGGAGCCTCCATATGGAGCGGGTGTGTAGGGGCCCAGATGTACAGCAGGTGTTTCTGGTGCTTCACATTTTAACAGAACAATAAGCAAGCCTGCACAGGCGTGGAGAACACAGTTCTTCTAGTCCTGGCCTTTCTCAAAACACACTGGTTCCAACAATGGTAAGTAGGGTAACTTCATGCATCAACGTTAATAGCATGAGGGCTGCAGCCCCCTTTTATCCAGGCAAGCGATGCATATTATCTTGATTAGCTGCTGGTGGCCATTTAGGTACAGTTCGCTCATGGCTGGCACCTACCGCCTTTGAGTCTGCAATCAATCGGCGGTGAAGCCAAGGGCTGGGTTCGTGCTCCGTGCAGTGTGGACGGAGGTCCAGCAAGTGAAATGATTGGTTGGCTATCTTTGCAACTCTAAAAAGCCGTCTTTTTCAATTTTAACGTTTCTCCTCTATTTTCATGCTTTTCCGGTGTGTCTCTCGGCGTGCTTTACTGGGCTCACAGAGCTGCATAGATGGGGTTACTAAAACACCTACTAACGTTTTCACTGTCATATCCAATGCATTATTGAACACTTCATATGTTTGGGGTGCTCTATCACTCCGCAGCACTTGGCGCTGGAGAGGTTTTAAAGGCCTGTCTAACAGCTAAGGATACCAGCTGAGTACACCCCCAGGAGCGCAGCTCAATGCCTGTGCAATGGCTAAGAGTACCTTAATATATTCCATGTGCTCGGCGCCAGGTATATAGTGTAGGGTGTCATTGTATGGTATCACTCGTCAACCTTTACAGAAACATATAGCAGCCAGTCGGTACAAGCCTGTAATATACACGCCAACAAGCCCACAAAAGAGGATACGGGAGCAGTCACATTAGTTATTTTTACTGTCTAGGGCCCTGTAATATACACGCTGACAAGCCCATAAAAGAGGATAGGTAAGTAGTCACATTAGTTATTATTACTGTATAGGGTGGATTGCTCGATTTATCGTTTGTACTAGAGCCTTCATCCCTGTAGGAAAGTTATTGCGCAGGTAGCCGTGATAAGGCTCAGAGTGTTTGCGGCCGCACAACGCCCAGCCCCTATTTTTAACGGGTGCGGTGAGCAGGGCAAGGTCGCCACAGGGCAGTGGCCGTAGCAATGGTCCTTTTAAACTCTCCACGGGAAGCTAGTTTTTAAAACAACAGGGTAAACCTGAGAGGTGTCAGTTAATTAGTATGCATAGTTATCAAAGTTCATCGCTGGGAAGAGATATAGCACTCTTGATAAAGTGGCCAACAATAACGGAGTGGGGAGTGGACCCCCATGGTCTATTACCAGGAGTCTCGGTATTGGCTGGGAAGCAGGTCAAAACCCAGGGGTAAGTGAGGGGTGCGTTAGGCTCTCATTTACAGTACAGGCTGGCCTGGCGTAAACAAGGGTAGGTCGATTTTGGGGATTATACCTGTGATCAGGTATCCCGATGGCAGTGCTTCCTTTGTACAAGAGTGAGGGCAGGTAAATTTCTGCTGCTAACGAGCCCATTAAAAATTTTAAGTGCTGGTCCCTGTAAATAACTTAGGGGCAATGCGGTATGTGGGCCCCCCCCTTCATGATGGTGGAGGCGATGGACATGTGGTAAAGTTGTCAGAATAATTTTTCCAGCAAACTCCCTTTGGGAAGGGGCAGGGATGCCTTGGGTGGAACCTGGGGAAGGCTGTTGCAAGGCGGGGCCTGCTGGCACACTGCGCACAGCGGATGTCACAAGAAGTATGTTCTCCCCTAATGGTGGAAGAGATGGACATATGGTGACGTTGTCACACTTATTTTCCGGTAAATGCTGTTTAGGAAGGGGCAGGGAGGTCCTCATTGAAACCGGGGGAAGGCTGTTGCAAGGCGGGGCCTGCTGGCACACTGGGCACAGCGGATGTCACAAGAAGTATATTCTCCCCTAATGGTGGAAGAGATGGACATATGGTGACATTGTCACAATTATTTTCCGGTAAATGCCGTTTAGAAAGGGGCAGGGAGGTCCTCATTGAAACCTGGGGAAGGCTGTTGCAAGGCGGGGCCTGCTGGCACACTGTTCACAGCGGATGTCACATTAATGTGTGCTGGTTGTTCTTGGAAGGGGGAAAGTGATGGTTTTCTTGGGTTTTCAGCTTCTAGCTTGCGGGTTGATAAGGCCACCGGTATGGGCCAGGGGGGCTCCGGTCAAAGCAATGAACGGATACTTAAAAACAATTAACAACTCGATCAAAAGACTTTTAGCAAGTTCCACAATGGGCACAATTGGCACAACTCGCTCCAGCCGGGAACTAGGCGTTGTTCAGTAGGAATAAGTTACATATGTAGGCAAAAGGGCAGGAGTTGTTATCCAGGCGATGCCGAGGGGCTATTGTGGAGCACAGTCAGCGCCAGGGGGGGAGGGCAAGTGCGCCAGGGAGCTTCTCACCCTGTGGCGGAGCGCTGACAGTTAACAACAAAGGGGGATGCACAACAATGGAGGTGCAGCCATTCAATGGACCCCAGGAGGGGGTAGATTCCACGTGTGCAGTGGGTAGGTGGGGAGGAGGGACTGACCTGCTGGTGGTCCTGGACTCTACTGCCCTAACCCACAACGTATGGACTGAGTAGAATCTTGGGGAGGCTGCCTGTGTTCAGGTACCCCAGTGGGCCTGTGCGGTATGCGGTGCCCTGGATTTTAAGTAGTGCAACTGTTGGCTGTAGCGCGTTGGGGCCTGCTGGCACAATGTGCGCAGCAGAGTGGGAGCTTGGTGGGCCGAGACGTCCAAGTTCAAGTGTACGGCCAATTTCTAGTGTACGTCCAAGTTAAAGTTAAAGTGTAATGTCGTACCTAATTTCCTTACTGCCGTTGACATGTTGATGCAGAATAAGTGTGATGCTGTGAATAATTGTTATATATCCAAGAAGGATACTTTACTATGATAATGGTCAGGGGTGAATTACTTGCATTGATGTGAATAAAAGGCTATGCCATGGACAATATACCCTGATTCTGAGAGTTCTTGGGCACAGCGGGCGGTAAGGTGATGGAAGTTGGGGAGGAGGGAATGTCACGTTGTGCGCATACTATGGCACCTGAGCTGAAAATTCCCCAAAGATTGCATTCACAAGTGGAGACATGCAGAAGGATACGTCCTAACCAAGGTGAAGTGGTAATGCCACATTTGAAACCACATTGTGAGCCTCATGTGGCTTGCAGGATCCAATTAGAGGAAATTTAAAAAATGGGAGGAAAAGAGAGTCAAATTGACAAGTATTGTGTTACTCGAGAACATCCTAAAGTTAATTACAGACATTCACGCTGGCAATCTTCTAGTGAACAAACATCACTAGATTTCGGTACGAGGGCCCCGGAAGTGCAACAGGTTGTTTTTGGGAGGAAGTGCTGGGAGAACCTCGATCACTCCAGCAAAGGAGGCCCGAGTGTAATTTTTGGCTGTACTATTGAACTGTTTAAACTGAGTGAGCTGTGATTCGTGGCTGTGTAGCAATACATTGAATCCCCAATTGGAAAAAAACCAAGGGCTAATCCCCTGCCACAACCAGGATGTATTGACTATTTTTAATTCAGGATGTGATATTTGTTTGAGGTTAGTCACTGTTAATGGAATGCACTCATAGCATTAACTCTCAAACAAAAACTGATTATTCGGTCAAAATCAACTTAATTAAACCCAACTCTTTATCATCTCTAGTGTCTTGCCTTATGTTTTTATTGTCAATTTCAAACATTGTTTTACATTATTTGAACATTCAAACGTTGTATGACTAATTTGACCAATGGTTGGCAAAGTGAAATATGCTTAGTTCAGAAATGTATCATATGTGACCAAACCCTCACTACTCATATCAACTAATATCGACTTAAGGGGTTCTAACAATACTTTGAAAAGCTGTGTATAATTAGGCTGACCAGGGCCTGACACAAACTAAAAGAAATAGGAAAGCAAGTAGGAAGCCTTGAGTAATATACATAATATATGATGGGTAGTTATAGTTAGGACGATGATACAACAGGAAATTGATTTTTTTGTTTACTAATATCTTTGGTGCCACCTGACAAATCCTGACAAATCTTTAAAAAAAATAAGCTCATTCAACTCAGCTCCTTTCTGGAAAGCCGTGGAGGAGGGGCTGAGAAAAGAGGGGGTCCTAAAACACATTTTCCCCATGCATTTTTCCATAGGGAAATTAGACAGCAGAACAGAATTTCACCAAATCTGGCAGAAAGCTAGACATTGGTCCAGAAAATGTGCATTATGTGATTTGGTGTAAATCCGTTCAGTAGTTTTTGAGGAATTGAGTCTCAAAATGTATAGATATATCATGCCGCAAAGAATATGCTCATCCAACAGATCTTGAGGTAAGATCTTGTTGGCTATCATTGCATCAACAAGGATGTGGTGCCTGCCAACTTAGGACGCAGGGACTCAGTCCCCTTTCCTAGAAAAAATAAAATAAAAACATAGAGGAGGCAGGTTAGGGATTCCCTCCCCCTAAGCCTTAAGGTTAGGGCCCAGGCGGATTAAACATTGTTATTTTTTGAGGAAGGGGCATGAATCCATCCTCCGCGAGCCTTTGTGAGACCTTTGGGGACCCCATCCCCCAAGGTTTACTTATATAATGGGGAGGGGGCCCGACGTCCCTTCCCTGAGCCTCGAAGAGGCCCTGGGGAATCACCCCTCAGTACCAATAGATTAATTTTGGGGATGGGGTGCGCGCACCCCCCCAAGCCCTTTTGAGTCACTGGGGACCACACCTCCTGGGGTTGGTATTTATATTGTAGGGTGGGGGACATGTGGGTCCCCTCCCAAAGCAACAACAAGGTCCCGGAACCCCATGTCCTGGAGCTCGATCACAGCATCCAGAGGAACCCATCCCATGGGACACTGTAGTACCGAGCCCCAGAAGAGTGTGGGCTGGGAATATAAATCTATTCCCTGCCTGCACTAACCTGGGCAGGGAACACAACTTTGCTTCTGCCAGGCTAGGAGCAGATAAAAAAGCTGCTCACGCCCAGGTGGGAGAAAAGTAATGGAGCTGTGTCCTGCTAACAGCCTGTATGGTACTGGCCAGGGAGCCAGCTGGGGCCATCTGGGACTTTGGGCTCCCCCCTCAGCCATCAACAAGGGAGATATTGTGGGTGTCGTGGGTGGGTATTGCTTATAAATTAAATCACAAAGACCAACCTAAAAAGTCCACCAGGACTTGGGTATTTCAATAATACTAATCACAATAGTACTGTGAGATTCTTTTTACAAATGATGGCAACCATCCTACTTCAATCAGTGGTACACTTGATTAATCAATCTATTCCATAGTTGCAGTTAATACAATACATAGGCCTTTTTATGCAACATGAATCATTTTTATACATTCCTTACATTATGTACTGTTATATAAGATCCAAAAGTGCAGATGACACAGTGAAAAAGTGCATGTGATCAAGAATGCTAAAGTGGCGCTGGACCACCTGCAAAAGAATTGATTGAGGCAAGGCAAGAAAATAGATATGGCTCAGAAGGACACTAATAGATACAATAAAGACCAAGTCTATCCATATTTAAGACAGGAGTTCTATTCACAGAGGCATACACTAATAACTGTGAAAAGATCACATTCTCATGTTACTCTGTGAGTCCAGATGACCAAGAGGCAGCTGGACCTAGCTCTGCAGAACCTATCCACACCTTTGAAAACCCAAGTACTTATTTTTTAGATTACAGCTCTCTGAAGAGAGGGAGACTGGGAGGAAGGGGGATAGGTCAAGGGATGGCAAGGGAACCAGTACCAATCAGGATAAAGGCACACTAGGAACCAATATTACCATTGGTAACCACAACACATTCCTCCCCTATTTTCAATATTTCTAACCATCTCCTTAATCACAATGAAGAACAAGTGCTCAGGCAAGGGCTGTTTTTTTTTTTAAACAAAAGAACTGACATTTTCTTAAAGTTAAATCAGAAGTTTTCAATTTATTTAAAAAAAAATGTGACTAATATATTTTTTCAGGTACCAAGAGGAAAAAACAAACATGGATATGACTTGCCTGCCCCCATCAACCTTTTATCCACCAGTAAGTCTCATGCCTCTTGAAATCATCTACTTTGAGAACATTGTACTAAAACAGGATAACTCTGTAGAGAATCAGAGAATCAATCAATCAATCAGCATTTATATAGTGCAGCACTGTCACCCCAAGAGGTATCTATGCGCCGGAAGTGCATAGTCTCAGTCAAAAAGCCAGGTCTTGAGTTTTTTCCTGAAGTCCACCAGGGAGGGTGCTGTGTGGAGGTAGAGGGGCATGTTGTTCCAGGTCTTGGTAGTGATGTAGGAGAAGGAGCGGCCCCCACTGTAGCTGCGATGGATGCAGGGGTGTGTGCAAGGGCGATCGAAGTGGAGAGCAGGAAGTTCAGTTGATGGTCGATGTAGGATGGTCCTAGGTTGTATAGAGCTTTGTGCGTATAAGTGAGGATCATGAACTGGCATCCCTTCTGGATGGGTAGCCAGTAAAATGTTCTGAGATGTGTTGTGAGTTGTAGTGCTGGCTTTCCACCCACAAACACCCCTCCTTGTTAAGATGGCTACCTACCTGTTAGGTGGAGGTGATCAATGCAATGGCTGCTTTTGAGGAAATTCTGATGTAGAGGGCATTGCCGTAGTTGAGGTGGCTGGTTATGAGGGCCTGCGTGACGGTCTTTCTGGTGTTGATTTGGATCCATCTGAAGATTCTGCGGAGCATGCGAAGGGTGTGGAAGCAGGAGGAGGTGACTGCGTTGACTTGTCATTTCACGGTCAGTTGGCTGTAAAGGATGATGCCAGTTAGGGAGTTGCAGAAGTTGTTTTTGGACTATGTTGAGTCCATGCGATCTGATGACGTCTGCGAGGGGGTTCACGTAGATGTTGAACAGGGTGGGGTTGAGGGATGATGCTTGGGGTACACCGCATCTCTTGGGTGCAGAGGTGAAGGGAGACAGACTGATGATCTGTGAGCTTCCTGAAAGGAAAGAGGTGATCCACTTGAGGACATTTTGCTGTATGCTGATGTTGTGGAGTCTATTGATGAGGGTGTGGTGGCAGCCGAGAGGTTGAGGAGGATCAGGGTCACTGTTTCTCCATGGTCGAGGAGGGTTCTGATATCGTCTGTGGCAGCAATCAGCACAGTATCACACTGTGGTTGGCATGGAATCCTGATTGTGAGGCGTCAAGTACGTGGTTTATTTACAGGTATTCAGTTAGCTGTTGGTTGATGGCTTTCTCAAGTAATTTGGCTGGGTAGTGGAGTAGGGAGATTGGTCGGTAGTTTTTGAGGTTGCTGGGGTTGGCAGAGGGCTTCTTCAAGAGGGGTCTGACCTCTGCATGTTTCATCCATCTGGGAAGGTTGCTGTGGAGTGGGAGGTGTTGAGGATGCTGGTGAGTTCAGTGCTGATATGGTTTGCTCTGAGGTTGAAGAGGTGGTGGGGGCAGGGGTCGGTGGGTGCTCTGGAGTGAATGTAGGACATGATGGCGGTGGTAGTTTGAGAGGTGATCGGAGACCAGGTGATTATCGTTCGTCTGGTGTTCCCTGGTTGGTTGAGGTTGTTGAGGCTGAGAGTGGTGGGTTGGGGTTTGAAGTTGTTGTAGATGGTGGCAATCTAGTTGTGGAAGTAGTCTTAGACGGTGTTGCAGAGTTCTTGGAAGGGGTGGATGGTGTTCTCTCTAGCTGTCAGGGTGGAGAACTCCTTGACAATTTTGAGAGTTGTTTCATGTGTCGATGCAGTGGTTGATTGCTGCTTTCTTGGCTTCTTTGATGTGGAAGTGGTAGTTGCCGAGGGCTGCTTTGTGGGTGGCCCTGTTGGAGGGGGTCTTTAGTGATGCGCCATTGCTTCTCGAGTCTGGCAGTTCTGAATTCTGGGGTGCACCATCTGGCTTGTTTGGAAGTTTTGGTGGCTTTAGCTGGTTTCAGCGGGATGCTCTTAACACCCTTTTACATCACCAAAGTGAAAATATTAGCTCTACAGTCATTAAAAGATAATTCTAGTGTAACATTCAAACCAGCATTGGATTAGTGAGAGGGAATACAGGTACCTCAACAAGCCACACCCTAGGACACCAGTAATGTATAAACTTAAAAAGGTACACAAAAACAGTCCTGAACCTACTGGTAGACCTAATGTTCCAGGTTGTGGATTTGTTTTTGAGCCACGGTGTAGATTTATATATCATTTCATAAAAGGTGAAGTCACCAAGATAGAGTCTTATGCGAAAGACAGCATGCAACTTATCAAAATGACTGAAGAGACTCCATTTAACATCTCTAATGAAATTTTGGTCAGACTGGAAGTAGAATTCCTATATACTATTATCCCCAAGATGGAGTTATTGACATGGTTGAGAGACCATTTAGTGGTGGTGTGAATAAGACCCAGGTCCACAATGAGTTACTGATACAGCTTTTGAAGATTGCATTAAAAAAGAACTACTTCATGTTCAGAGAGGATTTTTACATAAAAATCAAGAGAGTTGCTATGAGGACTTGTTTCATTCTAGATATAGCAAACCTCTACTTGGCAGAGTTTGAAAAAGATATAGTCATAAACAAAAGCAATCCTTCCAGGACAGAATTGTGTCTTGGAAAATACATATTGATGACATGTTTGATGTTTAGCGTGAGTCTGAGTAACAACACAAAGGTTTTGTGGAATGGCTGAATAACCAGAGTCCAGAACTGCAGTTTACTTCCAATTACAGCAAATATTCTATTAAATATTTGGATCTTCTCAATAAGCATAAAGATGGTAGACTATATACCACATTATACAAAAACAGACAGACCCCAACTCTTTACTAAGGTGTTGTTATATGAGAGTGGCAGCACACACCATCCACTATAAGCAATATACATCAAATACACAATATTTCATTTAACATAGTGCACAGACTCCATTCATTTTTTTCCCTAAAGAGGTTCTTTTTATTCACATCTTCTTTTTCTTTTTATAAAAACATTTCTTCCAGTGTTACTAAGGTATGACAACCATCATTCTCGGGTACTCAAGGTTAATCTCCCTTCGGACAATTTGTGAGGATACGTAGATGCTGTTCCTACAGGGAGGACTACTTCAAAGAAGCAGAGGTACTAAAGTATAAATTGATGGAAATAGGCTATCCAATGAGGGTGGTTATGAGAGCCGTTAGAAGGGCTGGTATTGCACTAGTGAATATCTCTTGAATCCTAGACAAAGAAGGAAAGATAATAAGCAACAGATAACCAAATAAAAAAAATACATAGGTACCTATTTAAAAAAACAAGTAATCAGTCCCCCTGTTTGCTTTCAAGCACAACAGAAATGTTAGAGAGCATGAAGTCATGGCGCATAGAGAGTCCCAGCTGCAAAACATGCTAAGGTCGATTTTGGGCCTCCCGGAGATTGTAGGACACTGTAAATGTAACAACTGTCAGGCATGTCCATCTACCACAAACACGAAAGTCCTGGTAACATAATCTAAAGAATACAAATTGAAGTATTTCTATGATTGTCATACGATGAATGCTATTTATGTTGTATATTGCCCATGCAATTTACTGCATGTTGGTCAAACAACGCAAATGGTAAAACAGAGGATCTGCCAACACAGGAGTCTTGTGAGGTGATAAGTGGAAGGAGCACCATTGGGGAAAAGTTTTATAAACATGGACCATAGTGCCAATCACAAACGGTGGCAAGTGCTAGAAGTGGTCAGAATGGACAGTTGTAGAGGTGATCTGGAGATCAGATGGAACCAATGAGAATGTAGATGGATTGCCACATGAAAAGTACCATGACGAGACTAAATGATGTTTATGACCTGCGGTGTCTCTCCATACCAAATTGATATGTTTTCATTTAGTTTTGTCACATTGTTATGGTCAACTGGATTTTGGAAATATCAGGTAATGTGGAATCAAAACTACAGGAAAAAGTAATTTTCAATTACACACAATTCATGTAAGCTAGGTGGAATGGCTCTGTATGGTCAGGTCATACGATTTGTCATTATACAGGACCCTCTTCTATAACTGGACTTCGCATAGGTTGAAATGCTGTACATTTGATATCCTGGTATTAGCCATATGCACAAATGTGATAATAATTTTTTCTTCCTTCACAAGGTGATTTATGCTGTACACACAAAGGTGAGCCCCCCCTTTTCTCTATGGATGATGGTCCCCTCCTAACACTGTGACCAGCCTCGCAGCGGTGGTCTAGTCATTTACAGAAAGTAGTTTTATCACATGAGGAGCTTCCTGCTCATCCATATCATGGAAGCCGCAGAGGCAATTCAATCCAGTTTTTTATTCCAGAGGGCCAGTGAGCTCAGTCCATTGCTTTTTATCATGATCGTGATTCTGGGAGCATGATTGACTTGCCACTTTTGTGTAACCACATTGATTTTCGACATTGATCCAATATGTAAGCCAGATATATTCTGCATTTTTTCTATTACTATTGCTCTTACACAGCAAACATTCATAACCCCAATCCTGAATGAGCAGAATGCTACACAGTTAACAAAATATTCATATCACAAGTTTTTTTTAATAAAAAATCCTTACATCAAATATGATTACAATTTTTCAAAGGATTACAATTCATTCAATGAAAGAGGACTAAATGCCAATTTAATTTAACAATGCTTAACCAATGCACAAAATCAATAATTAAAAGAGAGAAGACATACAAGACAATTACATCTGTCATTGATTTGGGCTAGTTTGTAGAAATCTATCAAAAACAACACATGATGACAAACAATTCCTTTTCTTATGTGTTCATCTGTTCCTCAAATTTGACACAACAAATACGTTGAGCGTTTCGGTAAATAATGGGATTTACTACCACCTTCTTTGAGACAAAAATTATAAATTTCCCTCATATGAATATTAATATGTTAAAAATCCTGCATAATAAGGCAGATAAAATCATATGAATATACAAGCAATATCAAGAAACATCAATTATTAATTACATTATGACGTCTGATGTACAGAAGTCATAAAATCTAACCACCATAGGGATGGAAAACAACTTTTTCCTTTTTTATATACAAATAGACAAATTGCACCACGCTACACTCAGGACTAGGGGTTCGCTGATTCACACATCACACTCCAGTGTCGTTCTTCCAACCTATTCTACAATGGTCATTACATTCAATGTATTAGATCCAACATACTTGGAACCCCATATCTGGAGGTCACTTAACATATAGACTCACCAGTGAAGACAACCGTCTTTCAAATGCCGCTGGTTCAAAACAGGTATAGACCCACCATCAACAAGAATGTTTTGCAGGTTGGAAAGTATATCCAGAACCTGAAGGTGAATAGATGAGGAGACACAATAAATCAGTTCTCCAAGTTATAACCATATTTGCTCAAACTGAATAGTTCCATGCAATCAACTTAACATAAAACCTACCTCTTACTAATGTGGAGTCATTAGTATATTTGAATTTCAGTCAAATATGGTGCTTGGAAAAGCTACCTGATTATCCTGTTGATAGTATAGGGCTTGCACAATTTAAACCTCCTACTGCCTACAAGGGAAATGTATACCTCCATTACTCGAGTGTATAAATACAGTATAATACCATTGTATATGTGGTTAAATATCTCACATATCTGTAATCCAGATGAGGTCTGGCTTCAATAAAATGAATGAGACTAATGTGTGCTATAAGGGGGCTACACTCGTCTAACACCTCCCTTTACCTTAAAAGGATGGAAAGCCACATATGTTACTACATAGGCAATAGTCTGTAGCCTAATTTTTGGTACCCAAGCCAAAAAACAATTGCCCCTATATGGGGCCACCCGCAAGTCTTGTTTTAAGATGCTCAAATGGAACCACCCAGTCATTATTTACAGGATGTTACAAAGAAACATCAAGGTGTTTCCAGCATATTACATGGATGGTTCTAACCGGACCCCTCTGGTCATGAAATCAGGTGACCCACACAAAAGAAGCCCGGTCATCGTTAATGGGGTTTTGCAAGGAAACATTAAAGTGTTTTGTGCATGTTGTAAACATGATCAATAAAGGACCCCGGTGTCCCTCACAGTCTAGTTCATGGGCATAACTTACCTGGAGGCACTATGATGCTCTCCGTCCCTTTGTCAATTCAGCCACGTTCGTTATTGCATGCGAGCGCGGAAAAATGTGTAACCTGTCGGGCTGAATACCATTTCTTAAAATGCTGATGCACATTTATAATTGCGCTAAGAGCTGTATTTAGGGGCAAGTCATGCAGAGCAGAGCAGCAAGTCACCTTGTTGTGCTGCGTGACAGGGAAAGGGCAGTAATGCACCTTATTAAAGGAAATATGTTGTATTCCTGCCTTTTCCCCTGTGCTGGCTCCCTTTTGGATACCTAGTACTAACACTGCCACCCTTGCAACATGGTGTAAGGGTGCCTGCGTTGAAAGGAGGACTGTTTTTGTGCAGGGAAGGGCACCTTCCTGCACAAATACAGATCCCCTGAGGTATTTTCCTCTTTCTACGTGTGCTGCAGAATGCAGCACACATAGAAATGGAAAAACGAGGAGAATTAAAGATATTTCTCATTGTTACTCCTCAACTGGGGAGGTGTAGGATTTTGGTGCATTTCCAGGTCTACACCCATGCAATGCCCATGGAAACACCTCCCTGGTGCAGAGTAATGCAAAGCAGTGATTTGCCCTGTGTTGCAATACTCAAGATGTATGAAGCCACTCAGGGACACCCAAGCTGGGCTAGGGTGGCTTTATAAATCTAACTTTGTAGTTGTGTCGCTCTTTCATCATGTTGCGTGGTGCAAGAGTGATGCAAAGAAACTGTTATATGCCCCTAAGGGACTATTTCCTCATATTTAATTTTGTATGTGACTACAAAAATGGAATTTATTCGTGATGGTTGTGGCTATTTGGGATGATAATTTCTGACACACCTTGAGTGCACACATAAATTAATTATTGATTTGGTCCAAATAATATGGACACTCCATATTTGACTATATAGAATCTTTCCTGTCATTTTACAGGACTCTGCTTGATTGGAATCTCGAATAATACACTGAATCTTTTGCTGAGGGCTTATGGTGGTGAGTCTAGTGTATGCTGATTTTGCTAGCCACTACAAGACATACATACACTTTGAATCTGAATGTACCTGTTGAGTTCTCTCTCGTAGGCAATGCAATTTTCAGATATTTTGATGAGACCCAGAAAGTAACTCTAGGGTCGAAATTCTGACTTTAGGATCTTTTGGCCCTGAGAGGCCAGGGACAATTATTTAAAGCTGCTTTTACATTTTTTCATAATCACATCATGTACCTTTCACCACATCATTTGCACTTTAGGATCATATATGACAATTGTATTTTTTGTACTTACGTGATGTTTGGAATGTATATAAATGATTCATTTTGCATAAAGAAGGCCTATATATTGTATTAACTTCAACTATGGAATAGACTGTTTAATCAAGGGTACTGCAAATTGAAGTAGGACAGTTGCCATCATTTGTAAAGAGAGTCCCAAGGGACCATTGTGGCTAGTAACACTTAGTAGACATTGGGGCACCCATCAATAATGTAATTGCGAGGCTTCTGCCAGGGAAGCTGGCCAGAGCCACGGGGGCCCTAGGGCTCCACCCACAGCTCTTAATCAACATTATGTTCTGGCAAAGTCCTGTGCCCAACCCCATATCTTTCATAGCAATGAACATCTTACTTTATGATAAAAAATAGAAATTCACTGAAAAAAGCAAAGGTTAAAGGGATGTTATAGTTAGGTGAAAATTAAACAAACAAACATTGAAATTTACCAGTAACTTAAGAAACTATATCTTGTGCCCTCAAGTAGCTATAACTGGCACCCTCGCCATGCACTCCCAATTACCTCACATCTTACATTACTCATGACATGTTCTATGGCATCATTGATAACATCACAGTAACATCCGAAATTACATCATTGATATCAACAATATGCATAGGGCGCAAGAGAGAATGATTTTATATATGGGGGGGATGACTGATACACCAAATCTCAATCTACGTACGCTGATTCTCTGCTTAGTCAAACCCAGTTTTATTCAGGTAACAGAAACCCGTCAAATATTTCAGAGTGTGGAGAGGATCATCTAGAGAGCTTCTTCGATAATACCAATTTTTTGATCGACATTGATAGAATCATCTCAAATTCAAATATTCGTCCATCCTCTCTATTGAATGAAAAGGTTCCAACAACATCTCACCCCTTTGTCTCCAATATTAATGATGAAAGAACTGCTTCAGTTTAACCTGTACTTTCTACCATAAGTGCAATAAGTTCAACTCTATTAGAAATGGTTGATACCCTTAAAGCCCAGTCTAGCCTTATTGAGGAGCAGGTTATTATATTAAAAACATTAATTCTGAAGCAGCTTAAATTAATAATACCAACAAAATGTTTACAAATATTGATGGAAAAATGACACCTTTAACAAAAAATATAAACAATCTGACTAGAATAAATGATATTTCCTATGAAAATTTGTACAATTGGCGATGCTCAAGGAACATCAATAAAGCTTGCACCCTTTCAAACCTATAGTAGTTAAATACGATCGAAGAGGCTGAAAACATTAAATAACAATTTAAAGAGAGCAAAAGAACAAAATGCCTCTGGCGCTACTACCAACTCCATTATGCAAAAAGCGTATCCAAATGTTAAAACCATCATGCAAGATGCATCCAATATACCATCCCCCAATTCCTCAGGAGTAAAATGAACTAGCGCGAGTCAATCCACCACATTGGGTAGCCAATAAGAAGGCACTATGGTGGCCGGTATAAATCACAATATCCCACCCTATAGACAAAGGTACTTCATATTCTTTATTGCAGAATTCAGATTTGCCTGGGGCCGATACGGCTCATGAAATATCAAACTCAATAACTGAAGGTACCATTAATACCAATCAAATACCAATCAAAAAAATATTGCAAAGAATTGCTGATGAACATGGAGCTGTAATGGCTCAAGAAGTGTTAAATTCTAAAATCAAAATAATTGTCAACACTAATGACAAAAATATTGCAATGTGCTGGTGAAGGACTCCTACTTTAAGTTAATCAAATATGTAATCCAAGTGCTCCTGAATACCAATTTGTGGGAGAAATTGCTGCCAGATCAATTACAGCAAGTACATTGAGTCTAATCAACTCTAAAGATTGTATCCCCGGAATATCTCCTACCCAAACAAGATTGGCTCAAAATTGGTTTAATCATACCAAAAGTATGCAATGGAAAGAGAATCCATAACTTCCGTGACATTGGTCAGACTCATTTCAGAAAGGCTGAGTTCTCAATGAGTATGCACTCACTTATGGAGGACCCATCCTTAGAATTGATGCCACTTCATCAATAAAGAGGTGCCCATGATACTCTGAACAGGGAGAATATATTATAAATAATGAGCTCTTTCACCAAACTCAAAGAAATGTCATCTTTAGATCTAATGAGATTGAAGTTTATTGCAGCTACTTATCCAAATGCAGAATGAACTAGGATTGCATGGTCCTCTGAACAGACCAGTTCCAATATCTAAGCCAGAAGGGATGATCTAGGAGATTGGGAAATCTCTATTCTATTGGTCGAAATTTAAAAGATCCCCCCATATTTGTTCAATTTGAGCCTGCAAGCAATCAGATACCAATAGGAAGATATATTAACAATGGAATCCTGGTAGTGGCCAGCCATATTGCTAACATTATTGAGTGGAATATGTTGAACAACAAGGGATAGAAAAATAAAATCATTGAACATTGCTGGAATCACCCATCAACTTAACATGCACTTCAAAAATCTGAAATCATTAAATTTTAAATTACCACCACATTAGAGAATCCTTGAAAACAACAAGCATTTGCAATGCAATCGGTCTCGCCTTTGGGACCTTATATGTATTTAGCTATGCAGCACATTAGTCTGGGTGCTGAAACATCTACTGTTCTTTAACATGGAGGTATAGTAAGCACCAAACTGCGTGACACACCAGGTATGGGAACACATGGAGAGAAATATTGCCTTGCAGAGGGAATTGGTATAGTCCAAAGCTCTGTTTTTAATACAAAATCAGGGCCTTCGGTGGTCATATCACTGAAAATACAAGAAGTTACTAGATGCTCCAATCTCTACCGCTCAGTATGTCTGCCATAGAGAACTCAACCTGAACTACATTGAGGATTTTATAAGGGCTCGCCCTGCCCTATTTTGGCTCGCAATATGAAAAAATCCAGCAGCGTCTCTCACAAGAGAGATTATAAGTGACTGTATCAGATGTGAGAAAGGGCTAGATAGCCCGTTGTTGTCTGGGGTGAAACAGAGCCTATGTAGTGTCAACTATGGCAGGGTCTTTTTAAGTCCAAGTACAGTTGAGACCGTACATAAAAACACCCTTAGGACGGCACTCTACACACTCTATGGCACGGAAAGGACGGAGAGAGAATCCAAGAAACCGTCTGTTTTTAATTATATGACCATTGGTCGTATTGGGCATCCCTTACCTACCTACCTCACCCTGCCCATGAGTCACTGGGAGAGGGGTCTCCTCCTCCGCCTAAGGGCAGGCACTGTAAAATATCTGCTCTGTTTTCCTTTAGGGTATCACGCAAACACTGACTCCTTACCCTGCCCATGTGATGCACAGAGCGGTCAAACCATTTTACCCTTTTTATTTTTCTGTGAGTTTTATAGAAAGTACGCCAAATGGCTTTTACTTCCGTTTAAAAAAAAAATTGCGCCCATTAGTCTGGTAGATGCTCATAAGAGCATCCTCATATTGGCAGATGAAGAGTTAATCCTTCGCGTCGGCACTTTCTTGACAATTGCAGTGCGGGCCCGTAACACTATGGGGCATATTCTCAAGGACACATCGCCTAGTTAGCGGCACTTTATCGCAGCCAAAGTGGCGATAAATTTATCGCACCATTCACAAGCTGGTGTTAACAGCCCATAACACCATTTTACCTGCGATAGCAGCCGCAAAAAACATCGCCACAGATGACCCCCCGCAACTATCGCTAATGAGATGCAGAGTAGGCGTACCCGTGCAAAAAGCTGCGAAAACACCACTCCGCAACATTCTCAACGACCAGCCAGATCGGCGATAAGACCACAAAACAGGTAATAAGGCCCGTTAGCAGCAGGAAACTAACACCTGCTCTAACCTGGTGCAAAGTTGGACCACAGCCTGCACCACAAAATGGAGCCCAGCCCAGAGCCACACCTGAAGGGCAACAGATGCCATGGAGCCACTGATCATGCAGCCCGGAGCCCCAACAAGGCCACAACACCCACCGCCACCACCCCCAGGACTCCCTCCTGACCCCCCCGCCAAAGACATGCCACATCAACTACACAGAACATGTACCAAATAATCCACCTGATGTCGCACAATCACATTTGGTGGCATGCATGTGTCATCACAAAAATGAGCATCACACATCCACCTTCGATGTAACAAATGAAAATGTATTCAAAGAAACACAGAACAGAAATAAAGACACATGGCGGCTCCCCTCGGGACAATCCGTAGGTCACAGCCTGCAAGACAAAAATCATGATGAGAAGGTGTGTCTTGCGCACATCAAAGGACAGAGAGAGAGCGAAGGAGAGAGAGAGCGAAAGAGAGGGAGCGAGAGAAAGACAGACAGAGAGAGGGAGCGAGAGAAAGACGGACAGAGAGGGGGAGCGAGAGAAAGACGGACAGAGAGGGGGAGCGACAGAAAGATGGACAGAGAGGGGGAGCGAGACACAGATAACAGAAGAGATGGACAGGGAGAGAGCGTGCCGACAATGCGCACCCAGGCCACACTGCCCACCTGCTGACACAGGTGTGTCTCCAACCACGTGCCTGTATGTAGTGCAGTTCACCAGGTCACACATCTGAAACAGATCCGTCATCTGAAACAGAGTCCAGACACATGAATGGCAAAGCACATACAATTGCACAAGACATCATCGCCTGTCCGCCCCTGCGCACCCAGGCAGATGTACCCCAGCCCCTCCCACCGCCCAGCGGTGCATGCCCGCCCCAGCGCCCCCAGGCCTCACTGCTCACCTTCCGCCCTTGGCGTGTAGTAATGATGGCCCACCACGTGCCGCTGCAAGCCACATGCCCAGGGCCCGCGGACATGGCACCAGGCCACCAGGTCTCACATAGGATTCTGGGTCTTGATTTCACCATGGCAGAGGACATACCAGTGCACTGGGCATCATCGCAGGCTGCACACCCGCTCAGCACTTAAGGTGCCCCTACCTCAGTGCACCCAAAGTCACCGTCCCTTGGCGGTGTGCCTGTGCCGGCCGCATGGTATCCGGTGCCACCAAGTCTGTGTCCCAAAGTCATGGACCCTGTATGATTGGGTATCGGGTTGCGGACGCCATCATGTCACCTCCGGTCCTGGGGAATGTGATGTTGCAGGGCCCGAGGCCCTCATGCCTACATTAACACCACACGGATGCACCCAGATAGAGAGTGGAAATGGCGTCGAGCACGTGCGCCCGGCCCTTTTCATTGGCAGGGTCACATGTCCTGTGACGCGTGTGCTGGATGGGTGTCGTGTGGGTGTAAACCAGCCGTGAGGGAGTGGCTGTGGCATGCTGACAACTAGACCTGTGAGCAGCAGATCACTACAGGAAAGACAGGGGACATGTAGCGTTGCCGTCCCCCCCTGTGAGCGTAAGCGGAGTGGGCTGGCCTGGCGTATGCCAGTCCAGCATAAGGGTTTGTACATGACCCCGGGTCCCTGGGCGTGGTTCCGTACTGGGCTGGACAAGGAAGTAACTCATGCGTGTGTCCCTGCATTGGGCAATGTGTCACCCTGTGACCCCTGTTCTACGACATGAGCCACATGGACGTAAGAAGAATCCAGTGAGCCTACATTCATCCATACTTACACACTTGAAAGACCATAGACATGACACATTTGTGTGAATATGAATGTTTAATGCACATTCAGTGGAGTGTTGCATCCGGAGCAGTACAGGGCCATGCAAACCCCACATGACGATGTTGTCCCGTGGAGGGCCAGCCAGGGTCCTTCAGGGAATGACAAGTCCAAAGGAAGAGGAAGAGTTCAGTCCACAGTGTGATTGCTGTGTCAATGGGGATCAAACAGCATATGGCAGTCCATGTCGAGGTACAAGGTGAGTGTCGCAGAGTGCATCGGGGGACAGTGGAAGGTGATGATGCAGAGGGCAGTACCAAGCTGAAGCCGGACCTATGGATGAGATGCATACTGCTGCGTCCTTCTTACCACGAGGGCAGAATCATCCGCATCTTCGTTCTCTGCTGTTTCATGTGCCTCATGTGTGGGTGGTGGTGTTCTGTCTCCAGCACTGTGTGGCAGTGACACATCAGTGGCCGGAGGTGGAAGGTCTGCCGCACTGTGTGGTACTGACACTTCAGGGGGTGGAGATGTGGATGGAGTGGTGGCAGCAGCATGCATTCGCGCCAGGCCTTGTGGCAGCAATGCCATGAGGAGGGTCCTGAGGTCATTGAGGAAACCAGCTACCTCTCGCTGGTGTGCAGCCGTGGCAGCCGCTTGTTCCGCATTCGCCCGCTCCATGGTCTCCAGTAACCTCCGCATGTTTCCCAACTCCCGTGTGACATCGCTAGAGCCACTCGGACTGAATAGTTGTACTATTCTCTGAGTCAGGGCTCCAGCGATGTCAGCCATGGTCCGTTGGAGAGCATGGAGTGGACTGTGGGTGTCCATTAGGGACCGTGAGTGGTCCCTGATGGGACTGAGACACCCACGTATGGCATCTAGTTTGTCTGCCATGCGGTCGAAGCCCACCCGCACCTGTTCAGCCAGATTCTCCTGGCACCCCAAAACACGGCGTTGGTAGGCCATGTGTTCTCCGTGGGGGTCCTGGGAGGCAGCAGTGGTGGTGGGTGCTGCCTGCTGTGTGGTCTGTGCGGGGGGTGGGGTCTCCTCGTAGCAGCTGGGCTGCCCAGCTCCTGGAAGTGGGCTGCGTAGGCTGTCCACGAGCAGTTGGAGGCGTCAGAGTCGAAGCTGTGGTCGTCCTCTTCGTCTCCAGAGAAGAGAGGGTTGGGCTGCTCTGCAGGAGGTGTTGATTCTCCCTCTGCAATGTGAAGGGGAGATGCAGTTTAACAATGTGTCCACATGTATGTTGTTGCATTGCACATGTTTACATACAGACAGCATGACTGGGTACATTGTGGCTGTTTGGGAGGAGCTGCCTATTTGATGGGGGACAGTGGACATTTCGACAACAGACGTGTGTGTGTTTGTACTTGTACATTATCAATGCACATTTCCCTGCAATGCCAATTGTGATTGGCCAGTGTCTGCACGCAAGCGGCACCAGTTGTGTCCTGTGTTCTGTTGTAGGTGTTTTGCGGATTGTGTCACATCGTTGTCAATGTAGATGTGCTCTGCATGTGAGGTGTGTGCTGCATTTTGGGGGAATCGCACCTGCAGCTCAGATTTTGCTGCCCCTTATCACTTTCATGAGGTGTGCCTTTGACTTCTGTGCTTGTACAGTGTTGACATGTTGCATACTTGGGTACGTTGGTCTCTTGGTGGGAGTTGGTGGTCTGGGGCATGGTTTGTCCGCAGATGTGCTCAACTTAGTTGTGCATGTGTGCCATTGTGCCCATCTCCCCCATCCCCCCAGGCCCTGGTCATTACTCACCCTGTTGCTGTTGTGTCAGGTCCTGTTGAGCAGTGTCTGGGCCCCCAACTCCTGCCACCGTCTCCCCACTGATGACTGTGGACACCAATTCCTCCATGTTGTCCAGCTACTCCTGTGGCGCTGGGCTCCCACCTCCAGTCTGCATTGCTGCCTTCAGGTTGAATACCCTCATTCATAAGGGATGTAGGAGAGTAGGATCTGCTTCACATGGGTACCCCCACTTTTTGCTGATGCTTCACTGTTTTTCGACTTTAGTCTGGCTGGGGCCCTGCTAATCAGAACCCCAGCCTAGCTGCTTCCTCTCTAAAATGGTTTCCATGTGCCTTAGGCACATCTCTGATTGGAATCTGGAGTGCCCTTGTAAGTCCCTAGTATATGGTATACTATGTACCCAGGGCATAGGTACCTCAGAGGCCTGCCAGGGGCTGAAGCATGTATTATGCCACCCCTGGAAGGCCAGCCAAAAGGACACCACAGGTCTGCTACTGCAGCCTGGGTAAGGTGGTGCCTGCACCCCTTACTGTGATATAGGTTACCTATATCACTACATACATACACACATATAAACCTATAAGTCACTCCTATGGCAGGCCTTATCAATCCTAAAGGCAGAGTGCTTGGTTCCTATGTGAGAGGGTGCCCCTGCATGAGCAGAGCCCCTCTGCAGCGTTCGGAGACCCTTCTCTGATGCTGTTTGTAGTGCAGCCTGACCATATACTCTTTAGCACATTATAACCTCACGTTAAATGCTAACTTTGGGATGGCTGCACGGAAACATGTCGTGTTTGGTGTCAAACATCTTGGAATACTACCCCCCCGCCAGTTCTGGCAGCGGTGGTAGCATTCCACCCTTCTAGAGGGAGAGACATGTACACACCGGCCTGCCCGGTAACTTCTTTCCAAGCCCTGGCATCACAAAATGGATGCCGCTGCCACAGACACGGGTCTGGCCTCCTGCTGCTGACTGAAACTCCGGCAGGGGAGGCCTGGACAATAGGTTTCCTGTCCCAGGGAGGTGTAACCACCTCCCCAGACAGGATAATGTGTATTGGGGCTGGGCGGGAGCACTCTCTGGTGCTTTGAAGTCCTGCACTGGGGGCACATTTGGTGTCCCTGTGCATACCCCAGTTCAAACTGGTTCAGGGGCTTCCAGCCCCTGCTCTGGCGCGAAACTGGACAAAGGGAATGGGTGTAACCACCCATCTTCCCTGACCCTCCCATAGGTGGGTCCCCAGAGTATGTCCAACCCCTAACTTGGTATAAGTATGGGACCCCAGTCCTTAGGACTTTAGATTTACCTGGATGAAACTCTGATACAGAATCCTGGACCTTCGACACTCTAATTTACGATTAGAGGACTGAAGAATCTCCCTTGGTGTCAAGGAGTGACTCCCCTGCTTGGCAGGCACCAACAAAGCAATTGTCCGGTCTGCATCGCTGAAGCTCCCACCGGATGCCGAAGTCTTTGCATCACCAGATGTGGATTTCCAGACTTTCCCGAGGCTGCCCTGAGTCCCCAGCAAAGCTGAGGCCCGTAGCTGTTGTGGGTAACGTGGAACCGTGACCCCTGGACACCAAGCACATTTGCAAGTGCATCCTCTTCCTGGTCTCTCACGAAGTTGTGCTTTAGGCTCCGAGTAGCCCCCGCCTCCAGCACCGACTGCACCGAAGATCACTGGCCTCCACTCTACGAGTGTCCCATGAGCCAGCTCTAAGTGCGTCCAATCGAGGCTCCTTCACGGTCACTAGTCTGTTGGCTAGTGGGCCCTCCCGAAGGCCAATCTTCTTCTGCTTGGGCTTCCCTGGTTGCTTGAGGCGTGCCCTGACTTACCTTCGCTGGGTGAGTCCCTCAGACCTTGCTGGTCTGCACCACCGTCCTTCTTCTATTTCCACAAGACTTGCCGTTGCCAAGGCTTGTTGGGTCCAATCCGGTCGCCGACACCCCTGCAATTGACAGACGTCGTGGGCAGCTCGAATACAGCTCCTGGTTATCGTTGACGCCTCCTGGACCTCGTGGCTGAAGAGTCAAGACGACTGTCAACCTACCTGAAGCACCCAACATCGGTGGGCATCCGCTCATCGCCTTCCTGGTCACTGGCTAGTGACCCAGACTCTGTCCCCTCTGCTTTCAGGTTCTTCAGATCTTCGATCCACCTTTGGATCCACCCGAACACTTTCGACTTGGCCGCCAGCAGCACTTTGCAGCAGATCGCCATTGAAAACGACGACGAAACCCGACCCCGAAAGACACCTATGCACCCGGCTTCCCTGGGTGAGGTAACTCGAGTACTCCGGTGCTCCCGTGGGTATAGACTCTAGAACAACCCAGTTCTAAAGGGGTTTGCTCCAAGTCCTCCTCTAAGTGTCCCTTTTCTTTAAAATTCCAACCGCGACTTTCCCCATAGAAGTCAACGGCGATTCGCGGCTGTGTTCTCACACTGCACGCGTCCCCCGTGGGTCCCCTGTGTCACTACCTTGGGTGGTTCCTTGTGGTCCAAGCACTTCTACAGGCTCTAGGCCTTGTGTCTAGCTCAGTCATGGTTCTTATACCACTTTATTGGTATATGGTTTGGTACGCCCCTAGGGCTCAAACGTGTATTTGTGCTATTACTGTTGATAACTAACTTATAACTTATGTACTTCGAACTCTAGCCTCATAAAGAGACTAGAGGGGTGTGTTTAGCAATAAATACATATATTTTGAATATATACCTGGTGTGGTCCTCTTTCATTTGGTCACTCAAGAGATTATAGACTGGTAAAACAAGCTGCTTTACATTCCTTCAAGACTTAGCCTGAAGGCTGCTCTCCATAGCTACCACTAGGATAGCTTTCAATAAAGGTTGTCTTTAACCTATCTCCAATAAGGGGTTGTTTGGACTGGTGCAAGGTGCCCACTATAATTAGTGGACAGCATATACCAGGCCAACTTCTCACATTGGTGTGCAGCGTGTGGGATTCCAGCTTGCTATTGTTTTACCAGATAATCTCAATTGAATTGATCAACTGAAAACCACTAAGGGTACCTTAGGTACATATAAATCAAGCTTAGGATACAGTAAGTTCTACTGAACTTAGAGTTGTGTGTTAAGGGATAGCACACCCTTTCTACAACTCAAGAGAGTTTAGTAGGCCACACTAGAGTAGGTAGTGCATACACCACACCTCACTAGTAATGTCTTCAAAGCCAGGACCCAGTGAGTCCTTGCCAGAAGCCAGTGGGCTTCTTCCCTCCAAGTATGATAATCTCCCATTCTTGGAATTGAGAGCATTGTGCAATACTAGGAAGCTGAAGACAGGCAAAAGTGCCAGCACCCAACACCTCAGGGAGGTGCTACTGTCAGATGATCTCAGCAGACCCCTAGGGTCTGAAGGGGTAGGCAGACAGGGTGGGGCAGAAGATGAGGAAGGGGTCAGGGGTGAAGAAACCCAGGGCCCCCCTCTGAAACTGGCCAGGAAGGTGAAAATGACCTTGACCTGGAAAACCCAATTCCTCCTGTGGAGGAGGAGGAGGATCAGAATGACCTCCCCTTTGTCCCCCAGGAAGAATTGTGAGTGTGCCCAGAAGGCCTAGATCTCCTTCTCAGGAGTCTAACCACTCTGACACCTCAATAGGGACCTCTGTTTCCTCTCATAGGAGGGAATCCTCTCATGAAAGGAAAGAGAGACTGCTCAGATATGGAGAAGCTCAGTTGAAGCTCAGAAGAGAGCAGTTGGCTATAGACAGGGAGTCCCTAGAGCTTGAAAAGCAAAGAAAAAGATGGGACTAGAGTCCCATGGTGGCAGCAATTTCCCCAGAGATAGGGAAAGGTCTTATGACCATAGAAACCTGAGCAAGATTGTCCCTCCCTACCAGAGTGGGGATGACATCCACAAATGGATAACTGCACTGGAGAGGGCCTGTAAAGTACAGAGGGTCCCTCAGGAGCAGTGGGCAGCAATCTTGTGGCTCTCCTTTGCAGACAAAGGTAGAGACAAGCTCCTCACTGTAAGAGAAGAGGATGCTGACAATTACAAAGTCTTGAAGAGTGCTCTGATTGATGGGTTTGGCCTAACAACTGAACAATACAGGTTAAAGTTCAGAGATACCCAAAAGCACAGACTCAAGACTGGGTAGACTATGTGGATTGTTCTGCTAAGGCTCTGGAAGGTTGGTTGATGGGCAGTAAGGTATGTGACTTCACAGGATTGTACAATCTTATCATGAGGGAGCAGATTCTTAATAACTGTCAAAATCAGCTGTTGCATCAGTACCTGGTGGACTCTGATCTGACCTCTCCCCAAGAATTGGGAAAGAAGGCAGACAAATGGGTCAGAACCAGGGTGAGGCAGAAGGTACAGAACCAAGGTGGTGACCCAAAGAAGCAAGATTCTAAGAACTCTGATAAGGGTGGGGAGAAGGGTAAAGACCAGAAGTCTTCACAAGGCCCCCAAAAATCTTCTTCAGGTGGGGATTCACAGTCTAACAAAGGGAAAGGCCAAAAGAAACCATGGTGCAAGGTCTGTAAGCAAAAGACCCACTGGACCAGTGATTGCACCAAGTCCAAAGACTCTACTCCAGCCCCCACCAATGCCCCTAAGGCACCTGCTCCCCCTAGTGCAGTTACAGTTGGTGGTGGGACTACACAAGCCAAGGGTTTAGTAGGGTTGACCCTGGGTAAGGAGATGGGCTCTGACCTAGTCAGAGAACTCACTCAGGCTGTCCTAGTCTGTGATGGAGGCATGGATGTGACCTCCTCTGTGAGTCCCAGTAATCTGGGCAAGTACAGGCAACAGCCATTAATAAATGGAAAAGAGGCTTTGGCATTTAGGGACACAGGAGCAAGTGTCACCATGGTGACACAAGATCTTGTGGATCCTGGGCAGATTATACTTGGTGAAATGTACCAAGTGACCAATGCTAGCAATGTCAGAACAGACCATACTCTGGCAGTTGTTAACTTCTCCTGGGGAGGGGTAACTGGCCTTAAGAAGGTTGTGGTAAGTGCAGACCTACCAGTTGAATGCTTGCTTGGCAATGATCTAGAAACTTCAGCTTGGGCAGAAGTGGAGCTCAGGACCCATGCAGAAATGCTGGGCATCCCTGCAGATGTGTTTGCTGTGACCAGGTCACAGGCCAAAATGTCTAACACTGAACAGGCCTTGGATTCTGGAATAATGGACCAAGTGCCATCCAAGAAGAGGAGTAGTAGGGTAAAGGCAGTGCCTTCCCCCTTGGCTCAGAAGGAAGATCAGTCTCTTCAGGGAGATGATCTCAGTCCTGAGGAAGGAACTGTCCCAGAGGAGCTTGAGCCTGATCAGGTTGAGTTCTTAGGGACAGGGGGCCCTTCCAGGGCAGATCTGAGCCAGGAGCAGCAGAGCTGCCCCTCTCTTGAACCCCTCAGACAGCAAGCTGCTGCTGAGGCTGCTGGGAAAGCTAGTGGTCCCCATACAGTGTATTGGGATGATGGACTCTTGTACTCAGAGTGTAGAGACCCCAAGCCTGGTGCCACCAGGAGGTTGGTTATACCTCTGAAGTTCAGGGGCTTCCTATTGACCCTAGCCCATGACATTCCCTTAGCAGGTCACCTGGGCCAGAACAAGACTTGGGACAGAATTGTCCCTCACTTTCACTGGCCCCACATGTCTGAAGACACCAAGGAGTTTTGTCGCTCCTGTGTAACCTGCCAGGCCAGTGGCAAGGCAGGTGGCACTACAAAGGCCCCCTGATACCACTACCTGTGGTGGGGTTCCCTTTGAAAGGGTGGGGATTGACATTGTTGGTCCCATGGATCCCCAAACAGCATCTGGGCACAGGTTTATCCTGGTGGTAGTGGATCATGCCACCAGGTACCCAGAGGCTATTCCCCTTAGGACCACTACAGCACCTGTGGTGGCAAGAGCCCTCCTGGGAATTTTCTCCAGAGTGGGCTTCCCTAAGGAGGTTGTATCAGACAGGGGTGCTAACTTTATGTCTGGATACTTGAAAGCAATGTGGAAGGAGTGTGGAGTGACTTACAAGTTCACCACACCCTATCACCCACAATGCAATGGTTTAGTTGAGAGATTCAACAAAACCTTGAAGGGCATGATTAAAGGGCTCCCAGAGAAGCTTAGGCGAAGATGGGACATACTCTTGCCCTGCCTTTTATTTGCATACAGGGAGGTGCCTCAAAAGGGGTTGGCTACAGCCCTTTTGAACTTTTGTTTGGTCACCCTGTCAGGGGTCCATTGTGCTTGGTGAAGGAAGGATGGGTGTTACCTCTCAAGCCCCCAAAGCAAGACATAGTGGACTATGTACTTGGTCTCCGCTCCAGGATGGCTGAGTACATGAAAAAGGCAACTAAAAACCTTGAGGCTAGCCAGGAACTTCAAAAAGCCTGGCATGACCAAAAGGCTGTACTGACTGTTTACCAGCCAGGACAGAAGGTGTGGGTGTTGGAGCCAGTGGCCCCAGCAGCTCTCCAAGACAAATGGAGTGGACCCCATACCATTGTTGAACAGAAGGGTGAGGTTACCTACTTAGTAGACCTAGGAACACCCAGGAGTCCCCACAGGGTTCTCCATGTCAACAGGTTAAAACCATATGTGGACAGGGCAGACATGGGCTTGCTCATGGCTACTGATGAGGGACAGGAGGAAGAGAGTGACCCACTCCCTGACCTGCTCTCACAGAACCCTGATGATGGGTCAGTGGATGGTGTAGCCTTGGCAGGCAGCCTCACTGCTCAGCAACAAACTGATTGTAGACAAGTGCTCAATCAGTACAGACATATGTTCTCTCTGACTCCAAGTCAGACCACCTGGTGCACTCATGAAGTGGACACTGGGGACAGTCTGCCTATTAAAAATAAGATTTATAGGCAACCTGACCATGTCAGGTACTGTATCAGGACAGAAGTCCAGAAAATGTTGGATTTGGGAGTTATTGAACCCTCAGATAGCCCTTGGGCTAGTCCAGTGGTCCTTGTGCCAAAACCTCACACCAGTGGTGGGAAAAGAGAGATGAGGTTTTGTGTGGACTACAGGGGTCTCAATGCAGTCACTAGGACTGATGCCCATCAAATACCTAGGGCAGATGAGCTAATAGACACTTTGGCCTCAGCCAAGTATCTAAGCACATTTGACCTGACAGCTGGCTACTGGCAGATCAGACTAGCTGATGATGCAAAGCCAAAGACAGCATTCTCAACCCCTAGTGGGCATTATCAATTTGTGGTAATGCCCTTTGGTCTGAAGAATGCACCTGCCACTTTTCAGAGGTTGGTGAATACAGTCCTTACAGGTCTGGAAGCCTATAGTGCAGCATATCTAGATGATATTGCTGTCTTTAGCTCCACCTGGGAGGATCACCTGGTCCACCTCAGAAATGTTTTGCAGGCCCTGCAGAAAGCAGGCCTGACTATCAAGGCCACAAAGTGCCAGATAGGGCAGAGTCAGGTTGTGTACCTGGGCCACCTTGTGGGTGGAGGCCAGGTTCAACCCTTGCAGAGCAAGATCCAGACCATTATGCACTGGACTGCTCCAACTACCCAGACTCAGGTGAGAGCCTTTTTAGGCCTGACTGGTACTATAGGAGATTTGTCAAGGGGTATGGATCAATAGTGACAACCCTGAATGACTTAACTTCCAAGAAAATGCCCAAAAAGGTTCAGTGGACAGTTAGCTGTCAAAAGGCATTTGATGACCTGAAGCAGGCCATGTGCACTGCTCCCATTCTACAGAGTCCTGATTACTCCAAGAAGTTCATTGTCCAAACAGATGCATCTGAATTGGGGGTAGGGGCTGTACTGTCACAATTGAATGATGAAGGTCAGGATCAGCCAGTAGCTTTTATTAGCAGAAGGCTGACCCCTAGAGAGAAACGTTGGTCAGCCATTGAGAGGGAGGCCTTTGCTGTGGTCTGGGCTCTGAAGAAGTTGAGGCCATACTTGTTTGGTACTCACTTCCTTGTTCAAACAGACCATAAGCCCCTCTTATGGCTAAAACAAATGAAGGGTGAAAACCCCAAACTGCTTAGGTGGTCCATTTCCCTACAGGGGATGGACTTCACAGTGGAACATAGACCTGGGAGTAACCATGCCAATGCAGATGGACTCTCTAGGTACTTCCACTTAGAACATGAAGACTCAACTGGACAAGGTTAGTTTAATGTCCCTACGTTTGGGGGGGTTGTGTAGGAGAGTAGGATCTGCTTCACATGGGTACCCCCACTTTTGCTGATGCTTCACTGTTTTTCGACTTTAGTCTGGCTGGGGCCCTGCTAATCAGAACCCCAGCCTAACTGCTTCCCTCTCTAAAATGGTTTCCATGTGCCTTAGGCACATCTCTGATTGGAATCTGGAGTGCCCTTGTAAGTCCCTAGTATATGGTATACTATGTACCCAGGGCATAGGTACCTCAGAGGCCTGCAGGGGCTGAAGCATGTATTATGCCACCCCTGGAAGGCCAGCCAAAAGGCCACCACAGGTCTGTTACTGCAGCCTGGGTAAGGTGGTGCCTGCACCCCTTACTGTGATATAGGTTACCTATATCACTACATACATACACACATATAAACCTATAAGTCACTCCTATGGCAGGCCTTATCAATCCTGAAGGCAGAGTGCTTGGTTCCTATGTGAGAGGGTGCCCTGCATGAGCAGAGCCCCTCTGCAGCGTTCGGAGACCCTTCTCTGATGCTGTTTGTAGTGCAGCCTGACCATATACTCTTAAGCACATTATAACCTCGCGTTAAATGCTAACTTTGGGATGGCTGCACGGAAACATGTCGTGTTTGGTGTCAAACATCTTGGAATACTACCCCCGCCAGTTCTGGCGGCGGGGTAGCATTCCACCCTTCTAGAGGAGAGACATGTACACACCGGCCTGCCCGGTAACTTCTTTCCAAGCCCTGGCATCACAAAATGGATGCCGCTGCCACAGACACAGGTCTGGCCTCCTGCTGCTGACTGAAACTCCAGCAGGGAGGCCTGGACAATAGGTTTCCTGTCCCAGGGAGGTGTTACCACCTCCCCAGACAGGATAATGTGTATTGGGGCTGGGCGGAGCACTCTCTGGTGCTTTGAAGTCCTGCACTGGGGGCACATTTGGTGTCCCTGTGCATACCCCAGTTCAAACCGGCTCAGGGCTTCCAGCCCCTGCTCTGGCATGAAACTGGACAAAGGGAAAGGGTGTAACCACCCCTCTGCCCTGACCCTCCCATAGGTGGGTCCCCAGAGTATGTCCAACCCCTAACTTGGTATAAGTATGGGACCCCAGTCCTTAGGACTTTAGATTTACCTGGACGAAACTCTGATACAGAATCCTGGACCTTCGACGCCCTACTTTACGATTAGAGGACTGAAGAATCTCCCTTGGGGTCAAGGAGTGACTCCCCTGCACGATTCGTCCACTGCGAATTCGCATCCAAGAACACTACAGAAACATCCATAAACATAATACTGGTCATCCACTTACAGAACATTTCCACCTTACACATCCACATAAAAAAGATTTCACCTTCTTTGGTCTAGAAGTGGTACACCGAGGAACAAGAGGAGGAGATCGCGAAAAGAAACTGAGAAGAAGGAAAAGCGAACTTATCCTCAAATTCAATACTGTAAAACTGGGACTGAACAAAGATGCAGAAATGCATGTCTGGCTAGGCGAATAACACACCCTGTTCCTATACTAACTGCTACATGTATTCATGACTGTCTCCGAACTAACACCTCAAAGTCCTCTGTATAGTAACACCTGACATCATACCCACTTCGTAATCACACATTTCACAAAACCCAACCCGACTAATACCTACCTGCTGCTATGAAATGTTACACCTAACTCTGATGCACACAGCGATATATCTGCCCAACCAGTAGAATGACCTAAGCCTCATGTAACCCGGAGTGCTGGATTATTGCGCCCAGTCTGATACTTTTTAAACTAGACTATAGGTACATAGCCTCCCCCTTTTCTCTAATTTAATATAATTTATTCCATTTATATGATAACTATTATTACATCTGATGCACTTATACAATAACAATAGGCTCCCCCCTTGCATGCCAAATGAACCCAATATATGCCTCGTACTAATGGCTAGGATGCCCTTATCACAAAGATTTTCCTTTGCACTGAGTCCTAGCTTTTCATAATGGACTATTGTGTTAATTTAGTTATTTAACATACCGGCCTCCAGCCGTCCTCGCATTCAACTAGGAACCCCTTTCGGCTCCTAGTGCTTTTACCCATCTCAAAGATGGCGCCCAAGTTGGGACCTTACCGTAAATTGCCCCGCCTCCCTTAGTGACTCGGATACACTCGGGATTCGCACACTATTTAAAACATCAGCCGCGGATATCGGGTGCTGATGCCGATAGAACTGAGGACTCGAAGCTATTAAGACACCACTTTAATTAGGTAAGCGTATGTGCGCCACCCGGTCCACCTTTGCTCCCATTACTATCATTGCAAGACATGTCGACATGAGATATTGACCTCATGTTCCTTTCTTCTAGCACGGACTAACAAGTGCCATACGGGATTACTCCCGGCCCTAAATCTTACTTATTATGGTAAGCGCGAGCACCTTGATATGCTACCACCCCTCACCTTCTAGTCCAAATATTATATTTTTATCTGTTGTTTTCCCTCACAGCACGGACCAATAGACTCCCATACCCATGAGGTACACCCTCACCGCCTCCCTTTCAACCCCACACCTCCGCCCCCTTTCCAGTTGCCCCTGCCACGCTGAGACCAGTTTGAAGCTCCCATAGATACGTCACATGGACCGAGACCACTCTCAAACATGGTAGACTTAAAGCTACCATAGACATATAGGACAGATGGGCTAGGTCTATCCTGATAAATGCTATTGCGTATTTCCTAAGGCTATTTTAATTGTCACTTTATTATCATCACCATGTTTCCAAACCTTACTTTAACCTTTTGTACCCTGCAACATGAACAATGACCACGTGACCGGACTAATTGTAAATATAATTCTTTCTTTATATCTATATTCCTATAATGCCTTCAAATGAATTTCTGTATTTAAACATGACACACTATTTTGGGACCCATGGATTCAGCTCTGGTTATATCGTTGTCACCTTACTTTGATTGACTTTTTTCTCTCTGTTTACTGTATATGTATTATTTATCCCTGCATAACTGATGACTACTAATTTTCCCCATTTCTTGGCTACTCTCCTAATATATGTCACCTCCAATTTATATCTCTAATGCTATGCTTCTCTTATCACTGTCGGAACAACTGTCAATGAATGTCTCCCTTCCCATTTCCGCTCTACCTCTTCTTTCCTTTTCTTCTTTTTCTTCCCCTGTTTTACTTCACCTTATCTATGACTTTAATTGTACATGATTCTCTCATGCGTTCTCAACTCACTTCACAATGGATTTCCAACTCACTTCCCTAATGTTTTCCTCGCTACTTCCCTTTCTTTCCTCTCTCCTTCACTTCACCTTCTCCTTTCTTTCATATTTCTCTATGCCTTTGACTGTACATGATTCTGTCGTGCGCTCGCAACTCACTTCACAATCGATTTCTTACTCACTACTCTAATGTCTCTGGTATACCCCTTATAATCACGGTACTTGGAGCACGGACCCGTTTACTAAATAATTAATATTTTTTATTTGAAATATCACTTTGCACTGTAATCTGTATATACCCAATGTCCTATGCACTATACAGCCCTGAGGAAGCCCCAGGCCGGATGGCCATGTAGGGGGCGAAACACGTGTTGGCTGTCACCTTTCTTGATTTTTAAACTTGACTAGGAGTTATATCAAATAAAAACCTTTTCCAAACAATCGTTTAAATTGGATTTCTGCAAAGAATCAAGACAATACCCTTCTTGTCCTGACTTTCTCCTAAAAACTATTGTTTCCAATGGGAAGGGGGTCTCCCATTGTCAAGGACAAGCACCTCACCCAGACTCTACTCAATTAAATACGGTTAGTACGGGATTGGGACCTATAACCCCCTCTTACCCTACAGGCTTTCATGAGGTGTGCCTTTGACTTCTGTGCTTGTACAGTGTTGACATGTTGCATACTTGGGTACGTTGGTCTCTTGGTGGGAGTTGGTGGTCTGGGGCATGGTTTGTCCGCAGATGTGCTCAACTTAATTGTGCATGTGTGCGATTGTGCCCATCTCCCCCGTCCCCCCAGGCCCTGGTCATTACTCACCCTGTTGCTGTTGTGTCACGTCCTGTTGAGCAGTGTCTGGGTCCCCAACTCCTGCCACCGTCTCCCCACTGATGACTGTGGACACCATTTCCTCCATGTCGTCCAGCTACTCCTGTGGCACTGGGCTCCCACCTTCAGTCTGCATTGCTGCCTTCAGGTTGTTGGCGAGTTTCAGCTTGGTTTTGCGCTTGACATCATTCCAGCGCCTCTTGACCTCTTCAGCACTCCGACTGCATTCACCTTGTCCATGATGGACTGTCATATTGTATTTTTAGTTGCCAATGACACAGTGGAGGTGACAAACAGTTGTTGATGGTGTTCTGTCACCTCCATTATCAGGATCCTGTTTTACTGTGGACTGAACTTCGTCTTCCTCTTCTTCTTGTCCTTGCCCTTCCCTGACCCCGAAGTCCCAGGATGGTCCTCGGGGGGGCTTGTGCGGTTCTGGCTCTCCTCCGCACTTGCTCCGGCAACGTCCATTGTGCTTCGCTGTTGTTTGGCATTTGTTTGTCTGTTTTTTTTCCACTTTTATGGTGATTGTTCCCGCCTGACGCGTGTCGATTGCAGGCCTGTAGCTCGGTTTCGCTGATTTTCGTATCGCGATTGGCCACATTGCAGCTTTTTTTGCGTTGGTGTTTCGCATTTTTGCGGCGTGGCGTTTATTTTAACGCGGTCAGTTGACGCGTTATCTGGGGACTATCACATGGTACCGCCGTGTTGTGAATACTTGGTTAACAAGGCGTTAATTTCCTACGATAGACTGCGATATGCAAAGTTGTGTTAAGCTAAATTTGCGGTGGTTATCACACGTTCTTGGGAATATGCCCCTATGTGTAATACTTGAAATTTGTTTTATGTGCTTCAAAATACCTTGTTTTTATGCCCAAATGTCAATGAATGTCTGCTGTGATTTTTTATTTGTGTTTTTAAATTGCTGTGTTTGATGCACTTTTATGGATGGTCCTTATCCGAATAAAGTATTTTGAACATTGAACTTTGAAAACAAGATTTGAAAAAAATATTATTGTCTACAGGTGCTCGTGAAGACAATTTCTATGGACTGGAATCTAGAGAATACTAAAGTGATTCTGGAATTTTACTGACCTCTGCTGGTCGTTTTCTATCAAGAAAGTTAAATGGAGGCAGTTGCCAGAAAAATAAAAAAAAATAAAGTCCCTCAGCAGAAAGCAATTCTTGTATTTTACTGACCTATGCTGGTCGTTTTCTATCAAGACAATTAAATAGAGGCAGTTGAACAGAAAAAAAAGTCCCTAAGCGGAAGCAGACAAGTGCCCAGGGCTGATCTCCAGAGCCCACAAAGTACATACACATATATGTATATAATAAGTATATACTAAAGTATATACAAGAGGCCTCGAATGCTCGACTTAAAAATGTGGATCTGTCAAACTTCACATTACATGTGAAACAGACAAGAAAGGCCAAGATTGGCTGACCAATCAGACATATTAACAATAAATAATAAATCAAATCTTGATATCAGTAAGATCAGAACAACTTCAAATCATACATTGGCAATACTAGTAAAAACACAACTAGAGATTGATTCTTATTTATTTAAATTTACTGACCTCCCAAGATGACGGTTTCGGCCATTCTTGTTCCAATCCTTGGTGATCTCAAAACTCTAAATGAGCAATATAATAAAATCCCATGCATAATAACTGGTGATTTAAATGAAAACCTGATAGAGCTATTTCCTGTGCCTTATGCGACGGCCTGATGGAGCCATGAATATTCCTTCACCAATTTTCTGAAGAAGCAAACAAAAGTTAACTATAAAATCAAAAACATCAAATAATTCAATTTTAGAAACAGGATTCCAATGCCTTAATGAGCATTTTTTAAGGATCAACCAGCACAGGTACGCTGAGGAGGATATGGGGACCAGCCTCTGGAGGCACATTCCCAATGAAGGAAGGGATGACCTGTTAGCCCTAGGAAAAGAGGACAGGATGAAGTATCCCCTCATGAAGGATGCTCTGACGAGGAAATATGGACTCACCCCAAAAAGATCTAGGCAGACATTCAGGGATAGACAGAAGCTGCCCCAGAAGACCTTGTGGATGGTGTGGATCATTTTTGCAAGGCACTGGATGGTTGGGTGAAGGGCAGTGAAGTGAATGATTGCAAGGGCCTGTACAATCTGATTGCTAGACAGCACAAATTCAGTCTATGAGGTATATTTACAAGGGGATTACGCCACCAGAACGTCACTTTTAGCAATGTTCTGATAGCACTATGCCCTTCTCCAGATTTACAAAGAGGTGTTAGGCCACTTTTTGTGGCTTAATGCCACCTTGTAAATAAGGCCCTTTTACACTCATCCCTTAGCATAAAAGGGGCGTGCAATGGGTGTTGCTGTGGGAGTTCCATTGCAACAGCTATTGCTTTGTGACGCTGCCCCAGGTTTACAAGGAGGTGTAAATCTGAGGCAGTGCCATGCAAGAGCAGGTGTTTGAATGGCAAAACAGGGGGAAATAGTTATATTTCTCCTCGTTTTTGCTTTTTCTATGTGCGCTGCATTCTGCAGCACACATAGAAAGAGCAAAACGCCATTAATGATTGTTTATGTGCAGGAAGGTGACCCTTCCTGCATCTAAACAATGATTGAATAACGACGATTTGCTATTTTTATGTTTGCTGCCGAATGCACACATAGAAGTAACACATTGCCTTTATGGATTGTTTATGTGCAGGAAGGGACAACTTCTTGCACATAAACAATCATTCCCTGCAATGCAGGTAACCTTGCACTATGGTGCAAAGGTACCTGCTTTGGCGTTAGGCAGTTAATTTTAGCGCCAGTGCTAGAGAAAACACAGGGGTGCACGATATTGTTGTAAATTTGGTGCAGTTCCGATCTCCGACATTTCCTTGTACATATGCCCCTTTGTTTTACAGAGCTGTGCCAGAACATTTTGGATTGTAAGCTCTTTGACCTCAGGGAGCTTCCTAAGGAGGTGTATCATTGGCTTAGCATCACGGTCCATAAGAAGGTACTTGGGAGTGATCCTGAGGAGGGTGGTACAGATTCCCACCAGCTGAGTGAAGGGGATGTCTACAGTGATGCAGACAGGTCTCATAGTAGTGAGGGGGAAAGGGTACTGTTAGAAATGGGGTTTCTCGTTGGCTAGGGTATGCACCTAAGCCAGGCAGAACCCACCACTGTAGTCAGGGTAACTCCATTGGTAGCTTGGCGGAGCAGTTAGACTTATCCCAGAGGCAATGTGTAAAGCATTTGCACAACACACACAAGTGACACACAAAATAAAATTAAAAAACACTACACAAAAGGTTATATAAAAATATCACTTTGTGTTATATGTAAAACACATTACACCACAATCACATAAATCACGTTGCCACTAGGCAATTGTCATAAACACAGCATTTAGTGCACTAAAGCACATACATATAAGTTGTCATGTTATACAAACATAATGAAAAAACATTACAGTACATGGTATGCAACTCCTGCAGTAAGACATGTTTTTAAATGGCATACATCAATTTCAGAACATGAAAGCAGTTTGGTTGCACATGAATCACCAGCTATCATTGTGCACTAATAACCCCTTTGTACCTTCGTCAGCCACAGCACTTTTGCGCTTCTCTTAGAGGTTGCCCAGTAATCCCACGTATCCGGTGCACCCAAAGGTATGCAACTGGGAGACCTCGCTGGGACCCCACTCCTTCCAAAACATCCCCATGTTGCTGCCCATGGATGTGCAGTGCCGGTGCCGTGCAGTGTAGCTCAGTTCCAACTCACAAATTACTGGGGCTCAGCGGGTTAGGATAGATGAAAAAGTGCTGGCGCTCCTTCTTGCTTTTGCTTGCATTTAGATCCAGCAAGGATCTGTCCGGAAGTCTTTTATCTCCCCGAGACTTCCAACAGGAAGCAAGCACACACAAGCCCTTGGAGATTTCTTCCCGAGCAGGGTACCACAGAAGGGCAAAAAGAGTCAGTTGTTTTCCTCTACCATAGACAGAAGCAGCAACTGCAGGCCAAACCAGCCCTCACGCAGACAAGGGAGTGCTCCTGACACAATTCTTCTCCTCTTTTTCTTGGAAGGATCTTCTTGTTTTTTGAAGTAATATGAAGTCCTGGGGTTTAAGGTCTCATCCTTATACCCCATTTTTTTATTGTTCTCTTTGTGGCAGTGTCTCTGAGCCCAGTCCAAACCAGTTCTATCGTCCCTGGTCCAGCATGACCACAAGGGGTGGAAACAGCATTGTGTAAAGGAGACAGCCTATTCAGTTGCTAGCGAAACTCCTTCCACCACTCTAAATGCAGACCAGGTCTATTCAGCCCAACGATGAGTCACCCAGTCAAGGCAGGACACACGTCTACGCCCCGCGTGACTGTCTAGAGTGAATGCACAGCCATAGCTCCTGTCACTCCAAAACCAGACGGTGAAAACACAAACAAGCAGAGGTACACAGTATGTTAAAGTAAGAAAATGCCCACTTTCTAAAACACACAATTTAAAAACCACCGTTCCTAAAAGGTGGATTATTAAATTCCGAGTTCAGAGAGCCTAAACTACATTTTTGTTATCTTGTCCCTATTGAAAGTTACACATGTAACAATATTACAGTGCAGCTCCAATGTTATCCAATGGAACAGACAGCCTTTCAATTGTGAAAATCGAAATACACAGTATTTCACTATCAGGACATGTAAATCACACCATTACATGTCCTACCTTTCACGTTCACTGCACCCTGCCCATGGGGGTACCTTGGGCCTACCTTATGGGTGCCTTACATGCAAGGAAAGGGAAGGTTTGGGCCTCGCAAGTGGGTGCACTTGCCAGGTCAACATGACAGTTACAAAGTGAGCACGCAGACACAACAGTGGTAGGTCTGAGACACATTTACAGGGCTTCTCCTGTGGGTGGCACCACCAGTGCTGCAAGCCCACTAGTAGCATTGATTTACGGGCCCTGGCACAGTCAGTGCCCTTTACTAGGGATTTACCAGTAAATCAAATATGCCCACATGGATAACCAATCAAACTCACAATTTATATAGAGAGCATATGCACTTTAGCACTGACCAGCAGTGGTAAAGTGCCCAGAGTCCTATAGCCAACAAAACAGAGTCAGAAAAATAAGAGGCAAAAGGCAAAAAGTTTGGAGATAAACCTGCAAAACGGGCTAGGTCTAATAGGTACCCATACCTCTTCCCAGAATAGGAGGAGAAGTTCTGATGGGTGGTGTTTCTAACCTCCGTACTTTACTCGCAGTTGTGGCACAAACAAGGGGACCTGGTCTGAACCAAGAAACCACCCACTGGTGGGAACTCTACAGGAGTGACTATTGTGTCCTTAGGGAGAAGTAGCCCCCAGGGGCAGATGGTAGACCATGCCTTAGTCTCCCTTAGTTGGGAGATAGACTCAGAGGGAAGGTTAGTGATCCCTGAGGGTGGGAGTCATCACTTCCATCAGGTCACAGTGAATAGGATCTGTGTCACTGCTGGGAGGGATACCGGTGCCAGCCAGACCATGGTGGTGGAAAGGTTGGTTGCCCCAGATCAGTACACCGGGCAGGTGTGTAGTGTGTCAGGCCCTTGGGCAGGACTTTGTCCACCCAATGGCTCTCATATCCCTAGAATGGGGTGGAGTGGTGACCCTGAGAAAAGTCATAGTTAGTCCCAAAATGCCCTGTGACTGCATTCTGAGTAATGAATTTCTACCAATGTTAGCTGAAATGGGAGGGGCAGCTGTCCAAGGGGCATAAAAACCCAGGTTTCGGGGACTACTAATCCCACAGGGTGAGTACAGAGGCCCATGGGCAGGAGGTGGAAACAGTCAAAAGAGGGAGGACCAGTTGGTCAGGGGTAGCCAGCTCTGAGAACAAAGCTCCCCAAAACTGACCCTGGAGAGACCACTTCTGGCTGGGAGGCCTTCCCTGTTCTGTCACAGGGACAGAGGGCTGGAAACCTGCACTAGGCAAACCCCTGCATGACACAGACAGAGTGAGGCATCCTTATGGGGGGGAGTGCTTCCCTCTGGTATTCCTGACTCACCAGGCATCTGTTCAGCCTTTGTGGACAGGCCCTGAGCTACCACCTGGGACTGGTGGAAATGAGAGTGGAAGAAGGGTAGGGTGATGCCTAACACCTTGGCTGTTGCCCCCCACTCTGACAGCTCTCAGAAGTCTGAGACCCCTGGTTAGTCTGAGACCTGGGTCTTGATACTGAAAGCTGTCAGTGGCCTCTGTTGGTTGCTGTCCATATGGGCAGAGTTTTCCTTGGGTTCAGGGCAGAAGTCTCATCTAAGGTGTCGAATGGGCCACATCACTTTGTTGGCCATGGTGGTATTGTCTGCCTACTAGGATGCATCTCTGAGAAAATTAAGGTTAGGTGCTGCACAGATGGGGTCCACGGATGAGGAGAAGGGTTCTCCATGGGTCAATTCAGTGTCTCGGTTTAGTGTAGACAGAGGAATCCAACTCAATTTCGATGTGCATATAACTGGCAAGGGCCTTTGCAGTAGAGGGCCATTGTCCTTGCCTAAGCAGGAAAGCCCATCAACGTATTGATTAATATCCCCAAGGCGTTTGTCTAGGAGGGGGTTGTGTTGGACTCGTTTCTCTCTGCAGGGTCACCCGCAAACCTTTTGCTTTCAACCATCCTATTTTGCTGAATTGGGGCATTTTTTGGCTTTAAGGCTGTGCACTTCACCACTGGTAACCAATGCTAAAGTGCTTGTGCTCACTCCCTAAAACATGGTCAAAATGTCTTACACCTGATTGGTATATTTAATGTACCTGTAAGTCCCTAGTAAAGTAGTATACCATATACCCAGGGCCTGTACATTAAATGCTACTAGTGGGCCTGCAGCCTGAATGCAGTTTAAAATGCCAACTTGAGCTGGCAATAAAACCCCCTTGCCAAGCCTAAAACTCCCCTTTTATTACACATGTCACCCCTAAGGTAAGCCCTCGGTAGCCCATAGGACAAGGTGCATTGCAAATAAAAGGTTGGACATGCACTTTTAAGTTGTCAATGTCCTGGTAGCTACTGTGAGGTCTACCTCTCCCATTGGAGAACATTGGGTTGTCTCATTTAATGAGTCCTAACACCCAAATGTTGCCACTCCAGTCCTGGACCCATATCGGTGGTGTTAAAGGTGCAGCAAGCCAACATCCAGAACTTGGGGCTTTGGCTAAAACTACTCTGAGAACCGAGAGGAGACTGGAACCAAGCTGCTCATCTGTTCACCAAAGGTGCATCGCCGGTCATCCTGACTTTGCGGCAGCTCCCGCTACATTCTTCTCTGTAGCAGCAAAACCAGTTCAGCTGTCCTTGACCAAAGAAATATCTGGCTTTGTGGAACTGTCATGGGCTACAGCCTTCAGCCTCGTCCCACTGGAGATTTATGACTCCCAAAAAAGAGACTGGGGCCTAAATTTGATCTTGGCGGACTGGTTACTCTGTCTCAACGGTGAGGGATGTCCAATCTGCCAAAATATATATCCCATAGGCACTAAGTCTTCACCACGACTTCGTTCAGCCGCTCCTCAATGACGATACTTCCAACTCGGACACTGCTTGCAGCCTTGCCCAGCTGAACTTCTAGCTTCTCAGACAACTTTTTCTTCAATTTCCTTCTAAGTCCAAAGGTAAGCGCTGACCGGACCCAGTCCACTTTTTCTATCCAGCTCACACTCCATTGCAATTGGCCATATTTTTCGACTTTGACCCGGTCTCGTGCAACTAGATAGCTTCAGAAAGTGCAGGTGGCACTTTAATCTTTTAGGCACTAGATTTTACCTTAAACTTTAAAAATTCATTACTCCTGTTCTACTGATTGGATTTTTGTTGTTTTGGTGTCAAATCATTTATTGAAATTTACTGTATTTTTGTACATTGGTGTGGAATTTGTCTTGTGTTATGTTTTCACTTTATTGCTGCTGAGGTGCTACATAAATACACAGTACCTTTAAGTTAGGTCAGCTGCTTTTATTCCAATCTACTACAGGGATAAGCAGAGGCTAATGTAGTGACTTTTGTGGTTCACTCTGACAAGAATTGTGGATGTTGCTTGAGTAGGGTTAACACCCCACTCAACCAACAAACCAATTTTTCGCACTACCCCAAATAATCAAGAAGATTTGGTAAACATGGCACAAAGGTTCCTGGCACATTCGGGAAACATTGAGGTGCACATAATGAAACACAGGGAAACATTATGCAGTAGAAGCAACAACGTTTGAATTAACACAACTTGTAAGATTTTGTCAGGAAGCAGACTTGAGGTACCACTTGTTGTGGTTTGTGTACATCAAAGCACTTGCAATGATTGTTTTTCAGCAAAGTAAAGGCTGGTGGTCAATCCAGAGTGCAGTGCGTTCTGGAGTCAGATGGCACATGAAGGATGTGGCATCTGGCTGCATGCTGGCAATGAACTATTTATCCCAGAGGGATCAAACTCTCACGTCTAGAGTGACAGCGACCATCTTGGGTCTTCAGGTTTTACTTCCCTCATGGGTCTCAGCATATTTTACTAGACAATCATGCTACAATGTTGCCGCAGCTAGAGCCTCAGTACATTAATCTCAGATGTCTCTTGCCAAGTTGTCTTGATAAAAAAAATGAACTTTTGAACTAATACTTTGAACATTTATCTGACTGGTTTATAGTATGTGAAGTCATGATATTGGGTTTGTGTGTTCTACTTAACAATCTCTGTGAGGTAAAAGGAAGAATTCTTAAGAAGTCAATATCACACATGTATAAATATATGACTGCCATGCACAGTGTATTAGAGTTCCTATTCTATGCACATAAAAACGGTAAAAGTAGGGAAGAACAGCATGTTAATGGTATTTATTAGTTGAGGTTTCAGAGAAGTAGGAATTTTACTGCACTTGTATTTTTAGATACTTATTTTCATGTGTTTGTTTTTCAGGAAATTGTCACTTGCCTCCTTCTTGCCCGCTGCCGCACGTTCGTGTGGACCGCTCCTCCGCTGCTCTCGCCGCTCTCACTGCTTCCGCTTCTGGGCCAGGTTGCTCTGCTGCTCTGTTGATGGTGTTTGGAGACGCGGCCGGTCGGTCGGCATTGGGACGGTGTCCAGGTGGAGGCTTCTCCCCGGTTCGGCTCAGGAGTGCTTCGAGTGGGAAATACATGAGGACTTGAAAACTTGCCATACCTGAGTATGACTTCGAGGCCTGCAAGCACAGTTGTGCGGTGCTGAGACGGCGTTGAGCCTGACTGGTTTGGTGGTGCATGGTGCCCGAGCAGACGACCCTGGATGATACTGGTGTAAAACGGTCCCATAGTGCAGAGTGACGGCACCCCAAGTACCTGGTTCGGTGCCTTGGTGGTACCTTGAGTGTTCACTCCGGACGTTTGGGCAACTCTCCAAACTTTTAAAAACTTGAATTTTATATCTAGGGCTCAGCATCTTTGGCCAGGTGATTTGTGGTGTCTTGTGGTTGGGCATCTGTTGTTGGGCAGCCACCAGGGGCTCCACTCCCCGCTGTGTCTTATCCCCCCAGGGGTTTGGTGGTGCGATGGGGGAGTGAGGTTACGCCTCGTTCTTGGCCTTGTTTTTGGCTGGCCAACCATCAAATCTTTGTTACTCAGAGCCCATGGAGGCACATTGAGTCCAAGGAGCCCCGGCATCATGGTGAAGTCTCTCTTCAGTTTTTATTTTTCAGCCCTGATTTCAGCCCTGATCATCTATCATCTATCTTTGGTACTTTCTCCCGGATTCTGGATGAAGATGACTACCCCTCTATCCTTGTGAGTAGAAAGGGAGTCTAAAGCGATCACTGAGGGAGCGCAAAGACTCTTTGAAGAAAGTGGACGAGGCGGCGGCAGTCGGGGGCGAGCTCAAGAAGGAGGTAAGTATAATCTTCTGCATCACAACATTATATTTTTTATCATTGGTTCAGTAATGAATACCTCCTTCCGTTCATCTCCTCCGGTGCTCCGCTGTAGGAGAGCCCTCCCTAGTGCTCCAAAAGTAAATTTCAGGGGAGAGTCTGTAAATGGAGGAAAGCACGAGGGAAGAAGGTATCTGGTCATCCTGATCAAAGTGTTTTATTAACTGAGGAAGGTCCACGTTTACCACTTATTACCTCAATAAGGAACTTTGTCCTTAAACATTTCAATAATGGAGTCCAACCGCTGTCGGAGGAGGGGCTCAAAACTCCCCACGAGCAGCTAAATGCTGAGGTCTTAGCAGCAGATGTTCTGTGTGCAGTAATGGATGAAGAGCAAACAGCCAACATTTCGGTGTCTTCTTCCCAGGCTATAAGTGCGTCTATTAGCAGGGGTCCAAGATTGTCCTCTTCACCCCGCTTAGACGCTTTTTTATCACCTTCTCGTTCTGATGAGTCTGAACTTTCCCAGCCGAATTGCAGTGAAGTTCAATCAAATTGAGCTATTTCTTCACCCTATAAGGCTCCCCTGGTCAGGGAATCAAACTCTACTTTCGGATCCCAGGGAAGATCCCTCACGATTCAGTCTACCAAGTCTTCATCTTTGCTGGATGTAATGTTGCTTATGCAGACCACTCTACATGGGATCCTGGAAACGCTGGTGTCAATAAAGTTGAATCAAGTGGACCAGTCAAATTTTTTTTAAAGATATTCGGCATGAATTACATCATTTAAAAAATAATGGGGGTGAAATTATGGTCAGTAAGGTACCCGCTGCAGTAATGGTCATAGAACCAAGGGGGGCTCATAGTGCTTTGTCAGGGGAAATTGAAAGTCAATCAAATTCTGAAGGATCTTTTTATATTTCCAAATGCCCTATGATTGTGCGGAAAAAACACCATCACGTAAATCCTTTTAAATCTTCTCCAACGTTTCGCCGTGCACAGGGGGCAGATACTCGTAATGGCCTACTTGGGTCTTATGCCCAATGTGTAAACAAAAAGAAGGCCCCAGTACGAAAGCGATGGCCAGTAATGGTGCTTGCTCCAAAGCTCAATTTTTGAGGTCTCTGGGTGGTAGATTTGTTGATGCATCCTCACACAAAAAAGTAAAATCAAAGGTAAAATCTGTTCCTAAAAGTAGCCCAGACCCCACTCCCTTACTCTGGGTGATATGTTCCACTGTAAATAATAAAGTCTTAAAAGTAGCTCGTAGTAAGGTGGTTAAGCCCCAGACTTTGAATAAATCTTATAAAGAATCCCCTTCTCCTCCCTAATCCCCCCTCAGTTCGCAGTTGGTGACGTCAGAGCTTTTGCTGGATATTACCCGCCGGGGGAAAAAAGCAAAGAAACTCCAACCTTTGAATCGCTCAAAAATTCTCCATATATTCCATCAAATTTCCTCCCTTTCAGGGATCTCTTCGCAAGACTTAACCTTGGTTGGGTTTCAACTTGGCGAACAAGGTAGAGAAGTCTCCAGAGTCTCCTTCATCTCACACTGTATTGTTCAGCTATTGTTAAAGGCCGAAGAGGACTTAGCTAAGGCAGGACTACAAGCTTCATGCCCCTTAAAAAAGAGTCTGCCACCATTAGCCACCCAGTTGGACCCTATTCCTCCAGCTACCTTAAGTATGCACAATGGTTTATCAGCTACTCAATGGGAGCAGTATATACCGTAAGGCCTGAATGTACGTGGCAAAGTAACCAGCCACCTAATGATCTAAGAGTGGTTATAGTAAATGACAGACCACTCATGCAGCCTAAGCAGCCAGTATGGGCACAGGGTAATAGGTTTTTCCCCTTACAGTATGCTTTGGAGGAGGGTGACCGAAGCACCAGACCTAGTCGCCCTTAGAATGAGGGGTCCTCTCCAAACCTGAGAAACCGGAGTTGGAATATCCATGGGTTCGAACGCCTGAGGAACAGTGGTGAATTGGAGGAAAGTTGAAACCCTTCCACTTGGTATTTTTTCAGGAGTCCTGGTTGAGGGAGGACCAGTCAGTAGAAGACTTTGTGGTACTGAATATTAAAGGCAGGAGCCAGGGTAAGGGGAGAGCATCCACGGGTGTCCTAACACTCATATCCACCAAGATCATTAAAAGATCATTGGAGGTCATAAATGTATCAAATGGCCTCCAATTTTCAGTGGTAGAAATGGGTCTGGGTAACAGCACTATCAGATACTTTCTACTTATAAATGTTTATATTCACAAAGCAGACCACCAGCAAATGAATTTGTGGTTGGAATTATTTGAATCTCCCTTCCAGCGTCTGGTAGCATTATATCCGGAAGCAGTGATGTCAACGCTTATCTCTTCCCTGTTCAGCGAGTCCTGCAGCTGGAGGAAGTGTTGGACTTTTATAACATCCCCCCAGCGCAGTTCCCTTCTGGCGTCATTAAAAAGGAGGCTAAAATACTGAGTCAATGGCTGGCGAATCATGGCTTGATTTATTTAAATGGACGATATAACAATGATTCGCCAGCAGCCGCAACTTTTTGGTAGGGCCAGTCTTTAGGCCCTATTGATTACATATTTACATCTCTTTGGCATTTCAACCTTTTTAAGGATTTTGAGGTGGCAAAATATGAGGGTAGTGATCACTGGGCAATTACAGCAGCCCTTGACCTGTGTGAGCCAGTATCCCCCGAGAGGGTTCTGCCCCTAGGAATGTCCTTCCTGCGTAGGCTTTCAACATGCCTGAATCCCATTCATCTCCAACAGCTGGCAACCCTTCAATTAGAGGAGAAGATTGATGTCCTCCCTATTCATTTAGGTGATATCTTTGTATGGTACAATAAAATACTGCAACAAGTTTTGGGCTGCCTCACCGTAAATATATGTGAGAGGGGTGTGCGTGCAGACCCTCGTTCGAAGGGGGCTGGTTCGACTCCGACTGCCGAGAGTTAAAGCGATTGGTGAGTTGAAATGTTAGGAGGGCAAGGCGCCACCCAAGCTCCTTGACCTCCCAGGAACTGGTCAAGCTTAAACGTCAATACAAATCTCTTGTGCAGACAAAAAAAGCCTCCTTCTATCACAGTAAATGGGATGAGATGCAGGAAATTATCCTCCTTAGGGATCAACAGAAGTTCTGGGCAGAAGTTCTGGGCAAAGGTCAACGAGTCCAGTGGTCAAAACTGGGGTACTCTCGTTTGCATGATCCCGGAAGCTCAGCGGACCACTTATATGAGAGACCTATATAGGGGACCCACTGACTCAGATATGCTTCATAGAACTCTAGAGCAACAACTCCCTGTTGCTTGGTTTTCAATAAATGAAGTAAAAGCCGTAATTGAAAGAGTAAAGCTTTCCCGTGCAGCCGGCCCTGAGAACATCCCAGCAGTAATAATTAAAACAAACAGTGTTTGGTGGGCCATGGTCTACTCTTGCCTGTTTAGCTGGATTGCCACGTCTGGTCTTTATCCTCTCTCCTGAAAAGGGTCAATAGTGAAACCCATGTTAAAAAAGGGAGTGGTACAGACCCCACACATTATAGCTTGATCAACCTTCTTGATATTTCACAAAAAATCTTTTCAAAGATTATCTTATCGAAGCTTGAAGTCTGGGCCAGCAAAACCAAGAGAATTCCAATAGAGCAGGGGGGCTTTTGGGAGGGTCATTCCACCATAGATCATTGCTTCGCATTATGGGCCATTATTCGGAAGGCCCCAGAGGAAAATCAAAGGCTGTGCTGCTGTTTTGTAGACTTCAGGACAGCCTTCGATTCTGTGGATAGGGATATCCTATGGGGGAAACTGACTGCCTGGGGGCTCCGTTAAACCTTCTCAGTGTACTTCAATTTTTGCACTCCAGTAACTGGGCCCAGGTAGAGTTAGATAAGTCGGGTCGCTTATCTCAAAGAATCCCCATTGAAAATGGTATTCGGCAAGGGTGTGTTTTAGCACCCCTGCTTTTTAGTCTTTTTTTTAGCCGATCTCCCCTCCTTTATTTCCCAATCTAATTCCTTTTCCCCCAAAATTGGGAAACACTGTTTGCTTTATGCAGATGATTTGGTGTTACTGCATTATACCCCTATTGGTCTACAGAGGAAATTAAATGCTCTACAGACTTATAGTAGACAAAATCAACTTCACATTAATTTGAAAAAGACAAAGATTTTAGTTTTTGGGAAAAGAGTAAATAAATGTAATTCGTATTTTGATCTACAGGAGGTGGAGCAAGTCGATCAATATAAATATCCAGGCCTAACTTTCAAGAGGAATTTGAATTGGGGTATGCATTGGGATGTCATCAAGCAGAAGGCCTTATTACAGGCCAGCTGTTTATCAAGTTTTAATCGCAAATTTGAGGGACTTTCTCATCTTCCATTATTAAGGGCCTATGAGGGGAAGATACCTCCACTGGGTTTATACGGAGGAGAGGTGTTTTCGCTTGACCCGACATATGAATGGGACAGATTAGAAGGAGTAGTCCTTAGAAGGCTTCTATCCCTCCCCCAGGGTACTTTGGTTCAGGTTCAGGCCATAAGGAGAGAGTGCAATCTGGTCTCTTGGAACTTGATGGCCTCTACCCGGGCCCTAAGATATTTGAATACTTTTGTGGAGAATGATTAGGTGTTAAAAGTCTCCAAATTGTGTTGGGAAGATATTAAATGCAGCAAAAGATCTTGGGCAAAGGCTGTAAGAAATAGATTAATTACTCTTAAAAACCTCCATTTAGATAGTGGTATAATTACATCATTGTCCCTCTTCCCAGGCAAGCAAGCGTTGAAAGAATCGGTTGCCTCGGTGTCCGAATTGAATGACCTATCTTATCTGCGCAAGAAACCATCCATCAGTTTCTCAATCCCTACATTGGGCCAGGACACTGTTTTCCCTTATTTATCGCAGCTACCAGACACAGGGCTGTGGAATGAAATATTGAGGGTCAGGGTGGGTTGCAATACAATTTATTCATCCCACCTATACTGGTCCAGGGTCCAGGATAACTGTGGGTTCTGCCCCTGCCTCTTGAAAGCTAAATGTACCCTACTGCATATTTTGATGGCTTGTCTCTTTTATCTTGAAAATCGAATTGTTTTTAGGACCTCTGTTTTTTAAATATGGTGTCGTCCATAGGATGAAAGCTGTTGACAGAAATGCATTATCTAGATGAGGCTGTTGGAACTGCTCGTTTTTTACGGTCTGTTAAACATAGTTTTAATGATGAACTGTAGTGGGTCGGGGTGTTGGGTAGTTAGGATCGGATGTTTTTATGATCTTCATTGTCATCTGTGTTTTAGAATATTTTATGGACAACTGTCTAAATAATTAAACTTACTTACCTACTTACTTGATGTAGTTGCTCAAAGTATGCTGAAAGGAGTTAGTGCACTTGTATTTTTAGATACTTATTTTCATGTGTTTGTTTTTCAGGAAATTCCAGTCTCTTCTTGAAATTCTGGGAGTTGATTATACAGAGAGATTGGTAGATTAAATCCATTTACAGTTACAGTTATGCTTAGCCTTCTTTATGACAAGTTGCTTATAGTGTTTCTTTGTCTTGTAGATCTCTATAAAACCTGCAGACCTCCATGACCAACAGAAGTGAGGAGACAGAGTGGTGATGCTCCATGTCTTTGTTCACTCTGAAAACTTTCCCTTTTATAGACTTCTACCGCTGCCCTTCATATTCATGTCAGTGGCTAACGAAATTTGAGGGGGCCCTCCTGCAAAGTACAGCAAGGCCCCCCCCCCTCAGGCCCAGTCAGGAGCTCTCAGGCTGGGGGCCCACCATCTGTGCACAGTGCCGGAGGGGGAGGGCAGCACTGGGAGAGCTACAGGGGCTAATGTTATGCCACTGATTCATTTGTATTTAGTTACTGGCAGGGGCAGTGAGAGAAGGAAAAGAGCTTTGCTTCTGGTAGATGCTGTACACATGGTAAGTGTGCACTGAAACATTTTACTTACTTAAGTTTGATGTTATTTGACTTCTGTCCCTGTACTGAGAATAGCTGAGAAACATCTGTGCATTTTCTATTATTATGACCCTGATATAGAATTGTAAAGAGGAGATGTTTTCTCTGACTATTCAGAAAATGCAATGCTAGAACATCCCGTAAAACAGTTAAAAAGTCAAAAACACAACACAATAAATATCCTACTCTAATTTAGAAAACTAGAGCAAAATGTCATAAGCAAAATGACACCTAAATAACAAAAATCCAATAAGAAGAAGGTGGGATATTAAGTGAAACGAGTGTCAAAAAGCTCAAAGTGTCAATGGTAGTCAGTGGATATGGTGGACAGGAAACAAACAATAGGAGGAGTACAACCAGGAGACAAGTCAATGACTCCAAAGTATTAGGAAAAGGGGCACAAGAAAGGAAATGTTCTTTCTTAATGAAGACCCCTCACTCACCAACCTAGTTGGTGACATGCTTCATCATCGGGGTCCCACCCGAATGGCCGAATGCCATCCGGGTGTGCTTCAACACCTGATTACAATGGAGCAGGTTGTTTTTGTGTAGGTGAGTGGAAAAAGTGATTTAAAAATTGGCCAGATATAACTCAAAAATTTAATTTAATTATGGAGCAACTGGGCAATATTAAAATTAGTAACAAGACACCCTTTTGGTTAAATTGACCAACTGGTATCTTTAAGTAAAAATGTGCAAAAAGTGCGTAAAACGGTCTACATGTTTCAACCTATAATCGATAATACTGGGTTTTCGTCAGGACCAAGAGTACGTGACCCGGGTGGTATACACACGCTAAGGTGTACCCTGCCCTTGACCACTGTTACCTAACACTGTACTCACAGTTAGGAGACCTTTCATCCGAATAGTTGAAAGGAAAAAATCTGAAAAGACAAATATGCAATCACAAACAAACAAAATACAAAAATTAAGTGCTCCTAAATATCCCAAATATGTGTTACTAAAGGCGTGGAAAACACACATTACATGGCATCTGCCTCCTAAAGTAAGAGGCAGTATACATCAATGTGCACATTTCGCTCAAGTGATGAAAATAAAGAAACAAACTACTGCCCAATTATGACATTCAGTCCGGTGGGTAATTACACACTCTGGCTGGCAGTACTTGCCGTGAAATGCAAACGCATTTCTGAGCACACGCGAATATCAATTGAAACCGTGAAAATATATTACAACGCCACTTTCATTCATTTTTTAGAAGTGGGTGTCTGCGCTCTCAATGCATAGGTGAGGGCGTACTCAAAGTAGCAATCATGCTAGTTAAAACGAGCATTACATCCACGATACCTAGAATCAAGACGGGAGGAAAACAGGGTGCTTACTATATGATGCAAAATCGCGTGCCTCATGGGAAGAGGGGTCGTGGTGCTGGTTCAAAATGCGCAATCTGAAAAATGAGCATAACGAATAGAGACGGGAAAGTCTCATGAGGTAAGTAGATGCAAAGGGGTTTTAAGCGGAGCCCACCCGCATAGAATCGAGGTACTCACTGCGTGTCACCAGTCAACGGCAGCTATGCCTACAATACATACCCGCCACAGCTCCCCGTAGGTATCTGTATCGGTGCGTCCTCACTAGTTAAATGCTGGGCGCTTCCGGGTACGAAACGGAGGGGGCGTGTTGACGTGATCACATGGTCAACGTCTGTACGCCGATGGGGCGTGGTGCTGGGCTTCCTACAACAGTGAACCAATGCATTGCAAGGACAACTAAGACGAATATCTTAAGGGGAAAGGAAAAAAATGAGGCAAAAACGAGGCAACATGAAAAGAAATCCTCTGTGGTGGACAGAGATATGACCACATTGTAGATATACAATTACGTTACAAACAGATGTGAGCCAATAAAATAACAGAAATAAAAGAAACCGTTACAAGAATACACCTAAAAGGCGCTTAGACAGACTATTAGCGTCTTATGGGAAAATGTACATAGGGCATATCTCTTATGAGTAGAAGAGATAATGAGGCGACAGGCTGCTCGAATGATCGGGTCTACGTCAAAAAATCATGCAAAAATGCGCTGTTTAAAGGGCAGCAAGTTAACCGTCTAGGTGTACTAGACAAATATTTAGCAAAATCTATACTAACTAATGGGGTTCCTGGAAAATGTAGTTCGATATCATCAAGATTATCCTGTATAAATTTAAAGGGGATCAGGAGTATTCCCCCCCCACATTTTTTGTGGAAATCCCTTTCTCTCTCCTATGTTTTTGTATATGGTGGACAGCAACCAAGATCTGGTTTGAGGCTGACAGCGATTAAGCATGGGACGGATATGCCAAGTAGATTGGTCCACCCAAGGTCTGAAAATGTGGAAGTTCAAAAAGGTTTCCAATCTAAAAAGGGACTAAGGAAAAACACTACCTGTGGAACTGCAGGGCAAATACCTTTTGTGGTTGGTCCTTTGAAGCTCTGGATCAAAAGTTTTGAAAAAGTTCTGAAACTTCTTTTGGTGCCCAAACAACCACAAACTGCTTGATCTCAGTTCAAAATAAGTATATAGGCTGATTATGGCTCCTTTTTGTTCACCTGAAAGTGAATAGGAGGGATAAAACTATGCATTACTATGCATTCTGTCACTTTGTTGAAGGCTCATACATCCCCATTGGGCACCGACCAGTCTCTGATAGAGGCAATATCATGTTGTGGCACCAGTAAGACAATAAACAGTTTCACCTTGCTCTTTGCACTAATCTTGGAGTTTGCTATCTTCCTAATGTATTAATAATATGCACTTTAGATAATTATGCAGTGTGCTGCAGTACAGAAAATACTTTAATTGTTCATTGCCAGTTCATACTCCAGACTCACTGACTCTGCAATGAACCCATCCATATCCAAGTCAGAAGGCTGAGCAGCAGTTGCAGCTCTTGCTGCTCATCACAGCATTTGCTCCACTGTCAAAGCCCTATTCCACTCAACTCAAACCTGGTGATATAGCTGCAAGCCACACCAGCACTGCTTTGGCTGGAAACCAAAGCTGCTACTACCCCATCTCTACCCTGACATCACTAACTCCTCAAACCAGCTCCTCTGTAAAAGGAAGTGGGCGGAAAGAAGGGAGAAGTAGAGCATCTGCTGTTGGCTGTCGGGGGGCAAAAGCACACCCAGATGCTTCTGTGGAGCAACGCTTCAGACACTTGAGAGCATCAGCTTCAGCTAACACTTTGCATCACCAATACAGAGGAAGGAGGAGCTCAGAGTTTATACTTATTGTTTTAATAACAAATATATTTGAAGTCCTGACTGCAAGTATACACTTTCAAAACTGCACCATTCCTTCCAAAGGTTTTTTTCTATGGTGGGAGATTAACAGTAGAGATAAGAAATAGTACTCTAAAGATCCCAAATCTCTAGTGCTGAGGTAAAGAATGGGTGATCCAATCTCTGGTGGATGGTATCTTCTGATTAAAACCTATCCCTTTACTCGCAGTTTCAAATAGTTTACTAGAGTTCAGGGAGAATACCTGGGGAGTCACTAAGCATACTTGATTTATTTAATGGTTAGGTCTCATTTATCTGCAAAAGCTTTGAGAAAGTTGTGAAGGCACTCTACAATGAGATTGAATTGTCCTTGCTGTGGGTAAAGTATCATCAGGAAAAGAGACACTGAGTTCCAGAATATTCATGACTGGAATATTTTCCATCACAGTAGAGTGGCTACAGTCCTACTCTCAGAGGTCATTTGAGTTTCCAGTGGCCAGCACTTAAATAGATATGTGCCATCACCTTTGAAATGGTAATGCAGCTTGTGGTTGTGCTATTACTCAAAAGTAGTACGTGTAAAAACCATGTGCTACTAAAAATAGTAGATAGTTGAAAGACCCACTAAGCAATAACATCGACAATTCGAAAAAGTATCCAAATCAAAAGCTGTGTAAAATATTTTCACTGCAAGAAACAGAGCTTTGACAACACCACAAAGTCATACATCATCAGTATACAACAGTCCAATCTGATTTACTTTCATAACACCCCATGGTCTTTAGCCCCATAAACCACATGATTCCATGTGAATACTCTTAAATGACTAGGGCTCACATTTAAGATGTGGCCGGCAGCACACAGCTGCCAGGTCAGTCAAAAGCCTGGCAGAGGACTGCTGCCTTATCTAGAAACCCACACCTGTCTGCCAGGTATCTCTCCACTCTCCACCTACAGTACATGTACCACTATGTCAAATACATTGTAGTCAGGACTGATTGTCAAACAGGTGCTATGTTTTCTTTTCACTCAACTGGCATTATTTTGTGTTTTCCACAAACACTCGCAAAGCTGACATTCTTGTAAAAACAAATTGATGGCCTTACCATGCAGAGAGTTGTGTTCCTTTGTCGGGGCCTTTGTAAGTTTCTACTACCTTCATCCAACAGGCCTTACATCATGGAACCAGGAACGGAACTCTAGTATCAATCGCCCCGGCCTAAATCGGGTATGGTGAGCACCACTGTGCCCTGACAGTCTAGTGGAAGACAGGTTCGTAAGTCAAGGATTTCTATTGATAAACCTAGCTGAGGCTCTTCTGTTGGAACCCCAGTGGTCCGCTGGGTCTAATTGAGGCAGGTAAAAGCTACTCCAATTTATGGCATGATTACATTCCGCCACACTGTCAGTAATGCCCAAAGGTCAAAGATAATCTTAACCAGATTAATCCCAGGCATGAGTACCTAGACTGTCCATTTATACCAGAGCTTTGTCTATCTGGTGATCTACCATGATTTAGAACACAGATTTTCCTACACCATATTGTCAGATTTTCCTTTACCCACCAGGGTGTCAGATGAAAATCCATCAAATGTAGTGTTTTCTATAATGAATGTGGTGGTGCCTTTGTGCCAAAGTAGCAGTACTTCCATGGAGATCGTCAAGTTGGTGTAAACTCTCTGTTGAAGTATCCACTATTGGGCGAACAAAGCGATACCAAAGGGGATGATGGTTTGGCTTGGCAGTTCGGGCTGGACTGTTCCCATGAGGCACAGGGTCAGACTGATTTGCATATGGCCATGTCTGAACTGGGGTGGCGGAGTGAGCTAAAGAATGATGATGGATTAAACCCAGATCAGTTGACTGGGGGTGAGTGCTTGCAATGTTCAACACTCCGTCCATCATCCCCTTTGGTTTTGCTATGTTCGCCCTAAGTTGGCAGGGTATGCCCAGACGTGGGTCGATGGCTCACTTTGCCACTGGATTCAAGATAGCCTGGCTGATGACGGCTGTAAGCCAGAAACCGGTCCCAGGATGCTTGTTTCCGGTCCAGGAAAGACATGGCTTGGCAGTTTGGGCTGGACTGTTCCCATGAGGCACAGGGTCAGACTGATTTGCATATGGCCATGTCTGAACTGGGGTGGCGGAGTGAGCTAAAGAATGATGATGGATTAAACCCAGATCAGTTGACTGGGGGTGAGTGCTTGCAATGTTCAACACTCCGTCCATCATCCCCTTTGGTTTTGCTATGTTCGCCCTAAGTTGGCAGGGTATGCCCAGACGTGGGTCCCTTGCTCACTTTGCCACTGGATTCAAGATAGCCTGGCTGATGACGGCTGTAAGCCAGAAACCGGTCCCAGGATGCTTGTTTCCTGTCCAGGAAAGACATGGCTTGGCAGTTCGGGCTGGATTGTTCCCATGAGGCACAGGGTCAGACTGATTTGCATATGGCCATGTCTGAACTGGGAGTGGCGGAGTGAGCTAAAGAATGATGATGGATTAAACCCAGATCAGTTGACTGGGGGTGAGTGCTTGCAATGTTCAACACTCCGTCCATCATCCCCTTTGGTTTTGCTATGTTCGCCCTAAGTTGGCAGGGTATGCCCAGACGTGGGTCCCTTGCTCACTTTGCCACTGGATTCAAGATAGCCTGGCTGATGACGGCTGTAAGCCAGAAACCGGTCCCAGGATGCTTGTTTCCTGTCCAGGAAAGACATGGCTTGGCAGTTCGGGCTGGACTGTTCCCATGAGGCACAGGGTCAGACTGATTTGCATATGGCCATGTCTGAACTGGGAGTGGCGGAGTGAGCTAAAGAATGATGATGGATTAAACCCAGATCAGTTGACTGGGGGTGAGTGCTTGCAATGTTCAACACTCCGTCCATCATCCCCTTTGGTTTTGCTATGTTCGCCCTAAGTTGCCAGGGTATGCCCAGACGTGGGTCCCTTGCTCACTTTGCCACTGGATTCAAGATAGCCTGGCTGATGACGGCTGTAAGCCAGAAACCGGTCCCAGGATGCTTGTTTCCTGTCCAGGAAAGACATGGCTTGGCAGTTCGGGCTGGACTGTTCCCATGAGGCACAGGGTCAGACTGATTTGCATATGGCCATGTCTGAACTGGGGTGGCGGAGTGAGCTAAAGAATGATGATGGATTAAACCCAGATCAGTTGACTGGGGGTGAGTGCTTGCAATGTTCAACACTCCGTCCATCATCCCCTTTGGTTTTGCTATGTTCACCCTATGTTGGCAGGGTATGCCCAGACGTGGGTCCCTTGCTCACTTTGCCACTGGATTCAAGATAGCCTGGCTGATGACGGCTGTAAGCCAGAAACCGGTCCCAGGATGCTTGTTTCCTGTCCAGGAAAGACATGGCTTGGCAGTTCGGGCTGGACTGTTCCCATGAGGCACAGGGTCAGACTGATTTGCATATGGCCATGTCTGAACTGGGGTGGCGGAGTGAGCTAAAGAATGATGATGGATTAAACCCAGATCAGTTGACTGGGGGTGAGTGCTTGCAATGTTCAACACTCCTTCCATCATCCCCTTTGGTTTTGCTATGTTCGCCCTAAGTTGGCAGGGTATGCCCAGACGTGGGTCCCTTGCTCACTTTGCCACTGGATTCAAGATAGCCTGGCTGATGACGGCTGTATGCCAGAAACCGGTCCCAGGATGCTTGTTTCCTGTCCAGGAAAGACATGGCTTGGCAGTTCGGGCTGGAGTGTTCCCATGAGGCACAGGGTCAGACTGATTTGCATATGGCCATGTCTGAACTGGGGTGGCGGAGTGAGCTAAAGAATGATGATGGATTAAACCCAGATCAGTTGACTGGGGGTGAGTGCTTGCAATGTTCAACACTTCGTCCATCATCCCCTTTGGTTTTGCGAAGTATCCACTATTGGCTGTTTTTTCTGTCAGAATTTCCATCAGCAAATATGGATGCTGGAAATGTAACACCAAAAATGATGTACATGTCAATGACAATTGTCAATGGTGGGAGTGTTTCCCAGGACGACAGAGACATTACTTTTCTGTGGACATTTGTATTCCCTTTGGTTGCAGCCTTCAACAGAAGAAACCTTGTTCGATATGGTCCAAATCTAGATTGGGAGGTTGTATCTCCACCATTGCTCACACAGTTCCCTTCTCACATTGGTCAAGTGGATCTCTGTATGTGGGTAACTGAGACCTAGCTTAATGGTTGTTCTGGTGTAGTGACAGTTTTTCCATTATGTGTCAGATTTCAGGTCAGTTGATTTTTTTCATGCATAAAACAGGTGCAGTCACAAAATTCAATATAATTAAAGTATATGTGGTAAAGGAGTGACCGTCAAACTTGATATTAACATTTCACCATCTTCGAATGCAGCTGTAGGTGGTGACGTTATCAGTCATGCTAAAAAGAAATATCTTGCAAATTATGATGGATGTAGAGCAGCTGGAATTGTTTCGTAAAAACTGATATAAATATAAAGAAGAAATAGCCTTAAATGATAGTTTTTGTACAGGAAGGCCTCCCTTCCTGCACAAAATCTACCCTGACCTTAACGCAGACACCTTTGCACTATGACAAAAGGGTGCCTGCATTGGTGCTAGGCAGCAACAAGTGCACCAGTGCATTTTAAATATATGGTGCTGCTCTTTTCTCTCCCGTCCACACAATGCAGTGCAGCACCGCCACTTGCTGCACTGTGTTGTGTGAACTCTTCAAAGATATGCCCCTTAGTATAGTCTGTATGATGGAAATGTAACTGGTAGAGGCACCTCCAGCTATTATGTTATTTGTCATGTCTGTTTGCTGTCACCAAAATGTGGTTCAGCATAGTACTTGGCCTGTGGCCAGGCCCTGCTCTCAACCTCTCGCAGGCAATCAACACACCACTTTGCGTGGCCTTCAGCTATGCAGTGTGGGGTCTGCTGCAATGCTTGACTTGAGAGCTGGCCCTATGCCCAACCCCACATGGATGGCTGTTAGACTTGGCATCCTTGGCATGGTTTCCCCTGATATTTTGCCTCTACCTCCTGCATTTTTGACTGTGTGAGGGATTTCATTTTTGCTGGCTTAGATGCTTTGGGCACTTTGCCACTGCTGATCAGTATCTACATGCAAGTGCTCCTAGTGTAAAGTGCTATTGTGATTGGTTATCCATGATTGGCATATTTTATTTACTTAGTAAGTCCCTACTACAGTACACTGTGTGTCCAGGACCTGTAAAGCAAATGCTACTAGTGGACCTGCAGCACTGATTGTGCCACCCACACTAGTAGCCCCTTCAAATGTGACTCAGACCTGACAATGCAGTGTCTGCACGCACAACTGCCATGTCGACCAGGCACCAACCTTCCCTTTTCTTAGATGTAAGGCACCCCTCAAGTAGGCCCAAGGTACCCCTCATGGGCAGGGGGCAGTGTATGTAAAAGGTAGAACATGTGCAGGTGTGTTTTAAATGTCATGATAGTGAAATACTGCCAATGTTGTTTTTCACTATTGAAAGGCTATCTGTCCGATAGGCTAACATAGGAGTTCATCTGCAGGGTGCAGTGTATGTAAAAGGTAGGACATGTGCTGGTGTGTTTTAAATGTCCTGATAGTGAAATACTGCCAATGTTGTCTTTCACCATTGAAAGGCTATCTGTCACATAGGCTAACATACGAGTTGCTTTGTAACATTTTACAAGTATAAATTTCCATTCGGGCAAGATGGATAAATGGAGTTTAGGCTCTCTGAACTCAAAATTTAATAACACATCTATTTAGGGAGATGGTTTTTAAATTGTGTGTTTGAAAATGCCACTTTTAGATAGTAGGGATTTTCTTGTTAACCATCTGTATGCCTGTGCTATTTTGTGGATTGACTGTCTGGTTTTGGAGTGACAGGAGCTGGCGATGCGCATTCACTGCACACAGCCACAAGGTGGTTGAGGTGTCCTTACTTTCCTGGGTGACTTATAGCTGAGCTAAATATACCTTGATTGCAGTTAGAGTGGTGGGAAGAGTTTCACTTGCTCCTGAATAGGCTGTGTCTCCTTGGCACAATGCTGTCTCCACCTCCTGTGGTCGTCCCGCACCAGAGAGGACAGAACTGGTTTGGAATGGGCTCAGATACCCTAGCCACAGAGAGAACAAAGAGAAAATTGGGTATAAGTATTGGACGTTAAACCCCCAAGAATTAGATCACTTCTGGTCTCAAGAGGAACCTTTGCCAAGGAGAAGAGCTGGAGAGCTGGAAGGAGAAGTACTGCCCCTTTGCTGTGTGTGCTTTGCTTGGTTGGCCTTCAGTTGCTGCTTCTGCCAAGAAGATACAAAGACTGGAACTTTGCTATGAACCTGCTTGAAGAAGAATCTCCAAGGGCTTGTGTGTGCTTGCCTCCTGTTCTGAAGTCTCAGGGCCCAAAGACATCACCTGCACCCACTGACCAGCACCTGGAATCCTCTGTGGACTCCAGTATTCAAAAGGGCACCAATTCCAGTTCCTGGGCCCTGAGAATTGTGTGGTTGGTGCTGCAAAGCAAGAAAAACAACTCCGATCCCAGCAGCGTCGCAGCAACCTGCACAGAGGCCGGGGGCACTGCTCGTGAAGTGCATGACGCACCCCCCCCGCCTGCACCGCAGCTCTGACGCCCTTCGACGCCTGCAGTTATCGGCCTTCCCAATGCCAGCGCTTGCACCAGCGCCATCACCACCAGCGCCAGCCTCACGTATTTGCGGAGCTGATAACCGACAAGGGTGACTTCACAAACTCTTCGACATCGCATCGTCTCACTGGAACCGACGCCTCACCACCGACGGCACCTAACTTCCAGGTCCTGGACTCGACGCCTTGCTTCCTCATGGACCCGATGCCTCGTCTCCCCCATGGCAGTAGGGAACCGGCATCGCCTTGGCACCGATGCCTCACCTCCATGACGCCGTGTATCGCCTGTTGACTTCATTTCCAAGGTACTGTTATTTGGGGGTATTCCGTGTGACTCCGTAGGGTTTTTGATGTTTTGGTCTTGTTTGGTTTGATAAAGATACTTTAATTTTCTTAACTGGTGTGGTTTCCATTTATGGTGTTTTCACTGTGTTACTGTGTGTTTGGGGTACGCATATTTTACAGATTGCCTTTGGCATACGCCTGTCTGCTCGTGGCAAGCTACCAAGGGGGTGAGCAGGGGTTATCTAAAGTGTGTAACTCCCTTACCCTGACTATAAGCAAGGGTCCCTACTTGGACAAAGGTGCATACCTCTGCCAATTAAAGACCTCCATTTCTAACAGTGGCCAAATTCCCAATTCATTTGTCCTTCAGCCGTTCGCAGCATGCGGTTGGGCACTTTCCAAGCTTGAACTCTGTTGTCATTTTCTCTGTAGATTCTGAGGTTTCAGACATCTGTGTTTATTTTAGACACCATTGTCTTGTATCACCTACACTAACCCTCACACACATCATTTTCCCTATTATACATGGTATTTGAATAACATTTTTATTATGAAATTTCTTGGTACCGCAGTACCCCAATGGTACTGGACAAATATCCATTTCACACATCTTTCATGGGTGGCTCCCTGCCCAATGGCAATCATAGGCAAAAAAAATATTTAACTCCCCACCTCTCAAGGAAGCTTTGTTGTCATATTTGAAGTAATTTCAGGTGTCATCAGTGATGTTATTATTGCTGTTATTGAACATATATTATAAATAAGTCCTACCTAACTATAACTACTCTGGCACTATTGTCACCAGAGTAGTTATAGTTAGGTCAGACTTTCCATAAGAAAGCAGGCATGCTTTGTTTTCTTAATAACTTTGATGCTGATTGATGAATCTGCACCAAACTCATCACACTTTCCTATAAAACAGACCATCTCCTTTGACTCCTTCATTGAAAGTTTAGAACTGATCCATCAAGTGAAGGTCAAAAAAAAGGAGGAGGGCTCCAAAAACATTGATATCCGATTAAAATCCACTCCCCAATACAGAAAAAACAGAGGAACAGATTTACACCACATATGGTAGAAAGTTAAAACTTTACTAAGAATGCATGCTTCTCATTATTTGTTGTTAATCCATTCAGTAGCAGAAAAATTTGAATTTAAAACTGTGCTTGGGGTGGGCATGAAAGGTTAGCCACCAGAAAATGTGTGTAAGAACTGGGTCGTTGATGTGCAGGTACGCTCTGATTAGGCAAATTAAAGAAAATGGTCATCCTGATTGGATGGCCAGAAGATGAACAATATATTGTGGCACCAAGCACAAGATCTAAGGACATGGTTCCTGTGTCCTGAAAAAGATTGAAAGAAATAATATAATGGGGCATGGTGAGTATACTTTGACCCCCAGAGACATGTGTGGAGGTACCAAAGCATCCCCCACCCGTTGGCTGGCTGCAACATGTACCACATGTTGTGGCAGCTATTACGGAAATTGGAAACACAGTCCCCATTGAAATGCAGTGCAGTGAAAAACCTATTTCTGAGGGTCACTGAAAGGAACTCTTAAAAGGGGAGTTAACAGTTTTTAGTCACAATATAAATACTTAATTGGTGGTAAAATACTAAGGGGCATATTCACAAGGAGCTATTGCTGAATTAACTGCACTTTATCGCAGCCAAAGTCGTGATAAATTTACCCCCCCCATTCACAAGCCGGTGTAAACAGCCCACAGCTCCAGTTTACCCGCGATAGCAGCCGCAAAAAACATCGCCACAGAGGACCCTCGCAAATATCGCTAATGAGATGCAGAGTAGGCGTTCCCGTGACAAAAGCAGAGACAACAGCACACCTCAACATTCACAACGACCAGCCACATCCGCGATAAAAACACAAAACAGGCGATAAGGCGCGTAAGCACCAGGAAATCTACACCTGCTCTGACCTGGTGTAAATTCGGACGGCAGCCAGCACCACAAAAGGGAGCACAGGCCAGGGCCACATCCGAAGGGCAACAGATGCCATGGACCCACCCATCATGCGGCCCGGACACCCAAGAGGGCCACAACACCCACCGCCACCACCCGAGTACCACCCCTCCCTGGCACCCCCCGACCAAAGACATGCCACATCAGTCACACCTAAACATGTACAAAATATTCCGCCTGATGCCGCACAATCACAACTGGTGACATGGATGTGTCGTCACAGAAATGACCAGCACACATTCACTTTCGAAGCAACAAATGAAACTTTATTAAAATGAACAACGAAATGAAATGAAGACACATGGCCGCTCCCCTCCGGACAATACGTAGGTCACAGCCTGTAAGACAAAAAAGATGATGAGAAGGTGTGTCCTGCGCACATCAGAGGACAGAGAGAGAGCGAAGGAGAGAGAGAGGAAGAGAGGGAGGGAGAGAGAGAGAGAGAGAAGAGGCGAGAGAGAGGAAGAGAGAGGGAGAGAGAGAGAGAGAGAGAAGAGGAGAGAGAGAGGAAGAGAGGGGGAGAGAGAGAGAGACAGAGAAGAGGAGAGAGAGAGGAAAAGAGGGGGAGAGAGAGAGAGAGAGAGAGAAGAGGAGAGAGAGAGGGAGAGAGGGAGAGAGAAAGAGAGTGCCGCCCCTGCGCACCCAGGCCACACTGCTCACCTGCTGCCACCGGTGTGTCTCCAACCACGTGCTGGTATGTAGGGCAGTTCACCAGGTCACACATCTCATTCAGAGCCGTCAGCTGAACCAGAGCCGAGATACATGACTGGCACAGTACACACACTTGCACAAGACAACATCGCCTGCCTGCCCATGCACACCCAGGCAGAGGCACCCTAACCCCTCCCGCCGTCCATCGGAGCATGCCTGCCCATGCACACCCAGGCCTCAATGCTCACCTTCCGCCACCGGCGCGTAGACAGGAGGTCCCACCACGTGCCACTGCAAGCCACAAGCCACAAGCCCGCGGACATGGCACCCTCCACATCATGCAGCCACGCTCCGCAGGCCACCAGGTATCACGTTTGGTGCTGGGTCTTGATTACTCCATGGCAGAGGACATACCAGTGCACCCGGCATCATCACAGGCTGCACACCCGCTCAGCCCAATGGGTGCCACCAACTCTGGCATCCCTGAAGCGACGCCATGGGGCGGTAGGCCAGCGCTGCTCACTGGCTCTGGCCTACACTGCGTTCCAGCAGGGCACACAAAACCTGAGATGTCCAAACCACCGGGACGCGGCATCATCGCAGGATGCACACCCGCTCAGCAGCTTAAGGTGCCACTGACTCAGTGCACCCAAAGTCACCGTCCCGTGGCGGGGTGCCTGTGCCGTCCGCAAGGCCTCAGATGCCACTAACCCTGTGCAACCCCAGTCTGCGCCACGTGGTGGTAGGCCCGTGCCATACTCCAGGCCTCGGATGCCACTAACCCTGTGCAACCCCAGTCTGCGCCACGTGGTGGTAGGCCCGTGCCGTACTCCAGGCCTCGGATGCCACTAACCCTGTGCGCAGCAACTCATGGGCCCTATATGAGTGCGAACTGTGGGGCGTCCGTCATCCAGTCACCACCGGAAGAGGGGAATGTGACATCGTCGGACCCTTATGTTGGTGGAGTCACATGGCCTGTGACGCCTGTGCCGGATGGGTGTGGTGTGTGTGAAAACCTGCCCTCAGGGAGTGGCCGAGACATGCTGACAACTAGACCAGTGACCCGCACACCACCAGCGAGTACGGCTGCGACGGGTAGCAATGACGGCCCCCCCTCGGTGCGTAAGTGGAGTGTACTGGCCTGCCGTACGTCGGACCAGCGCAGGGCCTGCAACAATGACTCGTGGGCTCTGGGCGTGGTCCAGTCCATGTCCGGACAAGGAAGTGACTGATGCGTGTGTCCCTGCTGCAGTGTTCACGTAACCCGCTACACATGATGCAATGTCGCACCCCCTTACTGGCATACCACAGGATGAACATCATTGACGCAAGGGAAGGCACTGTCCCCACATTCATCCACACATCCACACAGGAATGACGTAAGAAATCACACAGCAGTGCGTCACTGGATGTTTATTTGCACATCCAGTGCAGTCATGCAGCTGGAGCGGTACAGGGCAATGCCGAGCACACCACACAATATGGGCCCGTGGAGGGCCAGCCAGTGTCCATCCCGGGATGACCTGTACCGTGGAAGAGGAAGGGTACAGTCCGCAGTCTGTCCGCCGTGTCATTGGTCGTCAAACAGGATGTGGCAGTCCATGTCGCTGTCCAAGGTGAGTGCCTCGGAGTGTATCAGGGGTCAGTGGTGGGTCTTGAGGGCATGTGCGGCACCAAGCAGAAACAGGCAAGGTGGCGGTAATGGATGCTAGTGGCTGACCCTCCTGACCACAGTCCCATCCACATCCTCATCCCCAGGTGTGTGCCCTGCCCCACCTGTGGGTGTTGCAGTGCTGGCTGAGGCACTGTGTGCCACTGTCACATCAGGGGCCGGAGGAGGATTATCAGCAGCACTGTGTGGCAGTGACACATCAGGTGCCGGAGTGGATACGCCTGCCGCACTGGGAGGCACTGACACACCAGGGGGCGGAGATGTGGATGGTGTGGGGGCAGCAGCATTCATCATCACCATGCCTTGTGGCAGCAATGCCATGACAAGGACATGCAGGGCATGGTAGAATCCAGCTACATTACGCTGTGTGCACTGGAGGCTGCCATCCTTTCCGCCTCCATCCGCACCATGTCCTCCATGACCCTCCGCATGTGTGCCAGCTCAAGGCTGGCATCGCTGGGGCCACTGTGAGCGGACAAGTATTCTTGCCTCTGCGTCATGACTCCAGAGATGTCAGTCAGGGCTCGCTGGAGACCATGGGGCGGACATAGACACCCAAGGATGGTGTCCAGTTTGGTAGCCTGGAGCTCGAACCCCACCCGGACCAGCTCGGCCGTCTCCCTCTGGCCCTCCAGCACACCGTGTTGGAAGGCCATTTGTTGTTCCTGGGGGTCTTGGGAGGGTGCCGGGGCTGTGGGTGCCTCCTGCTGGGTGGTTTGGGTGGTGGGTGGGGTCTTATGGATGTAGCTGGGCTGCCCTGATCCTGGAGGTGAGTTGCGGAGGTGGTCAATGAGGTCATGGATGGTTTGGATGTCCATGCTGGTGTTGTCCTCCTCCTCTTCATCAGTGAAGAGTGGCTGTGACTGCTCTGCAGGAGGTGTTGAAGATGCCCCTGCGATGTGAAGGGGAGATGGTGTATTATATTGTGTCCGCATGTATGTAGCCGCATGGTACAGGTTGACATTCAGACAGCATGGCATTGTACATTGTGACAGTGTGTGGGTCTGGGCGAGGACCCAGAGTGATTGTGGGTGTGCACTGTGCCCTGCTTGCTTGTGCATGTGTACCATTGTGGCCATCTCCCCCGTCCCCCAGTACCTGGTGGTCACTCACCCTGTTGCGGTTGTGTTGTGTCCTGTCGAGCAGTGTCCCATCCCCCGACTCCGGCCACAGTCTCCACACTGATGACTGTCGACACCAGATCCTCCATGTCATCCAGCTCCAGCTGTGGCGCTGGGCCCCCACCTCCGGTCTGCGTTGCTGCCTTCAGGTAGGTGGAGAGTTTATCCTTGGTCTTCCGCTTGATGTCATTCCATCGCCTATTGACCTCGTCCATTGTCCGCTTGTGCACTCCAACGGCATTCACCTTGTCGATGATGTCCCACCATATTCCATTTTTGGTGCCCAATGACACGTTGGAGGTGACGAAGAGTTGTTGATGGTGTTCCATCACCTCCGTCACTATGATCTGGTTCACCTGCGGACTGAACTTGGTCTTCCTGGTCTTCTTGTCCTTGCCCTTCCCTGTCCCCGAGGTCCCAGGCTGGTCGTCCGGGGTGCTTGTGGGGTTGCGCTCGTCCTCTGCGCCTGCTCCGGCTGCCTCCATTGTGCTTGTGTGTTGGTCAGTTTGTGTGTGGGTTTTTTTCCCTGCTTTGATGGAGGTTTCTGACGCCTGCCAGGTGTGTGGTGCAGGCCTGGCGCTGCTTGTCGCTAGTTTCCTCATCGCGCTTTGGCCCATTGCATGTTTTTTGGTGTTGTGGTTTGTGTTTTTATCTCCATCGTGGTGGTTGTATCGCGGACTCTGTCCGTGGGTTCGGCAGGCCATCGCATGGTACCGCCTTGTTGTGAATTCCACGTTGACACGTGGATATTTTCCTGCGATGGGCTGCGATATTGAAAGTTGCATTACGCTACTCTTGCGGTAGTTATCACACGTTCTTGTGAATATACCCCTAATTTTTAGAATTGTGGTGGGTTCTAAGGTGATTTTATCCTGTGAAGATTGCTGCTCCACTGCTGGGATTTGATGACCAATGTTTCACAGAAAATTTTTCTCTCATTATTTTCTCATAGAGGTTATGGAATGGCTCAAGAAAGAACTTTTTCTGTGTGTTTACACACTCTCCCTGAGCCATGCTAGAACAAAGCTGGACATTCTGAGTAAAACATACTTTTAACAGAAGCCTGTCAGCTGATTCCCAAGAGTTCTAATGAACAACTAGATTGCTAACATTGAGTACTCATGTTTAAGTGTGGCACACTTGAATGCCATCTGGATTGATATTTCAGTGAATTAACAAAATAAGGGGTTTCTTTTAAAAAAAAAAATCCTCATTTGCCTCAGACCACAGTTGACAAAACAGTAGGACATCTATTACTGTTACTCAGCTGTAAGGAGACGTAAGCGTCAAGATGGAACCGTGGGACAACACACGCCTACCGGTAAAGACTCTTCCCACAAATTGTCACTGATCCCATTTGTTAATTGGGATTGGTCTCGCTCTCTTCTGATGTCCCATGACCGAGACTGTTTTTGTTGGCCAGCTAGGATATTGGGACTTCGGAGGGGGCCCAACACAGTCAAAGAGCATCCAGGAGGCTTAATCATAGGAACCAGGTAGTTGTTATTGGAACAATCAGTGCGACTGGGTCCACTTCACCAGACAATCCCATACTGCTCTTTTCTTGCTACTCTGCAATCTGGTCAAATCCATCCGTGAGATCTTATATAAGGAGGACAGCCATTCTGCGTGTGTAGACGGTGTAACCTCTACCCATTTCTTGCAGATTTCTCTCCTGGCTAGCAGTATTGTGTAAAAGAGGAACCCCCTGGCAGGCCCTGTTACTGCCCCAATTATACCAAAAATAACCAAAGGGAGAGAGATGTTAACGGGAAGCTCCAGAATGTCCGATATAGTTGCACCAATTTTCTCCCAATATTCAATTATCATGGGACAGTCTTTAAACATATGGACATCTGAAGCATCCACCAAACCACACTTCTTGCAGTTAACCGGGGGACCCTTTGCTATTTTAGAAAGTCGTGCTGGGGATAAGTAGGCCCTATGGATGGTAAAATAGTGATTCCTTCTTAGCCAGGCCGGTTTTACTGTGGCATATAAGGTATTGAAGGAAATTTGCCATAGTTCTTCCAGTTGATCATTTGGTATGAGAGTTCCCCATTGTTCATCAGCGAGTTTGATTCTCCGTCAATGGCTTCTTCTATGGCCCAATAAATAAAGGAGACCTCCTTCCTCCCCATTGGCTTGGTTACTAATTGCTCCTCCAAGATGTTCCCCAGACCGATAGGTTTTTTGAGATTCTGGAACCAACTCTGAAGTTGCAGGTATTTGAATCTAGACATACCTCCCTCTAGTCTGTCATGGAATGATGACCAGGATTTTAGAGCGCCATCAGAAGCCAAATCCCTCCACTCTTTCAATCCCGCTGTCCTAAGCGGTGTTGCTAGTTTGTCTTTTAAACAATCAGGAACTCCTGGGGAATCCCACAGGGGGGCCATGCTTGAAAAGTAGTTTAGGCCAGTACATTGTTTAATCCTAGCCCACATACGAGCCATCCCCTGTAAAACCTTCAGTCTGATCTTTTAAAGAACTTCTGGTCCCCATATTTAAACAAAAATCCCTCCTGGGGAGGTTTCCTCCTTTTAACATGGCAGAAAACATGGCCCCCATCCCTGTTTGATCTGGGGTCTTTAGCAGCATTCTTGAGTGTGATAACTGGAATACCCAGGCATAATATTGCAGGTCTGGTAGTGTTAAACCCCCCTTCTCCCTCCTGCGCCTGAGTTTCTTCCAGGCTATCCTCGTGGCCCTATAGGCCCAAACATATGAGTTAATTGCCTGTTGGAGTTTATCGATCTCCCGCTTATCAAAATGTAAAGGTATGGTGTCAAAAAGAAATGTAATTTTAGGGAGTATGGCCATTTTGATCAAATTAATCCTGCCTAAGATGGTCAATGGGAGATGAGCCCAAGATTTCATGAGCCTCTGGCATTCTTTGGAAACATTAGCCAAATTGGTCCCTGAGATCTTATCAACATTTTGAACAATCCTGACCCCAAGTATCTTATTTCGTGCTTAGCTTGGTACTGACATTCAGGCAGGTTCCACGCCATGATCTCTGTCTTTCCAGCATTGACCTCATAACCAGAAACCCGTCCGAAGTCTCGTGCCAACTTAATTACCAGGGAAAAAGATGTCTCCAGATCAGAGGAGAGGATCAAAACATCATCAGCATAGAGTGCCACCTTCCTCTCCCATTCCCCAAACCTAAAAGGCGAGATACCTGGCTCATCCCTCACACGCTGAGCGAATGGTTCAATATAAATATCAAAGAGGAGCGGGGAGAGGGGGCAGCCCTGTCTTGTTACTCTGGTAATTTTAAATGAGTCAGTCAATCTACCATTGACTAGAAGCCTAGCCGAGGGATCCTGATAGATAAGTTGGATGACACGACACAATTTATCCCCAAAGCCAAACCTATCCATTACTGCCGAAAGATATGCCCAGTTGACCATGTCGAACGCTTTAGTAGCGTTGAGTGTCATTGCGGCCATAGGTAACGAGAGAGTTGAGGCCAGGTCGATAGCGCCAATAAATTCATAAGTGAGATCAGATAAATTCCTGCCCCTCACAAAACCCTTGTGATCAGTGTGGAGTAGTCCCCCAGGCACTGACCCCAACCTGTTAGCTAAAATGCTTGTAAAGACTTTATAGTCTATATTTAAAGCGAAATGGGTCTATAAGCCCCACATTCTGCTGGATTTTTCCCCGGTTTCAGGATCAGTGAAATGGTGGCTTCCCCCCATGAAACGGGAAGCTTAGCGCCTTCAGATAGGATTTTATTAAAGAGTGCGGTCATGGTCGGGATCACTGCCTCTCCTAAAGATCTATATAATTCGGCTGGCAGCCCATCCGGTCCTGCAGCCTTACCCCCTTTACAGGCTAGAATTGCCTTTCTGACCTCCTCCTGTGAAATATCTAATTCCAAATTTTCTTGCTGGGAAGAGTTCAGAGAGACAAGCCTGCTACCCATTAGCCACTCCCTAGCGCTAGTTTTGTCGATCGCATTGTCTTCATCATACAGATCCTGAAAAAAGGCAAGAAAAGCATCTCCAATTTCTTCATCGGTAAACACCGAGGTGCTACGATCCTCTCTATCTATTCTCTTTATTAAGTTTCGTGTCCTATCAGCTTTAATCTTCCAGGCTAAGAGTTTACTAGCCCCCTCCCCATATTCAAAGTGGGCGAGCTTGCTAGCTTCCCATCTTTTAATAATCCTTGATAGAACAATGGTGTCTAACTGATCCCTCAAGCTTAATAGTTTCGCCCGATGTTCTTGGCATATTATGGGGGTACTTTCCTTATTTAAGCTCGTCTCCACTGCCTTCATCTCGGACTCTACTTGTGCCACCTCTTCCCTTTACCTCCTGTTCTTATAACTGACCCTACTCATCACTGTGCCTCTTATAAAGGCCTTCCAGGCATCCCATACCATAGGAATCTCAGCGGAGCCTACATTTGTGGTAAAGAAAAACTCGGTTTCCTGTGATATATACTTAACTTCGGACTCGTCACATAATAAAGAGCGGTCAAAAGTCCTTGTCTTAGGGTGTTCTTTCTCTTCTAGGGCTAGGTCTAACCATACAACTGCATGGTCAGATAAGTGTGGAGTCAGATAGCCCATACCCTTGATTTTACCCCTCAAATCGTGACTAACCAATATGTAGTCGATTCTAGACTTATGCCGATACTTATAATTATAGAAAGACACACCTAACTGAGAGCCCGATCTCTCCCTCCAAGCATCGCACAATCCCGTCTGCGCCATCATCGTTTGAAGATACGCTCGGGATTTAGATGATGTGCTCGCTCTACTACTTGGAGCTTTATCTAGCAGGGGATTTAAGACAATGTTAAAATCGCCTGCCATTATAATAGGCTCTGGAAATTCTAATAAATTTGAAAAGACGGCTTTCAGTGGAGTGGGGTCATCTTGATTCGGGCCATAATAACCCACCACTGTCATCAGAGAACCCAAGATGGACATTTTGGCAATGACCCACCTGCCACCTGGGTCTACCATAGAATTTAATATTCGAGCCTTGGCTTGCCTTTTGACCAGAATAGCTACCCCTCTAATATTGGCGCTCTGACTGGAGCTAATAAAATGTTCAACCCATTTTGCTTTTCTACAGATTTCAGACATTTCTTCTTTCAGAAGATGAGTCTCTTGGAGAATAATGACCTGGGCAGGAGAATCTTTAAGATACTGCAAGATTTTCGCCCTTCTGGATTTTACTCGTAGGCCATTTACATTCCAAGATAGAAACTGAGTATTACTCATGATAGTTTGAATTTCGACCCCTTGACATGCTGCATCTCCCACCATATTGATCGCAGAACAATCACTTCAAACCTTGGCCAACCTGACAAAGATTTTTTTTTTTTAATCTGTTTAATAGGCAAACGAGGATTTTTTTTTCCTCTTTTTTTACCCCTATGCTCCCCACCCTGTGCTCCCTCCCTTATCCTACCTAACCCTATCCCCCCTATTCCCTCCCTGGAGAATCCAACCCCCATTTACCTGGACTAATAGTCCAGATTCTGCTACCGGGGCACCCATGGAGTCCCTCTATACTCAAAAAAAAGAATAACATAGGGCGATAAGCCAAGACTCCCTTAAATATGACCCTATCTCCGTTTTTCCTTCAAATTTAACCTAAAGATTAGGGGGCATATTATCAACGGCCAGCGATAATTATCGCTGGCGTGCTGAGCGCCGAATTCCCTAACGCAGGCTATCTCTGCTATTTATCGCCCTGGTAGCGCGTTATTAACAACGCGTTTCCCCAGGGCGATAAGAATTCCAGAGATAGCGAGGTTATCGCCGTTTTGCAGGGAACATCGCTGGTTTTCCAGCGATGTTCCCTGCAAAACGGCGATAACCTTGCTGATACGACCCTGTGGTCGTATCAGCATAATCCATCCCCTATGTCTAACATAGGTAAGTCAGGATTTTAGCAGACGTTAGATTTTGGCGAAAACGGCCGTTTTCGCCAAAATCTAACGTCTGCTAAAATCCTATGGGCTGCCTTGTTAATATCGCGATGTGAACATCAGCGATATTTTCAAGGCAGTCCATCCGGGGTACGCCCAGTGATGCCCACTTTGCATCTCATTAGAGATGCAAAGGGGGGCGTCGGGAAAAAGGGTGCTAACATGCGATTATGCATGTTAGCACCCTCTTGTTGATCGGGCGATAGTTTTATCTCCGTTTTTCTGGCTTTTAAAGCCAGAAAAACGGAGATAAAGCCCTTGTAGATATGCCCCTAGATTTCTAAATACACCCCCCAAGCTTAGCCCTGACAATGGATATCCAGTAGGTTATTTCATCCTGCCTGTTCTTATGGAATCGAATGGGATCTAATCTCGCAAAAAGCCCATACGTTTATAACAGGATTGAGATAGAGATTACCCCCCAAGAGCAAAGAAAAACACCCTTGTGTAATGATAGTATAAAACTCCAGAGCTCAGTTACTAAACTACTTTGTAGTCTTGCCCAGATCTACTAAGAGTTCGTCCGCCTCATGTACTGATCTTAAATTGTACATCTTGTTGTTGTGCATTACTTTCAAGAGCGCGGGGAACTTCAACTGGGCAACCGCTCTGATTTTTTTGAACTCGTCCATTTTTCTCCCCAGCTCCCATTGCCTGTCTAGCGTAACACGAGCCAGGTCAGAACGAATTTCATAAGAGAAATCTCCAGACTTCAAAGACTTTTGTTTCAGAGCACAATTTAAAATCTTTTCTTTTATGGAAAACGTAAGAAAGTTCACGAGGATTTTTCTTGGTTTGGGCCGATTCAGTTGTTTCCTGAAAAGGTCTCTATGGATCCTCTGTATGTCTCTTTTTAAGTCTTCTTCTGATTCCTCTAGCTGTAATGAGTCTTTTATAAGAGTCACAATGAAAGACTTGATGTCATCGCCTTCTCTGCCTTCCGGGACATTCAGGAGACGCAAATTATTTCTTCATGAGTTGTTCTCTAACGTCTCAAGCCTCGTCTTTCTTGAGCTGTGTAATTTCAGATCTAGCCATTCACAGATCATCTCTTATCTCTTCCACTGAACTTTCTAGGACCACTGTCCTGGAATTTAAAAGGTCAATTTTTTTGTCCAGTGATTCGCAAAACAGCCGAATCTCCCCTTGATTCGCTTCAGATACAGAAAAACCCTTCTTGATGTCTACAGATAAAGAAGAGAAAAGAGCCTCCATAGAAGCTGCTGAAGGTCCTACATTTCCCTGGCCAACAGGGGCTATAGCTTGTTCTATACACTCCTTTTCCGCTCTTTCTTGATTTATCTCTTCTGAGACGCCTATGCCCAAAGTTTTATTTGGGCTGGTACCGAGACTGCCAGAGCTGTCTCAGACAAGGACTGCGCAACAGAAGGAGAAGGAGAGGGGGCGCTGTTCAATGCTTCCATCTTGTCTTGAGGGATTACTAATTCCTGCTGTCCCTTAGAGCTCTTTCTTAGAAAGTCTCCCTGTTTAGCCACTTCTAATACTAGTGGCTGAATTTTAAAATAGGACCGCAGGGATGGAGTAATTTTGACCCTTGCGTCCAGGGAATGCTTTTGGCTCTAACTGACTTTACACTCCTGCCTTTAACCTCACAAGAATAAAAGGTAGAGTGACTGCTGGCAGTTTCTGTATCTGGGGTCACACCGTCTTTTTTCTTCCTTCCCTGGCTTGAGTTATTACTGTTACTTATAGCCAAACCTCCTTCTTGAATGTGCTTATCGGTTATACTAACCGGTTTTGCCTTTAACCCTCCTCCACCTCGCCTCTTGCCTCTTTTATTGCTTGTCGTTGACAGAGCTATGGGGGCTATGGGGGCAATTGTATTACTAAAAATACTGGTGCCGGTGTCCCCCCTCCTCTGTCTCTCCTGCGCCTGGACCTGCTGTTTGCTCCCCCCCTGACTACACCCAGTCTGTGACAGGGGCTGTGCTCGAGGTGGTGTAAATAACAGCTTGCCTCCCACCAAGGACATCGTAGTACTTGCCGGTCTCACAGCCTCCCCATCTTGCCCCCCCAGCACCTTATTTTGCCGGTCCTCCTGCTCTAGGGGTAGCTGCTCCGGTGATTGTATCTGTGGCGGTGGTGGCTGAGGCTGAAAATGCAGGCTCTCCTCCTCCTGAATCAGTGGTATGCTCAGCCGCGTCGAAGAAACCCCTTGCGATGCCGGGAAAAACTGTCTTGTGCTGCCTCTGCCCGTGACAGCCCGGAGGAGCCCGCGAGCCGCCGCTCTGCGGCTTCTCCTCAGCTTCAGGGCGGCGGCAAACCAGCGCAGTGGATCACGAGACGCACCGACACACATCCCGTGAATGGAAGGAAGAAAGAAGAAAAACAGGATTTCAATACACCAAGAAGAGGTCAGCGGGCGCTAGAGAAAGCATACTGTAAGTCTCAGCTTCGCCTCATCTTTACTTGGGACATGAGTGCCTCCGGTAGCAAGCGACCGCTCAGCTAGCGGCCACCATATTCTCCTCCCAGTGCCTCCTAAGGGGTTTCTTTTTGTCATAACAATTATGGAAGGTGCTCTAGAAAGCTAAAATGAGGACACATTTTCTATAAATTCTTCTTCATCGATGTTAGAAAAAAGGTCTGGTATGTTGACTGAAACATGTACTTCCAACACTCATAGCAGCCTGTCAGTTCATTCTCCATTGATCTACTTCAGCTTCAGCACAGTGTTTCAATGAACAACTAGAGTGCTAAAATTCTGTATTTATGACAAAATTGTGCTACACCTGTTGAGCATCAAATGGAATAAAAACTGGAAAACCAAAAACGTTTCTTACAGAGGACACTGCAGTAAATGAATAAATGAGGGTTCTTTTCATAGAAATTATGGTTAGTGCCCTACATAACTAAAATCAGAGTACATTTGCTATGAGGTCTCCAATATCTTCCTCATCCATGGTGATAAAATATTGTAACATGCAGCATGAAACATGTACTTTCAATACCAGTTGACTCCTTGTTTTGCATGACCTTCCGCATGACCTTCAGCACAAACTTTTAATAAAACACTAGAGTGCTAACATTTTGTTGTGTGAGGTAACCCTGAATACTATTGTGTTGGAATAGAAGCTGCTGAATTTAACATCTTTCCAGAGGGTTAAAATTGCGAGGGGAGGTATGGGTTTTTAGTAATTTGAGGCATAACATAGTGTTAAAGAGACTTAAAACAGAGTAAAGAAGGGGATTTTTGCATAGGTACAACATCCCCTTTCCCCATCTATTTACTCTTTCTACCCATCTCCTCAGTTGCTAAACAGCTCCCTAATTTGAGTATAAACATTTGGTAGAGAACGTTTGTGTGCAGAGGTGGTTGGGTGCCCACAGAGGTATGCCAGTGGAGGTTTGTGCTTAGACCCAAGGGTCAACCCCCACTGCACACAGCCAGTGGCTGTATAAACCAGGGGTTGGCTGCCTGCTGGGAGTTAGGTGCATGGCCTGACTTGGGACTGGGCCTTGTGGCCAAATACACTGTACACAGGGTGGGACAGGGGGCTTGATAGGTCCAGCACTCGGGCCCCGAACAGAAGTTGTAGACAGAAGGTGTGCTGTACGTAAGGGGCAAAAAAAGGGGAGGAGGACGGGGGGACACGTCGGTAATGGCGGACGTGGATAGGTGCTGCAGGGAGCAAGAGAGATAATGCTCGACCAGGGATAGCTCCAATTAGGAGCAAGGGCCATCACACACCCTGAAGGGTGTCATGCTTCATCATAGGGCAGCTCCTCATTGGGCCGGTGCTGCAATGCCCAACAGGCCCCGCGAGGGTGCTCTTTGCTGGTGGTCTTCTTGGTTTTGCCGTCATGAAACTAGATGATATTATGTGAGGGCAAACCTATGTGAAGGGAGTAGATGGAAGAATGTGCAGGTGTGGTTTAAAAATGGCTCCTAGATACTCCAGGGGGAATTTATTCGCGGAGTGTCTGGGCCATGGATAAAAACGGACTGTAAAAGTCACGGACTGAGAGGGGGAATTAGACCTGTGTCAGTTGTAGTGAGTTGTGCAAAAGGGTCGACATGTTTCTTGCCTGTCAAAAAGTCCAACTGGATCTCGTCAATTCTTCAGGACCTATGAACCTCGTCTACTCTCAAAGGGGGCGGCAAATAATATCAGACGGAGGTCAAAGTCACATCCCCTTATGTCAGGATACTGTTGTTGTCCTGGTGTGTGAGAATAATAATAATAAATCAAAAATTAGGGACAATTATACCTTCCGGAAATAGGTGCACCGGAAGAATGAGGTAGTAATGCCCCAACAGGGACAGACCGGTGGACTTGCTTAAGTCTCAAAGGAAATCACTTTGGATCCTTGATGTTCCCAGTATGGGACCTACCCGTGGCCAGCTGTCCCAGCCACACCTGCACATTCTTCCATCTACTCCCTTCACATAGGTTCGCGAGTCGAGCATTATCTCTCTTGCTCCCTGTGGCACCTATCCACGTCCACCATTACCGATGTGTCCCTCCTTTCCCCCCCCCTTTTTTTTGCCCCTTAAGAACAGCACACCTTCTGTCTACAAAAGGAGGGTTGGGCACAGGGCCTCACTGTGAGGCCTGGCTTTGCGGCCAACACCCTTTCTGCATGACCTAAGGCCGGGGGTTGGGTGCTTTTGGAGGTTTGGGCACAGGACCAATTTAGAATATTATCAAATAACCCCAGGAATTCACTGAAAAAAACTAAAGGTTGAAGTGATGTTACAGTTAGGTATTGTATTGAGATAAGACCAACGTTTAAAAGCAAAAAATCACTGGAATTCCCAGTTATCGCTTAGTGAACTAACTATAACTTGTGCCAGTCATGTACTGCCTACTACCTCACATATTACATCACTGACATTATAAATGACATCATTGAAGCATCACTAATGACATCATTGATAACATCACTGATGACATCATACAATCATTGTGAAACTGTCCTATATAATTTGTGGACTTCAAGTAATTTAATATGCTACACATGTGGCCAATATTCTATTCAACTTAATGGAATTACCCTCTTAAGATGCCACATGACCCACAATTTTAGGTCAATTGATTGACAGGTATGCATTTGCTGCTGAAAAGACATCTTCATTCAGGCCCTACGGACAATCCTCCTTAGTTTGGTAAAACACTTTACAGACATTGCAGAAATCCGCACAATGGAATACAGCCTGAGATCCATGCTTACAATTCTGGTGTGAGATAAACTACCTCTAATTGTGACACCTTAACATTTTACATTATTCAAAAATCTGCTATGCCTCAAAATCTTTGGCAAAGTTCTGGAAATAAAAGTCGACTCCTTATAAATGTTCATACAATATACAGTTTGTCTATAGCACAGCATATTTAAAATGGGCATGTACGCAGGTGCCCAGTTATCAACTGGTGGGTAAAATATTGTCAGTAGAAACTTTGGCCTTTCTCACAGATTTTTTGGAACAGGTTTTGGTTTTAACCCATGACCTACTTTGAACATACTTCTGCAACCAACATAAGGCATGCACAGCCTTTACCTTGTTTAAAATGGAGTAACACTTGCACCCCAAACTCAAGTAATTTCTAAAACAATGCATCATATACAGTAACTCTATGTTGTATATACCTATAGTATTGTCTGTGATGTCTTCAGTGATGTCATCAATTATGTAATTTAACATTTCATCAATAATGTAATATGTGAGGTCATACACAGTGCATCGAGGGAGTACAAGTGATAGTTATCTCAGTGAACTATAACTTTTGAATTTTTAGTTGTTTTTTGCTTTTAAAAGTAATGTTTATATTAGTTCAACAACTAACAATATTGACACTTTAACCTTTTTTTTTGTCAGTGAATCTAAAACAGAGGTTAAAGTAATAGTTAGGCATTGAACTAAGGTTTAAAAACAAAAACAATAATGGTGTGATAATATTAGGCCTGGGCGGTGAACTCTGCTCTGTTCATGGAGTTTGCAGAGTTTTCCACACTCTGCAATTCATGGAGCAAAGGGAGTTCCGAAAAACTCCGCACTGTGTAGCGGAGCAGAGTTTTTCCTCACTCGTCAACGTCAAGTTGGCGAGGGTGATCGGGGAAAATCCATCTCCTGGCAAAATTGCTCAACGCGGTCGATCTGATTTCTCAACGCGGGCGGTCACATATGGTCGCCACCGCTTGCATTGAGAAACCTTCCGTTCATGTTGAGAAAACTGCCACTTGGGTAGAAAATCTACTTGAGTGGCAAGAAAAGAGGCAGCACCCTCTTGCACTGTGTATGGTGCCGTTTGCACTGATTTTATAGCGTGGGACAATCACCCGGCGCTGAAAATACATGCAAATGACATGCACTCCACCGCTTGCGGAACTCAGTATAGCACAGCAGAGTTTTTTGGTTACTTTGTGGAGTTCCACATAGCGGAACTCCGCGAACTCTGCCCAGGCCTAGATAATATCTTAGTTTACATTTAAAAAAAATAAAAACCTTAGCGATTGACTAAAAAAATGCATAGGTTAAAAGGGCATCATAGTTAGGTGAAAATGTCACTTAAACATTATGTTTTAAACTATTAAAATCACGGAAATTCACCCATTATACTTTTCTCAAATAACTATAACTCATGCCGAAGTACAGTTGTGTCCTCAATGATGTCATAGAAGATGTCATGAGTGATGTAATATGAAAGGAAATTAGTAGTGCATGGTCAGGGTATGAGTTATAGTTACTTTAGGTCAGGAGATATAGTTGCTTGTTACTATAGTTAGCCTACCTCCCATGGGAGTCCACCCTCCACCTAGAGTGCATGACCAGGCGGCATGCCGAATGTCATGTTACAATATAAAGTGGGTCATTTTAAGTGAGGTAGTCCTACCGACTTTGTCAAAGTGTCAGAACACCAAAATATAAAAATGGGCCTATTGGCCATATCAAGAAGTCAGCACTTTAAAGTATATAAAGCTGATTTTTGACTTTATCGATAAATTAACACAATAACTTATCTACTAGAATCCAATGTACTAACATGTATTTACATGGCAATGATTATTAATAATCATTGCCACATAATCAAGTCACAAAATGCAGCAACTAACCACAATAGATCTCCGCACTCCATCTAAAATGCATGTGGCTCCAGGTCGGAGTGCATTAAAAAATATGGTAAGCCCTCCTAGGCTCATGAATTCCTAGGAGACTTGCTGCTGCAACTTTATTTAAAATATTCCTAGAGGGACTGCTGCTCTCCCTGCAGCCACCCACATTTAAAAAAAGTTTAGGGGTGTCCCTGTCCCTTCTAGGGGCATCACCAGCATTCAAAAATATTTTTAAATAAAATCCCTTGTAGTGCATTAAAGGGCGATTGTGTGCAACCTCCCTCCCCAGCCTTTTTCAAGGCCCCCGGGATCCCCACTCATTGAGCCTTTTAGTGGCCCAGGGGGTCCAATCCACTGGGGGCCTATTGTTTTTTATTTGAGGAGGGGGTAGGCATGGAGAGCCCCTCCCCAAGTCATTAGATGGCCCGAGGTACCCAATCCCCAGGGCCTCATAGCAGCAGTGTCCCTGGGACCCCCTCTCCCGGGATGCTGCTGTTCCCAGCCGGCAAGAGTATGGGCAGAGAGACCTTCAACTCCCTGCCCATCCTCTTGCTAGTAGGGAACACAGGTTCGCTCCTGCCCGGTGGGAACAGAGAAAAAATCTGCTTCTGTCAGGTGGGAGCAAAGAAATGCAGCTGGCTCCCACTGCACCCAGGCTGGGTGCAGGCAGGGGAGTCTGTGGAACCACAGGGGCCCTGGGGCTCCACTTGCAGACCCAAGGCCTGTAATTTCTCTGGGTGCCCCGGGTGGAGTAGGGGCACCCTCTTCAACTGTAAATTGCTTTTGTCCCAGGGTATGGAGCCCCCAGGTCCATGTTAGGAAATGGGCCTCACACCCTACTCTCCATCAAAAGATAACTGGCCTAAAATAACACATGGAGTTGTGCTGTGTGCCCCCCAACCTATTAAAATGAAAGTGGGCCCAGGGTATGGGGTCCACTAGGCACTAAATGGCTCAGAGAGGGGCAAATGCCCCCTTCCCAAAAGAAAATGGTTCTGCTGAGCTCTTGCGCACCCTGGTGGCCTTATTTTTTAAAAGGACGGGAGCCCGGCCCTTTTTTTTATGCAACTCTGGATCTGTGGATCCTCTGCGGATCTGCCACACTTTGATAGAAAAAATTGGTTTTTGACCCGGGAGGAAAGGTGTGTCTCCCCACCAAGCCAAGGGTTGCAGGGTATCTCTACTCTGCTACCCTATATGTATTTTATTATTATTTTTTCAAGACAGGAGACTGAGTCCTTGAATCCTAAAATGGTTGTCGCAACGTCTTTGTTGATGTGGTGGCAGTCTGTCAGATCTTACCTTTAGATCTGTCATATCCATGGATCCTCTGTTGCCTGATATATAAATAAATTCTGAACCTTCATTTATAAAAAAGCACTGACAGATTTACATAAGATCACAAAATTGACACTTTCTAGACCAAGTCTTTCTATCTGCCAAATTTGCAGTAATTCCGTTCAGCCGCTTTTGCAGTATCACTGTTCAATTTTCCTAAGAAAACTGCATGGGTAAAAGTCCCTTTGGGATCCCCCCTTTTTCTCAGCCCCTGCTTGGTGAATTATCCCAAAACTTTCCAGGAAGAAGCTGAAGTGAATGAGACCTTTTTGGCAAAGTTTTGTGAACTTCGTTAAACAGCGCCAAAGTTACTAGCAAACCAAGAAATCAATTTCCTATGGAAACATCGTCCTAACTATACCAATGCAGTGGCAACTATAGGGGCTTCTATATTGAACAAAAGTGCAAATTGCAATGGTATATGAACTCATATTGCAGAGAAATATATAGGCATTATTTCACAGATCCCTGTGGAATGTGGGAATCGTCATTATAAGGACAATTCCAAACAACTCTGCAGAGCTTTGCCATGTTTAGTCAACATGAAAGTTACATAAAACAAAAACTTTCTGATTCCAGTCATTGCCCATTGGTATCTGCATTTTGTAGATAACAGATTCAACAATCTATCCTTCTAAAGACAGAGGAGCATAGTCACAAACTGCATTTTGTAGTACATTTGGTAGTGCTACAATATAACAACTCATAATATTATTCACAAACCTAAGTGCTGAGGTCCCTGCCTCGCCTATCTTTTATGTGCGGGGATCTCCGCACATAATGCAGAGACCTCCACACATGTACGCGTTCATTTTTATAGTGAATATGGAGAGACTAGGGAATGTCTGTAAAATAGGAAATATTTATGACTAAATGGGAGGTGTAACAAAGTGGAATATTTCTCCTTCACAATAGGTCTGCAAATTGCTGTCTACTGGGAACCAAGGGGGTCATTAGGATGGCAGGCGGAAGCACATCCGCGGTGTTGGCGGGGGCGGAAAATGCCCTTTTCCGCAATGCAGCAGCGGTCCTCCCGCCCGCCATATTACGATGGGCAAACATAGCCCATTTCCCGTCCGCTGCGTAGCCAGGAGAACCGCCAGATTTTTGCACCTGCCACTGCGGCGGAGTGAGCCAATAGGGACTCACCGCCGTGAGGAATGATGTTCCGTCCGCCGTACAAATCACGATGCCACAAACAGCCCATCACACCGCAGCGGAGAATCCACCAACCCAGAGACGGCGGAAACATGACAGCGGAGGGCGAAACCAGACTCATGGTCCCCTCTACCCGGTCCGGACCGCAATGGATCCAGCCCTTCAAGCCATTCCGGTGCTGTACCTCCTCCACTACCAACAAATAATGGACCTCGCGGACAACGCCTCAGGTACGCAATGACACAACTCCGCACACAACCACAACACACAACTCCTGTGCTGATATACGGTTCCTGTCCACATCAGACACTCTGGTGGGGACAGGAACACCTCCCCAAGTGTACCCACACATGTCCCACCTGTCAGGAAATCACCCCTCCGCATCCGGGTCACCAATCAACCGCGAAATCACTGCAATCTCCCGGTCACGTCACCGCAGCGGTGAAGACGCGGGAAAACATGCGCAAAATGTAGAAGGCAGGGCCGGCGCCAGGCATGGGCAGTCCACAAAGATTCACAGGGCTCCACCTCCACCCTTCCCACACTATGCTTCCCACACCCATTTGGGGCTCATGCTGTGTGCTCCCCCTGTGCCCCCCTGCACAATTCAACTCCCAGGTGTAGCCAGACCTTGCACCTCACACAACAAAGGACCAGGGCGCCTGTCTTGGAAGGTGGGGGTGAAGAGGAACACCCTGCACAGAAGCTCAGGGGCTGGACAACCCTCCTCCTCACACCTATCTCCCACTCATGTGAAGCAAACTGAGTCTAACTATAAAATGAAGACTCACACTGCATATGAACATCCACTGAACTGTCCACACTGCCTGTCAAGTCACTCACAAACACCCCACACTGACACACAGCCACATACGCACACCATAGGCCAGCAGCAATGTAGGACAATCAATGGGCCAGCCAAAAGTGAAGTGGACAGTGCTGGAAAACCATGGAGCAAGACACATAGCATCTGTACATCACATGCAAGAGAAGGAACATATCACAACACCCTTAGGTCATCAAATCAGACATGGGTGGCACAGTGAGTGAAATTAAACCAAACTGACCTCTGTGCAACAACTCAGGGACACATCAAGGCAAGCCATGCATAGTCACAGGAATGATAGGAAGTGTCTGAAGTCATACAGTGAGCAGCCACACATCTGTCTCAACTGACTTGACATGTGCACATCATCAGTACAACACACTTGGCCCATTGTCACACTCCTTGACTGTCAAACACAACTAGGACCTTCACACATACCCATTCTCTACCCACCTCATACCTGCAGCACTCAACACCTGTGAGAAGCACACATAAAGGCCAAAATGTTGTCCTGTGAGTGCAATGACAACTAAACACACTCCCCGTGGTGCACCCACAAACATCACACTAACACACAGGGATGCCTGAACCAATGCAGACACCAAAACAATAGCCAAACACAAAGCTCACAAACAACATACACAGAGGTACAACAAGCCCACACATGTGCAGGAAAACAGTGGAAAGGCAATGTGACCCCAGACAGAACAGGAATACACAACTTTGTCACTCAGGACCAATGCACAGACACCATAACTTAACACAAACAAGAGGTGTATCATCAAAAATGTACCATGAACACCACTAGGATCAATGGGACAATCAGCTAACACAGACACAGACACCTCAGCAGCCATGGAGTGGACAAGGTGCCATATTGTACCAGAAGCATGCACATGCACAACCCTGAAAAGTGACAGGTCAAAAATAGGAGAACTAACCACCAATGTGCACTGAAAACAAGCCCAGCAACAAGAATCCCCTTGCTGCATGTGACAGACACACAAGTAATGCACACCACACCTGCAACACAAATCTGAATGTATCACACAGATAAAACAACCACTCACACACAACGTCATGCAAATAGAACATCACACACACATAGCATCAGTCAGTACAAAGAGCCAACACAGGCCAAACACTGCATACATCCACAACAAAAACACAACAGATGCACAGACCAATCCATCACAATGCAAACTCAGCTGCACATTAGGGGGATGCACAACAAGCAAGTACAAGGCAACATACACTGACAACACTGCATGCACACCAAGAAGTGTGTGCACAACAACCAACACAGTAGCACACACATCTGAGTGCCACACCATGAACTCCCACAGCACAAACATAACATCACACTCAGGAAGTGTAGCACTACCTCAGCAAACACACATACAGCTTAGCCATCACCCACAGATGCACAGCTCAGGGACATCCAGGTGCAAACAACAT